>CM061266.1:85395000-86020000 GCA_030848825.1 Tadarida brasiliensis
GTGACTGCCCCTCCTCGTGTCTTCCTAGGCTTTTTCTTAGACATAACTATGATTTTTCTTCTTCTGGTCAGCTTCTTAATTAAATGGGGCAAAATTAATTTAGGAAATCCTTTCTCTTTGACAATGCCAACTTCTCCAGTGAATCTTCTTGCAGCAAAAACCTATCTGAAATAACTGGGGTGTTGGGGGGGGGGTCAACCTGTGTCTCTGCTAACAGTCCCTGTCTCCCCTCTTCCCACTCGCCCTGCTCACCAGTCCTGCCTGAGCCCCTGGCGGCCTCGTCTGGCCTGAAGAGTGGAAAAGGTCATATAGTCAGAAAAATCTAGTAACAGTTTAAAAATATTAACTGATTATCCCGATCTAATGAAAAGGAGAGCTTTTCCTTTTCAGTTTGCCATCTCAAATAGGAAACTTTTAGTTCATACAATCTTCCTTTGATACAAGTTTCCGAAACACTTTCATATTCCTTTTCCCCACCAACAGAAATGCGTCAGATGTGAGATTACGATAAGGTTGATCCACGTGTTCTGCAACGGGCGTGGAGCAGTCAAAGAATATTAAACCTGGAGCCAGGTAACTTCCGGGCTTCAGTTACGTCAGGTCTAACATGGGATAATGATGAAACTTACTGGGCAGTTGTGAGGATTAATGAAAATGTTAGTGTGGTTGTTCTTTAAAAAATAAATCATGTTGTAGATAATTTTTTAAATGAGATTTTAAAAATTAGGTTCCTGTGAATGCAAGGTTGTAAAGTATTGAGTCCATAGGTTCAAGTAAAGAGCATTTCTGGGAGTCGTTCTGACACGCGGTTATTACCACTTTGTATCAGCTCCCAAACCACAGGCATCTTTAGGACCCCCGTGTCTGTCTTTAGCTGTCTGAAACACCTCACTGGGGAGGCCCCAGACACTGGGCTCTTCTTAACCTCCTCTTTCAAATCTTACTTACCTCCAAGTACCACTTCGTGGCCGAAAATAGGTTCATCTGATAGAGCAGCTGTTTTAGGAATCTTTTGATTACAGATGACAGAAACCTTATTCCAATGAGCTTCAGCCAAAGGATGGCAATTACTGGCTCATGTAGCCTGCTCCCACCCTCAGTGCCTAATGGATCTCTGCCCCGCCTCTGCTCTGCTTCCCTCTGTTGGGTTCACTCCAGGTCAAACGTTCCCCTTGTGGTTGCCCCATAAGCTCCAGACTCACATCCGCTAGGCTTGCAACCCCAGATCAAAGAGAATTCCCACTCCTGGTAGCTACAAACAAGGTCCAAATTTTCCTGACTTGTGTTTCCTACCCAGCGCTAACGGATTACTGTCACCAGGAAGAACAGATGGAGTGTGCCACCTTAGTTAACCTGGAGCAGCGGCAGATGTGGGCACTGACGCTGGTCCTGAAAGGAAAATCAAGGTGCTGTTACCACCAGGGGGGGAGGAGCATCAAGCAAGGAGACATAACAGATACCACCCACCGGCCAAACTAGAAAGGAATCTGGGCCAGTGTATTGCCTTTTCCAGAATATTCAGCTCCTGAACCCTGTGGAAATGTGTGGGTCTCCATAGGCAATTCCCGCTCCACTGGACACTGGTGGGAAAATCATTTGAGGTCCATAAGCCCAGGTTCCTCAGGTGCACAGGTAGAAAAACATTGCAGATAAGAGAGGAAGGTATTTGAACCCAGTTGAGGAAAAAAAGGAGCAAAGTTTTTCTTTTCAGAAGATAATTACTGTTACTCACTATATCTTCCTATTCATCTTTATGTTTAGCCACTAGGAGATGCTTGGTGAATGACCGGGGCTTATAACATATTTGTCAAGTGAATGGATAAATAAGTGAATATGTCTTTACTGCAAGTACTTGAAATGTGTTGTAACACAGGAGGCTGTTTCATTTACTTTACATTTCATAAGGTTTTGTGTTGATGTATTCTGTCCCACGCTGACTGAACATCTTAATGGTCATATCATCACAATTGTCTCCATGTAATCTAATTTGACATAAAAAGTAAAGCATTGAAACGGTCCATCACTGAGAGACATGCACCTGGAGGCAAAAGTGTCAAAGGTAACAAAACTAAGACTCGCGTGTTAGGAATAATATTATCATTTAAATTTGCCAACAGTGCTGTGGTTTTGTTATTAATATTATTGTTTTTAATTTTAAATATGCAGGATATTGATTTAACAGAGTTTATTGCAAAGCACTAACATCACATTTACATTTGCTGCAAAGTATGTTTTCTCTTAAACCGAATCTGCTTTCTTCGATTTCAAAATCAAAAGTGGATTAAGGAAAAATCTCTTTTAATCCTCAGATTAAGTTGCCTAAAAATATCTCGTGGCAAGTGACTTCATTAGTTATATGTTGCTCCATAATAATTCACTCTAAAATTTAGTCATTTAAAACAACAGTAATTTATTTTGATCATAAATCTAAAATTTTTTCAGGACTCAACAAGGACAACTCAGCTGCTAAAATGAGGGTGAGGTGGGGCAGCTTGATGGGGGGCTGGTGGATCTACTGCTGTGGTAGCTCCTTCACGTGGCTGGCAAGCTGGTGCGCCCGATTAGCTGGGAGGTCAGCCCAGATTATGCAGCAGGGCCCTCGGTTCCTCTCATGTGGGTCTCTTCATGTGCTGCTTGGGCTTCCTTACAGCATGGTGGCTGGATCTCAAGTGTGAGCATTCCAAGAGACAGGAAGGAAAAGCCCAGTGTCTTTCAGGCCTGTGTAAGGCACAGTGTCTCTTCCTCTGAATTCTACTAGTCAAGCAATCATAGAGCCCGAATTTGTAGAGAGGAGACATACACCTATCTTTCCATAGGAGGAGTGTGAAAGAATTTTATGTCCATGTTTACAAATGCCACAGTGATCTCAATCTTGACTCTTGCCCATATAAATTAAGTTTTAAGGATACATTGAATTGTAATACTCTCAATTTTGCAAGACTATCAGAACTATTTCAGCTTAGAATATGAGACATCTCCCTTTAATTCAAGAAATCTGGTTCCATTTGTTCAATTACATGATTTCCAAGATGCATAAATTCCCCTTGAGACCTATGCTGACCAACCCCCACAGGTCAAGGTGCCCTGGTCACAGCACTCAGCTGGAATTCAGTTCATGGCTGGAACACCCTTCACTGCAGCTGAAGAAGTGGGAGCTGAGCTTGCTGAAAGACTTGTCAGCTAAGCCATGTCTACTCTTCTCATGCGAGAAATAGCCCCGAACTTGGAACACTTCACTTCTTGCCAGAAAATTTTCCCAAACAATTCATGTGTGAACTCTTTAGGGTACCTCTTTGCTTGAGTTATTTGGGGGTGTGGTTGGTTAAGCACAAAATGAACACAAACAGCTTCCTGAGAAAACAGTGGGTCTATTCAGTGTGTCCCCAAGAAACACAACTCTTTTTGTAAGATTGGACCTTCTCTTGGGAAAAAGCTTCAGAGATCATACAATCTGTATTTCCCCTGCCAGGGAATTATGCCAAAGTTGGGAGTACCACACATATATCAGAATGGGACATGGGGGTGCAAGAGAATGAGGGTGAATTTCTTTGTAACAACCAGAAAAGTTGAACATGGGGACCTTTCTGGGTGCCTAGCATGACTGAGGATATAACAGAAAGAAATGTACTTTTTGTTGTACTCTCCTTGCTGTTTCTCTACTGCTCAGATTACTTGTGGGGACTTTCTCACAGATTGGTAGAAAGCAGTGCTGGTCCCTCTGTTTGGTTACCTCATAGCATCCAGTCCCTGGAAATACTGTGGTCCTAGTCAGAGGCTAGAATGGGGACAAAGAACAGTGTGGATATTGTCACTGGCCTTTGTTTACTCCAAGATTTACATGACTTGGGAGGAGTAAAATCTTAGAGACTTGTTTTCCCAAGTGAAAGCTTTTACTTGTTAAAGATATATATGTTGTCCTGGACATTGAGTTGCAAAATTTTCTAATGTAAACACAGAGATGTATTCTCCATGTACGCAAAACGCCATCCCCCAAATTTGGCCAAGATCAGATAATGCAGATTTTAATTTTCTGCCTACCCTTTTCTCATGATTTGACACTCCTCTGGGATGTTCTACTCTTTGAACACAAATTTATGCCAACATTAGTAGGAAAAACCCTGTTTGCTTCCTGTGTGATGGTGAAGGAATGTCAGACCTTCTGAAAAGGTGAAATACAACTTTGTTACATTTCCCTTTCAAGAAACACCCACAGCCAATTTGTCAAGAAAACTAGAAAGAAATCCAGGTTGAGACTATTGTTAATTAGTTTTTAATTAATAATTCTGAAAAACCTATCATTATGAGTGACTGGTTCTTGGAGTCAAACCAAATCTATTCAAAAACAAGAAATAAATATTCGTATTACCTTTGAAACATATTGTCCCTGTATCTTCAAACTTGAATATCCTTTGAATCTAACTCCAAAGAATTCTCATGTAAATGAATTTATGGTGTCCCCTTTTAACCTTACACATTTCTTGTGCTAATGCTTTTCTGTTTTAATCTAACAATTATTCTTTTAAATATCACATCTCAAAATGCAGTACATGAGGCAGAGCTATGCAGTTCTTTATTTTTTCACAAGCTGGGAATGTGATCTGCATTCAACACCTGTTCTCTTGGTGATTGGGTCTTCTTCTCTGTGTTCACTATGGACCCTTAAGACCCAGAAGTTACATCTTCAGTTTAGTTGGTTATTCTTCTCAAAAAGAGGGACACATTTCTCTTGCCACTGTGACATAAATTTCTACATTTTTTTTTATTTTGCCTTATTTCAAATATCTTTCCTATGTTTCAAGCCTGTAGACTTATTTTTCAGTTTTCTCTAGAGGACAGACCACTCTCAACTTTGTTTTCCAAATCTTCTTTTTTATTTTGTCTAGAACAATGAATATGAGAGTTCTGTCTTCTTCATGGCTAGTGTCTCCATGTCCTCTCTTCTGTTTATCTTGACTATCTTATTTACTTTTATTGACTTCCTAAGCACACACACTCTCTCTCAGTAAGGAGGTATGGAGTTCACAAGTGGTCTGTAGACATGGGATTAGGGGTGCCAGTTTTATATTTATTTATAAGTGACTGACAGGATTGGAGGATGGGGGATAAACTAGATTAAAACACAAGAGCTGTATGTCAGAGAAATATGAATTATTCAGGAAATTTTCTTGTGCTGTGTATAGAGAGGAGATGCTGGGGTAAAGGGTCTGATGAAGAAGATGACCGATCAACACCTACAAAGGATAAAAGAAAAGGACTGCATCTTCATGGTTATAAAATCTAGAAGGGAAAAGATTAGTCATCAAAGGAAGAAAAAACTTGAGCTAAGATTGAGGTCAAGCGTGCAGTAAGGTCTAGGGTTCCAATCATGAAACCTAGAAGAGAAGAAAATTAGGTACTAATGATATGAAAAGAGATTAGCATTAGATTCAAACTAAGCAGTGTATATTGGAGCCCCACAGAGAAGAGTATCTCTAGAACAGGGGAAAGAGGAAGATTGAAAGTGGAAAAAGCCAGACTTGTGTATGTGCTCTGCAGACTCAGCACAGGCTGAATACCTATAATTTAGGCTTCCAGGTAGAGTTCATCACCTGAAATAGCAAGGCCTCCAAGACAAAGAAAAGTAACACAGTAAAGGAGTTGGTGTTTGAAGATGAGTTTAAGCCCTGACTCTGTTCCTAACAGCTGGATAGTTTCAGCAAAAAAGGGACTGTGGGAGTCAGCAAATATTTGTCATTATCCTTCTTTAATTTCTTCTTCATTACGTGCACTCTATACTTTGAGTTACCTATAGTAGTCACAGGAATTCCTACACTTTTCTCCTTTATTCCGTCTCCTGCTTGTTAGGAGTGGGGACATGGTAGAGATTCAGTGAGACACTATTGAGAAGCACTATATGAGCAGAAGAACACAACAGCTAAATGCACCCCATCTGAGCTGGGACTGGTGTTTTAGGATGCCCTTAGTTCTCACTCTCTGATTGTATTAAGATAAAGCAAACCCTGAATATAACATCATAAAATTTAGTAGTGAAATATTTTCCAGCAAACGTTTATTGAGCCTGAAGTAGGCACTTGGACCTGGGCTAAGCAATGGAGCGACAATGTGAAGACCTGAGGCTGCTGTTCAGGTCTGCAGGGAGGCCAGGGGCATCCAGGCTTGTGGAGCCTGAGGTTTATGTGATTTGCAGGGCTCTCTTAAAGAGAAAAATACTAAATTACAATATAAATTTAAGTACAAAAGAGAAGTTTTATTTACAGCGAGAATATAAATTACAACAAA
The DNA here is from genome assembly GCA_030848825.1 of Tadarida brasiliensis. NCBI lineage: Eukaryota > Metazoa > Chordata > Mammalia > Chiroptera > Molossidae > Tadarida > Tadarida brasiliensis. The sequence continues at coordinate 85,401,280 of CM061266.1, forward strand.
TTCCAAATTTTAAAAATCTGATGACTACCACAAATATCACAAAGTCCAGGGGAAAATACCCAATGTAATATTTTTATTAACTAGCTGCATAACAAACTTCTGTAACATCTTATTTTGACTGTGTAGTCTTTGATCACCTCTTCATATGACAATGATTCTTTATGGTCATTTTTCATTGAGAAACAGAGGTGGAATGCAGTCGCTCCTCATAGCTTATTAAACTTTGTTTTTATTATTGATCATTTTGACTGAGTATTATCAAAGATTGAATCATTCACGTACAATTTTACATATTTGAAGATTAGAATAAAGTCTGTTACATCTCAGCACTGTTTCAGTGAACTGCCCTTACAGTCCCGGTGCCCAGATGACAGGCTGTTTTCACTGCGATGCAGCCTCTGGCCTCCCTGCCCGGTGAGTGTCACGGTGAGGGTGAGTCAGCCCTGTGGGCAGCAGGAGTATTCCCGGAAACCTGCCTACAGGGACAGCTAGTGTCACTTAATGATGCATGGAAATGTTTATGAGCTACATCAATGCATCCATTGAAATTCAAATTAATGTCTAACTCAACTCTTCCTTAACTGAATCCCCCAAATGCCCTTGGCCACTCCAAGCTACCCAGTGTGAAGCTTATGCCAAGTAGGGTAGGAGTTGGGGGCAGAGTGGAAAGAGACAGTGCACTTAACTTATTACAATTAAAATACATTTACATCTTCAAATTCTACAAAGATCTATGACCTCATGAACACATGACATTGGGACCCTTCAAGGGGCCTTTGCAACTGAAGTGTCCTGATGCTCAAGTTTTATTAACATTCATGTAAAATCACCTCTGAAGAGGCGGGCTGGTAACCTGAGTGGGTGAACAAAGACTCCACAGTGGTATTGAACTTGGAGCCAAGTCTTGAAAGATAAGGAGATGTTTTTTAGAAGGTCAGTGGGGATGGCCAGGCCTAGTAGGAGGTGCCAGTAAAGGGACAAAGGAGGAATGGTGAGAGTGAGAGGATAAGCAGGTGAGAATGGGGCCTTTGAAGAGTTTTAGAAAAGTTCAACAAAGAATGGTTTAAGGCTGCATTGGGTGCAAGCGGACGAGACTGAAAGCTCTGTTGGGTTTGGTAACTAGGACGCCACATGTTGACCTTTGCCACAGCAGTCTTGGTGATGTGGTGGGAGTCAAGGCCTGATTTCAGTGGGCTGAGGACTGTGAATAGATCTAAGAAAGCTGACATTCTGATTCTATTCCTTCAAGAAGTGTGCCTGGAAAGGGAGGAAGAAGCAGAATATTGTCGTTATAAGGAAGCTTCGAGGTAAGGGAATCTTCATTAGTATGGCATTTTAAATCAAGAAGAGTGCGACCAAGCACGTTAAGAATGCCCTGTAAGGCAGTTGGTGAAGAGAGAGAAGTTTCTCTGGCCTGAGCAGAAGGCGTGTGATCTCCATCTGCTCATAATTTCACCCACCTGCTTCTCAGGATTCTAAAATTCTCTTGAATAGCTTACCAACCCCTGTAAACTGGGCAAGTGAGCCAGTCCTCAGAAGTCTCTATGTGTTCATGTTAACATTCCAGGCAGCGGCCCACACCTCCGCCTTGTCCGCTGATCTCACATATCAACAGTACCACCGTTCACATTCTCCTCAACTCATCTTCCATCTCACCGCTTTTCCCAGTCCTCTGTCTCTGTCTCTCTCTCTTTCTCCATACCATTTCTATCCTTTTTGTGATATGAAATATTTGCCATTCTTCAAAGGTATACCTTTTAAGTGGCGGCAAAGTATACTATAACATGGATTACCCATCGCTCATTCTAAATTTCTTCTTGAACACCTGGGCTGCTTCAAGATGATTGTTATCTAAATTTTTGTATACAGCAGTTGCTTATTTCCCAAGGATAAATTTAAAAACATTTCAAGACACGGAATCACTCGCACATGCATGTTTGTATGCCTTTGACACACATTGCCAAGTTGTTTTCCTGGTAGCTCAAGTGTTTGGTGATAATGAAGCGCTGGGAGACTGTAGCTTCTGCGTTTGGTGGAACCCATTTGAATAACACAACAAAATAGAAAACCTGAAGCAATCATCTGACATATTCGAGTCAAAACTGGTTTTGATTCTGTTTGTCTATATTTTGAATTTACTAATAGAAAACTAGTCTCCACATTTTTCACGTATTGTGACTATTAAGATAAATTAAATTGCTTCAGACTTGGTTCCCAGACTGTGGTTGCTACCCTGACTGGTCAGCCTGTGGTGAAAACCACTTCCTGGCAGTTGTCAGGCACATTATGCTGGAATCTAGAAACATGAGAACCAATAAGAGAAAAGATTTACCCACCAAACAAACAAAAAGTCACGGTGGATGCGTGAGGGGCAGCCAGCCGAGGACAAGGACCTAACTGCAAGGAGAGAGGCTGAGAGATCCACCTCCTGCCCAGCACCCAGGGGAGTCCTGACTCCTTCCTGGTCATTCCCTGGGCCCCAAGTCCTAGGATCCTGCCGAACACACTGAGGACAAATGAGATGCTAAAAACAGAAGCAGACCTTTCCAAAGGCTTCCACTCAGGAGGTTTTGCCAAATTTCTGGGAATGTGTAATAAACTCGGGCCACAGAAAGCCTGAGTGCTCCATGAGTATAAACACATCACTAGGGGAAATCCAGCTTTACATATTTTTAACAAAAGCTCCTTTTAAAAATGCTGCTTTTTCCAAATTACACTTACATAGTGGCATCGAATAAGAAAGCTCTTTAGCAAAACCCTGCTTATTTCTGAAAGACCAGAGATGAGAAAGATGTGGGTGGGAGCCACGTCTGGTCACAGCTTCTTAGCTACCGAACTTTGATCATTCGGCAGGGAAGGGGCAAGACCATTATGGCACCAGTTCACAGCCTCAAATAGAAACTTGTTAATAAGTCATTAATGGAGTCACCCACTCCATTAATGATCAGCAAATGACTGGAACTCTGGCCAAGAGGCCCAGACATCAGGACAGTGTCAAATAACAGCTGAGACTGTCAACTAAAAATAGTACTTTGGATTTAAGTGGGTGACTCAGAATTGATTTTCTTTGCTTGCTGTGATAATACTGTACATAGGAGAGCTGTTTTCAAATGTTTTTATTTTCTGTGAAAGGATGGTTTATTGCAACCATCTGGGCAGTGAACTCAGATCCAGCTCTGTGGGAGCTGGGTGCACCCACACATCTACCTCCGAGGCCCTGGAGACACTGGCACTGTTGGCCTCTTAAGCATATCCTCTTGCACTTGAACAAGAGGATGGCTCAGGAAATTATGTAAAAGTTTTAAACCATTTCCAGAAACTTCTCCCTGTGTACTCTTCTCATCATTCTCCTTCTTCCTAAGATGGGAGCAATTAAAAGGCTAACTAGTCAATGACGAATGACTCAAGCTAAACAACCCAGGATACTCCTTAGCAGAGATGGTGAATTGCAGAACCAAATGTATCTCTCCAGAATGTGCCCATATGCGTAATAAATTTAACATGTTGGCCAAACTGACCAAGTCATTTTAAATAAAGTCTATAATAAAACATACATTTATTGTTCATTGGAGTTGAATATATTTTTTTACTGAACTTGTTAATTATATAGGCTAATCAGATTGGTCAATGTGCTTTTCCTGATTTCAATCAGTATCACTGTAAGTCAGGCCAATGAAGGATGTTTAAGCTTTGCATTCTCAAGGATTTTGCTACCATGAAATGTGTGCCCTTTGAATCTAGATGAGTTTCTGTTTTGTGTGTGAGTTTCTCCTCCTCTCAGGCCGTTTCCTGCCCCACAGCCAATCACCAGATCCCATTATTCTAAGAGAATGTCCTATCGTCCACACTCTCTGTCTGGCCATTGGTGTCTTGGGCACCTCTTATCCATGAGAGCAGAGAATGGAGTCTGGGGAAAATTTGTGAGTCGGTTTTCTATGGGTATTGCAGACCAATAATACCTGTTCCGAACCCTATTACCAATTCCAAGTGGGACAGCACAGGAAGGGGACAATGACTGTGAAAACTACTGAAGTGAAGAGGCTGAGTGGAACTGAGGTCTGATGAGGCTTTGAGTTTAGACTGTGAGGCTTCCAGGGAATTTCCTGAGAATTCACAACAGCTTCAGGTCAGCTTCCCAGACCTCAGACGTTGGTGTGGGAGGAGCACGTAAGAGCAGACACAAAGCAGATACAGCCAGTCGGAAACACTAGAATTCAGAATCAGAACCCCTAACAAAAGCTTACTAAGAGTTTCCAACCTTCAGACCCCAGTCAAATAAGCTGGACCCTTTACCTGTGTGTGTGAAGAGAGCAGAGGGCCTAAGTACTTTAAGGATGTGTTGGTAACGTCAATACCATTGGATCCTGTTAGACTGAGGTTAGCTAGGCAGCCAAGGAGCTGTAAAAAACCTTCGTGCGGTCCAGAGGTGTTTTGCGTGGTGGTCGGGTGCTCCACAGGAAGGGGACAAACCCGTCTGGCCTTAATTCTGCCCAAACCCTGTTCCGTCTTCTCACTCTCATCCCTCTTCTTTCTCTAGTAGGTCTCAGAACTGTCATCTGACTCCTCCAGTTTCTAAATCCCAATGTTAAGACCTATGGAAATGCCTCAAGTGTGTCTGCTGAGTGGCCAGTCTATGCAAGTCAGCCTGTCACTTACTTGTCTCATAGGGCTTAGGGCCACTCCCTGTCCACCCTTGCCTGTACCCCATAAGACCCTGCTGCTCACACCTTCTTGTTCCAATGTTGGTTTTAAATCTTTACCAACAGAGCCAGAGTTGGTGCTACTTGCAGGGAGCACAGACCCTCCCTAGACAGTGCCCTCTCCTCCCCAGAGGACAGAGAGCAGACAGTTCTGCCAACAGGAAAGGAGAGTGTATTGTGTGCTCCAAGTAGGGTGGTGCTCTGAGAGGGAGAAATGACATCCACTTGTCAAGAGGGAGCAGCTGTGTTTCAGCTGTGTCTTTATCTGTCTATAGGCAGGCTGTGTAATGGCTTCTCAGAAGGCAGAAGGAGGGTAGGGAGGTGAGAGAGACAGGCAGGACAGGGGTAACCCCTCATTTTGTTATTGCTGAAGAAGTCCTATGGAAAATAATAATGTCTGGAAAAAAGTAAATAATGCAGCTGTACCTTCAATGGGGGTAGATGATGAACTTTTCATTTAAAAATGGAACGGCACCAGTAGAAACTGGTGGTGAGTTGTGCAGGCTTGTAAGCTGTGCCATCTGTCAACAGGTTGGAGGGTGAATGGATTACTGCCCGGATTTCACTCATTCCTTGAATTCTTTTCTAAGGGGATCTGTGATAAACTACCGAATTATAGTGCCAGGCAGGAGCTGCAAAGTGGCCTCAGTGATGATAAACAAATGCCAGGGAAGACCCAGAAAAGATCTGAATGTTCTGGAACCAAAAGAAGAACTTGCAACTCACACCTTTATTCTGTCATTTTTTTTACAAAACCACAATGATCTTGTCTAGTTGACACCTTGGAATTGCCTTTTCTTATAGATTTTGAATGATCCTAGAATAAAACAAAATCAATTCCTGATTTGTTGGACTCATCGTGAAATATTATTGGTAATTAGAGTTTTAGTAGGCATGTATGACCCTATCACAGAGGTCTAAAAGTGACTTGGCAAACTCTACTCAAAATTATGGTTCTCTTGGGTACATGATCCCACAAAAGTTTCCTTTTTCAGAGTTAGATTAAGAGCACATACACACTGATTAGGTGAGGAGGATGGTAACTGAGATTTTTTTTTAATATAATTAATTTTATTATTAATTTGTTTTTGTTACAGATGTTTTTCCTTTTTTCCCCCATTGACACCCTGCTCCCCCTCCCCTTCTCCTCATCCCCATCCCTGTTGTCCATGTCCATTGGTTATGCACCCATGCACATAGGCTCTGTGATTTATCTCTTTCCCCCGCCTCCCCCCCTCCTCTGAGGCCCGTCATCCCATACTCCACCTCCATGTCTCTGGGTCAATTTCGTTGTTCAGTTTGCTCAGTTCTCCTGTGTGTTGCCGGCTTCCTCTGTTGGTGTGGGGGTCGCTCAGCTCCCTCGCTCCGCCTGGGTTCCTCCGTTGGTGTGGGGGTGCTCAGCTCCCTCGCTGCTCCGCCTGGGTTCCTCCATGGTGGGGGTGTCGCTCAGCTTCCACAGGCGCCCCTGGCTGCAGGATCTCGTTTCCTTTGAGGCGACATGGAGGGTCCTGGAGGGCAATATGCCATCTCCATTCTGCTGCTTCTTTAATTTCGTAGTTGCAGGGCTTCCATTCAGCTTGATTTCATGCGGTCTTTAAGTGATAGTTATTCTGTGATTTAGTTGTAACTTTGATGTGCTTGTGGGAGGACACCATCTTGACCGGAAGTCGTAACTGAGATTTTTAAATACAATGGCTAAAGAAATTGAGTTTTCATTCATGTACATAGGAAATATTGGCTTGAGAAAAAGCCTACGTATTACATATTGAGTGTGAGATGTTGTTAAGACACAAAGTTAAAAGCAGTACCTAGGCAGTAGGTGTAACCTGGAGAAACTTTTGGGAATCAGTCATATAGTAGGAGGAAAGGATGTAGATATAATTGAAAAGAGAGAGCTGGCTAGGCAACAGAGGAGGGTGGGAAAAGAGCATCTGGAGAACCCAGCTCTGAGGAATCAGCTGAGGCAAGATCCCTGAAGGAGGAGGAAAGGAAGAATATGAAGAGAGAACAAACATAGCATATTTATGGAAGCCAAGGGGGAGTGTGGTCAACACGGCTTACAGGCTTGGGATGGCCTGAGGTCCATTAGCTCTCTGGCTTCATCTTCTGTAACTCTCCTCTCATCTCTCTCCTCTACAGTGCACTAGCCTCCTTGCTGTTTCTTGAACACACAGATATGCCCCACCTTGGGGCCTCGGTACTGGCTACCCTCTCTGCTTAAAACATCACACCCCCTCAGATGTCCATTTGGCTTCCTCTCTCACCTCCATCAAGTCTCTGCTTCATTGTCCCCTTCTCAGTGATGTCTACCTGACCACTCTTTGAACACTGAAACCTCTCACTACCTGCACCTGCCCAACTCCCTCACCCTGATCCACTATTTCTTTTTCCTCTGGGACCATTTAATATACCAGATGATTTACTCACTGATTTGTCTACACAATAATTTGTTATTTATGTTGTTTGATATCTGTCCCAACAGTCTAATAAAATATAACCTTCACCAAAGCAAGAATCTTTGTTTTATTAACCTATCTTACGGATACCCTTATAATTAGCTAGTTATTGATAATAGAAAAGGAGCAAAAGGAAGGCCAGACATTATAGTCATGGCATTTGGGCAGCTTCACCAGGAAGCTGCAATTTCACACTCCCCAGGAAAACACTTGCCCATTCCCCACAGATCACTGGGGGAAGGGGTCCAACAAAGGGGATATAGGTGCATGTGCAGTGAAGTTGGGGTGACTAAGGAAAGTGCCTGTTAGTCAAACCTAGGAACAGAGATCATTGGCCAGAGTGGGCAAGGCTGCTACAAGCCTGTGAAAATTTGGGGATACAAATCCCCCAAACGAAGGAGTTCACTCTTTTAGAACTTGGCTCTTGGCTCTCTTGACTCTCTTGCATTTGCCCATGTGCCTACAACCATGCAGACCCTATATGTAATGAACTGATGGACTTCAACGGGGAACACAAACTAAGCTAGCCTGATGCTGGACTGAACACTGTTCCAATATGGACGAAAAATTCTGGACATTGGTTTTCATTCTATCCCTATCGAAGCCACAGCTACACTTCTTGCTTGGTCCAACAAAGGGAAATGGGACCTTGGAAACTCAGGGGTTTGATTCTATAAAAATAAAGCTTTCTACAATACCTCATCCTCCTGTGCATGTCTCAGAAAAATTCTTTTCTCGGGATATTGCAAGAAGTTCACTCCTACGAGTAATAAGTGGGGAAGAGGACCTCTCCCCAGTGATAACACTAAGTGCTTAGAACAATGCTTGGTATAGAGAAACACTCAATGACTTTGTTGGAGAAAGAATGAACAGTGTTGGACAGTGCTGAGAAGGTGAAGAGAATAGGGCGAGGAGATTGGGCTTTAGACTGCTGTCGCATGCAACCCTTGGCAACCCTAGTTGAGCATTTGCAGGAGGGTATTTGGGGGCTAAATTGGGTGGGATGGAGGAAGGGGAAGTAGCAATGATCACAGTGTAAACTTGTAGAACAAATTAATATTTGAACATACTATTTAAAGCTCTAGAACTATAAGTAACTGTATCAGCTCTTTATGATGCTGATGCTGAAAGACAAACCTAAGGTACACACACTTGGTTGGCAATCACAGTGAGCTGGCCTGTATAGGGTTGCAATTCAGAGGGTGGGATGTGACCTTCAATGTATCCAAATCGATGTAATAATGAGCTTTTCTATAAGGGAGGTACACAGAGTGTCCAAATACCCCCTATTTTAAGACAATCCCATTTTTTGCAAAATCCAAACCTACAAATCTCATGAGTTTGGGGGATGGATTTCAGACAGAGATAAGAGAGGCTAGGGAAGTGGGAAACAGAGAATGCAACGGGAGCTCAACAAAAAACACAGGAAGAAGACAGCAGAGAGAAGACACCCCCCTGCTGAGAAAAGGCGACAGTCTGGGCCTGCCCCAGAGAAAATAACCCTGTCCAAGGGCTGCAGGGGAGGAAAGGGCAAAGGGAGGAGGCTGTTCTCTGAAGTTAAGACAGCCAGAGGAGAACAACAAGCTCAATTATAGAAAAATCTGCAGGAAGAGGATCTGCTGGAGGGGAGAGTATTTGGAATTTAAAACAGTGAATGAGCCAGAAATCGAGGAGTCAAAGAGGATAGGGAAAGAGAAAACCCTGAGGGCAGCCAGAGGAGGAATTAAATCCATTTCAAGAACAAGAATATGCAAGGCCACAGAAAGAGCTAAAGGGGGAATTTGAGAAACAAAGCAAAACAAAACAAAAAGGAAATAAAAGAAAGGGAATGGAAAATCTGAGTGTACCTTTAGTATGAGAAACTGAGACGCATTCAAGTGTGTGTGGAATTTGTTTGATGATGGGTCATTAATTCATTCTGGTGCGCCATGTATTTGCATATGTAACATATAAACACCTTGTGAGGGTCAAATGCAAAGAAGTGAGGCCCAGTTAGAGCCTTGTGATGTTCACCTAAGGATTCAGTAGTGCGTGGCTCTTGAGAACCTGGAAGGTGGGCTAACCAGGAGTCCATTACCTGATGGATGTTGGTGTCACTAGGGAGAAATTCTCCATACTTCTCCTAGAGGGGATAAGAGCCTGAACACTGGGTGAGGACTGTCTAATGTTTGTCTTGGAGAAGGAAATATCTCCTTTGGTTGACATCAGCTGTAGGTAGAATTGGGATTTCCAACAATTGTGGGGAGTGGCCTTGTCAGGGAGTTTTTCTTAACAACAATCACATAAGAACAATACTAGTTAGCATTTATTGGGGGTTTCCTGTCAGTACTGTACTAAACCCTTTAAGACAGACAATCTTCATTATTTGTGGATTCCACATTCATCTACTTGCAAAAATTCATTTGTGACTCCACAATCAATACTCAGAGCTTTTGTGATCTTCACGGACGAGTGCAGAGCGGGGAAAGCCCGAGTCCCCTGACTCACGTGTGTGCTCCCAGCTGAGATCGAGCGGGGTAACACTGTCTTCCTGTTTCGGCTCTCATACTATAAACAAGTGTCCTTCTTGTGGTCTATGAGGGCCATGTTTTCACATTTTCGTGCTTTTTCTTGGTGATCTTGCTGTTTGAAACGGCCCCCAAGTGTAATGCTAAAGTACTGTCTAGTGTTCCTGACCACGAGAAGGCTGTAATCTGCCTTAGGGGAAGAATACAATGTTCAATGAGCTTTGTTCCAGCATGAGTTGTTGCTGTTGGCCGTAAGTTGAGTATTAATAAATCAATACTATATATTAAATAAGGTGTCTTTAAACAGAAACACACGTAAAACAAGGTTATACATTGATCAGTTGGTGGAAATATGACCAAGGCTCTCAGGAACTGACTCTGTATTTCCCCTAGGAGTGATGTTCAGTATTTGCTCCTTCGTGTTTGTGGTGACTTTATAGAACAAACTACCTACTGTGATTAATGAGAATTAACGCTACATTATTTCACGTGATGGTCACAGTTTCAGAAAGTAATTCTATAAAGGCTGATTTTACAAACATTTAGGCCTAGAGGAATTTTAGGCCTGGAGAGGTTAAATGTGTTGAGAGCTTTCATGTGGGCGAGGAAGTGGAACCCGGCTCTGACTTTAGATCTCCAGCTCGTGGTGATTATGCTTCTCCGGCCTGGAGGTGGAGGTCCAGGGAAGTGGTGGATTCCACACAATGTAGGGAGGATTATATTTGTGAACCCCGGGAAATGACTCCAGGAGACTTCTAGAAATGATTTAATGAGAATTTAAAGCAGAACTGAAATTTCTGAAATCACAGGTAGAGAGAGAACCAGGAAAACACTGTTTGTTATGTTGCCATGACCTTAGTTTGCATTCCCGAACGGCAGGGCCCGGGGAAACCTGGGGCTGCGTGAGGTTCTGACCAGGCTTTGAGGAGGATGAAGCACTGTACAAATATGTGGTACAAACACATATCCACACAAATATGTGGATATTCTAGTTCTAGTCCAAATTCTGCCAGGAACTTGCTGTCGGCCTTTGAGAAAGTCCCCTTCAGGGCCCTGCTGCTCTATGTGCAATGAAGGTGTTGGCAGGTAATTCCCTCTGCTCCGTGTTTTCATGCTCTGAAAAGTGTAGAGCTCTGTGTAGCTTCTAACTGTGCGACTGAAAGTCCTATTTGGCCTGGAATGGGCTTCGTTTACACTTTTTTTCTTGCCATAATTATTAATAGCATCTTTTGCTCCCCCAAGTGTGCCAGTTTGGACAATAAATTATATGGTTGCCCTGTGTTTAACCAATATTGATCCTTGTGTTTTCTTGGCTGGGTCCTTACCCTTGTCTCAGTAGTAAGACCACCTGGGTTATTTCTTCCACACACAGTAGGTTCACGGTATCTGGGTGTTGAGCCACTTGGTCCTAACTGCTGCCAGGTTCCTGGTCCATCTAACCTGGCTCTTGGCTCCTACCTTGGGTCTTTAATAGGGACTGTCCTGATGCTTAAGCTGAGAAACAATTCTCTTGGCCTTTTGGCTCCTGGAAAGGAAACTGTATCAGCTGGACTGTAAAAGGGGAAAGTCTTTAATATAGAAAAACAGTAGTTTGATATAGCACTGCTAATTCAAGGACAGTGTGCCACAATGAAGCCATTCCTTGTCATATTAGATTTGGTGCTTTTTCCCATCAAATTGCCCACATTTGTAATATAATTATATCAATACTTATTAAATATAACAAAAATTAATTTTAAACTATAGAAATAAAAAAAAAAACTAGACTGAGAAGTGAAATGTTAAAACAAAACCTCTGGCAGTTTTTGAGTCTTTCTAACCCTACTGTCATGAAAGAGTTACATGAATTGCTATGCAAAAAAACAAAATAAACATTACTAAACAGAACACTATATTATCCTTTACCCATTCAAATTCAATAGAAATAAAGCACGAAAAGAAAAGACTTATCCCTTATTGTTTTTCGTTTTAGTAGGTTAAAATGCCCTATATAATTGTATTAAACGATTCATTTGCGTAGCAAAGCATTTCTTCCCAGATAATGAAATGCAAACTTTAACACAAGCCAGATTAAATAATCCTAAACTTTCTGAACGTAGTTTGGGAAATTAAACAATCAGTTAGTCTAAGTCTCTGATCTGTGTTTCCGGTTCAAGGTCTCCTTCGCTAACTTTCTGGGTAATCTTCAACTATTCAATCCAGAAAAGGTAAGGTGTTAGTGATTAAACAAGCATCCTCAAACTGGTATCTTAATTGAAATACTGTTTCTGCATGCCGCTCATAGGGTAGAAATAAATAATTTCTCGGTAACCATTGCTTGCCTTTTGGGGAAGAGCTTTGGTTCAGAAAGAAGCGTTGGGGAGCAATCTGTTCATGTTGCAAACATGATTGACTGTGTCTGCTGTTACAACCCTTCAGGACAATATGGAGATGGATTATTGGCTAAAAGGTCTTATTCCTTAGAACCTGTCAACCAGAAATTCAAATGGAAGGCTGTGCCATCAGTGATCTAACAAAGATGTCAAAGTTGCCACCTGTCCTTCCTTCCATAGTGCCTGCTCAGTGCTCAGGAAATGACCCAAGGGAGGCCCAAGGCCTGGCGGGGCCTCTGCTGGCTATGCCCTAAAGAGGAATAAACCACCAGCAACTTTTATCTAGTTTGGTTCAGAGTTTAAAATAGCATCCCCTGTCTTTGCCAAAAAGGGGAATTTGATCTTATGTGCAAACAGCAAAAGGCATTTTGCATGAAATACACACACACACACACACACACACACACACACACACACACACACACACGTTGTGGTTGGTTTCTTACAGTTTCCACAATTATCTTAATTTGAAATGCTAAATGCTGTTAGGACATTTTTACTTTGTTTCTGAGACATGTATTAGATACATACCTTTTATGATGTTGGGCATTTATGCTTACTCTATTTTCTGTTAATAATCCTTCTCATTTGATTATGAAAAAAATAAAATAAAACAAATGTCTCTTTGCCTGGTGTCTTGTTCAAGATATTTGACTTGTAAATAGTGACCTAAAGAAAGGATTGTGCAGTTGCTATTTGCCGAGCCTGGAACAATGGAATCTGCTCGGAGTTGGTTGAACTCTGGGACTCCGGTCCCCTTCCCAGCCACTTTCTCATTCTTTGAAAGTTCCACCAGCATGTATCTCACTTCTGCGCATGACTGCGTGCGTAGATGCATTTTCCTCTTTTATCCAACATTTTGAGTAAAATAAAATTTATGGCCCTGGCCAGTTTGGCTCAGCTGTTAGAGGGTCGGCCTGCGGACCAATGAGTCGCGGGTTCGATTCCAGTGAAGGGCACGTACCTCGGTTATGGTTCATCCCTGGCCCTGGTCGGGGTCGTGCAGGAGGCAGCCAGTTGATGTGTCCCTCTCACATTGATGTTTCTTTCCTTCTCCCTCCCTCCTACTCTATCTGAAGATGAATGGAAAAATATCCTCAGATGAGGATTTAAAAAGTTATATAGTAACCACCCCCTATATTGAGCTATTGGCAAAGAATGACCAGGCCCAGCCCAGGGACACAGATCATGTGTAAGACCAAACACAAAAGCAAGGTAGGTGAGGATCCAGGCTCAGAGCCAAGGAGGCCGCAGGCTTGCGGTGGTGTTATGAGGGGGCAGTGACACCCCATAGACTCTGCTTTGGGCTCAGGGATGTGTTCTGAGCTCCTTGTGGATTTGCTACTATGAGCAGGTGTCTTTGGGTCCACTTCAGGTAAGCAATCCGACTGGGGGTGGGGCTGCAGGTGTTCTCTGCCACTGGCCCGAGTTAGGGGCACAGGTGCTAGGGATCTCGGAGCGTTTTTGCCTTCATAACTTCTTTTATTTTCTCATGGTTAGAAACAAAACTAAACAGTTTAAGTAATTCTGTTAAATAGAAATCAAGAAAGAGAAAAAAGTGACGATGAAGTGTGTGGTACTGTGCATGGACATGATATTCACATAGATGTGGGTGGATGCTGAGCACTGAGAACACCCTGTGCAAAGACATAATAAAAGCAAGTCATCAAACATTCTGATGAACCCAAATATATTTAAAATAACAAAATATGAAGAGTGCTCTTTTGAGCCACAAAATTGACAGATGAAAAAAAGAACTGATTCTATACTTACCGCGAGGCATTGTTAAATGTCTCGGGAGCAGGGAGAAAATTCATCACATGAGTTTAGTGAGTTGATGCGATACTTTTCCTGAATTGGAATGAATGATCAAGGGTGAGAAACTCAGAAGTAAAGAGACATATTTTGACCAAGTTGCCTTTTTTCCTCCTAAAAATAATACTTTTTTATAAAAATAATCCTCACCCAAGGACACATTTTTAAAAATTGAGTTTGAGAGAGAGAGAGAGAGAGAGAGAGAAACATCAATGTGAGAGAGAAATATCAATTGGCTGCCTCCTCTATGCACTGAATCTGGGAATCGAACCCACAACCCAGGTATGAACCCTGACTGGGAATTGAACCCACAACATTTTGTATGGGATGATGATCCAACCAAAATTACTTCCCCAAAGATGGGTAAATAGCTCTCCTTCAGAAAAGGAGGAGCTAGTCCGAGACTTAACAGGTGAAAAATGAAACTTCAGTAGCCTTCTAGTAGGAAGGACAGAAAGGGAAACAGTCGAGAGAATTTCATCCCCTGCTATTGGAGGTCCCGTAGACAGAGTAAGGGTCTGAGACTTGACTGTGATCAGCAGGTACAGCGGATGAAGCAAAGGTTGCCCCAGGAGGAGAGGGGAAAGACTTGGTCTTCTTACAATAAGGGATGACTGATAATGGTTGCAATGTGATAAAGAGACTGATACAGAGATCACATAATATTTAAGTATATTCCTTCAAATTTTATTTTCTATTATATTGTGCCTTATCTACATAAAATAATTTAATGTGAACATGAAATTGCTCTTTGATAACATATTTTTTAATATTAAAAAGCATAGTTAGATGTTTTCCTGTATCTGACAGTTTTCCCTAAATAAGGAAAGCCTGTCAGCAGACCTCTGTCCCCACAGGAGGTGTGTTCACAGGGTGGCATGCACTATATTTTCAGATTTAGCGTACAAATAATAAGACTGGCCTTGAACATCTATAGCTATTAAGTGATGGCAAATGTTAAACCCTAGAAACAACAAATACCCACTCAGATCACTGGCTTTGGAGCCAGAGAGATCTGGGCTCAAAGCCCAGCTGCAGAGTAACCAGCTGTGCCACCTGTAGCACCTGCAAGCTTCGTTTCCCATCTGGATCAGCTGTGATTTCTAATAAGCTGTACTGCTGTAGGAACTAGATAAAATATGTCTATGCAAAATGCCAACATGGTGCCACACAGAGCTTTAGGACCTGAGTAAGAGCTCATTACTGTAATTACAGGACACTTGACCATTTACATTTCCAGAAGTATGGATACTACATAGATGGAGCATCTTAAACCTAGTGACTTAAAAATCCCTTTGATCATCTAAATATGAAGTCATAAAACAGCAAACTTGAAAATGGTCTTTGGAAATATTAAGAACTGCAAATTTTCTATTCAAACTAGAAATATTTTTGGCCTCGCCTAGGGTGACCGACTGTCCTGGTTTGATGTGAAATGAAGGAGTCCCTGGAATATGAGACTTTCAGCATAAAACCCAGAAAAGTCCCAGGTAAACCAGGATGAGGTGGTCACCCTCGCCCCACCTCACAGGTATCTGGCCCTCTCTCCACAGCTGGGATTCTCCAAGCTGTGCTCTCGCACCAGCAGCGGTACGTAGAAACCTGTTGGAAATGCAAACCCTTGGGTTTCAACTCAAACCAATGGAGTCAGAAAGTCTGGGGATGGGGCCCAGCAGTCTGGGTTTTAATAACATGTAGCATGCTAAAGAGTGAGAAACACTGGTCTGTAATGTGTCACTTATGTCAGACTGAGACATTTCACAAAGAAGAACAGAAAGGAACAATATATTAAGCCTATTTCAATTTCTTTAAGACATGAGTAATATTTGCATAGCTAGTAGTCCCCATTATTAAAATTCCTCAAGTTCTCTATCACTCCATCACTGAGCTCTGACAATGAAGAATGAAGAAGAAAGAAGACATGGTACTACAGGCAGCAGAACAGTTCAGCTCAGGAAGGAAGGTACATCCCGTTCAGGTTTTGAGGGAAGGTTGGTTAAGGGAGTGAAATTATGAAAACTACAATGTGGGTTATAGTCTAACAGCTCCCCTACCCTTGCAAGGTGTCACACATTCAGTATTCAAAACTGGGACACGGGCAGGAAGTGTATGGGTTGAGTCACATAATATCTCTGAAAAGGAACAGCCAAGAGCCTCCCAAACTGATGCCATTTTAATCCCTCCAACAACACCCGAGTCGGTTCCTCAGGGAGGCTCAGGTAGCTTTTGCAAAGCAAACCAGGAGAATTTTCATAATACCTGCTCACTATGTATGGCTTCAGATATTTGAATGTCTGAGACATGGGATTGTACAATTCATTTTATCCCGTGATATTGAAATCTTCATAGCAAGTCCCTCGACAACTAACAGAGTTTTCTTCTCAGTGGAGGGTCATCGATTTTCATGGGGGTTGGGGAAGGGTGAAAGAAACAGCCCAACAATATCATGACAATGAGTGTAAATGATTGTTACCACAATTCCTGTGGGAGTTTGAGAATGTCAGCAAATGGCCAAGATGATACAATTTGATTGCTTTTCATCAACTGCCTTGATTTTTGCATAAAAATATGACGTAAGTACATATCAACGTTAGATTTGCTACAGATCCTAATTTTTCCTCCAATATGAGGCCTTACCATCTTTTTTTTTTCCCAAGAAGAACTATCTCTCTTTGACCAGGGATAAAATTAGCCATGACTTCCTCCTTTAACACTTTTCCCCTTCCTCTCACTGCCAAGTCCTAGAGGTCAAGTCCCCGTCTTGCTAAATCTAGGAATCTCAAATGCCAAAGTTTCTGCTAGAGTGTACTAACTTTTGGTTCAGTTGAAAGTATATCTTTCTATTATACTATTAAAATGTTGAATAAATTTAGCTCAACAAGAAATATGATGTCATTAGCTTTATACCTACTTGTAGGTCTTTCTGTCTGATTCTGGTGAGCTAAGCCATGCTCCAAACAGGCAGCCTTTAATGAATGGCATTACTGCTCCAGCAAATTGGTTCAATTAACAATCTCAAAGGCAACCATTTAATTTTTTTTTTTTATCCTGGATGTTTTTCCATTGCTTTTTTCCAGATAGAATGGCAGGGAAGGAGGAGAGAAAGACACATCGATTGGCTGCCTCCTGCACAACACCAGCCAGGGCTGGGGATCAAACCTGCAACCCAGATACGTGTCCTTGACTAGGAATCAAACCTGGACCCTTTGGTCAACAGGTTGACGCTCTAACCGCTGAGCCAAACCGGACAGGGCTCAAAGGCAGTCATTTAAATAGGTGGCGATGCCCTGGCCGGTTTGGCTCAGTGGTTAGAGCCTGGTGGCTGTCCAAAAGTTATGGCAGACATAACTGCTTAGAATATTACAGGAAGCGTGAGTAAACATTGAGTTAGCGACCTTTAAAGTGAGGAATATGACTACAGAGGGATGGAATTTGGGACTTCATGACCACTCCCTGCTTCTGTTCGAGTCTATGATCTCTAAACCAACAGGAGATGGGGGGGGGGGCACCCTTCTGTGACTCTTCCTGAAGAATCCGGTTGAATTTGGGAAACAAAGATGGGCTTCTGAGAGTGTGGTTAAGGATGAGCCGCGGGTGCAGAAGAAACAAGCTGGTGTATCCCTCTCCTGACAGACTCTTCTCCATCATCATCGTACGGTACACAATTACCCCAGAATTCAATAAAAACAGTTCTTGTTTTTTAATTTCTCTTTTCCTAGTTCTGGGGCCAATGTGGAAAGAAATCTAAAGGTAAAGGAAAGGCAGAAAATTCAAAACCGAGCAAGTCCATGCTGGAGAGGAACAGCACCACCATAGTCTATATCCAAGAGAAGGGACCACAGTGCCCTGAGTGATGCTCAGGTGGGACCATCATCGTTCCCCATCACGGTTCACATTATCGAGCTCCAGCTTGGAGCAGAACCAAGCAGAATTCACCCTGGATCTGTCCTGCTGAGTTTTACCTCCATGAAGCTCCTCTCAACACCTTGTCACATGCTGAGGTACAGCCTTTGTATACTCTGTGTTCCAGGGCCCTGTCAGGAGTGCCTTCTGGGTTGGCCCAGATAATCCCCTAAGCACAGAGCCTAAAGGCAAAGCTGCCAGGATCTGCCCCCTGGGCGGACTTCTTAATGATTCCAATGTCAGATAAGCAGTTTGTCATTTTTACTTGCAAAGGGAAAGAGATTCATGCTACACATTGATGAGAAATGTTCAGCTCTCAGCTGTCAGTCGATGGTTTCTGCAATCTTTCTACACGAGAAGACATTTAATCAAGAACCCACTGGACGAATAGCAATGTCCATCCTCTGCAGGCTGAGATGTTAGCTGCCTCATCAGCACAAATGTGAAAGAATAGCATTATGAAATTTGGAAGATAGTGAATTTCTTCATGTCTAAAGATATTTTATCCTTTCTCACCTTCTTTAAATAATATTGTACACTGAATTGAAGACAAAATAATAACTTTGAAGTATAAAAGGTTTATTTATTTTATATGCTCAAATTTCTATTTTGTGGCTCCTTTTAAAAGTCTAATTATTGCAATCTAATTATTACAATTTAAAAAGTGATATGCTATTGAAAACAATTGCATCAGATATTTCCAATGGGATAAATACATTCAAAAATATAAGATATGAAGACCAAATCTACAGAAGACACCAACTCAATGAGACTTCTTATTTTCAAAAATTTAGTTGTATTCCTAAACTTATGAGACACTATAAAAATAAAATTAAAACTTTCCAATGAGGGATTATAAAATTGAAGATGTATTTATATTTCTTTAATAAAAACAAT
Organism: Tadarida brasiliensis; assembly: GCA_030848825.1. Classification (NCBI taxonomy): domain Eukaryota; kingdom Metazoa; phylum Chordata; class Mammalia; order Chiroptera; family Molossidae; genus Tadarida; species Tadarida brasiliensis. The sequence continues at coordinate 85,419,930 of CM061266.1, forward strand.
TCATAAAAGTTGGATTGTGACTGAGAAGGAGAGAAGGGTGAAGGAACTAAATATCACTGAGTGCAGAGAGATTTATATACTTTATCTCATTTAACTGTTGGATGTTAATTTCTATACTTTATCCCATTTAACTGAAGTGGGTGTTAATATTCCCACTTTGAAGTTGAGGAAATGGAGAGCTGAGGAAGTTGAGAACTCAGATAGAAGAGACAAAGAGATGGAGATAAAAACCATCCGTTTTCTTACTAATAAAAATGACTGGAAAATACGGGTTGGCATGCCCCCTTACCACAGGGTCTCCAGGGGCTGAGGCCCTCGTGCAGCTGCTGGATTGCCCCAGGGTATTCCTGCCTCTTTTCTCCATTCTCTGATGACAGTGCGGCTGCATGGTTGAAGGCTCGGTATTGAGTCACTGGCCTTGGTTTGAGTGCTAGGTCTACTAAAGTTTCTTAATCCCTCCAAGCCTCGTTTTTCTCAAAGATAAATGGTATCTCCTTGAAGGTGGTTGTGAGCATAGTGACTAACAGTATGTATTTTATTTCTTATCAGCTATTATCCTGGACATAATTTCTTCTAAGCAAACTCTCCAGCAAGCACAGGATAAACTAATTGCAAGACCTAGTTTCATCTCTGAGGTGTCATCAGTGATAGCATTTCACTCTTCGGTAGATAAGAAGAAATGAGGTGATGAGTTTAGACCAGGGAAGACATCAGAAAGGTGAGCTGTGTTTGCCAAACGATCCAAAAGGAATGGTTCCGCTGCCGAAGGGAAGAGGGGCCGGATGCCCCCAGCATTCGTGGGCAGGAGGCTCTTGCGGCACCTTTGGACAATGAATTTTCTAAGACTTGCACAGGAGATAGGATGGTTTTTATTGTCGTGGAATTACATTTCTGGGGTTGTACAGTCCCATGTCCCTCAGTCCAGTCCTGAAAGAGAGGCAGCTGTGGGGTTAACAAGGCCAGAAATAAGGCTAAAGTCCAAAGTGTCCTCTCCATGGTGTAGCCAGGTCCAAATCAGGCATCAGGCATTAGGCTAAGTTCAATCCATTCATTTGTTGTATGGGTCCCACATGGCTGTGGACCACGTGAGGAAATGCAGGGTATGGGATCCCCGAAAGCAGTCTGGCTCGAGTGGCAAGAAGGAGAAAGAGCAGGAGGAAGTTCCTTTGTCTAGGACAGCGGTTCTAAACCTGTGGGTCACAACCCCTTTGGGGGTTGAACAACCCTTTCACAGGGGTTGTCTAAGACCATCAGAAAACACATATTTCCGATGGTCTTAGGAACTGAGACATTGCTCCTTTATCCGTCTCCAGGCGGGTCCGCCCACATGCAGATACGCCCACATACAGATACGCCCACATATGAGTACCCGGCATGATGACATCATCGCGCCAACCCCATCACATACACCCCACACAAATACAGGTGTATGTGCCAAGTTTGGTGCCATAATGTACTTATGCGGACCAGTCACACATGTGGAGAGCAGCTATTGTGTTGAAAGCAGCAGTATTAGAGGTAAAATGATAATTCATGAATTATAATTACTGGGTAAATGTAAAATCGTGTACTGTAAAATCATCAACTACTGCAAAAAAAATATCTGTACCATGGGAACTTAATCTGGATGCTGATCAGTCTTTTTCAGCTGTGGTTGATGTGAATACTGCCCCCTTGTGATAGTAACAGGTATGTAAAAAAAACAACACAGAGAATGGTAAATCATAGGAAACTTTAATGAACTATATTGACTAAACTATGCCATGTATCATCTTTTGTATTATTAAAGCTATTGTTATATATTATTTTTATTAGCAAACCATCCCATGACAATGGATCGTGTAGAGAAGAATGTTAAGAAAAGAAAATATAGTGAGGATTTTTTACAGTATGGTTTTACCTCAATAATTACAGCAGGAATTGAGAAACGGCAATGTATTATTTGTTGTGAAGTTCTATCAGCCAAATCTGTGAAGCCGAACAAACTAAAACGCCATTTTGATAGCAGGCATCTGAGCTTTGCCAGCAAGGATATCAACTATTTTAGAAGCAAAGCTGATGGACTCAAGAAAGCCAAACTTGACACTGGTGGCAAGTACCACAAACAAAACGTAGCAGCTGTTGAAGCTTCATATTTGATGGCACTCAGAATCACCAGAGCTATGAAACCTCACACCATTGCTGAGGATTTACTGTTGCTAGCGGCCAAAGACATTGTTTGAGTTATGATCGGAGACGAATTTGTTACAAAATTGAGTGCAATATCCTTATCTAACGACACCATCTGCAGATGAATAGATGACATGTCTGCTGATATTCTTGATCAGATAATCCAGGAAATTAAATCTGCTCCGCTTCCAATATTTAGCATCCAGCTTGATGAATCTATAGACATTGCAAACTGTTCACAGTTACTGGTTTACGTGAGGTATATTAATGATGGTGACTTTAAAGATGAGTTTTTTTTTTGCAAACCTCTTGAAACAACAACTACTGCACGTGATGTATTTGACACAGTTGGTCCATTTCTGAAAGAGCATAAGATCTCTTGCGAAAAGGTTTGTGGTGTTTGCACAGATGGTGCTCCAGCTATGCTAGGATGTCGATCTGGATTTCAACATTTGGTACCGAATGAGTCACCAAAAGTCGTCGGAACTCACTGTATGATTCATTGGCAAATATTAGCAATGAAGATGCTGCCACAAGAGTTACAAGAAGTAATGAAAAGCGTCATAAGTTCTGTCAACTTTGTAAAGGGGAGCACTTTAAACAGTCGACTATTTTCACAACTGTGCAATGAGTTGGATGCGCCAAACAATGCTCTGCTATTTCACACTCAAGTGAGATGGTTGTCTCCAGGAAAAGTTCTAAAACGTGTTTTTGAGCTTCGTGATGAACTCAAAACATTTTTAAATCAGAAAGCAAGACCGCAGTTTGAAGCACTTTTCAGAGATAAAAGTGAACTGCAGAAAATAGCTTACTTGGTTGACATCTTTGCCATCTTGAATGAGTTAAATTTATCACTGCAAGGACCAAATGCAACTTGTCTCGATTTGTCTGAAAAGATTCAATAATTCCATATGAAACTTCAGCTTTGGAAAAAAAATTGGATGAAAATAAAATTTACATGTTGCCTACCTTATCTGCTTTCTTTGAGGAACATGACATTGAACCAGACAAAAGGATTACGATGATAATTTCTGTGAAAGAACACTTGCACATGCTTGCAGATGAAATTTCATCTTACTTTCCAAATCTACCTGACACCCCATTTGCACTTGCCAGAAGCCCATTCACAGTCAAAGTTGAAGACGTTCCTGAGACAGCACAAGAGGAGTTCATTGAACTTATTGACAGTGATGCAGCAAGAACTGATTTCTCTACAATGTCAGTTACAAAATTCTGGATCAAGTGTTTGCAGTCATATCCTGTTCTGTCTGAGACTGTGTTGCGCCTTCTTCTTCCATTTCCAACAACATATCTTTGTGAAACAGGGTTTTCCAGCTTGTTGGTTATCAAGTCTAAATACAGAAGTAGACTTGTTGTGGAAGATGATCTTCGTTGTGCTCTTGCAAAGACTGCCCCGAGAATTTCTGATCTGGTGAGAAAGAAGCAATCTCAACCTTCGCACTGATGTTGGCTTTTTATGCATACTGTTGCAAAATGTAACAATATAGTTTACTGTTGTTATATTAAGACTGTTACTCATGTTACACCATTCTTCAAGACAAAATTTCATTTATTTGTAATTAGAAATAAATATTTCACAATATATAATTACATATTGTTTTTGTGATTAATCATTATGCTTTAATCTGTTCAATTTGTAACAATGAAAATACATCCTGCATATAAGATATTTACATTGCGATTCATAACAGTAACAAAATTACAGTTATGAAGTAGCAACAAAAATAATTTTATGGTTGGGGGTCACCACAACATGAGAAACTGTATTAAAGGGATGCGGCATTAGGAAGGTTGAGAACCACTGGTCTAGGAGATTAAATATTCAGGTTTTCTGTGCTTGTAGTGGTCACACCTATTCTGGCCACTGACTTGCTCCCAGGTGTGATGGACAGGTAAGCACCTCCTACGTCATTCAGACCTCACTGAGCATGCATCTAAACTGCCTTTGTCCAGGCCATTCCCCCATGTGGGGAATAGACCTGGAGAATTAATTTAGCTAATCTTCCCTTTACTCCTTTCCTGTTAAATAATAACCAGGTTATTGCAATGGTAACACTCCTTCCACAGTCTCTCTCCTAAATTGTAGCGTTTCTTCTTTTCCTCCTCCTCCCCTCTTGTCTCCTTTCCTCTCCTCCTTTCTTCCTCCCTTCTGTTTATTTTTGCTTTTCTTTCCTTTCCCAGAAAACAGAATCCCAAACATGACAACAACTTATGTCATTCAGTTCAACAAAGCAAATGTCCTCAATTGTAGGATCAAAATGTAATTTTTTTCTCCGGGAAAAACAAAACACCAAACAAACAAAAACATTCAGAAAGAAGGTTTCAGGATAGTGTCATCTATTTTAAGAGTGGAAAGGAAGAGATTCCTGCAGGGGAGACGCTGGGAGGCACTGTGTGGTCGGGCCTGACAGACACTCTAGGTGTTAAGTCCCGGTTTGAATCCAGACTAGAAAATCATTACTTTAGAAAAGCCTTGAGAGTTTTGGTTGAGAAAAGTCTATTTGAAGAGATATTTGTTTGGAAAGAATTTATGATTTCATAGAACAAGAGAGAAGTTTCAACTGCTACCTTTTCTGTCCTGCTGTAGAATATTAAAAAAAAATTTTTTCCTTTATTAATTTTTAGAGATTGGAAGTGAGAGGGAGAAAGAGATAGAAACAGCAATGAGAGAGAACATCGATAGGCCACCTCCTGCATGCTCTCCACTGGGGATCAGGCCCACAACCTGGGCATGTGCCCTGACTGGGAATCGAACCAGCGACCTCTTGGTGCATGGGTCGACGCTCAACCACTGAGCCACACGGGCCAGACTGCTATAGAACATTTTTGTTCCCTCTCTGTCTTGGACCAATCCAAGAAGACCAGTCATGATTGCCTGCTTCACTGGCCATCAATAAACTCTAGGAAAGAAGCTCAAAGCCACCCAAGGAATTTAGCTCCTCACCATAGCTGGCTTTGAGGTCTGCTTCTGAGTCAAACCCATGCCTTCTGGAAGACCTCTTCTAAACATGTATTAAGTATGACCATTACAAATAATTTATTCTCTAATAATGCATCTAATATCAAACTTGATGACTATAGCTGCTAACACTGTATTATATAATTGAAATTTGCTAAGAGAGTAGAACTTACATGTTCTTACCCTGTCCGCCAAATGAGAGGTGATAGATAATGTTAACTAAGTCAATGGTGGCTTTAAAAAAATATTTACTCCTGACCATCAAATATCCTTGATTAGAGAAATAGTGCATTAATCTCATTATCGTATTGAGCCTAAATGACCAAATACAGCCTCCTTGTTTCCTTGGAAATCACACCCTGCCTGGTTTCTTAGGGATACAAGCATGAAAGAGAGCAAGAGGGCAAATGCCACTTAATTTCCCAGATGTCAGAGATGGAAGAAACCAAACTGACTTTTAATGAGCACCTTCTGTATACTAACAGCTTTGCAGAGGTTATTTCAGTTGATCCCTACAACCACTTTATAAAGTGAGTATTTTTTATTCCCATTTAAGAAGAGGACAGCATGGCTCTTAGCATTTTGTTAAAATACCACAGCCAAGCAACCAAAAATGGTGGGGCCAGGATGTGAACACGTGTTGTTGACGCCGTAGCCCACGTGCTTCCTCGTGTATAATGCCGCTTCCGAAAGCAGAGAGGCATCTGGGCGCTGGTCCTGAGCTTGGATTTCTCACAGCAATGCATACCTTCCCATAATCCAAAGTAAAAGTCTTTCCATTTACTGCTGTTGACCTGTTTGTACGTTATCCGGCTGGGCTCAGGGGTCCCGCGTTTACGTGTGCTGTTGTGGCTGGGAAGATGAACAGGCTGCTGAGGGTCCTCCCTCCCGGTGCCTCCTGAAGTCTGCTCTTCCACTGGCAGCTCTAACTCTGCGTCCCAAGTCCACATCCCGTTTCGATGTCCTCGCTGCCTCGGCAGTTGCCCTTTTGCTTTAAATGAGGTGATTCCATCACTGGTCACTGCGTAGTTCCCCAGTCATTCTTCCCCAGTGCCCACAGTCTAGCTGTTGAAAGTTCTGTACCCAGGAGTCCTGAGTGTTTGGGCAGCCTTAGCGGGGATCACTCCTCGTGAACACCATCCAGAAGTCCCTCAGTGCCTTTGCTCCTACGGCTGCTGTAACAAACTACCCCAACCAGGGTGGCTTCCAACACAAACTTATTCTCTCAAAGTTCTGAAGGCAAGAAGCCCCAAATCAAGGCATTGCCCTGCACTCGAGAAGAGTCTCCCTTGCCTCTTTCTGGTTTCTGGTGGTTTTGGTAATCCTTGGCTCGTAGCTGCACCACTCCCAGCCCTGCCTCTGCCCTGTGTCTCTGTCTTTCCTCTTATAAAGCCATAAATCATTGGATTAAGTGCCCACTCTAATCCAGTATGGCCTGGTCTCAGCTAATTACATCAACAAATACCCTATTTCCAAACAAAGTCTCATCCTGAGCAGACAGGAATTGGGAGGTGGGGCATTATTCAACCAGTACACCCAGACAGGTTCACCTGGGGGTGACAGTGCTCAGAGCAACAAACTATTTTTGTCCTGGATTCCAAACCGGCTCAGAAAGACCCCGGAAACCCTCATGAATGTGAAGTTCTATTCCTTGCTGTGAAGACTACAGCAGGACGTGTGCTGTGCCCCCTGCTTGTTACGAAACAGGTAATAGACTTGACTGGCTTGGAAGGCTGGAACGTATTTCACAATCTGATATTGTTTCATTCTACTTTAAAGCAACAGGAAAAAAAATGCCCCAAAGATTTTGAAAATAAGACATAAAGCTTGTATGGCAGTCAAAGAAGAAACACATCAGTGTAACAGATGATAGAAATAGCTGTCTGAAAACTGCCCTGACAAAAAACAATAACGAATTGTAAACTGTGTTTGCCAAAATACAGCTCTCATAGACCACCGTGTACCTGATATTTCATCTAAATTAAAAATGAATCAGGGGATTGAAGTCACCTGAAAGAAAGGTTCAAAAAAATTCAGTCGTATATAAATTGTAGCAGCTCCACCACCTTCATGGACAATGCCAACCGAAATTCTGACAAGCTTGTCAACACGTGTCTAAAGATTTTGTACTGTGATCTATAGCTGAGTTATACTGGCGGGAAAGCAAGGTCACTTTATTATCCTCCATTAGCCAAACTAGATTTACGGCTCAAAACAGCAATCACAGGGACCTGGAGAACAGATTGGGAACTTGGATGGATGAAAATGACCTCAATATAAGTACAACTTAAGAGGATTGCAGAATATAATTGTTTAATAGCCTTAAAAAGATCTTCGCCAAATGTTTTCTCTCTGAAAAAAGGTAAACTGGACTGGAAACCATCTGTAAAGCTGTACTTTTGCTATATTGACCTTTTCTGGTGAGGATGGGAGGACTCAGGATGAGGATGGGCAGGGGACTGGAGATACCTTAACCCTTTCTAAATTTAGAGATTTGCAAAGAGATGAGAGAGGTAGGTATTGCTAAACAGGCAGAGGGCATGAATATTTTTAAATCAGGCAGGCTCTTGGACTATTGAGCTTATCTAGAAGGCTTGGTTAATGCCTCAAACAATGTTTGTCAGAAAGCACCATATGAGATTAACTAACAGCATGGACTTAGGAACCAGACAGACTTGTGAATGAGTCCCTCCTATGTCCCTATGAGTAAAGAAATTAATTTCCCTACATTTCATCATATCAGAATCAGAGCTTATGAGAGTATCTATCAGATAAAGTTAGTATATGGCTTAAATAAGATAGCACATGCAAAACGAATGCCACATAAGTGTTCAATGAATATCTGTAATGACTAGAAACTTTTTTCACATTTGTTTTATTTTGCTTTTGGAATGACTTAGTTAACTCGAACACCATGTAAAAATGTACCATTTTGTTGGGATATGCACTGCAAAATGCATAGGCATGATGCCCAGGCGTTTGTGTTCCTGCTGTTGAGGTTCCCTCAACTGTTGTGTAATGAGAAGTACGGTGAACCCAGAGTTAGCAGGTCTGGATTGGAGTCCTGATGCTGCCACTAGCAAATCAACACACCCTATCTGGGCCCAATTCCTCGGCTGTGCATGGAACCCTTCCATCTCCAGAATGCAATGTCTTTGGCTATTACTGATGACAGGTGAGCCTATAGAGAGGATAGGTGACAGGCCATAGAACTGAAATGAGGACAGATGGTCAGTAGGGTTTGTATACAGGCAGATGTAAAGTTAAGGGGAAAAGGGGAGAGGACTCAAGAAGAGAATCAAGTGATCACAGAGAGAAGAGATGAGAAGGTGAATGAGGAAAAGACAGGGAAGAGGACGAAGGAGAATGGAGAGAGGAAAGAAAGAAGAAAAGGGAGGGTAGAGTGGGAACCCCTGCTCTGCCTGGTTATGTAAATGATTAGCAGGCTGCATCCTTGTATCCTGACGGAGAGCTTAGGGCTGTGGCTGACTGGCCAGTGTGAGGAAACCTTGTGACGTCAGTGTGGCACATCCCTGCCTTTCCAGGAATCCACATTTGGAGATACCACGTTTCTCTAAGGGGTGAGTGTGGATCAGACTGAAAACAAGAGCATTGTTCGAAATATTCTTAGAGGGGGAAATGGAAAATAGAGCAGATGAAATTACCACAGAAATAATGCAAGAAAACCTTCCTGAATTGAAGAATGTAAGAATTCAGACAAAAGAGGCTTTCAGGTGCACAGTAGCAAGCAAGGAAAGAAAGAAAGAAAGAAAGAAAGAAAGAAAGAAAGAAAGAAAGAAAGAAAGAAAGAAAGAAAGAAAGAAAGAAAGAAAGAAAGAAAGAAAAAAGGAGGAAGAGAGAAAGGAGAGAAAGAAAGAAAGAGAGAAAGACAACAAAGCTTACAACATCTTAAAATTTTATAACCTTCTTGAACAATAAAACATATTTAAGTTTCCAAGAGGAAAAGCAGGTCATACAATATAGGCTAGAAATGAGAATGTCCAAGGTCTTCTCAAGGATAACACTGAAAGCTAGAAGACAATAGAACAATGTCTTCTCCTCTGCAAGAAACTAATTTTTGACCTATATTTCTATCAACCAAATGCTCACTTAGGCAATTTTCAGAGGTAGTCAGTCTCAAACATTTACTTTCCACACACAATCTCTTGGGAAGTAGACACTGTGTTCTATCTTATTAAGAAAAGAAGAAAGAGTAAAAAAGGATTCAGGAAACATGGCATCCATTGCAGGACAGAAGCAAAGGGAATTACCAGACTGCTGGTGAGGTTTAATCCCCAAGAGTCCCAGAAAGAGTGAAGATTAGAATAGGTAGACAAAGGACTGCAGGAATGTTGTAGGAAGAATAAGTTGAAACTGATGTCACTTGAGGCATTTGATCGTGTTGTGAGGCTATTTGTAGTTTGGGTGGAGATTTGGAAAAGGAATTAATGAAAAGTAAATAGAAAACAAAATAAATACAAAACATAAAAATAACATGAGATGGGAAAAAGTTGCTTAACAAACGGTTCAGCGCTGAACATTTTATTGGCATAATAATATAAGCACTGAACATTTCTTTAATCACAATTGTGCCAAAACTATTTTGAGAGGTTGAATAAAGGAAAAATATATGTTTTGAGGGTTGTATAAAAGAAATATATTCTCATCTTCTAATTTAGGAATTCAATATACAGTACTTATATGTTGGAAAATATCCAGAAATACAAGCATATTATAAAAATGGACGTAAAAGACCAAATAAACAATTAAAGTGTTAATAGTGGGTGCCCCTGTGGAGCAGGAATCTAGGAAGAGACCACAGCTTTTTCATTATTATTTGTCTTAAGCCTTATAATAATATTGGAGTTTTTCAAGTGTATGTATTGATTAGTATAATAAATATAAAAATTAAATTTGAAGTGTATTCAGAATGTACAGAAGAACATTAATGGCTGATATGGAAACTCAGAATCCCTAACACATAAGCGTTATATCTTCACTTTACCTGTGACATTTTTCAAGTTGACATAGTTACTAAGTGACAGAGGCTCAGAGACATTTTTCAAGTTGACATAGTTACTAAGTGACAGAGCCTGGGATCACTCCCCGTATTACTGACTTCATATTTCAGGCTTCCTCACAATAACTTCCTGCTTCTCATTTATCTTTTACCTTAAATTTGTCATGTTACTTTAAATAGTATCACCCACACGATAGCAGCTAAAAAAAAAAAATCTGAGTACTATCCAAAATGACATCCTTCATGAGTCATGTCTGAGCTAAATGAACAATCTAACGCTTTCTTAGGTCTCAATTGCACCCTTGGTTTGGTGACATTCTGAGGAATAGAGATGAACATTCAGGTGAGTAGTAGGTACGGTTTGGGGGTCTAAATTATTCCTAATGGATACATGCTTCTCATTAGATCATCCCAAGACACGAGCAACTGATCTCATTGCTTAATAAATGTCCTCAGTTTGATTCAGTGCACCTGGGAAATAACATTTCTATTTGCTGTCAGAGCGTGATTTCATTAAACTTTAATGATGTACCTGACATGGGGGTTAGACGAGCATATTTTAACTGAGTGTCAATTGTACAACTGGGGTGCACTTCTAGGTGTACTTTTTCAAAAAGCTGTAAGTGCTGATGAACGCTCAGTTCTCTTCTATTAGTTTGATAAATCCACTGATTAATATCGCCTCCCCTTGATAAGCTAGCTTTCTCCTTGGGAACCAGATATTTTTGTATCCTCTGGGACTAGTTCCTGAAAGTGGGATTATTGGGCCTGCGATTTTCAGAATGTAATGGCAGCTCCAACAAAACAAACACAATCTAATTATGTCAAAATTGGACCTTGCCTGAGGTAGAATGATTGGTTTTCATTTTATATACTATGTGAGCACCTGCGACAATGGCAAATGTCAAGATGTTTCTTAGAATACTTTCTTTAAAAATTGGTGGAGGAAATTTAGATTGAGTTGCTACATAGTCTATCAATTTGATCTTTCTGGTCTAAGTTCTTGGGTTTTAGATGTATGAATTCTTGGAATTTTATGCAAATGGATGCATGTATATGCATTTTGAAAAAAAAGGTGGTTTATAACTCTCATCAAAATTTTAAAGAGGTTCATAACCCTTAAAACATAAAGAAATGAAGTCCGTGTGGAATTTTTAAATTAGATTATTCTTAGTGAATCATAAAGGTTTTTATAGTAGGTATCCATAAATTTCCAAGAGATAGAAAGCATTAAATATGCCCTCTACCATTACTGTTCAATTGTTTTTCTATTTCTGGAGCTATGAACCTCAAAGTTCATCTAAGACAAATTTAATTTCCCCTCTACCACACCCTCCAAATTTCTTCCCCTCCCCCCTAGTTTTTGAGGATTCATGTGAAATTATCAATAGATGATATTTTCTATTTTGGCTTTCTATTAAATTTTCTACTTCTTTCCCTGGATTGCATACTGAGCATATTTAATAAAAACGTGACAATCTCAAGCATCGTATCGTTCAGTGATGCCAATGGTATCGCCCTGCTCATCTTTCCCTTGTTCTTTCATTGATCAGAAAGTTTTTGTGCCATCTCTGCTGGAGCTCTTAAAAGACATTTTCCATTAAGCAACTATAAAAATAATAATAATAATAATACACACGTGGCCTTGTTTTCTCTATATATATCAGAAATATATTGCCAAGAGTTTTCATCATTGTTAAATTTAATCTCCGTGAACCTGGAAATTTAATTGATTATTCTGGTTAATGAACATTTTTCTTTAATGTTTTGAAGACCAACTATAGAATAGTTCATATTACTAAGAAACAGAAAACACACTCTCAGAAGCGTGATAATCTACCGAGAATAATCTTTGTAGTTTAAAGAGATGAGATGAGGGTCAAGCTGGTTTTCAAGAAGAGTAATGACAGCAGCTGAGGCTCCACGTTGTGGAATTACTTTCTTACCTTTCCACGTCTAGAAGCTAAATTGTAACAGTGCACCTAGGCCTGTCAGTTTCTTAGGTATTGCTGATGGTAACCAAATGAATGAAACACTAAAGTATAAATCAGACCCCAACGTGTTTATTTCTCAGAAGTATAATATATCTATCAATGTCTGTTTTACTTGTGTCTTCTACTTTCATTGTTATTGTTATTTTTTTAGTCCTCATCTGAGGATATTTTTCCATTTATTTTCTGACAGAGTGGGAGGGAGAGAGAGAGAGAGAGAAACGTCGAAGTGAGAGAGACACACCGATTGGCTGCCTCCTGAAAGACCCCAGTCAGGGCCAGGGACCGCACCTCAACCATGGTACGTGCCCTTGACCGGAATCGAACCCGTGACTCTTTGGTCCTCAGGCCGATGCTCCAACCACTGAGCCAAACCGGCCAGGGCTTGTCTTCTACTTTTAATACCCACCTCCTGGAATCGGGAAGCAAAAACAATTAACAATTGAGAGCTGAGCATAGAATTCTAACAGAAAACTAGCTATGGGAAAATTTTTAACGAACAATCTTGAGTCCACCAAAAGCGCAGGCCTCAAAGTGATTTCATAACTGCCTGGTGACCCCTGGGCCATTTGTAAACTGAGTCTGCCACTTCTTTGCAATGAATCCTTGCGTGAGATATGTAGCCTTTCTGAGCCTCATTTGCCTCAACTTTTATTAGAAGAAATAATGGTACCTACCTTGTAAGGGTATTGTAAGTCTGAAAAAGATAATGAGTGTAAAGAACTCAGTGTTTGTATGTAGTTAATAATTTATATCCATAGACTCATTTGTTTAGTTTATTTTTCCTTTTTTTACCGTTACATGTTTTTCTTTTCCTTCTTCCCTTCATCCCTAATAAATAACATTCATTTTTTTCCCCTTAGAAAATGAGAAATAAACATACTGAGAAATACTTAGCATTGTTTTTCGTGTCTGGTTTAAAAAGTTTACATAAATGACATTGTGCTCTAGATCTCATTGTGTTTCATACAGTTTTTATGTTACTATATGAGAATTCAATTCATTGCCTCTGACTCTTACATGTATTCTATCATGTATATGAGCCATCTTTTATTTATCTGTTCACTAAGTGGTGGGTAGAGGTGGCTTCCATCTCTTTGCTGCTCCCACACATCACTGTGATAAACAAATGGGTTCACAGTTCCTTGTGAACGTGTATAAGCTTTTCTCTGGGGTATATTTCCAGGGACAAAATTGCTGGGTCATGAATGCATGTGCTTACATATGGTGGACTTGGAAGGACAGCACAAACTTTTATATACTTTTCCTGTGGAGTAGGGCAGGGAATGGGATTGAAGCTGGGAAATGAAGGGAAAAGTAATACAACAAATCAAGGAACTTCCTCAGATGGATGCTAACTTGTACTGATGAGTGTGATCAGCTCAGTCCTGTGTACCTGAGGTCCTTGAAAACAAAATAAAAAAGAATACAAGTTCATGCATTACTAAAATAAATACAATGCCTACTACAATTCTTAGCGACCCCATCTGTGTTCCAGGGCCAGGATGTCAGCCTCCCATGACCCTCTAAAGATGCTGGAGAAATCATGAGATGATGTCTGTGAGGGTTTTTAAACTCTTAAGATTTAGGTTCTATATGAACAATGCACAATGTTACTTTGCACAGATAGCTCTTGAAATTTTATTTATAGATCTCTTTGCTAATCAACACTGGAGATGGCCGGGGCTTAAATGGTCTCTTCAAGCTTGACTATTGATTCCCAATGAGCCTATAAATGACTGTTTTGACACTTTTGACCATTTCATCCAATCAAAGCATGGAGGGTCTCACACTCAGGTCACATGTTATTTAGTCACATATATTACCAAGAGGTATAGAGTCAGGAGATTTGAAGTAAGCACTGCAAAAATAAATGTGAAACCAGGATTCAAGTGTTAGTTTACAATTACACTCATAAATGGATACAGCTTAAAAAATGATTCAAGTTTTACCTATGCCAAAAAACTGAAATAATTTTCATTTTCAATAGCACTTTCTGTTTTTTTCACAGGTTCAATGCTAAATAACAAGCATGACAGTTTTTTGGAGCAGAATAAGGTGACTTTTCTTCAGGAACCGAGGAGAGACAGACCTAGGAAAGTGGTTGCAATGATTTTCTTCAGGACCAATAATAAAGGAAATAACATGAAAGAGAAGAATCTTCTTTGAGACATGTCCACAGGCAGCTCTGTCCTTTAAGTCAGGGCAGGATTATTTTAATTTTTAATTGTTTTGAATATAATAGATAAGTTAATTAAATGAGTTCATTTTGCTCAAACCATTATAATAGTAATCCATTGTCATTTTTGGTAATGTATATCACTATAATTCTTTTACTACTTAGAAGCCAGAAATAAAAAATTAAAGACCATATTTAGAAGTAAACAATTTCAAGATAAAGGAAATTTAAAAATGCAGTTTACAAAAGATTACTTTTATGTATAAATACCATTCTTATTCGGTTACCTTTATCCAAAAAACAAAACAAAACAATTTTTCATTTGTAATACCTTTATGAGAGGTAACTGTAAATATACCAGAGGTAAAGCTAGGGGATTTGGGACAATAATTTGTGGTTAAATCCAATCTTTTAATCTAGCTGTTGGTAGTTGACTGTGAAACCCCTGTCCTCAGAGCTTTACTCCTTTTAATTCTAATACCTTGAATACTTATTGATTTAGGGAGCTGGAAGATTCATCTCCTATAATGGGGCACTTTCTGAATTAGAATCCTTTTAAAGGGGTGTTTGATCCTTGGCTGGTGTGGCTCAGTTGTTTGAGCGTCGTCCCATGCACCAAAAGTTGTTGCTTTGATTCCTGGTCAGGGCATGCCTGGGTTATGGGCTCAGTGCCTGGCGCAGGCAGCAGCCAATCGATGATGTTTCACTCTCACATCTCTCTTCTTTCCGTTCTCTCTAAAAATCAATAAAAAAATATATATATTTAAAAGAGGGTGTTTGACATATTACAGAGCTGCAACCCTTTTAGCAGGAGGTAACTAACTGCTGGTTTAAAAACATTAGTTAAAGCTCATACTTGCCTCTGTTCTACATATAGAATGTGTTTCCATATCCTTTATTGCATATCTATAGCATAGCCTCATTTTCCAAATCTAATGTAAACTGCACACCTTTTCGGGGGCGAGAAACGCAACTGTGGTATCTTCTGGGCTTGAAGGTATACTGGACATTCACCAGATTGTCTTAATTCAGCTGTCTCCTGCCTTGTGTCCCTCAACCCTAATGGAACAGATTGAACTGTTCATAATAGAGATACCTTAATTCTACAGCTAAAATATTGGAATTTGACACAAAAATCTACTTCTTCTGTCTCTAACAGGTCTAGCAAACAAAGATATATATAATTATATCTATTCAAAATTTATATATTTATATATATTAAAATATATTGTATATATGTATATATTTTAAATATGCTCTAGCAATTCTGTAGCATCTTCTTTATAAGCAAAGCGTTGAGCATCGCCCACTACCAGCTGCTGTTCCCCTCTGAGTCGTCTGCGGTTGATTACACTGTCCTTGGAGGATCGTGTGAAATGTCAGTGATACTGTGAACTAATTGAATGACATGCACATTGTTCCATCCATTTAAGCAAGTGGTTTTTTGAATAGGGAAGATTTTCACGTATTCCTGACTGTGCTAAATGAACTCAGAAATTTTAAGGATTACTTTGCTGTTTCTGTCTAGTTCTCACCTGTTGTCCTGGGGTGTAAAACCCCCAGAGTCTCCTAGGTCAAGAGAGGACTTCTGAGCATTCAGAAAAGCCCAAATGAACTATGTTTAGGCCACAGGGATTTGGAAGCTAGAGAATATTCTGTAGCATTGCCCCAGTAGAATTGATATCCTTAATTATAGGTAGCAGATGGAGCTATGAGTGAATGAATGACCTTCTCGGTCCCTTTCCCAAATAGATTCAGTGCTATCACAGTCCAGAGGCAATCACTGTCCACCAGCCCCAGGTTAGCCTGCAGTGCTCACCAGGGGCCTGGGCTTCAGAAAGACGCTGGCTGAACACCTAATTTCCCTCCTCCAGGCACAGTGAAACGAGAGAGGGGCTCATAGCTTCTGGAGCTTTAAGCGCTTACGTGCTGACTGAAGCGACTGTTTCCTGGATTGGGTGCAGCTGGGGAAGAAACGTTACTCTGGAATACAGAACCCCCGAGACTCAGCAGCTAACGAGGATAAAAAACAGGCCAAATCACAGAAAGACAAATACTGAATCATTCCGCTTATAAGATGTATCAGAAACGGTCCAGTTCATAGGATCAGAGGGGAATGGCGATTGCCGGGGTGGGGGTGGGGGTGGGGGATCCGGGAGTTACCAACCCCGGGCATTAAGTTTCAGTGAAGCCCGAGGAATCTGCTCTGCAGCGTGTGCCTGTGCTCAACCATTCTGTATCGTACACACAAACACTTGTTAGGAAGGTAGCTGTCATGTTAAGTGTTCTTACCATAATAAAGTAAAATTCGAAGAAAAAAAAAACACCCAGCAGAGCCAGATTTGTGGACATTTATTTAGCAGATTACAGGACCCAAGTATCCTTAACACTGGAACACTGGTCGTCTAAATCATGACTCTGGCCAGGGGGAGCAGGCAACAAGAAGAAAGACCTTTCACTTTTCAGAATAAGAATTCTCTGCCTTCAGAGGACACTGGATGCCTCTTTACCCCACATCCCTAAGGCAAAATGCTTTTCTCCTCTATAGAAATCTGGTTTCCAGTTGACCTGAAGCTTGTTATGATTTCTTGTAGAAGAGTTGCCTAGATGGAGATGGAGTGTGAAACCCGAAATAATAGGATTTTACAGGAAATAATGTAAATCAAGCCTTTTGCCCTTAATGACCCATAATAAAACGCTCTTGTTACCGAGCTCTGCAGGCAAAGCCAGTGCAGGTTGCCATGGTAACGCCCAGCTGCGCCTCAGTGCTGTTGCTTAATGATCAGTGTGATGTCAGGTTCTTGAGATAACCACAAGCTTAGACAAATCTTTACAGCCACGGAGACAGTCCACCTGGGACTTCAGTTATGCCTGGGTGCCGGCTCCTGTGTCCAGGTATAATTAAAATACACTCAGACCTATGATTGGAAAGACTCAGCAGAGAATGAGGTCACCTTTGTAATCCTCCATTCGCTTTCATTTCTCCATATGACAGCCCAAGCAGAAGTGAGCCAGAAATGGGGCAGCCACGGCATTTTACGAAGACGGTGTTTCTTGTATCTGTGACTGGGCTCACCTCTTGCATGGGGGATACGAGGGGCTGGTCCGTGCTGGTCCACACCAAAAAAAGGACACCATGAAGACCTTTTTGTCCCCTCTTCTCGTGTTCCCTGTATCTATCTACCTTCCAGTGTGACTGAGTCCTAAATTCTATTACTCATTACTTTGATTTAGACACTAAAGTTGGGAATTTTTACCCAGAATATAATTTCCAAAATGTGTTTACTATCTGGGAGGAAAAGATGGGCCCTGGAGAATCTGTCCTTTTCCTTCCTACGTTTTCCTCCTTTCTGGCTCTCTTAAACGTGTTTATTAGGTGCCTGCTATTTGCCAGGCAATTACCAGAAACATAAGAATGAAGAAGGCTCCATCCCTGTCCTGTAGGAGGTCATTCTATGGGGACATGGCACGGAAACAAACGTGTAAGCTAGACACAGGTGTGCACAGAGCACAGGAGGAAAAACCCTGCCTGAGGGGAAGCAGGATGGGCTTGGAGAGGAGGTGATGCTTGGGTTAACTCTTGAAAGGAAATCATTAGGACTGGGAAGGGAGGTGGAGGGGACACTGAGCACAGACTGAGGCTGATAATTTTGAATGTTTGGGGAACTGCCAGCAGTTCATAATGGTTGGAGCTTTGGCCATGAGAGCAGTCTAAGGAGAAATAAGATTGAGAGGTAGGTACAGGGCCAGATTCTAATAAGTTTTGACTTTATTTTGCAGGCAAATAGGAGCTACTTAAGACTTTAAGGAGAGAAGGCAGAGAATTATAATTGTCATTTCGGGAGATTTTTCTTTCAGCAAAGAAAAGTGTGAACTGGGGAAATCATGGGCCAATTAGAAAGTTACTGGAATAGTGTGACTATAAGAGACATCTAATTTTTTTTGTTCTGCCTAGCAAATGCTTTTTGGAAGAGAATTGCCCTGCTCTCAACCCCTGGCTCACCCACACAGGAGTGGACATATGACCCAAACCCAGCCCATTATAGTACCTTGTCCCTGGCTTGCTGAGATGGGTCCAGGTGGGCACATCAGCCAAGCAGCAACAATCAGACTTCTCCCATGACGTTTCATGCATGGCTCCTAGGCATAGGTTTATTTTTCCCCCTCAAGATGAAAGGATGTAGCTTTTGGCTTCTAGAGGCCATCTTTCCTGCTACAGGGAGAGGGTCCTCTGATCATTAAGCCGATACTTAGAGAAAAATGCACTGAAAGATGGGAAAACAGAGCTTTATTCCATTGTTTGAGTCTCTAGAATCTAGCACGTGGGTCTAGCTGTGTCTGAAACCAATATACCAATGGACTTGCCAGTTACATACATTACTTTTAAAAAATATGTCCTTATTGATTTTTCAGGGAGAGAGAGATGGAAACATTGATGTGAGAAAGAAACATCTATCAACTGCTTCCTGCACGCCACCTACTGGGGATCAAGCCCACAACCTGGGCATGTGCCCTGACTGGGAATTGAATTGGGACCTCTCAGTCCATGGGACGACGCTCAATCCACTGAGCCACACCGAACCAATACATTTCTTTTTGATTGAGCAAGCTTGAATTAATTTTCTGTTTGTTTGTTTGTTTTTTGTCACTTGCAATGGGATGTTTCCAGACTAGGAACCCAGGTAAAAATGATGAGAACCTGAGCTGACGCTGTAGAGGCTGGAGAGGAAGGTTTCAGGAAGTTAATGCAGCTACTCAGGGATTGGAGAAGTGGGCTGAGTGAGAAGTGCTAACAGAGGCACCTACAAAGTACCAGAGAAACACAAGGGTCAAACCCACAGCATGGCCCCCCAACTGCTGTACAACCAGGGCTGTGAAGTTTCTGCCTTGGTAAGTGCGTTGGTGAAGAACATTTCTTCTTCTCATCTGGCCTCTTTCTCCTTGAGTGACCAGAGTTATAGGAAGATTAACCTTCTGTTGAGTCAGTTCTGTCTGACTGGCCATGGCCCCCTTCACCAGGGCTTTAGGGGATATATTTAGTCACTCTCCTACAGAACACCCCTTGTCATGTGTTAATAAGGCATCTGTGTGTCTCATTCCTCTTCCCCTTTCCAGGTTAAGGCCTCAATGTCTTGTCTCCAGGTTCCTTCCAATGTGCTTCCTGGGACAGGTTAGGGTGGTTTTTAAAAGACACTTAACAGTAAAAGTTATCTTATCAGCTATTTGTTTATCTTCTGTTTTCATTAAACAGTCATATGCATGTGAATAGGGATCTTGTGTGTTTTGTTCATCATTTATCCCCAGCACCTTTCAGTGACTGAAAGGTAGTAAGCACTCAATAAACATCTGCTGGCCAATAGTTTCTAGCCCATCATCATCTCAATGGATCTCTTACAAATGCACTAATTTGTCTGTAGCCCGACTAATATGCAATGTCCAACACAGAATATAACATTCTGATATCAATAGAACTATCACAGAATAGTAGAGGGTGGTTGCCAATTTGTTCTGGATCAGAATATTTATACTGTGCACCCCAACATTGCACTGGATTTTGGGAAGCTACATCACATTGTCACCCTATATCGGTCTTCTCAACCACTAAGTCTTTCTTATGAAATAGATGCTAAGCTATGTCTTCCTACTCTGTAATGGCATTTTTTGATTCTTCGTGTGGAACTTCACATATGTCTTTGCTAAATTTAGCCCAATAAATGTCTGCATGGTTTTTGCTCCTGATTCTTTTGTCCAATCTTTAGTTCTCCTGGCTTTCTATCCCGGCATTCTATCAGGCTCATCAAGTAATGAGCCTGAATCTAGGCTCCCAGAGGTCAGGCTTCCACATCTCCCATGTTGCTGTCCCCCAATCCGGCACAAGGCCTAGCTTCTAGAACATCCTCAGTTAAATGTTTATTGGGCAAACCTCAAAAGACTTACCTTCTATATATATATTTAAATCCTCACCAGGGGATATTTTTCCATTTATTTTCAGATGGAGAAGGAGGGAGGGAGAGAGAGAGAGAGAGAGAGAGAGAGAGAGAGAGAGAGAGAGAGAGAGAAACATTGATGTGAGAGACACATTGATTGGCTGCCTCCTGCATGACCCCAACCAGGGCCAGGGACCGAACTGACCAAGGAACATGCCCTTGACCGGGATCAAACCCACAACTGTTCAGTCCACGGGCTGAGGCTCTGACCCCTGAGCTAAACTGGCCAGGGCATACCTTCTATATATTTTTACATTATTATTTAAAATGTAAAAAGCAGAATATTTTAGCTTTCTTCCAGAAAAATCTTTCCTTTGGTATTTATCTCTCCGTGTATATTAATTCCAATGTATTTGGATTGCGCTGATTTTTCTCCTTTGTTTTTGTCCTAAGGAAGATTTCAGGATGTTTTGCTGTCACCTAGGTGCACTGACTGTGCTTACACTGCAGAAACCATTTCAATAAAACATGAGTTTAGATTGACATAGCTTGATCATAAGGAACCTCTACTGGGTCCCGGTGACTGCCGATTCCTTTTCCATAGGTTCCAAATCTTCTGGACACTCTGGTGGGGGAAGGAATTTACAGGAGTCAATTGTGAAACTGCACTGACCTTTCAGGTGCCGCAGCGGATCAGGAGATCTGGGGGGACGCTGGAGAGGCAGCTACAAACACCCCAGAGAGCATATTTTTAAAGCCTATTTCCGACTACATACATTTTCATTTTGTTTAGAAAAATACCACATATCTGGTGTCTATTCCAAATATACCCATTGATGATTATGATCAGAGATTTTTAAGATGAAACCTCTGTCTCCTCTTTAAGCTTGATTATTTCTGCCAGATTGCTCATCTTAGGTTTGGGCCAAGAGCATGCTGAAGGGAAGAGGCAGGAAGTAGGGTTGGGGCTCACTGTGCTCCACAGCCCCTTCTAGGGCCCCCTTTGACTTGAGCACATGGGTTACATCAGCACCACTTTTCTCTATGCCGTGGTAATGATTCTGGAACATTATGAAGGGCCCGCCTAAGGTTTCAGTGTCCTTAACAGCAAAGAGCATATGGCAATAGACCAAGCCAATAGCCCCCTTTACATAAAGCAGTATGGTCCTTCCGTCTTGAGTGCCTCTGTCCAGACCCCACTGGCATAAAGAGCCACATTTCCTACATGATTTGTGGCTGCCTCTTCTTTGTGGATTTTGGCAAGAAGAAGGGAACTCAGATTCGACAATACATGGGCCAACTCATATGAGGTTTGTCGTGTCATTTTGTTCAAGCTAATTTGAGGCGGCTGGCACTTTCCTCAAATCTGTGGCAATTAGTATAATTACTATCACATCTCTATTATCACATTCCTATTCTCCATAGCCTGCAAATTAGGAACGGATAAAAACGGAGAGAGCTCAAAGGAATGTTGTTTTTCCTCATATAGAGATCTTACTGAAAAATGTTCCAAAATTTTATTTATTTTTCTTTGTGAGGCATAAGAAAATTTTTCCTCTCCCCACCTCCTTCTTTCCCTTCTTCCTCTGCTTCTTATTCTTCTCCTTCTCCTTCTTTTCCTTCTTCTTCTTCTCCTTCCCCTTCTCCTTCTTCTTCTTCTTCTTCTTCTTCTTCTTCTTCCTCATTATAAATGCCCAGAAAAGCATGAGCATCTTAGGGTCAGAAGATTATTACAAAGCAAATTACTACTAAAATGAGCTAAGTGGTAACCTCATAATCTTAAAGGGCCCTGCCTTGTCCTGTGTGTTGAATTTATTGTTGGAAAATAACTAAGCTACAGGAGAGCTTTTAATTATGTAATGTTTCACAGCCCTTCCAGGGACAGGGACTGAGTTTGGCTAATTCAAAGAGTATGGTGCTTAATGGTACCAAATGCCTCGATAAGTACTACTTGAACAAAATAACGTAGAATAATAGCTCCATAAACATCTGCTGGCTGATGCCTTTATGGATTCAGTGAAGAAACTCTTGGTTTATTACTGAAATTCACTGCTTTTCCATTTCTCCACCACCAGATGGCAGAAGTAGAGCCAGGTTATCCAGTATGAGATATTTTTGATTTTTAGGTATTAAATAAGAGATGGTATCAAGGTAGGAAATAAGTGCTTAAATATATTGCTATGAGTTTATTTTTATTATACTTCCTACATGGAAATATTTTAAAATAAATAAGGGCAGTGGACAATTTAGGTGCTGGGTTAGAGGTTAAAGATTAAGCAGAGATTACAGGGACGTGTTACCCCTTGTTCTGGTGTCCTTATGACATGGAGACAAGGACAGAGAAATTACTCAGTGGAGCTTTTCACCCATCCTTCTCTCACACTTGGAAATGTAAATTGAAAGGCGTGTGGATGGGAGATTTGCTTTTTTATCCAATGCTGAAATGGTTCTAGGTCTACTGATTATATTCTCTACTACTATTTAGTGTTACTTTGGAGGACAAACACTTATAATTCATCTCACAGGATAAAGTATATGAGGAAATAAAAAAGGTTAGTCAGGGATCCAAGGGCCATCAGCCAACAAAAAGAAAAGTTTGAATTCTTACAGCTGGTAAATGTTTAACAGCTTGGCACTGTCTCGTGTTGTCCGAGTTTATTTACCATGTTCTTAAACAAACTGGGGAAAATATTTTATTATTTCTGTATAAACGGGTTTAAAGGGGAAATTGGAAAAAGATGGAGTGTTTCATTAGAAAAACAACTTCATTAAACTGTATTCTCACTGACATGTATCATCCATATACAAAAAAAACATTTCTCATGCTTTACATAGTCAGTCTTTTGAGATAAATGGCCATTAGATTGAAGTTTAAGGAGAAAAGGAGTGAGCTGAAAGAGATTGTTTTGAAAAAAAAAAAATGTATTTTGGTAATAACCTACATGCTAGTAATGGAAAATTAATTTTAAGACAGTGGGTCTAAGACTTTTTATCCATATTTGAAAAGAATATTTCAGGAAGCACACACATATTTATGATATTTTATTGCACAGCAACTCTATTTTCTGAGACTTCGGCTTTCACCTTTTCCAGTCACCATGGCAACGAGGACACAAATACAACATCCATACTATGAGCTTGGTGTGTGAGGAAATTTTTCCAACTGTGTGCATAGTATGTAGATTTGACCTAAGCACTGTGAAAAGAATTTAATGGAGTTTTAAACATAGTAAATTGTCTGAGTGAGTCATAAAATGGAATTAGTGTGTATGGCCAGGAAAATGGAAGCTCATAAATGAACCAAGGGAAAATAGGGTTGGGTTCCCCTCCTCGCCAGCAGCTCCATCTTGCCTTCCCACATCTTCCTTCCTGATGTAAAGAATGTCATGGAAAACCTGAAGAAAATCATTCTAAGGCTTTATTTTTCCTCTTTCCAAAGTCCAAGCCTAAAATAAATGATTTATTTTTAGGCAAATCATAAACCTGTAATCTGAGACAGTGCAAGAGAAAACATTTCAGCTCTTCCAATGACTGGCTGTAAAATGCTTTCCTAAACCCCCTGTCAATGCTCACTCTGCATCCCGAGAGCAGAGCGCAGACCTGACATTTCAGACCCGTGAGCTAGACTGCCGGCTAGGATGCTCCTCACGCAGAACCCTTTGAAAGCTGGGATCAGAGAACAGATCCTGCCGCGAAGTAAGTTCCCTCCTGGACTTTGAATAACATCTGGGGAGGAACCAAAAAAGGGTTCCTGCTCTGGGTATGAGAATAGCACCAGTGCTGAGATGCACGTGCACGGGGCAGTTTCCCTGGGCAGGGGGAAAGCCACAGAAGAGAAGCAGGGAAGTGTGAACCCAGACTCACAAAGAGAAGGCCCTGCGGGGAGCCTCGCACAGCTGCCCTTTGATTTGACTGAATGATCAAAGCGGGGTGTTAGCGTCAGGCAGGGTTAGCACCATTGCTGATGAATGCCTTTGGCCATCCAAACCTCAGTTTTTTTGGGGGGGAGCTGTCTGAAGGGACGCTGTGCTCTCGGGTTCAGTGTGAATGGGCAGCGACAGCTCTGGCTTGAGCCACATTCCTCTGTCAAAGCCTGTGTGGAGCACTTGCCCTGTGACAAGCAGTCCTGGATGTATTTTTGAGACTCTATGGGAGTTGCTGCAACTCAGCTCCTCAGTGTTCTGATATCTAAAATGAGGATAAAAATAAATTAATAATAAGAAATCATGTTTCTGTACAAAATCTAACTCATAATATCGCACAATGCTAAAGAAAAAAATTTTTCAAGATTTTTTTAAATTGATTTTTAGAGAGATAGGAAGGGAGAAGGAGAGAGAGAGAGAAACATTGACGTGAGAGCAAAATAGCAATTGGTTGCCTCCTGCAGCCCCCTACTGGGATCGAGCCTGCAACCCAGGCATGTGCCCTGACTGGGAATCGAACTGACAACCTTTCAGTGCACAGGATGATGCCCAACCAACTGCGCCACACTAGCCAGGGAAAAGAAAAAAAAATGTAAACAGCCATCGTAAAATGTAAGGTCTTATTCTTCAGAAAGTTCTGCCAGCATCCATTAAGAGGCAGCACAGCTGAGTGGAAAGAATGTTGTTCTGTGAAGCCAGAGAAGCAAATTCAAGTCCCTGCTGGATGGGGACTAGCTGTGAGACTTGACAAAATCTCTCACCTCTCCGGCATTCAGCTTTCTCACTGGCAAAAGTAATATGCTGTTCTAGAAGATGCTTTATTATTCTAGAGAGAATTTTAAAAATTGAGAGCTGACAGTCCCTGGGAAGGTCAATTTGACTTCTGATTTCCTCAGGTAACCTTCTAGATGTCTTGAAAAAGAAGATAGGCATTTATATTGAAAATTTCCAGGTGGGTTTGGGAAATCAGAATAAAAGCCAATGCATTTTACATGCCCAGAAACATGGCCCTAGGGCGGGAAGGAGAGGAAGGTACTTGTTATACAGCAAATGTCCAGCCTATCTCACCTCTGCCCCTTACCTACCCTGACCACACACACCTGTCCAGGTGAACCGTTGGGGAAGGCCAGCAACCAAACAGTCATGCACATAAACAGCATAGGGATGAAGTGGGGTGAGGGTCCGGGGGAGGGGTAGAGAAAAAAGCAAACAGCTTTTCTGGGCCCAAGGTAAACAGAATTTCTTTGGTATCAAATGGAGAAGAATAAGCATTACCACTGGTTGCTCGAGACCAGCTTTCAAGATTTTCAACATTCCAAAGACTTTTACAATGAAAAAAAAATTGTGTGGGTGTACACACACAAATGTACACATATGCATTTTATATTCTACATGAGAATCCCAGGAAAGCTCTCATCTCATCAGCGAGCTCCTTTCTGTTTCTACTTCTTACTCTTGGTCTTTCACCATTAGGCACAACCTGGTGAAATGCAGGAGGAGAGCGCACATGCGCAGAACTCTCTTCTAGACGCTCCTCTTGGTGCGAACTCTCCGTGCTGCCTTCTGCCCCCTGCTCCCATCGTTACAAAACAGAGGGGCAGAACTTAAGAGTTCTAACTATTTTTGGAAATTGTGAACACCCACACTTTTTACATTGGCTGCTGTTTCCATGACAAATCATTCTTTTCAGGAGAAAGGAACATTTCTAAAAGATCAAAATTTAATCACTTTGAAGGATCAAAAAAGGATAGTGGCTCTGGGAAAGCATTAAAATGGAGTAACACTGTACATATCTAAACTTATTTGTAACATTTCTGAAATTCCCCAAGTACTTCAAATTGGCTAAGTTTGAAGTCCAGTCTTCTCCTTGTGTGTTTTTTCTATTGGCACAGAATACAAAAGGACAAATACCTTCTTAATTCTTTGGTGATACAATAAAATCTGAATTCTTTGATGGAGATCATTGGTGAGTGAGATATTTTATGCTGAAGAGGTTATCACAATTTTGGCATAGAACAGAGAAGCCCTATCTATCTATCTATATCTATCTATCTATCTATCTATCTATCTATCTATCTATCTATCTATCTATCTATCATCTATCTATCTATCTATCTATCATCTATCTATCATCTATCTATCTATCTATCTATCTATCTATCTATCTATCTATCTATCTATCTATCATCTATCTATCATCTATCAATCATCTACCTAAATCCTCATTCAGGAAAATTTCCCTTTGCCTTCCCTATATTATTTTCCACTTACTCACACAGGATTTTAGTATCATCTATCTATTTGCCAATTCTATAGTTTCAACATCAGCTTTGGTGCTCCTCCTAGAAACTGTTGTGAAATGATATGTGATGGCTGTTCATTCCTATCCGTAAGGGCTATTGCTCCTCAGCCTGGACAGACAAGGCTGGAGATCTAGTTGAAAATACACAGGTGGCTGCCACCACACGCCCCACATTAACAGCAACAACAAAAGTAAACTCACTCTCCTCAGTTCTCACTTTGTGTTTCTCTTCTTGATCCTCCGTCAACACAGTTAGAGATAATGCATAAGAATGGGATTAAATAAGAATAGGATATAATTCCAACTCTTGGCCATACCTTCATATAAGGCAGCCCATGGTCAATTATTGGCAAATGTGAATGAGTTTATCATAGTCTCTGGACCCTAACAAAAAGAGGCAGGTAACTTGATGAACCACTGTGTACTGAAATGGGAATGGAGAATGTCAGCAGGAAAACTGTGTAGAGAAGAGAGCATGAAGACAAGGAGAGAAAGACAAGGGTCTGAAGAAAAACTTCACAGTATCATATGGACTTTAACAGGACAGGATTCAAATCCTGGCTCCTTCATTTAATGCTTGTTTTGTATGCTTGACTACAATAAAACTAAATCAGAAATCAATAACACAAAGAAATCTGGAAAATCCTCAAATATTTGGTAACTAAACAGCATACTTCTAAATAACCCATGGGTCAAAAAAGAAACCACAAAGGAGATGAGAAAATATTGCAAACTAATTTAAAAAATGAGAACAAACTGTTAGCATAGGTAGTTAGCTAATTATTACTAAAGGGAGCAAAGAGTATCAGACATCAAGCCTAATAAACTAGGATGCTGAGTCAGACATCAAGCCTGATTTACTAGGAAGCTACAACATTCATAGCCTCTCCAGGAGACCGCCATATCCTCCACCTTGGGAATTTAATCCCCGAGCAATCCCAGGAAGAATCTCCTCTGGGAACAATCTTCCTGGTACCAGAAGGCTGGGCACATGCCCAGTAAAAGCCAAGATGGCAAAGGGAGAGGTCCTTCTACTATGAGGCAGGGGTAGTAGGAGCTAAGACGGCAACCATGAGGGGTAGGAATCTAGCCTGGGAAAAAAAATTGGATTGGATAAGGGACACAGATCCCTGGAAGATCTAGGAAATGGATTGGTTAGGGGGAGGGCCAGGACAAGCCTATGAAGGATTGGGAAAGAAAAAGGTTAGTTTAAAAGCCAGCTGGCTCTTTCCCAAAATAATCAAAGCTAACTAAGGTCCCTCTTGGTAGCACGTGCTCACCCTGTTTGCGTGTTCTGAGCTGTGTGGGCCTGCAGCCGCAGCAGACCCAAGTGCAGCTCCCATAACAGCTGGGTGGGCCCCAGTGGGGGCCTGGGTATGGCAATGCAGCGCCAGCTGAGTGCAGTGGGGAACAGAGACTAGACTAGCTGGATGGGAACAGAGACTGAGCTGGACTGAGCTTTGGCATGGACTGAACTGAACTATGCCCTGCTGATGGCAGGCACAAGGCACAGAATTTCTGGACCCTGGCCTTTCTTCTGGGCTTGAGGAACACAAGGCTGGACTTCGTCCATAGCAGGATGGAGCTGAGCCATCTGATCGTGGTTGAAACACCAAGCCCCTGGGGGCAGTCGTTTATTTCCACCCTAATAAATCTTACAACTGCACCTCGTCCTCCCATGCATGGGTCCCTGGACTCGATGGAAGACCCACCTATCCACTGGCAACAAGACCATATGAAAATATATGGGACACAGCTAAAATAGTGCTTAGAGGGAAACCTACAGATATAAATACTTATGTTAAAAAGGAAGGAAGATCTGAAATCAATAATCCAAGTTTCCATTATAAGAAGTTAAGAAGAGCAAATCAAACCCAAAGTAGAAGAAAAGAATAATAAAGACCTGAATGGAAATCAGTAAAATAGAAAACAGCAAAACAATAGAGAATTTCAATTACACTAATATTTGGTTATTTGAAAACATCAAACATTGATAAACCTTTACCTAGCCTGACCAAGGGAAAATGGGAGTAGACAGAAATTAGAAAAATCAAGAACAAAAGAGACTCTTTAACACAGATCATGAAGAAATTAAAAGTTATAAAGAACTATTATGAACAAGTTTACGCTAACAAATTAGACAATTTAAATAAAATTAATTGACAAATTAACAAATTCCTAGAAAGACAACAAATTAATAAAACTTTGAAGAAAAAAACCCATAGTTGACATCATACTTCAGTGGTGAAGCACCAAATTTTTTCTCCCTTACACTGGTGAAATTTATTGTATTATAAGTTCCAACCAGTGAAATAAGGCAAGAAAAAATAAACTAAAAACACACAAATTAGAAAAGAAGAAGTAAGTGTTTCATTCACACATGAAATGATCTAGTGTATAGAAAATCCTAAAGAGTTGAAAAGACTAATAGAACAAATAATAGAGTTTAGCAAGGTCACCCGATAATAGATTAATATACAAACAACAATGTATTTCTATATACTAGCAACAAAGAACTTAAAAATATAATTAATAAAAAATGTCATTCAATATAACATAAAAATATTTAGGAAAAAATTAAAATACAGGACTTATACATTGAAAATTAGAATATATTGCTGAAAGAAATTAAAGAAGATCTAAATAAGTGAGAAATAAATCATGTTCATGAATTGTAAAACTTAACATTGCTAAGAGGCCAATTTTCTCAAATTGATCTAGAGATTCAAAATAATCCCTACCAAAATCTCAGCTGGCTTCTCTTACTAGATATCAATAAGCTGATCCTAGGAAGTATATGTAAATGCAAAGGACATAGAATTGTCAAAACAATTTTGAAAAAGTAGAACAAAGTTGAAGGACTTAAACTACGTGATTTCAAAGCTCAACACAAAATAATAGTAAGCAAGACAGTGTGATAATGGTATAATGATAGACATAAAGATCAATGGTGCATGATAGAGTCCAGAAATAAGCCCACATATACATGGTCAATTTATTTTCGACAAATGTGCCAAGGTAACTCAATGGCAAAAGACAGTCTTTCAACAAATGGAGCTGAAACAATTGAATATTCATTTGTAAATAATAATATTAACTTTATTTTTTTATATTTATTTATTTTTTTATTTATTATTTTTTATTAATTTACTTTTGTTACAGATGTTTCTCCTTTTTTCCCCCATTGACACCCTCCTCCCTCACCCTCCCTGCCCTGTCCCCAGTTTTGTTGTCCATGTCCAGTGGTTATGAGTACGTGCGTACAAGTTCTGTGTTCATCGCTCCCCTCCCCATCCCCTCTTCTGGCAAATGTCAGTCTGTACCCTACTTCCACGTCTCTGGGACTACCCTGTTCCTCACACTGTTATGTTCATTATATTCCAGAAATAAGTGAGATCATATGATATTTGTCTTTCTCTGCTTGGCTTGTTTCACTTAGGATAATAGTTTCCAGGTCCTCCCATGTCGTCGCAAAGGATAAGAGATCTTTCTTTCTTACAGCTGCATAGTACTCCATTGTGTATATGTACCACAGCTTTTTTATCCATTCGTCTACTGATGGACACTTGGGCTGTTTCCAGATCTTAGCTATTGTAAAAAGCGCTGCTATGAACATGGGGGTACATATATTCTTTCTGATTGGTGTTTCAGGCTTCTTAGGGTATATTCCTAGGAGTGGGATCACTGGGTCAAATGGTAATTCAATTTTTAATTTTTTTTTTTTTTATCCTCACCCGAGGACATTTTTCCATTTTTTTGTTCAGATAGAGTGAGAGGGAGGGAGAGAGAGAGAGAAAGAGAGAGAGAGAGAGAGAAACATCGACATGAAAGGAACACATCGAGTGGCTGCCTCCCGCATGACCAACCAGGGCCGGGGACAAATTGCAACCGAGGTACACGCCCTTAGCGGGAACTGAACCCGGGTCTCTCTGGACCACAGGCCGACGCTCCAACCTCTGAGCCAAACCGGCCAGGGCCAATTTTTAATTTTTTGAGGTAACACCATAGTGTTTTCCATAGTGGTTGGACCAGTCTGCACTCTCACCAGCAGTGTACTAGAGTCCCCTTTTCTCCACACCCTCGCCAACACTTGTTGTTTGATGCTTTGTTGATGGAGGCCATTCTGACAGGTGTGAGGTGATACCTCATTGTTGTTTTAATTTGCATCTCTCTGATGATTAGTGAAGTTGAGCATTTCTTCATATGTCTCTTGGCCATTTGTATGTCCTGTTTGGAGAGGTGTCTATTTAGTTCCTCCGCCCATTTTTTAATTGGGTTCTTTGTCTTCCTTTTGTTGAGATGTATGAGCACTCTATATATTTTGGAAATTAGTCCCTTATCTGATATATCATAGGCAATTATGCTCTCCCATACAGTGGGTTGCCTTTCCACTTTGATGGTTGTTTCTTTTACTGTGCAGAAGCTTTTGAGTTTAATATAGTCCCATGTGTTCATTTTTTCCTTTGTTTCTGTTGCCTTAGGTGATATATCAGTGAAAATTTTGCTGTGTATGATGTCTGAGATTTTGTTGCCTACATTTTCTTCTAGGATTTTTATGGATTCATGAGTCACATTTAAGTCTTTTATCCATTTTGAGTTTATTCTTGTGTATGGTGTAAGCTGATGATCTAGTTTCATTTTTTTGCATGTAGCTGTCCAATTTTCCCAACACCATTTATTAAAGAGGCTGTCTTTACTCCATTGTATGCTCTTGCCACCTTTGTCGAATATTAATTGAGCGTAATGTTTTGGGTCAATTTCTGGGTTCTCTGTTCTATTCCATTGATCTATGTGCCTGTTCTTGTGCAAGTACCAGGCTGTTTTGATTATAGTAGCTTTATAGTATAACCTGATGTCCAGTATTGTGATCCCTCCTACTTTGTCCTTCTTTTTCAAGATTGCTGTAGCTATTCGGGGTCTTTTTTGGTTCCATATGAACTTCTGAAGCATTTGTTCTAGTTCTATGAAATATGTCGTTGGTATTTTGATGGGGATTGCGTTAAATCTATAGATTGCTTTGGGTAGTATGGACATTTTAATGATGTTAATTCTTCCAATCCATGAACAAGGTATATGCTTCCACTTTTTTATATCTTCCTCTATTTCTTTTTTCAATGTCCTGTAGTTTTCTGCAAATAGGTCCTTTACTTCTTTGGTTAAGTTTATTCCTAGGTATCTTAATTTTTTTGCCGCGATGGTAAATGGGATTGTTTTTTTAGTTTCTCTTTCTGTGAGTTCATCATTGGTGTATAAGAATGCCATTGATTTCTTGACGTTAATTTTGTATCCTGCTACTTTGCCAAATTCATTAATTAAGTCTAGTAGATTTTTGATGGAGTCTTTAGGGTTTTCTATGTATAATATCATGTCATCTGCAAATAATGACAGTTTCACTTTCTCCTTTCCAATTTGGATCCCTTTTATTTTTTCTTCATGTCTGATTGCTGTAGCTAAGACTTCCAGTACTATGCTAAATAAGTGTGGTGAAAGTGGGCATCCTTGTCTTGTTCCTGTTCTTAAGGGAAATGCTTTTAGTTTTTGTCCATTGAGTATGATGTTGGCTGTAGGTCTTTCATATATGGCCTTTATAATGTTGAGATATGATCCCTCTATTCCCAAATTGCTGAGCGTTTTTATCAGAAATGGGTGCTGGATTTTGTCAAATGCTTTTTCAGCATCTATTGATATGATCATATGGTTTTTATCTTTCATTTTGTTTATGTGATGTATCACATTTATTGATTTGCATATATTGTACCAGCCTTGCATCCCTGGGATGAATCCCACTTGGTCATGGTGAATAATTTTTTTGATGTATTGCTGGATCCGATTTGCTAGTATTTTGTTAAGGATTTTGGCATCTATGTTCATCAGGGATATTGGCCTGTAGTTTTCTTTCTTTGTAGTGTCTTTTTCTGGTTTTGGAATTAGGATTATGCTGGCCTCATAAAACGAGTTTGGAAGTCTTCCTTCTTCTTGAATTTTTTGGAATAGTTTGAGGAGAATGGGTGTTAGTTCTTCTTTGAATGTTTGGTAAAACTTGCCCGTGAAGCCGTCAGGGCCTGGGCTTTTGTTTGCTGGGAGGGTCTTGAATACATTTTCAATTTCCTTCATTGTTATTGGCCTGTTCAAGTTTTCTATCTCTTCCCGATTCAGTTTTGGGAAACTATGTGTTTCTAGAAATGTGTCCATTTCTCTTAGATTGTCGAATTTGTTGCCATATAAATGTTCATAGTATTTGCTAATGATCCTTTGTATTTCTGTGGTGGCAGTTGTTACTTCTCCTCTTTCATTTCTGATTTTGTGTATTTGGATTCTCTCTCTTTGTTTCTTGGTGAGTCTAGCTAAGGGTTCATCAATCTTGTTTATCTTTTCAAAAAACCAGCTCTTTGTTTTATTGATCCTTTGAATTGTTTTTTTGGTCTCCATGTCGTTTATTTCTGCTCTGATCTTTACTATTTCCTTCCTTCTACTTGATCTAGGGTTTTCTTTTTGTTAGCTTTCCAGTTCTTTAAGTTGTGAGGTTAGGTAGTCAATTAGAAATTTTTCTTCTTTCTTAAGGTGGGCCTGTAGTGCTATGAACTTCCCTCTCAGAACTGCTTTCGCTGTATCCCATAGATTTTGCGTTGTTGTGTGTTCATTTTCATTGGTTTCCAGGAATTTTTTAAATTCTTCCTTGATCTCCATGGTAACCCATTCATTGTTCAGTAACATGCTATTTAGCCTCTATGTGTTCATATATTTTTGCATGTTCTTGTTGCAATTGATTTCTAGTTTCATGCCATTGTGGTCTGAGAAGATGCTTGATATGATTTCAATCTTCTTGAACTTGTAGAGACTTAGTTTGTGCCCTAACATATGGTCTGTCTTTGAGAATATCCCATGTGCACTTGAGAAGAATGTGAATTCTGCAGTTTTGGCGTGTAATTCTCTGTATATATCTATTAAATCCATTTCATCTAGTGCTTCATTTAGAGTCTTTGTTTCCTTGTTAATTTTTTGTCTAGATGATCTATCCAGTGATGTCAGTGGGGTGTTAAGTGTCCTGCTATGATTGTATTGCAGTCGATTTCTCCTTTGAAGTCCTCCAGAAGATTTTTAATATATTTTGGTGCTCCTATATTGGGTGCATATATGTTTACCAAGGTTATATCTTCCTGTTGGATAGACCCTTTCAATATTATGTAGTGGCGTTCTTTGTCTCTAGTTATGGTCTTCAATTTGAAATCTAATTTATCAGATATGAGTATTGCTACCCCAGCTTTTTTTTCCTTTGTGTTTGCTTGGAAGATTTTTTTCCATCCCTTTACTTTCAACCTATGTGAGACTTTTGTTGTGAGGTGGGTCTCTTGTAAACAACATATATGTGAATCATGCTTTCTTATCCAGTCAGCTACTCTGTGTCTTTTTATCGGAGCATTCAGTCCATTTACATTTAAGGTGATTATTGATATGTACTTATTTATTGCCATTTTTGACAGTGTGGTTCTAATTTTCTTTCTATTTCTTCTATTAATTACAGCAGTCCTTTTAACATTTCTTGTAGTGCTGGTTTGGTGCTAATATATTCCCTTAGCCTTTTTTTGTCTGGGAAGCTCTTTATTTGACCTTCTATTTTGAATGATAGCCTTGCTGGATAGAGTAGTCTTGGATTCAGATCCTTGTTTTTCATGACCTTGATTACTTCATGCCATTCCCTTCTGGCCTGTAGTGTTTCTGTTGAGAAGTCAGATGATAGCCTAATGGGATTTCCTTTGTAGGTAACCTGTTGCTTATCTCTTGCTGCCTTTAGGATTCTCTCTTTGTCTTTAATTTTTGGCATTTTAATTATTATGTGTCTTGGTGTGGACCTGTTTGGGTTCTTCTTACTTGGGGCTCTCTGTGCTTCTTGAACTTCAATGCTTTCTTCCTTCACCAGGTTAGGAAAGTTTTCTGTCACTATTTCTTCAAATATATTCTCTAACCCTTGCTCATTTTCTTCTTCTTCAGGGACTCCAATGATGCGAATGTTATTACATTTCCAGTTGTCCCACAGTTCTCTTAAGCTATCTTCCTGTTTTTTCATTGTTTTTTCCTTTTGGTTTTCTGATTGATTGATTTTTTTCTACTCTGTCTTCTAATACACTGATCCGGTCCTCCGCTTCTTCTACTCTGCTGGTCAGTCCTTCCAATGTGTTCTTTATTTCTGCTATGTCATTATTTATTTCCACTTGGTTGGTTTTCATGGTGTCGATGTCCTTACTCATACTATTTAGTTTCCTCAATATCATGGCTCGGAACTCTACCTCTGATAATTTGCTTAACTGCATTTCATTTATCTCATCTTTGGTAGAGTTCTCTGGTTCTTTCATTTGCGATCTGTTTCTTTATTTCACCATTTTTGCTATGTCAGTGGGTTTTGGAGCCTGCCAAATTTTCCCTGTGGGTGTTGGTGTTCTGCTATTTGTGGCTCCCTCTACTGGGTTTGGATGAGCGTGGAGGGCCCTCCTTCAACACCACTGTCAAGTCTCACTTTCCTGGGTATATTTGCAAGCTCAGGAAAGGTTTAGTTATGTTCTAGCTTTTTGCTTGGAGGCTATTGGCCTCAGTTACTTGAAAAGCCTTAGGATCTCAGTTGAACGAGAAACTCCCTCAGATGTTTACAGTGTAAGAGGATTTCCCGAGGGTGGGGCCAATGCTGGTTGTTAATGAGCCTCAATTTGCATTTCTTTGCCTCTTTTCCTCACCTGGGACTCTCCAAGGGAGGGGCTTCCACAGCTCCGGGAAGGAGCAAACTTGGCTGCCCTGTGTAACCGGGAAGGAGGGGCTGGCCACCACCGTCCTTTGTGGCCACAGCTCAGCACAAACTCTGAGCGCCCTCCAAATCCCAGGTGTCCCCACAGAGTTCCAGTCCAGTCCGCCCTCCCTCCGCTGGAGCCCCAGGTGAGTGGCTGTGGCTATTTAGCGCTCTGTCCCGGCTCTGCGCTGTGGAGCAGCTGGGGCTCTTAACCCCGAGGGCGGGCACTGCCGCTGCTCACAGCTAAGGCCGCTGCTCACAGCCAAGGCCGCTGCTGTCCGTGGGCTCCCAGCCCGCCACCCTCACGCGCCTCCGCAGATCCTACCAGGCTCATTCAGTGTCCCTGGTTGTATGGTCCTCTCCCGCTGCTTTTCTGTTGCTTTTTCCTGACGATTTGTCTTTATTTTAGTTGTAATTCCCGTTTGGTCCTGGAAGATCGTCTGTGTAGCTTCCATTCACTCCACCGCCATTTTCAACTCCCAATATTAACTTTAAATCAATTGTAGCCTTGAATATTAGAGCTGAAACTATAATAGGTCTAGGAGAATACACAGGAGAAAAATCTTTGTGATCTTGGGTTAGTAAATATTTTTTTGGTATATGATTTCAAAAGCACATCCATTCAAACTTTGATAAATTGGACTTAATCAAAATAAAAAACTTTTTGTCTTCACAAGATACCACCAAGAAAATGACAGAGAGACAGAGAAAATATTTGCAAAAGATTATCTAATAAAGGACTTTAAAAAATTTTTTTTATTGATAGATTTTAAAAAGAGAGAGAGAAAGAAAGACATTGATTTGTTGTTCCACTTATTTATGCATTCATCGGTTGATTCTTGTATGTGCCCTGGCAGGGATCAAACCTGCAACCTTGGTGTATCAGGATGATGCACTAATCAGCTGAACTATCCGGCCAGGGCTAAAGAATTTTTTTTTTTATCCTCACCAGAGGACATTTTTCCATTTTTTGTTCAGATAGAGTGGGAGGGAAAGAGAAGAAGAGAGAGAGAGAGAGAGAAATATCGATGTAAAAAGGACACATCGAGTGGCTGCCTCCTGCATGACCCAACCAGGGGCCCGGGACAAACTGCAACCGAGGTACGTGCCTTTAGCGGGAACCGAACCCGGGTCTCTCTGGACCGCAGGCCGACGCTCTAACTGCTGAGCCAAACCGGCCAGGGCTAAAGGACTTTTATATAGAATAAATTTTACAGCTCACTAATAAGAAGACAAGCAACTGCCTTGAAAAATGAGCAAATGATTTGAATAGACATTTCTCTAAAGAAGATATAAAAATGGCTAATAAACACATGAAAGTATTTTCAATGCCATTAGTCTTCAGGGAATGCAATTAAAACCCTATGATACCACTACACACTTACTAGAGTGGCTAAACTCAAAAAGACTGAACATCCCATGTGTTGCTGAGGATGTGGATGAAGTAGAACCTTCACACATTGCTGGTAGGAGTAAAATAGTATGACCACTTTGGGAAACAGTTTGATAGTTTCTTAAAATGTTAAATATAAGTTTACCAAACAGTCCAGCAATTCCACTCCTAGATATCTACCCCAGAGAGATGAGAACATCTATCCACACAAAAGCATGGTCCTAGCAGCATTAATCATTACAACAAAAACAACGACAAAAATGGTAACAACCATCAACAGAGGAATACATAAAAAATGCAGTGAATTCTTACAATATCATATTACACAGCAATAAAAAGGAATAGGTTACTGATACATGCAATAACATGGATGAACCTCAAACATGGAATTCTTAATGAAAGAAGCCAGACACACTAGAGTATGATGATTACATTTATAAATAACTTTTAGAAAAGGCAAAACTGCTGGGACTAGGGAGAGAGCAGGGATTGACTAACTGCAAGTAGTTTAAAGGAATGTTTTCAGTTGATGGAAATGTACTAAAACTGGATTGTTTCTGAATGTTTATGGCATCTTTTTTCATAATCATCAGAAACTAGAAACAGCCAAGATATTCTTCAATAGGTATATGGATAAATAAACTATAGTACATCCATACAACGGAATATTATTCAGCCATAATAATAAATGTGCTATCAAATCATAATAAACCATGGATGCATCTTAAATACATACAGCTATGTAAAAGGAGCCAGTCTGAAAGAGATATATTTTGTATTATTCCAACTACATACCATTCTGGAAGAGACATTATAGAGTTAGTAAAATGGTCAGTGATTGCCAAGGGGTCAGGGGTGTGGTGGAGGGAGTGTTGAATACAACAAGTACAAGGAATATTTTAGAGTGGTGAAGCTATTCTATATAATACTGTAATTGTGAATACATAACACTGTACATCTGTCCAAACGCATCGAACTTTACAGCACAAAGAGTGCAACTTGGTTTATGTAAATATTTTAGAGATCATTTGGAAGTCAGGGGATGCCAGGGCAGAATGTAGACTACGACCAGAGAATCTAACTGCATTGAATGTGTGAAACAACCTCACTAAGGGAGGTGGGGGAAAAGGTGCCGACCTAAGTGATTTAGGGAATGAATGAATGAGTGGAGTTTGTAAGATTTAAAGGCAAAAGAAACTGCATCTAAGAAACTGTACATAAGTTGGTAAAGTTGTTTCTCATAGAGGTATTGTTTAATAATTCTGAAACTACTGTACATATATATTGGAATTGAACAATTAAGTAAATGGATGGCAGATGGTGAGAGAGAGGTTTCTCACTGTTGGACTGAAAGTTTATAGATAAGAGGAGGAGGCCACAATGATCCGTGTAATAATGAATTAGGGTTAGAGACATCCATATGAACTCATGTTTAGCTTAGTATAGATACAGGTAGTTACATATTGAAATATTTTTAGATATGTGTAAATACATGGGTTAATATATACACATATGTTTCCTTGTTCTGTCGTCTTAGAGGTCCCAGAAGCACCAACACCTCAATAGCAACGAGCACACCTAGTACCCAGATCACAGTTTCTAACACCACTCTCCAGTAAAAGGAGCCGACTCCTTGAAGAAATGGCTGACTACTCTAGGACACAGGCAGGACATACACAAGATGAGCCTGGACTATTTTATAGTACCAGAAATTATCCAAAAACCAAACCAAAACCAACAAACAAAAATATCCCATAATGAGGGAAGTATTACAAAAGGATATAGGAGCCAATGACAGAGCTCCCAATGTCCAAAACAGGAACAACTTGGGCAAAACAAGTAAAAATACAGGATGGGGAAACAGTAGGTTTACAGTGTTTGTATGGGAAAGAATACAATAACTAATAAATAACAATATAAGAATAAACTCTGTATTTTGCATACTCACAACTGTAAACCTACATTTGCCCCACCATGTAGTATTGGATTACAATCCAAAGTATGAAATAAATGTCCATGAGTCCATGCTGATATAAATAATTGATCAAATAAATAAATGGGGTGGAAGGGAAGAATCTCCCATGCAGAAGAATTCCAAATAATTTATGTAGATACTTCACCCTCAAGGAGGCGGGGCATAACCCTCCTCCCCTTAAGAGTGGCTATGTAGCCGCACCTAGTGCCTTCCTCCAGAAGAGTCTAGTACGAAAAAGGGGAATAAAAAGTCGCTTTACAGTGCAGAAATCTGACACACTCTACCTCAGCCAGGTAATCAACGATAACATCAACAGTGATGAGTGATGTTGATAGTATGCACCCTTAATATGATGTGGTGAAAATGGTACTTTACCGCTGTGGTCTTCCTCTCCCGGATCCATAATCCCAGTACAATCATGACACACACAAAAAAATCAGAAAAATTCCAGTTAAAGGACATCCCACAAAATCCCTGATCAGGACTCCCCAAAACTGTCAAGGTCGTTAGAAACAACAAAGGTCTGTAAAACTGTCGCAGCTAAGAGGACCCTAAGGAGACATGACAACCAGAGGGCTGAGAATAAGCCACGGATCCAGGAAGGGGGCCTGGAACTGGGAGACCGTGCTGTGGAGTTGGAGCTGAAAGCAAACGGTAGGAGAATATGAGAGACACACAGAGAAAGGCAGGGAAGACTAAGGTATGAAGTGATGCTCAGAGGTCCAGGCAGAGAGAAAATATAAAAATCCTGTTAACAAGTAGCAGGGCTTCACCTCCTAGGTCAAAGTTCGAAAAGAAGACATAGTCCCTGCAGCTAAGGGACCAGGAGTGGGCAGGCAGGAGCCAGGCCAGACTCCGTGCAAGGGGCAAGGGCCGGCAAGCTGCACGAGTCACAGGGCTGTGAGAGGGAAAAATGGGGAGTCCGTGTCTCGTGGGTCGTTTCAGTCTGAGATGATGGAAAGTTTCTGGAGGGGGTTAGTTGTGATGGCGGCAAAACAACACGAAGGGATTTACGACGTAAACGTACTGTGCATTTAAAATGAATGAGTAAAACGCTAAAGTTGATGTTACGTATATTTTGCCGCAATAAAATACTTCTTTAAAGAAGAAAAACATTTGGGAAAGAGAGGCAACCGTGGCATCAGGTTTCCAGCGCAGAAACTCGGCCATGCGGGGCAGAGGAACAGGATTCTCAGAGCAGACACGTGCGGTGGAGGCAGAGGGCCTGTGAGCGGTCAGAGCTGGACGCAGGCACGCGAGACCGAGTCAGGGTGTGGGCTGGGACACGCTGCTGTTCATGTTCGGGAAATGACTGGGCCTGCCACAGGGCCCCAGGAGCCTCAGATACGGAGCGAGAGGAAGCCTGAAGAAGCTGGGTATTAGACAAGACTAATCCCTGCTGGTTTGCCTTGATCTCATTTCCTCCCCGGGACTCCTGTTGGGGATGACAATAAGATACATTGGCCCCGAGGAGAAGCAGCCCCCACTGAATGAAATCATCTGACAATGAACAGACGGGAAACAGAATATAGAGTTCTTATATTTTAGGCCAACTCACTCACTGGTGGACAATTCTTCCTTTCAAAAAACTCTGTGCCTTTTTACTAATGAATTCATGTCCCCTTAGAGTCATAAAGGATGAGAATTTGGCCCAAATGTACACTTAAATTGGATCGCCTGGTAAGTATGCTTTAAAAGGTAAAATATAGCCACCTGTGACCTATTAAGACTGCTAATGTACTCATTGACATAAATACCTGAAGGGTTTCTACAACAGCTGGAACATGGCTCAATGATCTTTTGTGTCTGCTTTTTAATGTACTTCTAAAGAGACTTCATAAAATGGTAACCACTGCCACCCCTGAGACTGAGGTTTTGTTTAACTCCGGAGTCCTCCTCTTCCACCACTATTGACGCAAGTGACTATGAATACTTCCTAGGCTGAAGTCTTGAAGGTAAAAATCAAACCTCAAATAAGTAACCGATTGAGAGACAAGGTTTAAAAGACATAGGCAACCAGAAAACCCCGCATATCCCCTAGCCACAACTCTTGCAAAATGGCATTTTTCTAGCTCCACCCTCACACACTCTCAAATTCTTCCCATGTGGGTCCTAGCCAGGTCCAAATTCTTCCCATATGGCACTACCCAATGGTTCCAACAACTAACCTTGGGAATCCAGTGTGTCCAGCCTTCCACGGTGCAGCATCTTCCTCTGCTATGCCTGAGGTAAGGACGTGGCTTTCACTGCCCACCAGAGGCTGACTGTGGCAGACGTCCACACTGAGGCTGATGGTGACCAGAGTAAAGGGAACCAATGTCTGGGCCCCTGCTGCTAGTTGAGACAGACCCTGTACTGTCCACAAAACCACCCTTCCACTCCATCCCCACCCACTATCCTTGAGCTTCGTTCAATCATTTGTCGTTCTTTTAGTCAACAAATGTTTATTGAGCATCTATTATTTGCTGAGCACTAAAACAAGCTCAAAGTGTAGTTATGTACAAAAGAAGCATCATGGAACTTAGATTTCAGTGTGCGAACTGACAGTAAATGAGTGAACAATTTAATAAGTGCACAGCTATCTGCATGAGATGTTGAGAAAGCAAAAGTGTTGTGATCAAGAACAAGAGTTGATAGAGTTGTCAGGAGGTGGCCTCATTCAGGAAATGACATTTAAATTGAGACCCAGTGGGCGAGAAGAAAACAACCCTTTAAGTAGCTGGGTGAAGAGTTTTCCAGGCAAAGGGAATAGCAAAGGCTATAAGAAAAAAAATAAGCATGGTACATTCTATGACCTCAAATACACTTGAATCGAGTGTGGCTAGAGCTGAATGAGAGAGAGACAGAATGGCAGGGCATGGCATTGTAGCAGCAAGGAGTGGCCAAGCTGTGCTTGGGTTTGTGGGTTGTGCCAGGGTAGCCATCGAAGAGCAGAGCAATGGCATACTTTTCTTAACATTTTACAAAGATCATCTTGACTGTTGTGCTGGGAATTAGCAGTCAATTAGCAGTCTAATTAGCAATTAGAGGGGAACAAGAATGCTAGTAGGAACAGCAGTGAGGAGACAAGTTGTAGTCTTCCAAATAGAGCTAGTGGTGGCTTGGAAAAGGGTGGCAACACAGGTGATGACTGTGGAGATGTATTTTAGCATAGGAAGGATTTGCTGGTAGGTTCAATATGGAGGTACGGTAAATGAAAAGAATTATGATCAACTACCAAGATTCTGGCTTGAGTAACTGGATGGATGTTGATGCATTTACCAAGATGAGGAAGATGAAGAGCAAATTTCAAACAGGAAATCAGAAGT
The DNA here is from genome assembly GCA_030848825.1 of Tadarida brasiliensis. NCBI lineage: Eukaryota > Metazoa > Chordata > Mammalia > Chiroptera > Molossidae > Tadarida > Tadarida brasiliensis. The sequence continues at coordinate 85,461,873 of CM061266.1, forward strand.
TTGCAACATAATTTGATGTGCTTATGAATCACTGAAGGGGAACATTGGGTAGGCATCTGCAATACACTCCTTTATTTGCTTAACAAATATTTTTAAGTTTCTATTGTGCATAGGAACTGAGTCAGATTCTGGGGCATAAAACTGTAAACAAAACAGAGATGGTCTTGACTTTATGAAATCTACAAGCAAATAGGATAGACATTGGATAAGTAACTAAGCATGATGTAGAGACCGATGTTGAAACCAGGAGGCTTTGGGAGAAAAGAACAAGGGGGGATGACAGTCTGGGTGGTAAGGCTTCCTAAGAAAGTGATATTTAAACTCAGCCCTGAGCTATAAATGAAATTAGCTCACTAAAGGAGGGAGAGTTTCAGGCAGAACATGTGCAGAGCATGTGCAGAGGCCTGGAGGCAGGAGAGATTAGGTCTTTCCAGGAATGAGTCTTATAGTACTAATTCTTTTCCCAGAGATTCTCAGCCCAGATGAAAGCAGCCTGTCCTGGGCTGGTCCCACTAGTTCTCCAGACAGAGGGTCAACAGCTGACACTCAAGCCAGGACTCCTACTACACTATGTTCAAATGATCTAAACTCGATATTTCAATCAACAATTTCTTGAGCACCAAACTATGCATTGTGGAGCTTTAGATGAACTTCTTGCCTTTAAGAGAGAATTGTTCACTTACTGCAGGAGTAAAAGTGTTATACTGAAATTGTGTATAAAGAATTATAGGGAGATTAAACAAGGGGTGACTGACTCATCCTGGAGCCACAGAAAAGACTTCACAGACAAAGAGGAAGAAGAAAGAAATGGTAATACTGACATCAGCCCGTGAGCACATGGAAAACATATGGGAAAGAAAGAATTATGTGCTTGGGACATGGAAGCAATTTGGGGAAACAAACCATTCTTATAGACTTGGTTTATACAATGAACATAAATAATTTACTCTCTTGAATACATTATCTTCTTCCTTAGAGTTGAGAAGACTTCTCTGCATTTAGCAATAGCTGTGATTTTGTTTCTGGCCAGTTTCTCCAAGGAGATAACTAGTATGGAAGGCTAAGTAAACGATCCGATGCCGGTGGGCATATGAGTACAGGAGGAAGGAATCCCCCAGGAGCCAAGCTGCATACCACAAAGCTGTACTCCCCCTTGCCACATTTCGGCTGCCTGCACAGGTAGTCCTTGTTAGGAAAGACAAGTCATTCACTTAGCAGTCTCTCTGTCTCCATCCCCTCAGAAAGACACTCAGCCCTTTGGTGGCTCTCCATGTTCCCTACCCCAGCCCCCAAGAGCAACAGAAGAGCATCTGTCACTTGGCAAGTATTAAGCACAGCCTTTCCCCCAGGACTGATGGGAAAAATCAATTTGCTTGTGGCTGTTTCTTAATTAAAGTAACACTGCATAAAAACATTTAGAAATCTCAACAACTCAATTCTGTTAGAAAATAAAGACAAGAAGAGGAGAATAAAACGCAGGAGTGGGGAGAATCCTAGAGAGAGGAAATGAATCTATGTGACAAACTATTCCCCATTGAGCCTCCATAGTAACCACCACTTTCAGACAGCAGCCTGGGTGACCACAGCTGGGTGATAATTAGGAACAAAGCAATCTTTCTGAAAGGAGTACAAGATGAAACATTGTTGGGTAAAGTTGTATTTTTTGTGGTATTTTTTTTAACTCAAGAAATGTATTGCAGTTCCTTGAATAGCTTTGAAAAGTAAGAACTTAAACATGAAGGCAATGTGTCAGGAGCAGCAGAAAACTCATGTCTGTCCTGGGAAGAGTCTAGTTCTTGAGTCACAAAAAATCAGAATACCCCAGTGATTGCCAAGGGTTGGGGGGAAGGAGAGAGGAGTGAATAGGCAGAACACAGGGAATTATTAGGGCATTGAAACTATTCTCTATGATGCTATAATAGTAGATACATGACATTTCCCATTTATCAAACCCATAGAACTGTACAACACGAAGACTGAACCCTAATGTGAACTATGGACATTAGTTAATAACACTGTAATGTGGATGAAAAAGGAGGTCCATAATACATAGGACAAGTTCAGTGACTGAAAGTAACTTCACAGGGTGATCTGATCATAAATTCCTAGCTGGGCTGGTCATGGTGGGTAGTCATGCCCTCGAGCATATTACTTCTTTGGTATAAGGTTTATCTTTGCCCTAAGAAAGCCCTATCTATTGTTTTTGGGCTTTTAAATCAACAGGATTTTGAAATACCTTTTTTCAGACCCCCTGGGAAACTACCCTCAAGAGAGCACAAAATCTTGTTACCTATCCTATAATCTAGTTCTCACCCACCCTGCCTTCATGTATTCTTCCTTATGTCCCCTCCTTAATTCCAAATGTATAAACGAAACTGCAGAACTGTGTTCTGAGCATTAGTGATCTTGCTTCCCAAGATATGTCATCACTTTCGGCTCAAATAAATTCTGATCAGAATTCTCTACAAATCTGGGTGTTTCTTAGGTTAACAGTGTTAATATTGTTCGTCAGTTGTAACAAATGTACCACGCGAATGCAAAGTGTTAAAATAAGGGGAACTGGAGAGAGGAAAGGGAATGTATGGGAACTCTGTATTTTCTGTGCAATTTTTCTGTAAACCTAAAACTGCTCTAAGAAATAAAGCCTTTTAATTTAAAAAATTTAAAGTACTCTAAAGTTAGTTGCTGGATTTGATCTCCTTTACTTCATTTAATATTCTAGGTCATTTATTGAATTTTTATATTACATGCTATTTCTTTCTTTCTTTTTTTTGTTTAAATCCTCACCCGAGGATATTTTTCCATTTATCTTCAGATAGAGTGTGAGTGAGAGAGAGAGAGAGATTGGTTGCCTCCCGCATGACCCCGACCAGGGCTAGGGCCGAACTGCAACCGAGGTACATGCTCTTGACCGGGATCGAAACCACGACTCTTTGGTCTGCAGGCCGATGCTCTAACCGCTCAGCCAAACCGGCCAAGGCATACACGCTATTTCTTATCTTGAACACTCAGGATGTAACATTTAATAAGAAAAAATCCCTGCCCTCTTGGAGTTTTATTCTGGTTGGGAGACAGATAATAAATAGACTTACAAAAACACAAATAATGTCCGTCGGTAAATGCTATGGAGGAAAATGAACCGTCATAAAGCAATGGCAGGGTGGGCAGAGCAGTGCCGTTTCAGATGGGGTGGTTAGGGAAGCGCTGTCTCAGAAAGGAACTTCTGAGAGGAGCCTGAGGGAAGTGAGGGGGGAACCGTGAGAACCACTCCCAGAGAAGTCCTGCAGGGCTGGCAAAAACGAGACAGCACAGGTGTCCTGGAGGCCGGTGTGGCTCGGGCATGGTGAGGAGGAGCTTAACTGGCAAAGAAGACAAGGTGATGGCAGCGGTCAGATCATAAAGGGCCATGTAAGCCATTGTAGGGACCTCACATTTTATTCCAAGCATGATGAAAAGCCATAGGGGTAGCAACCCAAGTGTCCATTGACAAATGAATGAATAAACACAATGTAGTATATATACTATAGAATATTATTCAACCTTAAAAAGGAAAAACATTCTGGCACGTGCCACAATGTGGATGAACTTTGATGATATTATGCTAAGTGAAATAAGCTAGTCATGAAAAGACAAAAACAGTGAGATTCTACTTACATGAGGTGCGTAGAGTAGACAAATTCACAGAGACAGAAAGTAGGAGGGTGGGTACCAGGGGACAGGAAGAGGGAACCATGGGGACCGTTGTTAAATAGATGTACAGTTTCAGTTCTGCAAGATGTGAAGAGTTCTGGAGATGGGTTGCACAATAATGTGAATGTACTTGGCACTACTGAACTATTCCGACTACACCACACTCCCACCCTGCTGACAGCAATTCTGAGATGCCAAGATTGTTAGATGCATCTTGTCACAATGTAAAGAAAATAGTATATCTGTATCAGTTTCCAATTGCGCTGTAATAAATCGCCACAAAATGTGTGGCTTCAAACCTCAGAAATGTAATTTTGTAGAGGTAAGAAAGTCCAAATAATCTCACTGTGTTGAAACCAAAGCCCCATTCCTACAGAGGCTCTAAGGGAGAGCTCAAGTCCTCGTCTTTTCCAGCTCTTAGAGCTGTGATCCTTGCATTCCTTGCTTTGCTGTCCCTTCCACCACTTTCAAAGCCAAGAGCATAGGCTCTTGTTCTAGTCACCACATTGCCTTCTAGCTCTACACTCAGATCCCCCTTTCTTCCTTTCCATAAAAACACTTGTAACTACATTAAGGGCTAACTGGAATATCTTGGACAACCTTTCCGTAAGGATATCCTAAACTCAATCACATTTGCAAAGTCCTCTTTGCCATATAAGGTAGCACTTACAGATTCCAAGGATTAGGACCTGGATACCTTTGAGGGCCAATATTCAGCCCATCACAGAATCTTAGACTTGATGAAACATGTGCATGTATGTATAAAGCCATAGTTTGGATGTGACCATCAAGGGAGAGAATATGCATAAGGAGGAGTCTGAGGATTTTCCCCAGTGCACTGTGGCATTCAGAAATCAAGAAAAGGAAAGGACCCATCAGAGGAGACCGAGGAGTTACAGCCTGTGAAGTCTGAGATAGACTAGGCAATTGTGTGTCTCTGTAACCAATTAAAGAAAGTTTTTTGTTGTTTTTTTAAGTAGGGTATTATCACCAGCATCAAATGTTGTTGAATAAGATAAGGACGTGGAGTTCACTACTGGATTCCTGCCTTTGATAAGAACAATTTAAGTGGAATGGTGGCCCCAGTAGCCTGATTGGCATGAGCTTGAGAGAGAATGAGTGGAGAGGGAGTAATGAGAACAAACAGAGAAAACTCGAATTTGTCTATAAAGAGAAATGGGGCAAGAGTGAGAAGCTTGGTGTTTTGCCACATCTTCATAATGGAAGGGGAAGTGGCAAGGAAACGGAGTGGGAGACAGGGTGATTATAATTATGGGCTGTGAATTCTAAACCCAGAGGCAGTAAGCTGAAGACATGAAGGAGGTGATGGACAGTTGTGGTAAGGTAATGAGGTAGAGGTTCTTGTGCATGAATCATTGTCAAAGTTGTGGTACCAGAAACAGTACACTGATCCATGTCAAGGTCATTGTGCCACAGATTAATTTTGTGTTTCTTTTTTTTTAATCCTCACCTGAGGACATTTTTTGCATTTATCTTCAGATAGAGTGGGAGGGAGAGAGGAAGGAAGAGAGAGAGAGAAACATTGATGTGAGAGAGACATATCAAGTGGTTGCCACTCACACGGCCAGGACAAAGTTATGTGCCCTTAGTGGGAACTGAACCCGGGTCTGTCTGGTCTGTGGGCCATCGCTCTAACTGCTGAGCCAAACTGGCCAGGGCTAATTTTGTGTTTCTAATCACTGATGACAAAGAACTAAGCTTACATTGAAATTTCATTGTATGGGCAAAAACTAAAAGCATTCCCCTTAAGAACAGGAACCAGACAGGGATGCCCACTTTCACCACTCTTATTTAACATAGTACTGGAAGTCTTAGCCATAGCAATTAGACATAAAGAAAAAATAAAGGGGATCCAAATTGGAAAGGAGGAAGTGAAACTGTTATTATTTACAGATGACATGATATTGTACATAGAAAACCCTAAAGACTCCATCAAAAATCTACAAGACTTAATAAATGAATTTGGCAGAGTAGCAGGATACAAAATTAATGTCAAGAAATCGATGGTATTCTTATACACCAATGATGAAATCACAGAAAGTGACACTAAAAAACAATACCCTTTACCATCGCAGCAAAAAAATTAAGATATCTAGGGATAAACTTAACCAAAGAAGTGAAGGACCTCTTCACAGAAAACTACAGGTCATTGAAAAAAGAAATAGAGGAAGATATAAAAAAGTGGAAACATATATCTTGTTCATATATTGGAAGAATTAACATCATTAAAATGTCCTTACTACCCAAAGCAATCTACAGATTCAATGCAATCCCCATCAAAATACCAACGACATATTTCACAGAACTAGAACACTCCAAAAGTTTATATCGAACCAAAAAAGACCCCGAATAGCTACAGCAATCTTGAAAAAGAAGAACAAAGAAGAAGGGATCACATTACCAGATTTCAGGTTATACTAAAAAGCCACTGTAATCAAAACAGCCTGGTACTGGCACAAGAACAGGCAAATAGATCAATGGAACAGAATAGAGAACCCAGAAATTGACCCAAGACAATATGCTCAATTAATATTTGACAAAGGTGGCAAGAGCATACAGTGGAGTCAAGACAGTCTCCTCAATAAATAGTGTTGGGAAAATTAGACAGCTCCTTACAAAAAAATGAACTTACTTACACCACACACCAACTTACACCACACACGAGAATAAACTCAAAATGGATAAAAGACTTATATGTAACTCATGAATCTATAAAAATTATAGAAGAAAATGCAGGCAACAAAATTTCAGACATCATACACAGCAGAATTTTCACTGAACAACACCTAAGGCAAGAGAAACAAAGGAAAAAATGAACACATGAGACTACATCAAACAAAAAAGCTTCTGCACAGCAAAAGAAACAACCATCAAAACGGAAAGGGATCTCACTATATGGGAGACCATAATCGCCAATGATGCATCAGATAAGTGGTTAATTTCCAAAATATATAGAGTGCTCATACAAGTCAACAAAAGGAAGACAAGGAACTCAATTAAAAAATGGAGAGAGGACCTAAATAGACACCTCTCCAAACAGGACATACAAATGGCCAAGAGACATATGACAAAATGCTCAATGTCACTAATCATCAGAGAGACGCAAATTAAAACAACTATGAGGTATTACCTCACACCTGTCAGAATGGCCGCCATCAACAAATCATCAAACAGCAAGTGTTGGCGAGGATGTGGAGAAAAGGGGACTCTAGTACACTGCTGGTGGGAATGCAGACTAGTGCAGTCACTGTGGAAAACACTATGGTGTTACCTCAAAAAGTTAAAAATTGAACTGCCATTTAACCCAGTGATCCCACTTCTAGGAATATACCCTAAGAAACCTGAAACACCAACCAGAAAGAGTATATGTATCCCTATGTTCATAGCAGCACTATTTACAATAGCTAAGATCTGGAAACAACCCAAGTGTCCATCAGTAGATGAGTGGATAAAAAAGCTGTGGTACATGTACACAATGGAATACTATGCAGCTGTAAAAAAGAAAGATCTCTTATCCTTTGAGATGGCATGGAAGGACCTGGAGAGTATTATGCTAAGCGAAACAAGCCAAGCAGAAAAAGACAAATATCACATGATCTCACTTATTGGTAGACTATAATGAACTAAACAAACTGATGAACAGAATTGACCCAGAGACATAGAGGTGGGGTACAGACTGATGGGCCTCAGAGGAGGGGGGTTGAGGGAAAGGAGATAAACCACAGAACTTATATACATGTGTGCATGACTAATGGACATGGACAATGGTGCTGGGGATGGGGTAGGGGGCTGGGGGGGAGGGTGTCAATGGGGGAAACAGGAGAAACATCTGTAACAAAAACAAATTAATAAAAAAAAGAAATCTCATTGTATTCAAATAATAAAAGGAATACAAATTATAATGGCAAAGGCTATACTTTGTTTGATTTCCTTTTTTTTTCCCCTCAACCTTATAGTGTTTAATTGTTTCATTTCCCCATGAGAAATTACTAATAGCTCCTGGGATGATCATTATGAATTCTTTTAATGACATCATTATCTCCCCTTTTGCTGATTTCACATGATTCTTCTAATCTAAAAATTGAAAGTTCATTCTGAAAGAGTCTCTAAGGCAAATTGTCTTCCACATAAATGATTACATGACAAAAATTAATTAGATATACATTATTATCCTGGAGGTTTTGAGAAAGAGATAACAAGAATACCAATTATTTATTGGGACCCTATTTATGCCTGTCATTTTGCTAGGGAATTTCTAACCTGCGCAACAGCATTATAATGTAGGTGTTGTTGTTCTCATTTTACAAATAAAATAGCAAAGACTCAGGAAACATGACTAAGACCACATAGTTAAGAAGTGACAGAACATAGAAACTTGAACCTAGTTACTGTGACTTCACGATTCCTTCTCCTTTCTCCACTTCCCTTTGGATTTCTTCCATAGACTCTGTGGTATCACCTGCTTGGTGAATTGTAACATCACCCTCTGTCAGTTTAACCTTTTTGTTGTGGGAGGACAGGTTAGTGGTTTGTTGGAGGCTGAGAACCAATGTAAAGGGTCTAAAGGTTGTGTTTGTTCATTTAAATCCTCATTCACTCATTTCACATGACTGCTTTTACTACAGAGTGGGCACAGAATAGGTCTTTTCCGCAAATGCTACCATGTTGTGTGGTCCCTCATACAATGAATGCACCTGTGAATTTTCAGCGGCTGAGCAAAAGCAGCTACTCAGTTCTGCCATCTTATTTTCAAAACGTCAGCAGAAAAAAATGATTAATATCACTTGCCTCTCAATTAATATCTTTTACCGAGTTACACTGAAAGATCATGGTGCTACCTGATAAATGGTCATATTTTTAGAATGAAAAATATATTTTCTAAAAACAAAGGGGTTATTAATAGTTCTTTTTCTCCTACACACACCCACACTGACATTGCAGAAATTATTTTCCAGTACCTTTCCCTTTGGTTTCAACTACATCTTGCTGGTAATATGATCTCCGGGTTTATTTCTTTCCTCCTTTCACTTGGTTTCCAGCATGACTATAGTGTAGTCATCTACTAAAAATGTGGCTGTCCAGTAATAGGGGTCCTAACTTCAAGTTGTTCATTTTTCTTGGCAGAAATGAAGTGACTCTTTGATATTCAAATAAAATTTTTCATCAAAATAATATTTCAAAGTAAAAGAAATTTAAAAGTGTAATTTATCTACATTTAAAAAAATTAGAGTAGCTTATATCAAATCAACTCTCCTGATAACATTAAGGAAAGCTGGACAAATACTAAAATGTAGCAATTTGAATGCATTAGAGAACAATGAAAGGAGAAAAGAGTTAGGGGGTAAATATTCTGGAAAGAAAGAAAATACAGTAAGACAAGCTGACATTATCTTTTGCTTTTCCCCTTGAAACATTTTGCCATTGCTAAGCTGTTCGGGGTGAGAGGATTAGAAGACAAATATAATGACACAGAAAAGAGGTTAAAAAGCCGAGCAAACTTTTGTTGATATCATGGTGCAAGGGAGACACAAATTGGAGTTCACATCCCAACTAAGGATGACAGGCAGTGGAAGAATGCTACTCTTTGAATTGAGACCTGTGAAGAACTACATGTTGAGAGTAAAAGCAAACTGAAAATAAGTAAACCCTCACAGAAACTGAAATTCAACCTTGATTTCTCTCAGTCCCCAAATGAATTCTATTCTAATTGCCTTCCAGAAGAAAAGTAAAGATTTTATGGAAGGAGGTAATATTGTAAGAGTCTCTATAATTTTTCATAGGCAATACAAGTAAGTTATTTAATTGAAAATCACTGAGCTTACCTGGAGACAGGACCAAATAACTAAAAATCAAGAAAAAAAAAGAAAAGAATAGAAATTGATCCACAGGCAGCCCTGGTATTGATGGAGTTATCTGAAAGAGACCTCAAATTAACTGTAATTAATATTTTTCAGAAACTGATGACAAGCTGAAGAATAGGAAACTGGAAAATTTAAATAAAAAATGCAATAGAAATCTTAGATTTGAAAAGTAAAGTATCTTAGATTAATAACTTAGTAGATGGGTTGAACAAAAATTAGACAGAGCAAAAGAGAGAATTAATAAATTGAAATAGGTAAGTGAAGGAAAATTTAGATTGAACCACAGAGAGAAAAAAGGATGAAAAATACAGTGGCACTATAAGGGTATATAAAATACAGTTTATAAAAAGAGAGACCTAACACGTATGATTGGGTTTACAAGTATAGAGGAGCAAGAAATAGGACAGGAGAAATATTTCAAGAGATAGTTACTGAGAAATTCCAAAACCCAATGAAACATATCAGCCCACAGCAAGAAACTCAAAGAACCCAAAAAGGGTTAAATGCAGAGAAAACCACCCCAGGCACATTGTAATCAAACTGCTATAAACTAAAACAAAAGCAAAAGCAATTTAAAAGTAGCTGGAACAAAAATCTTATTACTTTAAAAAAATAATTACAAATTGATCACTTTGCAACAGAAATAACAGAAGTCAGAAAATATACATACCTGTAAAGTGTGAAATAAAATAACTAGTAACCTAAAATTCTATATTTAATGAAATTATTGTTCCAAAAATCAAGGAGAAATAAAGATGTTTTCATACAAAGAAAAACCTAGAGAATTAAGTGCCAGCAAAATTTTACAATAATAAATATTTAAACTAAATATTTGGAAAGTAGAAAAATTATTTTCAATGGAATCACAGAAATGCACTAAGATGGGAAGAATACTGGAAAGGGTAAACATGTGAGTAAATATATTGACTATATAAAACAATAAAATAATAATATAAAGATAATATCGCCTGGCTGGTGTGGCTCAGTGGTTGAGCGTCAACCAATGCACCAAGAGGTTGCTCGTTTGATTCCCCGTCAGGGCACATGCCCAGCTTGTGGGTCAAATCCCCAGTGGAGGGCAAGTAGAGGTGGCCAATCTATGTTCTCTCTCATCGATGTTCCTATCTCTCCTTCTCCCTTCCCCTCTCTCTAAAATCAATTAAAAAAAAAAAACATTTTTAAAAAACATAATATCTTCTGGAGTTTCAAATAGATGCAGAACTAAAATACATGACAATGTCCTGGCTGGTTTGGCTCAGCATTTAGAGTGTTGGCCTGCTGACTGGGTCTGCAGGTTTGATTTCCTGTCAAGGGCATGTACCTGGGTTGCAGTTTCCATCCTCAGTCAGGGTCATGCAGGAGGCAACCAATAATGTGTCTCTCTCACATCAATGTTTGTCTCTCCCTCCCTCCCTCCCTCCCTCCCTTCATCTCTATCTAAAAATCAATGGAAAAATATATCCTCAGGTGAGAATTAACAGCAATAACTACAAATTACATGACAACAATAGCACAAAAGGCAGTAGGGGGTAAATGGAGTTAAAATATTCTAAGTTCATGCATTATCTAGGAGAGTTAAAAAATATTAATTTTATTATAAACAGTAATAAGCCTGTGTGAATGCTGTAATTTCTACATTAATCACTAGAACAATAGCTAACAAACTAATGAGGGAAGGAAAATAATAAAAATACTTGACTAATCCAAGAAAAATATAAGATGAGAAATAGAGAAACAGTGAGTAATAGAAGCAAATAATATAATGGTGGAAGAAGCTCAATGACTATAGCAAAATAAACATAAAGAAAAACTATACAAATGCATAATGTAATTAAATTTTAGAACACCAATAATATAAGAAAATCTTAAAAGCAACAGGAAAAGAGTACGTTATGTGGAGAATCAAATATAGGAATCACAGCGGGATTGTTTTTCAGAATCTATACAAGTCAGTAGACAATAGGATGAGGCACCAAAAGGAAAAAAATAATCTAAGTTGAATTCTATACTCAGAAAGAATATCTTTCAAAAATTAAGAAAAAATAAGAGTTTCCAGCCAAGTTAGTGGTGCAGGTATATGTGGTACTTGATTCCTATCACAACCACATCAAAATTACAACTAAACTACAGAACAATCATCATTCAGACCACCTGAAATCTAGCTAAACAGAAGTCCTACAACTAAGGATATAAAGAAGAAGCCACATCAAACTGATAGGAGGGCTGAAGGTGTGGAATGGGCTGGTCCCACACTCACATGTGGTGGATAAAAATCAGGAGGGGATATCTCTGATGCAGAGGTCCCCCTGAGGAGTGAAGGGTCCCAGCCCTACACCAGGCCCCCAGCCTAAAGTTCCAGTGCCAGGAAGAGAAGTTCTCAAAACTTCTGGCTGTAAAAACCAGTTTGGATTGTGGCTAAGGGAGACAGAGGGCTTCTATAGTCCCAGGCATTTCTTTTAAAGGGCCCACACGTGGCCTTACTCGAACTCACTAGCTCTGAGTTCCAGCATTGAGGCACCAGGGACATACAGGGAGGTATTGAATAGTTTGGCATTGGGACAAGGGCTGGAGGAGAAGCTTTCTCCCAGACAGAAGTGCTAGCAGAGGCCACTGTTCCTTTTCTGGGCCCACTCCCCACAGAGACAGAGGTGGGTGCCATAGTTGAGTCTCTATCTACGTGGCTGACACAGTTCGCTCACCCTGGTGATTCCCTGAGGCCCTGCCCCACCCAACTTGCAGGCACAACCCAAGCCCATTCCAGTGGCTTTTCCATACAAGTGGCCTGTCCTGGCTCATGCTTTGGACTTTCCTAAAATCTCTCAAATAAGCAGCATCTGGCCTCGGCATGCTGCATACCTCTCATTAAATGGCCCCAGGCCTGGCACTAGCAGCAGCCAGCCTTGGTTCACAGCTTGGCCGCTACTGGGCACCTCCAAGCCCAGCACAAGTAGCAGCCATCTACAGATCACTTTGTAGCTCATTCTGGCTTGCCTCAGCCAGAGCACAGCCAACCTTGGCCTGTACCTCCTCTGAGTTCCCAGAGCCAAAGCACCAGTGGACAGCTTCAGACCATGATGAAGTACCACCTAACTTCCTCCACAAGGGACACACTCAAGGGGCAGACTCAGCAGCCACCAGAGCCCCGGCTGAAGTAAGTCTTGCTCCATGGGGTCAGTCCTTGCACAACTGATCTTCCAAGGTGGTCACAGCCAGTCCTTGCAGGCAATTGGCCTGAGGGCCAATACCTCCCATTGAGGTGCCAACAGCAATCAAGGCTCAACTACACCAGGAAGGTGTACACAGCCCACACAGGGGGTGGACACGGAGTGCCCAGCTTGGAGAGACTGTGCCACTGGACCCTAAAGGACACCTATGACATCAGGCTACTCTACCAAGCCTTGGAGACATAGCAGCTCTACCTAATACATAGAAACAAACACAGGGAGGCAGTCAAAATGAGGAGACAAAGAAATATGTCCCAAATGAAAGAACAGAACAAAACTACAGAAAAAGAACTAAACAAAATGGAGACAAGCAATCAATTAGATGCAGAGTTCAGAGCACTGGTTATAAGGATATTCAATGAACTTAGGGGAGGAGCAGATGAACTTAGTGAGAACTTCTACCAAGAGAAAGAAAACATAAAAACAGAGATAGAAAACATAAAAAAGAACCAGTTAGAAATGAAGACTACACTAACTGAAATGTAGAATACATTATAGTGAATCAACAATGGAGTAGATGAAGCAGAGGATCAGATCAGAGATTTGGAATATGAGGAAGAAGAAAACACCCAATCAGAACACAAAAGGAAAAAAGAATCCAAAAAATTGAAGATAGCATAAAAAGCCTCTGGGACAACTTCAAGCATACTAATCTTTGCATCATGGGGGTGCCACAGAAGAGAGAGAGTAAGGCATTGAAAACCTATGTGAAAAAATAATGATGGAAAACTTCCCTAACCTGGCGAAGGAAATAGACATCCAAGTCCAGGAAGCACAGACAGTCTCAAACAAGATGAACACAAAGAGGCCCATACCAAGACACATCATAATTAAAATGCCAAAGGTTAAAGACAAAGAGCGAATCTTAAAAGCAGCAAGAGAAAAGCAGTACATTTTCTACAAGGGAACTCCCATAAGACTGTCGGCTGATTTCTCAACAGAAACTTTGCAAGCCAGAAAGGATTGGCAAAAAATATTCAAAGTAATGAAAAGCAATGACGTACAACCAAGACTACTTTACCTAGCAAGGTTATCATTTAAAATTGAAGGAGAAATAAAGAGCTTTCCAGACAAGGAGTTCATGACCACCAAACCAGTATTTAAAGGGCTTTCTTTAAGAAGAAAAAGAAGTAAAATAAAGATAAAAAGTATGAATAATAAAATGGCAATAAATACATATCTACCAACAATTACTTTAAATGCAAATGTATTAAATCTCTAATCAAGACATATGGATGATGAATGGATATCAAAACAAGACCCTTACATATGCTGTCTACAAGAGACTTACTTCAGATCAAAAGACACACACAGACTGAAAGTACAGGGATGGAAAAAGAGATTTCATGAAAATGGAAACAAACAAACAAGCAAAAGCTGGGGTAGCAATACTTACATCAGACAAAATAGATCTAAAAAACAAAATAAATGAGCAAGCAGAATAGAAACAGACTCATAGAGACAGAGCGAACATATTGACAGTTGCCAGATGGGAGACGGTTTGGGGAGATGGGTGAAAAAGGTGAAAGGATTAAAAAGTGCAAATTGATAGTTACAGAAGAGTCATGGGTATATAAAGCACAACATAGGGAATGCAGTCAATATTATAATAACTATGTATGTTGTCAGATGGGTTCTTATTTATCGGGGTGACCACTTAGTAAGTTATATGATGTCTAATCACTATGTTGTACACCTAAAACTAATATGATATTGTATGTGAACTGTAATTTAAAAAATAAAAGATTATTTAAGGTAAAAAAAACAAAACATTTTACAAGTAAAAATCGAGAGAATTCATTGCCAGTATGTTATACTCCAAGAAAGAGAAGCAGAAAGAAATGGTATTATTTATTTGAAAATGTGGACCTACATTAAAGAATGAAGAGTGTCAGAAATGCTTAATATGTGAGTAAATATGAATCATTTTTCTCATGTTTAATCTATTTAAGAGATTATGGATTATTTAAAGAAAAATTAATAGTATATTGAAGAGTCTATAATATGTAGAAAAACGTATCACAGCAATAACAAAAAAGACAAAAGGGGAAGCACTCCTTTGTAAGATTTTAATACTATGCATTAGGTAGTACTCTATTCTAATTGTGTAGTACTGTATTAGCTAAAGGTAAATAGTAATAATTTAAAAATCATTAGTTTAACTGAAGAACTGCAAAAAATTATTTTTAAATTATAGTTAATAAGATAATAGTGGTGATAACATGGAATCATAAAAAATATATATATTTCCAAAAAATAGGCAGAGAAGAGTGAAAGAAAACAAAGAAGTAATTGAAAATATAAATTAAATGTCAAAATGGTAGATTTGAGCTCAACTATATAAAAATTACATGAAATTTAAATTATTTAAATGTTCCAATTAAAAAGGCAGAAGTTGTTAGATTGGACAATAAAACAAAACTCAATTATATTAACATCAGCAAAAGTTTATTTCAAGAAATACTATCAGGGATAAAATAATATATTTCATAATGACCAACAAATCAATTAAGAGGGCCTAAACATTATAAATTTGTATGTTTTTATAATAGAGTTTCAAAAATATATAAGGAAATAGCTGATAGAACTCAAAAGAGAAAAAAACATATTCACAATTATAACTGGAGATTTCAACTGATTTTTCTCACTAATTGGTAGGAAAATCTAAATAGAAAAATCTTTGAGAATATAGACAATTGAACAACACTATCAACCAAATGATATAAATGACATGTGAAGAACATCCATCTAATAACAGAATATTCTTTTCAAGGGCGTATGGAACAATCACTAAGACCATACTGAATGCCATAAAACAACTGAAATATTTGTAAAATATTCTAAATCTCACAAAGTATGTTCTCTGCCCTCAATGAATTAAATTAGAAATCAATAACTAAAAGACGTGAAAATTTCCCTAAAGAATTGAAGATTAAACAACATACTAATAATTGATGAATCCATGAAGTCTTACAGTATTGATCAAGGAATCTTTTTTTAACCTTTTCTTACAAATCAATGAATCAAGTTAAAAAATATTGAAGCAAACTACCTCTGAACACATATTAAATTCTGTAGTTTATAGTATCTGGAAAGAATTGTGAGATTTGAGGTAAATGAGGAAAACACAAAAGCAAGCAAACAACAAACAAACAAAAAGAATAGTACCTGGAGTGAGTATTACTTCCCAGAGCTAGACATGGGCCTTCCACTATCAGAGAAAGAACTTCTCTGTGCAGGATGTATGATGGTTTTGATCCCGTTGTAATTAACTAGTTATTAATAACAGGAAAGGAGCAAAAGAAAGGCCAAATATTATAGGCATAACATTTGGGAAGCTTTGCCAGGAAGCTAAAACATTACACTCCCCAGGGGGCTGGGCAAAGGGACGACAGATGCATGCCCATTAAAGTTGGGGGAACTAGTGAAGGTTTTTGCTGTCAGTCACACCTAGGAACAGGTCATTGGCCAGAATGGAGGTGACCACTGCAAGGGTGTGAAATTTGGATATTTAATCCCCTGAACAAAGAAGTTTGCTCTCTTGGTTCCTTTTGTTGCTCCTGGTTCTCTTGGGACTCCTTTTGGAAGATGTGCTCTCTCGGCTCCCTTGCATTTACCCACATGGCCCATGGCCATATGGACCACAACACAATGGATTAAGGGACTACAACTAGCCTGAAGCTGAACTGGACCTGGCTGCAACATGGAATGGAAACTCTGAACACTGGCTTTGATTTTAGCTTTACTAAAACCTCAGCTGTGCTTCTTCTATGACTGGAATGCAACTTTAGAAACACAGAGAAGTAATTCCACGCAAATAAAAATCACTCATTCTCCCAAGCAAGTCTCAGAAAATTCATTTTCTAGAGATATTGTAAGGACCCCACCCCCATTATCCAGGGGGAAACAGGATACCCCCATTTCTCCAATAACAGTTTGGAGATGTAAAGATTCTATCCAAGTTCAAGGTACCCATCATCTTCTAATATTAAGTATTAACTATTAAGTATAAATTGCTCAAATAAGTTACACATATTCTTTTTTTTTGACCTCATAAAATCAGCTTCTTTCTTTAAATTGAATGTATTGGGGTGACATTGGTTAATAAAATTATACAGGTTTCAGGTTACATTGTATTGTGTGTTCACCACCCCAAGTCAAGTCTCCTTCCACCACCATTTATCCTCTCTTTACTCTCTTCTACCTCCTCCCATCCCCTTTCCATCTGGTAACCACCATACTGTTATCTGTATCTATGAGTTTTTTTCTTTGCTTAATCCCGTCACCTTTTTCACCCAGCTGCCCACCCTCTTCCCCTCTGGCAGCTGTCAGTATGTTCTTTGTATCTATGAGTCTGTTTCTATTTTGTTAGTTTATTTTGTTCATTGGATTCCACATATAAGTGAAATTATATGGTACTTCTCTTTCCCTGACTGGCTTATTTCACTTAGCATAATGTTCTTCAGGTCCATCCATACTGTTGCAAAAGGTAAGATTTCCTTTTTTATGGCTGAGCAATATTCCATTGTGAAAAAATAAAATCCCTATAATAAACGTGACCAAAGATGTAAAAGACCTGTACTTGAAAAATTATAAGACACTGAAGAAAGAAACTGAAAAAGATACAAATAAGTGAAAGCATATACTGTGTTCATGGATAGGAATAATTAACATCATTAAATTGTTCATACTACTCAAAGAAATCTATAGATTCAGCGTAATTCCTATCAAGATACCAATGGTATATTTCACAAAACTAGAAAAAATGTTCCAAAAATTTAATATGAAACCACAAAAGACCCCGAATAGCCACAGCAATCTTGAGAAAGAACAAATTTGGAAGAATCACACTACCTGACATCAAACTATATTACAAGGTCATAACAGTACAAGGTCATAACAGTGCAGTACTGTCATAAAAACAGATAAGATCAATGGAACAGAATAGAGAGCCCAGAAATAAACCCATGACTTTATAGTTAATTAATATTTGACTAAGGAGGCAAAAACATACAATGGGGTAAAGATAGTCTATTTGATAAGTTGTTTGGGGAAAAATGGATAGATACATGCCAAAAAATGAAACTAGACCACCTTCTTATACCATACACAAGAATACATTCAAAATGGACTACACATATTCTCATCTAAAGCCTTTGCACTAGCTCTTCCCTCCGTCTAGAACCCTTGTCTTGCCCCATAAATTTGCGTGGCTTATTATCATGTCTTCTAGAGGTCCTTGCTCAACTGCTACCTTCTCAGTGAAACCTTCCTTGAGCCATGATCTATATGACTTTCCCTGCTAATTTTTCAACCTAGCACCTCCTGCTAAGTTTTTCTATTTAGCCCTTACTTATTTTTCCACTCCCACTGAAATATAAACTCTATGAGGGCAAGAATTTTGCCTAATTTGTTCACACTATATCCCTAGTACCTAAAATGACACCTGGCACATAGTGCCCACGCTGCCTTTGTATATGCGATTCCTGCCACCTGTAAGGCTCCTTCTCACCATTCAGGTTTCAGCTTAAACACCACCTCTTCAGAGAAGTCTTCCTGACTGCACTATTTAAAGTACTACCATTCCATCCTACTTATTCTTTCTCCCAAGACCCTTTTAAGTTCACTTCCCCTGCCTGTACACATCTGGATTATGTTATTATTTGTTTACTTTATTGTTAATTTCTTACTGCTGTAATGTAGAGGACAGAATCCTTCTCCACTTTGTTCACAGCTATGCCAGAATCTAAAACAGAATATGACCACATAGTAGATGCTCAATAAATATTTGATGAATGAATGAATGGCTTGAGTCCTTTGCACTTTTCATTATCTTTGTTGTAATACTCTAACCTCTTTATCTTACTCTCTGCCATTTTGCTCTGAGTAATCTAACCTGTAGTTTCTACATAAAATAAAACCTCATACGGTAACCCAGAATCTTCCTTAACATCAACAACCACAAGACCAACCAAATCCTAATTTGAGAATTTTATCCAACTACCCTGGGGCTAATGAGGGTGAGTTCCTGCTGTTTGGTCTCCTGTTGTTCATCCACAGCCATCCTACTTTCATATCTTCTACCTTTCGGAGCTCAATTTACTCAGCAGCAAAAGTAAAATCCTTTAATCTTCCATTTGGGAGCCCATGTCTAAAATGGATTAAAGAGTCAAACAAAATTAGTTTCCAAACCTTCAATTTTCCAAGCCCATGGGCATTCTCCTTCTCACTCAGAAATGAAGGTGGCTTTGAACCATCTGTTACTTCCCGAGAAACATTTCCCTCAGCTGTCACAGCTGACTTCTCTATCTAATTCTTTTTTATATTTGGAAGAAATAGAAAAAGAAGGGGGGGGGGAGAGAGAGAGAGAGAGAGAGAGAGAGAGAGAGAGAGAGAGAGAGAGAGAGGTCTGGCCACCAGCATGAACAGCTTTGTTTACGAGTCCTCTACTCTCCTTGGGAGACCCTGCCAAGCCGAAGCTCCATTTAGCTGACAACAGCCATTTGTCATTAAACCCCCAGTTCAAACATGACCCACAGTGGAAAACCGCAAAACAGGAAGCTTGCAAATGGCATCAAAGCAATGTTGTTACACATGGGAGTAAAAGACCCTTTACAATGCTGGCTCTTGGGATGAGAACTAGCGTTCTATAGGAGGAATTCAGGGCCTTGGGTGCAGGGCTCCTGTGGGAACCGGCTCCTCCTCATGGAGTTATATAGATCTTGGAGAAACATGTACCTACTGACAGTAACCCAGTTCTTCTGAGAGGTGAAGATGCTGACTAAAGGTTGGGTGACCATGGGCCCTGATTTGCCAGCAGGGACAGTCTCACATTATACCTGTTGTCTCATAATTATTAAGAGTATCTCCTTTCTCTTTCAAAATATCCCTGTTTGAATAATCAAATATATGGTCATCCAAACTAAAGATTAATGTGGTTGATGAAGCAATAAAAGACTCACTTTTCATCTGGGGAGGATTGCAGACTTGTTTGGATGGCAAAGAGAACTCTTGCCAAGTTCCAACCATGTGCAGCCAAGTGCATCCACGGCTTGACCTTGGCTGGCTGGAACCTTGGACAACTCACATCAGACTTTGAATCCAGGCTTCTTAGCTTTGATATCTCAAAAACTGAAGGCAACCAATCCCAGAGAAGTGTTTACAATCTGCCTCATGGGCCACCCAGAAAACCGAACTTAGATACTCTCTTATTTGGTTACTTTCTCCGCTTGGCTTATTACTGAGCCCTGTGCTGTTCAATGTGGTGTCCACTAGCCTTTGACAGCTACTGAGCACTTGAAATTGGATAGTTCAAACTGAGATGTCTCCTAAATATAAAATGCACACTGCAGTTTAAAAACTGAGTACAATAAAATAAATACCTCAATAATTTTTATGCTGGTTACATATTAAAATAGTGATATTTCAGATCTATTGAGTTAAATAAAGTGTTATTAAAAACTAATTTCACCTGTTTCATTTTAACTTTTTACATGTAGCTACTAGAAAATGTACCAATACCTATGAGGCTTGCATTATTTTTCTGTAAGGCAGCACTGATCTTGTGCTTTTAATTTCTACCCAAGGAGACCCACTGAACTGGAACTAAGCAAAAGATTCCGCTTTATTTCAGACTGCTATTTGGCGGTGTTTGTTTTCCTTGTATCAGCTATTTATTAACACTTCCAGACCCAAGACAGATAACAAATATTAATTATTTACCACAGGTAGAACTGAATAAATGTCAATGCACTTCTAATTCTACTTTCCTGGAGCAACTGATTTAATCTCTTAGTAGTTATGGTTCTTGCTACAGAAAGCTCACTCTGCCTATCTAATCAGTGAGGAAAAAACTGCCTAACATACATTCATCTTGACAATCATTCATTCATCTTTTCGTAGTTAAAGGATATTACTAGCAGCATTTTTAGGTCCTCTGTCTTATTTGCACCTATATTTACTGAGGGGGGGGGGCATGTGAAATAC
Organism: Tadarida brasiliensis; assembly: GCA_030848825.1. Lineage (NCBI taxonomy): Eukaryota > Metazoa > Chordata > Mammalia > Chiroptera > Molossidae > Tadarida > Tadarida brasiliensis. Next base: position 85,482,655 of record CM061266.1, read on the forward strand.
ATATATGTTCTATTAGCAGAAATTGCTAAAATTTTCAAGGAAGGTAAGCTATGAGGGGAATGTGATTGATCATCAATAATTCAGGTGGAATTTAGTGAACAGAAGAGCATAAATAAGATGTAGGCCCCTCCCCCCCCCAGAAAGACAATGATGAATTATAAAAGGAATGGTAAATGCCTTGAAATATGTATTCAGTAGACACAGGACATAGATAGCAGGTCAGATCAAGCATGTTATTGTTAACCAGTTAAATATTTTGAATTTTATTCTATTTGAACCAGAAAGTCAATTTATTTAAGAAGGGTCCAGTGTATTTCCGATCACTCTAGCTGGTCTATAGATGAAAAAGCCATGCAGTTGTGACAGTGGGGAGGTTGCAGTGGTTCAGGCAGGAGATGATGGCAGCTTGGAATATACACTATAATAAAATAATTTAGGGAAAAAACATGAAAAGAAAAAAACCTCGTAATTTTAGCACTGTGGGGTCGGAAGTGAGTCTCCCCAGAAAGTGCCACCCTGACATGCAGATTATTTTGAGCTGAAAACAGTTAAAGGCCAACAAATTCAATAAAAGCTTTTGACCTCCTCCTTTACCTGTTTAAAGAAATGCAGATAGAAAAAGCTGCTTCAGGAAGAGAACCTTAGCATATTTACCTTAGCAGAGTCACCTTGGCATATATGAATTAAGTGTGGCAGACAGGGAGGACTCAAGCAGAAACCTTTTCCCTAGATTCCCCTTTATGTCCCATTGTTTCTGGGAGGCCCTGCACGAATGTGTTCACCAAATGTTTGCTCTTTGTCACCTACCTGTGAATTGCCTGCCTCCCTCTCCTTAGTCCAAAATATCACATATACCTCATTTGCCTCACTGTCTTTGGAATTTTCATTCTTACGTGAATTCCCTGTGGCACGTATTAACCTTTGATTTTCCCCTGTTAATCTGCTGTGTGCCCTTTGAGTTATTCGACCAGACAGAAGAACTAAGGGGTAAAGGGAAGGTTTTCCTGCCCCAACACCACTCCCACAAAATCATAGATAACGTTGAGTAATACTTTTCCCAATAATTTTCTGCACATAAATTTTAGCCTGGTTGCATTTATACTTGATATGTACTTCAGAGTAGAGTTTTATAAATGTAATATTATAGAAGTCTTTCATGTTATAAAATACTTTATAAATATAACCTTTAATATCCGCATAATATTTTGCCAACAGTTGCCATTGGTTACATAACTATTTCCTACTGTGAGTCATTTTAGGCTGCATTAAACACTATACTATTTTAAATGATATTTAGTTTTTATTAACACATTCTCAGAGTTGAACGCCAAAAGTGCAATTACTAAGCTAGAGGTTATGAACATATTAGGTATTTAAGTGCACTGCCCAAACAGCTTTAATTCAGGGGATAGTTTAAAAGATAATCATTTTTATTATTTTATATTCACATAACAGTAAGACTAGCCTAACACTATTTTTTGTTTGTTTGTTCAGATAGAGTGGGAGGGAGAGAGAGGAAGAGAGAGAGAGAGAAACATCGACATGAAAGGTACACATCGAGTGGCTGCCTCCTGCACGACCCAACCAGGGCCAGGGACAAACTGCAACCGAGGTACGTGCCCTTAGTGAGAACCGAACCGGGGTCTCTCTGGACCGCAGGCCAACGCTCTAACCGCTGAGCCAAACCGGCCAGGGCTAACACTATTTTTAAGTCAAATGCTCTTTGGGATCTTCTTTATTAAATAAATAGTTTTTTAAACATATGAATTATTTTATTCATTCAACTATCACCTATTAAACATCAGTCTGTACCAGGAACACTCTAGATGTGAAACACAGAGAGAAATAGATTCTCTCTTTCCCTCGGGTGGAGATATAAATCAATAATTACCAAAGAGTAGAAGATAATTGAAAGTGGTTTTTTACATAAATATTTTAAATATTTAATTGAAGTCTTACTTTTAAAATTAGTAAATTATTTCTATGTAAATTGTCATTAGATAAAATTTAGTCCCTGATAGAATTATTAAATATTATAAGTTGCTAAAATAAAATTATTTGCTTTTTTCGAGAGAAAAAAATCTGAATATTTATTATTCTAATTTGATGAGTTGAGCTTCTGTGGTTTCAAAATTCCTTTCTCAACATATTCATTTGTCAGGCTGAGATCTCTCTCCATGCGATCTTTCCTCCACAAATCTCTGAGTCCTACTAAGTGTCTGGCCCCGGTTAGGGGCTGGAGGTTGAACCAACAGATGAAGAACCTGCCCTCAGGAAGCAGATGTTCTGGTGGAGGAGAAAGGTAACAAACAAGGGAGCAAATTGAATCAAGAAGATGATTTCCGAAAGTGATAACTGCTGGAGGGAATGTGATGTTAGCAATTGTGATGGGGCACTTGCTTATGGCGGTTGTCACTCTCTAAGGTCACACTTCCCAAAGGCTGCCGCCAGCCGACAACTGAGCAGGTGGGGTGCTGACACAGGGAGGCCAGTTTCTCGGAGCTGTGGGACCCCCTCCAACAGCGGCTTTAGCTGCAGGACTTCCCATGGCTTGGCAGAAATGTTTTTGTTACAATTGCTAAGATCTGGAAACAGCCCAAGTGTCCATCAATAGATGAGTGGATAAAAAAGCTGTGGTACATATATACAATGGAATACTATGCAGCTGTAAGAAAGAAAGATCTCTTATCCTTTGAGATGACATGGAGGGACCTGGAGAGTATTATCCTAAGTGAAATAAGCCAATTAGAGAAAGACAAATACCACATGAGCTCACTTATTTGTGGAATATAATGAAAAAAATAAGCTGGGGGGGTGGGGGGGGGTGAGATATACCAAAGAACTTATATGCATGTGTGCATAACCAATGGACATAGCAAACAATGCTGGGGAGGGGGGGCGGGATCAGGAGGAGGATGCCTGGGGAATAAAGAAGAAACATCTATAACAAAAATAAATAAATTAATTAAAGAAAGAGAGAGAGAAAAAAAAAAAAGAAATGTTTTTGGACCTGTGCTGGGGTCTGAGGCTTTTCCTTCCTCATCTCCTTCCGCGGGATCAGAGCAGCATTCCCCTGCATGGGGTCCCCCAGGGACTCTCCTACACATCTAATCTCTTCTTGGACTCAGCTTCTTGAAGAAACGAAACCAACCAAGCCTATTGGAATAAATATGAATAGTTTAAAAAGGGTCTTGGCCCTGTCTGATTTGGTTCAGCGGTTGCAGAGTGGGCCTCCAACCAAGGGGTCGTGGGTCGATTCCCCATCAAGGGCACCTAGCTCGGTTGCAGGTTCCATCCCCACCCTGGTTGGGGTCGTGAGGGAGGCAACCAATCTATGTGTCTCTTACACATCAATGTTTCTGTCTGTCTCTGTCTCTGTCTCTCTCCCTCCCTCTCACTCTCTCTAAAAATCAATGGAGAAGTATCCTTGGGTGAGGATTAACCAACAAAAAAAAAAAAGAGAGAGAAGTCTTGTGGCAGGGACAGAAAAATGGTAGGAGAATATCTGACCACTATAAATTCCAAAGTTTACTATGGAGGTTGCTCAATGCTACAACTTTTTTTCCTTCCATTTAAAAAATTTGTTTTCTTTTTCAATTAGAGTTGACATTCAATATTATATTAGTTTCAGGTATACACTATAGTGCTTAGACATTTATATAACTTACCATGTGATCAACCTAATGAACCTGGCACCATACATAGCTATTACAATATTATTGACTACATTTTCTTTTTTTTATCCTCACCTGAGGACATTTGAGACACATCGAGTGGCTGCCACCCACACGACCTCAACCGAGGCCGGGGAAAAACTGCAACCGAGGTACATGCCCTTAGTAGGAACCGAACCCGGGACTCTCTGGTCCGTGGGCCAACACTCTAACCGCTGAGCCAAATCGGCCAGGGCTATTGACTACATTTTCATGACTATTTTGTAACTGTGAATGTGTACTTCTTAATCCCTTCCCTTTTATACCCAGCCCTCCAACCCCCCTCCTATCTGGCAACTGTCAGTTTGTTCTCTGTATCAATGAGTTTTTTTCTGTTTTGTTTGTTTATTTTGCCTTTTAGATTCCACATATAAGTGAAATCATATGGTATTTGTCTTAATCTGACTTATTTCACTTAGCATGATACACTCTAGGTCCATCCATGTTGCAGTAAATGGTAAGATTTCATTATTTTTTTATGGCCGAATAATATTTCCTTGTATATATGTACTACATCTTCTTTATCCATTTGTCTATCAGTGGACACCTAGGTTGCTTCCATATCTTGGCCATTGTAAATAATGCTTCAATGAACATAAGGATTCATATATCTTTTTGAATTAGTGCTTTAAATTTCTTTGGAAAAATACCCAGAAGTGGGAATGCTGGGTCACAACATAGTTCTACTTAAAATTTTTTGAGGAGCCTCCGTACTATTTTCTATAGTGGCTGCACCAATTTGCAATCCCACCAACAGTGCATAAGGGTTCCCTTTTCTCCACATTCTAACCAACATTTGTTTGTTGATTTATTGACAATAGCCCTTCTGACAGGTATGATGTGATATCTCATTGTGGTTTTAATTTACATTTTTCTGATGATTAGTGACATTGAGCATGTTTGCATATGTATATTGTCTATCTGTATGACCCCTTTGGAGAAGTGTCTATTCAAATACTCTGCCCATTTTTTAACTGGATTGTTTTTTTGTGTATTAAGTTGTATGAATTACTTATACAGTTTGGATATTAACCCCTTATTGGATATATTATTGGCAAATATCTTCTCCCATTTGGTAGGTTGTTTTTTTCATTTTGTTGATGGTTTCCTTCACTGTGAAGTACACTGTTTAGTTTGATGTAGTCCCATATGTTTATTTTTTTCTTTTGTTTCCCTTGTCCAATGTGATATATCCAAAAAAATATTACTAAGAGCAATGTCAGAGAGCTTACCGACTATGTTTTCTTCCAGGAGTTTTACTGTTTCAGTCTTACATTTAAGTCTTTAATCCATTTTGAGTTTATTCCTGTATATGGTGTATAAAAGTGGTCTAGTTTTTTTTTTTTTGCATGTATATGTCCAATTTTCCCAAAACCATTTATTGAAGAGACTGTCTTTACCCCATTGTATAGTCTTGCCTACTTTGTTATAGGCTAATTGATCCTATAGGTGTGGATTTATTTCTGGGCTCTCTAGTCTGTTCCACTGAAGTATATGTCTGTTTTTATGCTCAGACCATGCGGTTTTAATTACTATGGGCTTGTAGTATAGTTAAATATCAGGTAGTGTGATACTTACAAGCATTCTTTCTTAAGAATGCTTTGGCTATTTGAGGTCTTTAATGGTTCCATATAAATTTTAGGATTAGTTGTTCTAGTTCTGTGAAAAATGCCATTGGTATTTTGATAGAGATTGCATTTAATCTGTAGATTGCTTTGAGCAGTATGGACATTTCAATGATGTTGATTCTTCTTATCCATGAGCATGGTATACACTTTTATTTATTTGTATCGTCTTCAGTTTATTTCATCAATGTCTTATAGTTTTCCAAGCACAGGTCTTTAACCTCCTTGGTTAAATTTATTCCTAGGTATATTTTTCATGCAATTGTAAATAGAATTGTTTTCTTAATTTCTCTTTCTGATAGTTCATTATTGGTATATAAAAATGCAACTGATTTTTGAATTTTAATTTTGTATCCTGCTACTTTACTGAATTTATTTATCAGTTCTAATAGTGTTTTTGTAGGGTCTTTAGTGTTCTCTCTATATAGTATCATGTCATCTGCAAATAATAACAGTTATACTTCTTCCTTTCCAACTTGATCCCTTTTATTTCTATTTATTTTTGTTGTTGTTTGTTTTTTTCCGATAGCTGTGGCTAGGACTTCCAGTACTATGTTGAATAAATGTGGTGAAAGTAGACAACCTTGTCTTGAACCTGATTTTAAGGAAAATGTTTTTAGCTTTTCCCCACTGCGTATGAGGTTAGTTGTGGGTTTGTCATATAAGGCCTTTATTATGTTGAGATATGTTCCCTCTATATCCATTTTGCTGAGAGTTTTTGTCATAAATGGATATTGTATTTTGTCAAATGCCTTTTCTGCATCTACTGATATGATCATATTATTTTTATTCTTCATTTTGTTTATGTGATACATTACATAAATTGATTTGTGGATATTGAACAAACCTTGCATTCTAGGAATAAATTACACCTCATCATGGTATATGATCTTTCTAATGCACTGCTGAATTTGTTCATCTAATATTTGGTTGAGGAATTTGCATCTATGTTCATCAGATACAGGATTATAATTTTCTTTTGTAGTGTCTTTGTCTGGTTTTGGAATCAGGGTAATACTCACCTTGTAAAATGAGCTTGGAAGACTTCCCCTCTCTTCAATTTTTAAAATAGTTTGAGAAGAATAGGTGTTAATTCTTATTAAAATGTTTGATAAAATTCACCTGTGAAGCTATCTCGTCTAGGACTTTAGTTTGTTGGGAATTTCTTTTTTTAAAATTTTTTATTACTGATTCAATTTTTTTTAATCCTCACCTGAGGACATTTTTGCATTTATCTTCAGATAGAGCAGGAGGGAGAGAGGGAGGAAGAGAGAGAGAGAAACGTTGATGTGAGAGAGACACATTGACTGGCTGCCACCCACACGACCCCAATTGGGGCCGGGGACAAACTGCAACCAAGGTACGTGCCCTTAGAGGGAACCGAACCTGGGACTCTTTGGTCCACAGGTCAACGCTCTAACTGCTGAGCCAAACTGTCCAGGGCTACTGATTCAATTTTGTTAGTAGTTATCAGTCTGTTCATATTTTCTGTTTCCGCTTGACTCAGTTTTGGAAGATTGTATGTTTCTAAGAATTTATCTATTTCTTCCAGATTGTCCACTTTGTGGGCTTTACCATGGTATTTTCTTAAAATTCTTTGTATTTCTGTGGTGTCAGTTGTCAATTCTCTTCTTTCATTTCTAATTTTATTTATTTGGGTCCTCTCTCTTTTTTTTCTTAATGAGTCTTGATAAAGGTTTATCAATTTTGTTTATCTTTTTAAAGAACCACCTATTGGTTTAATTGATCTTTTGTGTGTGTGTTTAAAGACTGTTTCATTTATTTCCACTCTGATCTTTATTATTTTTTCCTTCTACTCACTTTGGACTTTGTTTATTCTTTTTTTTCTAATTCCTTTAGGTGTAAGTTTAGATTTTTTATTTGAAATTTTTCTTGTTTCTTTGAGGTAGGCCTATATTATTATGAATTTCCTTCTTAGAATTGCTTTGGCTGTGTCCCACAAATTTTGGGTATTGTTTTCATTTTCATTTGTCTCAAGGTACTTATTGATTTGTTATTTGACCTCATTGTTAACCCATTCAATGTTTAGTAGCATATTATTTAGCCTTCATGTGTTTATGTATTTTCAGTTTTTCTCTTTAGTGATTTCTAGTTTCATATGATTGTGGTCAGATAAGATGCTTGATATGATTTCAATCTTCTTAAATTTAATGAGACTTGTTTTGTGGCCTATTATGTGCTCTATTCTGAAAAATATTTCATGTGCACTTGAAAAGAATGTATGTTCTGCTTCTTTGGGTGAGATGCCCTGAAAATATTAATTAAATACATCTGGCATAATGTGTCATTTAAAGCCACTGTTTCCTACTTGATATTTTGTCTGGATGATCAGACAGAATATCTGGATGACAATGGGGTATTAAAATCCCCTACTTTGACTTATTACTGTCACTCTCTCTCTTTATGCCCATCAAGATTTGCTTTACATATTCAGATGCTCCTACATTGGGTGCATAGATGTTTATGAGAGTTATATCCTCTTGTTGAATTGATTCCTTGATCACTGATGCCCTACTATGTCTCTTGTTACAGCCTTTGTTTTAAAATCTATTTTATCTGGCTCTGGCCAGGTAACTCAGTTGGTTAAAGCATTGTTCTAATACATCAAAGGTGCTGGTTCGATATCTGGTCAGGGCACACATGTGAAGCAACCAATGAATGCACAAGTGGAACAAATCGATGTTTCTTTCTCTTTCTTTCCCTTCCTCTCTCTCTCTCAAAACAAGAAATAACATTTAAAAATAATAATACAATCTATTTTGTCTGGTGTAAGTATTGCTATCACACCTTTTTTGTTTGTTTGTTTCCATTTTCATGGAATACCTTTTTCCATCCCTTTATTTTCAGTCTGTGTGTGACTTTCATTCTGAAGTGGGTCTCTTGTAGGCAGCATATGTATGGTTCTTGTTTTCTTATTCATTCAGCCACCATATATCTGTTTCTGAAGCATTTAATCCATTTACATTAAAAATAATTATTTATAGGTATGTAGTTATTGTCATCTTAATTGTTTTCTGATTGTTTTTATAGTGCTTCTCTGTTCCTTTCTTATTATCTGGCTCTCTTTTCTTATATATTGGGGACTTTCTGTAATATTGTGTTAGAATTTCTTTCCCTTTATTTATTATACATCAACTTTTAGATTTTTGGTTTGTGGTTACTATGTGCTTCATATATACCAAGCAATGCTTATAGCAGTCTATTTTAAATCAATGGTTGCATTAGTTTGAATATATTCTAAAATCATTGCTATTTTTATACACTCCCTCCACATTTATGTTTCTGTCAGTACTTTTTACTTCTTTTGTATTTATATGTTTGTGTGTATCCCTTAATTTATTGTAGTTGTTATACATGATCTTCCTACATTTGCCTTTTAAAATTTTAACTAAGTTTATAGTTAGTTGATACACTGCTTTTATTATGTGCTTGACTTTTTCAGTGAGGGTTTTCTTTTTTTGTGTGATATTTTCTTAATTATATTTTTGATCTCCTTTCTTATTCTTCTTAAAGAAGTCCCTACAATATTTCCTCTTTAAAAAAAATTGATTTATTAATTTTTGTTACAGATGTTTCTCCTTTTTCTCCCATTGACACCCTCCTTCCCACTCCTGCCCCCCACCCCTTCACAGTATTGTTGTCTGTGTCCATTGGTTGTGCATATATGCATATAAGTTCTTTGGTTTATCTTTTCCCACCTTCACCCCTGCCCTTTCTTCTGAGGTCTGTCAGTCTGATCCCTATTTCCATGTCTCTGGGTCTATTTTGTTCTTCAGCTTATTTTGTTCATTATATTCCACAAATAAGTGAGATTATGGGATACTTGTCTTTCTCTGACTGGCTTATTTTGCTTAACATAATACTCTCCAGGTCTCTCCATGTCATCTCAAAGGGTAAGAGATCTCTCTTTCTTACATCTGCATAGTATTACATTGTGTAAATGTACCACAGCTTTTTTATCCACTCGTCTACTGATGAGCACTTGGGCTGTTTCCAGATCTTAGCTATTGTAAATAGCACTGCTATGAACGTAGGGGTGCATATATAATTCCTAATTGGTGTTTCAGATTTCTTAGGATATATTCCAAGAAGTGGGATCACTGGGTCAAATGGCAGTTCCATTTTTAATTTTTTGAGGAAATACCATATTGTTTTTCATAGTGGCTGCACCAGTCTGCATTCCCACCAGCAATGTGCTAGAGTACCCTTTTTGCCACATCCTTACCAGCACTTGTTTTTTGAGGATTTGTTGATGACCACCATTCTGGCAGGTATGAGGTGATATCTCATAGTCCTTTTAATTTGCATCTCTCTATTAGAGATGTTGAACATTTTTTTCATATGTCTCCTGGCCATATGTATGTCCTGTTTGGAGAAGTGTCTATTCAGGACCTCTGCCCATATTTTAACTGGATTGTTTGTCTTCCTTTTGTTGAGTTGTATGAGTACTTTAAATATTTAAGATATTAACCCCTTATCCAATGTATCATTGGCAAATATGTTCTCCCAGAGAGTGGAGAACACGCAGAAGCTTTTTAGTTTGATATAGTCCCATTTATAATTTTTTTCCTTTATTTCTCTTACCCTAGGCGATGTATCAGTAAAAATTCCGCTATATATGATGTCTGAGATTTTTCTGCCTACATTTCCTTCTAGGATTTTTATGATTTTACAGGTTACATTTAAGTCTTTTATTCATTTTGAGTTTATTCTTGTGTATGGTGTAAGTTGGTGGTCTAGTTCAATTTTTTTGCATGTAACTGTCCAATTTTTCCAACACCATTTATTTAAGAGACTGTCTTTTCTCCATTGTATGCTGTTGCCTCTTTTGTCGAATGTTAACTGTGCATACTGTCTTGTGTTGATATTTGTGTTCTCTGTTCTGTTCCATTGATCTATATGCCTGTTCTTGTGCCAGTACAAGGGGCTTTGATTATGGCTTTGTAGTATAACTTGATATCTGCTATTGTGATCCCTCCCACTTTGTTTTTCTTTTTCAAGATTGCAGTGACTATTCGGGGTCCTTTTTGGTTCCATATAAACTTTTGGAGTATTTGTTCTAGATCTGTGAAATATGTCATTGTTTCTTAAATAGGGATTGCGTTGAATCTGTAGATTGCTTTGGGTAATATGGACATTTTAATGATGTTGATTTTTCCAATCCATTAACATGGTATATGTTTCCAGTTTTTTATATCTTCCTCTCTTTTTTTTTTTTTCAATGTTCTGTAGTTTTCTGAGAGCAGGTCTTTTACCTTCTTGGTTATTACTAGGTATTTATGTTTTTGTTGCAATGGTAAATGGGATTTTTTTTTAGTTTCCCTTTCTGAGTGTTCATTATTGAGTATAAGAATGTCATCACTTTCCTGATGTTAACTTTGTATCCCGTTACTTTGCCAAATTCATTTATTAAATCTAGTAGATTTTTTATGGAGTTTTTAGGGTTTTCTATATACAATATCATGTCATTGGCAAATAATGACAGTTTCATTTTCTCCTTTCCAATTTGGATCCCTTTTACTTTTTCTATTTGTGTAATTGCTGTGGCTAAGACTTTCAGTAGTATGTTAAATAAGAGTGGTGAAAGTGGGCATTCTGTCTTGTTCCTGTTCCTAAGAGAAATACTTTTTGTTTTTGCCCATTGAGTATGATGTTGACTGTAGGTTTTTCATATATGGCCTTTATTGTGTCAAGATATGATGCCTCTATTCCCACTTTGCTGAACGTTTTTATCAGAAATGGGTGCTGGATTTTGTCAAATGCTTTTTTTAGCATCTATTGATATGATCATATGGTTTTTATCTTTCATTTTGTTTATGTGGTGTATCACATTTATTGATTTGAGAATATTGTACCATCCTTGCATTTCTGGGATGAATCCCTCTTGGTCATGGTGAATAATTTTTTTAGTGTATTGCTGGATCCTATTTGCTAATATTATGTTAATGATTTTGGCATCTATGTTCATCAGTGATATTGGCCTGTAGTTTTTCTTTGTAGTGTCTTTATCTGGTTTTGGAATTAAGATTATGTGTTGGCCTCATAAAACGAGTTTGGAAGTCTTCCATCTTCTTGAATTTTTTGAACAGTTTGAGGAGAATGGGTGTTAGTTCTTCTTTGAATATTCAATAACACTCCCCTATGAAGCCGTCTGGGCCCGGGTTTTTGTTTGCTGGGAGTTTATTGAATACATTGTCAATTTCCTTAGTTGTTATTGGTCTGTTTAAGTTTTCTGTCTCTTCCCTGTTCAATTTTGGGACACTGTGTGTTTCTAAAAATTTATCCATTTTGCCTAGATTGTCCAATTTGTTGGCGTATAATTGTTCATAGTATTTTTTAACAATTCTTGTATTTCTGTGGTATCAGTTGTTATTTCTCCTCTTTTGTTTATGACTCTGTTTATTTGAGTCCTCTCTCTTTGATTCTTGGTGAGTCTGGCTAAAGGCTCATCAATCTTGTCTATCTTTTCAAAGAACCAGCTCTTTGTTTCATTTATCTTTGAAATTATTTTTTTAGTCTCTATGTCATTTATTTCCACTCTGACATTTACTATTTATTTCCTTCTACTTGCTCTGGGTTTTTCTTTTTGTTTACTTTCTAGTTCTTTAAATTGTAGGGTCAGATAGTCTACTAGAAATTTTTCTTGTTTCTTGAGGTAGGCCTTGTAGTGCTTTGAATTTCCCTCTCAGAACTGCTTTTGCTGCATTCCATAGATTTTGTGTTGTTGTGTGTTCATTTGCATTGGTTTCCAGGAAGTTTTTAATTTCTTACTTGATCTTTTTGATAACCAATTCATTGTTTAGTAACATGCTATTTAGCTTCCATGTGTTTGAATGTTTTTGAGTGTTTTTATTGTAATTAATTTCTCATTTCATGCCATTGTGATCTGAGAAGATGCTTGATATGATTTCAATCTTCTATAACTTGTAGAGACTTAGTTTGTGTCCTAACATGTGGTCTATCTTTGAGTATGTTTCATGTACCCTTGAGAAGAATGTGAATTCTGCAATTTTTGGGGTGTAATTCTCTGTAGATATCTATTAAACCCATATGTTCTACTGCGTCATTTAAACTCTCTGTTTCCTTGTTAATTTTTTGACTAGAGGATCTATCCAGCGATGTCAGCAGGGTGTTGAAGTCTCCTGCTATGACTGTATTGCTGTCAATTTCTCCTTTGAAGTCCTCAAGGTTTTTTAATATATTCTGGTGCCCCTATATTGGATATATATATATATATATAGACAAAGATATATATATATATATATATATATATATATATATATATATATATATATATATATATATCAAGGTTATATCCTCCTATTAGATAGATCCTTTCAATATTATGTAGTGGCCTTCTTTGTCCCTTCATTTTGTGGCCTTCAATTTGAAGTCTATTTTATCAGATATGAGTATTGCTACCCTGGCTTTTTTTTCATTTTCATTTGCTTGTAAAATTTTTTTCTATCTCTTCACTTTTAATCTGTCTGAGTCTTTTGTTGTGAGGTGGGTCTCTTGTAAACAACATATATATGAGTCACGTTTCTTATCCATTCAGTTACTCTGTGTCTTTTGATTGGATCATTTAATCCATTTACATTTAAGTTATTACTGATATGTACTTATTCATTGTCATTTTTATTTATTATGGCTATGTTTCTCTCTCCATTTCTTCTGCTTATTACAGCAGTCTTTTTAACATTTCTTGCAGTGCTGGTTTGGTGCTAATATATTCCCTTAACCTTTTTTTTTTTTTTTTTTTGCTGGGAAGCTCTTTATTTCACCTTTTATTTTGAATGATAGCTTTACTGGATAGAGTAGTCTTGGATTCAGATCCTTGTTTTTCATTACCTTGACTACTTCATGCCATTCCCTTCTGGCCTGTAATGTTTCTGTTGAGAAATCAGCTGATAACCTTATGGCAGCTACTTTGTAGGTAACCTGTTGCTTTTCTCTTGCTGCTTTTAAGATTCTCTCTTTGTCTATAATTTTTGGCATTTTAATTATGATATGGCTTGGTGTGGGCCTGTTTGGGTTCTTCTTACTTGGGGCTCTCTGTGCTTCCTGAACTCATATAGATTTTACCTTTACAAAGTTAGGGAAGTTTTCTGCCACTATTTCTTAAAATGTATTATCTAACCCTTGCTCATTTTCTTCTTCTTCTGGAACTTCTATAATGCAGTTGTTGTTACACTTCACATTGTCCCACAGCTCTCTTAAACTGTCTTTCTGGTTTTTAATGGTTTTTTTCTTTTTGGTTCTCTGATTGGGTGATCTTTTTCTACCCTGTCTTCTAATTTGTTGATCTGATCTTCAGCTTTCTCTAATCTGCTGGTTATTCCTTCTACTGTGTTCTTCGTTTCTTCTATGTCATTCTTCATTTCCACTTGGTGGTTTCTCCTTTCCAATCTGTTGAGTTTCTTGCTTCTATATCTTTACTAATGCTGTTGAGCTTCCTGATAATCATTACTCTGAACTCTACCTCTGATAACTTGCTTAATTCCATCATATTCATCCCTTCTTCTGCAGAATTGTCTTATTCTTTCATTTGGGATTTGTTTCTTTGTTTCACCATTTTGGCTCTCAGTAGGTTTTGGAGCATGCCAAATTTTCCCTGTGAGTGTCAGTGTTCCACTAATTGTGGCTCTGTCTACTGGGTTTGGACGAGTATGGAAGGGACCACGTTAAACATCAATGTCTAGTCTTACTTTCTGGGTAGAGTCACAGGCCAAGCAAAAGTTCAATTATCCCAGAGCTTTTGCCTGCAGGCTGACTATTAGTCTCAGTAGTTAATGAGCTTCAGGTTGTAGCCCTCAGCTGAATGAAAAATCCCCCAGGTGGACAGGGTAAGAGGATTTCCAGTGGGTGGGGCAATTTCTTTCTTCTGGGTTAAAGTTGCTTTGAGAAGTAAGTGGTTTCTGCAGTGTGGGTTATTGGCTCAGCACAGGAATCCAGACCTCAGCCTTTACAGCTCAGTCCCCAGAGCCAGGACAACCAACACTGAGGGTCAGGTCCAAGGCTCAAAGCCTTTAGAATCTCTTCTTTGCCTGCTGGCTTGCTGGTAGTCTTTGGCTGTTAATGAGCTTTAGGTTGCACTTCTCAGGGCCAAGTGATGTTAATTTCCCGAGGGAGGGGCAGTTGCTTCTTCCCCAGGCTACAGCCACTCTAAGATGGGGCTCTTTGAGGAATATGGCTACTGTCCTGTGGTGGAGTGATTCAGCATAGAGCTCCTGATAGCCTCCTTCCCAGCTGTCCCCCCAGTGCCACAAACCCCTGACTCTCCTCACACAGTTACAGTCCTGCCCACCCTCCCTCTGCTGGAGTCCAAGGTGAGTGTCTGTAGCTGTAATCTAGTGCACTGGCCCTTCAGGGAAGTGCTGGTGTTCCCTGCACCTCTCCCTGCCAGACAAAACTTATGCTCTGGTGATTTTCTCAGCCAGGTGTGATGTGGGCACCTCGTTTCACCACTCTGTGCTGGGGTGCTGGTTTGGGGTTTTAATCCCTGACTTCTCAGAGGGAACTGCTCACAGCTAAGACAGCCCTCAGCTGATGCCTAGCCGGCCCTCTTGCACCTCTGCAGCTCCTACCAGTCTTGATTTGGGATCCTCTTTATGTCCCTAGTTATAAGGGTTCTCTCCAGATTCTTTTCAGTTGGTTTTTCCAGATGATTTGTCTTTATTTTAATTGTAATTCCAGTTTGGTCCTGGGAGATGGTCTGTGTAGCTTCCATTCACTGTGCCACCATTTTGGGCCTTCCATTTACTTTTTAAAAAAACTGTTGCTGAAGTTCATTAAAATAAGTTGACTGCCAAGTGCCATACTATATTCCTAACTTGTTTGTAACTATACAACTTGTCCTGGGAGTGAAGTCAAGGTGGAAAGGGAATGTCCCTGGTCTCTGTAGGCAGGGCTCAGAGAATCTAGTGCAACTTCCCTGGGTACTGGCTATGACAGGAGCTGGCCAATTAGTTAACAAGAGGCTCTGGGCATTCCATGTCACAGCCACCTCTGGACATTCAGGGTGGGCTGAGCCACTAAGATAGACATTGGCCAATGTCAGCAGCAGAAGATAGGGCCTTTCTCATCCATCCTTTTCCTTCTACACATGGGGCTAGATATACTATTCCTTGTGAGAATCCATAGCAAACTTTATACAGGACTCATGTACTTAAAATAAAAATGTTCAACAGGAAAAGGCATGTCAATATAGTTTCAAAATAAGAAAAAAAATCAATTCCTAAGTCCTCTGTGACAATTTTCTCAGCCTTTGGGAAATAAAAACAATTCCCACTTGTAAAAACACATGCAAGGCTAGCCATGTGGAATGGACTCTAAATATTTCCCAATGTCTAATTATTTCAAGGTACTTTATTTTTACTTATTTTTGTTAATCCTCACCCAAGGATATTTTTACATTGATTTTTTTCTTTTTTTCAGATAGAGTGGAAGGGAGGGTGGGAGAGAGAGCAAGAGAGAGAAACATCGACGTGAGAGGACACATCAATTGGTTGCCTCCCAGATGACCATGATCGGGGCTGGGGATTGAACCTACAACCCAGGTATGTACCCTTTACCAGCAATCAAACCTGTGACCCTTTGGTCAGTGGGCTGACACTCCAATTGCTGAGCCAAACCAGCCAGGGCAAGGGTATTTTATTTTTAAAACAAGTCACAACACTAAACTTCTGGCCTGTTCTGCCAGTGTATAAGCTACAGATGCTTGCTCAACAGCTGAGGGGCCCTCTTTAGTAACGTGTTTGAAAATTGAATAAAAATTCATATAAAACAAATATTCAAATAGTTGTTATAGGAACAGAGATAAGCATGACCCCATCTCCTAGCCTTCCACATTGTTCCATCTGTGCCAATTCTACTTACAAAGACATTTCAAAAGTAGCAATAATTAAGTTAAATGGTCCCCCAAATCCCTTAATTTAAGCTACACTTGAAGTAATAGCTACATTTAAATGGCATCTACATATAAATAGGAACTGAAGCACTGGCTGTTGGGTGGCATTTCATTTCACTCTCCCAGGCACAGGACACGGGCAGAGTGCTGATGTCCTGCTCCTTCACTTTGGATGGAAAGTCGTGGTTCTGGACTTGCTGCATCAGTTACCATGTCAGCCCTGACATCACAGAGTAGATAGTCGGTCTGTGGAATCCATTGAAAGTAGAAACAGCAGCAATGGTGTAAGCACAATATTTTCAAAGAGCACCCGATCCCCTACATGCGTCTTGGGCAAGCCACAGCACTCAACAATGCAATTGAAGCCATCACATGTCGGTCCCCATATGCAGGATGACTAATACTTCTCATCTGGTTTGGGCCTCTTCTGTAGAGGGGGCTTCATGTGACCATGATCATAGAGGATGCAATTAAATGATCCATATGCTCCATAATTCATGTAATATATAAAGTTTTTTTTTTTTTAGCTTTACTCATTTTCATCATTAGAACCTGTTTTTTCCTTTAATTCAAGTTTTTTTTTTTTTTTTGGCAATGATATTGACTGCAAACATGAAACCTGATGCAACATAGAATCTGCCTGGCTCTGCTATGACTGTCACTCCTGAGTCTGATGGAAAACACTTGTCAAGGGCTGGGTTCATTATACTGGTGATCTCTTCCAATTTAAGCTTTACATCCTCAGATCCAGGAAAGCCACCACCCATATCAAGTGGATGCATGTTGAAAACCACCTCAGCTCCCATGGCAAAGACACAGCAGGCATCGGAGATGGCTTACATGAAGGTCTCAGGATCAGTATAGCCACTTCCCACGTGGAAACTAACACCGATGGAATCAATATTTAGTTCTTTTGCCTGTCCCCACATGGAAACTGACACCAGTGGAATCAATATGTAGCTCTTCTGCTAGTTTTGAGTGTGTCACTAAATTTAACATTGAAACAACAGACTGCTGTGGAATCATCAGTGGTAGTCTGCAAAACCAACTTTGCCCTTGGATGTGCCCTGGGAATTTTCATCAACTCGACTTCACTATCGAAAGCCATCATCTGGACTCCATTATTGTCAGCATATTTAATCTGAGACACTTGTTTGCAAGGATCTGCAATGATAATCCTCTCTGGAGGCACCCCAAGACTCTATATCAATTGTATTTCAGTCTTGCTTGAATAGTCAAATTCTGTCCCAATGACAACCAGGGTCTTCACATGGTTCTGCTGTTGTTGCATTTGACTGCATAAATGGGGGTGACCTGAGGAAGAGCTTTTAACCATTTCAGATGTTTCTTTAGAATGTCTCCCAGGTCTGCAACATAGAAGGCATCCTTGGCATCATCATTAATTTTTTCGTCCAGAATGTCCTCGACAGTAAAGCCTTCATCAAAGAAATGGCAGTCAAACTCTTCATTACTAAAGTTGTTCATGGTTTCTGGATGCTCTTAAGGAAAACTAAGAGATGGGAGTTAAAGAAATAATTGCCAGCTTTCACAAAGGCAGTTCTCCAGGCATTCCAAGTCACACTGAAGATGGGTGTTTTCTCGGTGCAGCAGTGGAAATGTCCTGATAACACAGATGTGCTGTCCACCTTAGAATGCAGGGGTGCCTCAAGCTGACTCCACGGAGACACCTATACCAAGCCCACAGGACTGCCAACCACCCTCTTCAGCTGCCCGCCTGGCTGTCCACGGCCTCAGTCCCTCCCATGGATGATCCCTGGCTGGAGGTGGCTCTGGAGCGCTGGCAGAGGGGCTGTGGGCAGAAGCTGAGGGGCCTGAGGACTGATACCTTAAACATTTCTTGTAATACTGTTTCGGTGGTGATAAATTCCTTTAGCTTTTTGTTTTATTATTTTACTTTTTAACCTGGGAAGTTCTTTATCACTCCTTTGATGCTAAACAACAGCCTTGCTGGTTAGAGCAATCTTGGTTGTAGGCCCTTTCTTTTCATCACTTTGAATTTTTGTGCCAATCCCTAGTGGCCTAAAAAGTTTCTGTTGAGAAATCAGCTGACAGTCTTGTGGCAGCTCCCTTGTAGGTAACTAACTGCTTTTCTCTTGCTACCTTTAATATTCTCTCTTTGTCTTTAGCCTTTGGCATTTTAATTTTATGTTTTTCTGTGGGCCTCTTTGGATTCATCTTGTTTGAGACTCTGTGTTTCCTGGACTTGTATGTCTGTTTCCTTCACCAAGTTAGGGAAATATTCAGTCATTATATTTTTAAATAGGTTTTTAATCCCTTGTTCTCTGTCTTTTCTTCTTGGTACCCCTATGATGTGAATGTTATTATGATTAATGTTGTCCTTGAGGTCCCTTAAACTATTCTAATTTAATTTTTTTTTCTTTTTGCTATTCCAATTGGGTGTTTTCTGCTACTTTGTCTCTCAAATTGCTGATTGTATCCTCTGCTTCATTTATCTGCTGTTGATTCCATCTAACGTATTCTTCATTTCAGGTTTTGTATTCTTCATTTCTGACTGTTTTTAAATTTTATTTTATGTTTTTTATCTCTTTGTGTAAGTTCTCACTGAGTTTATCTATTCTTCTAAATTCATTGCAGACTTTTATAACCAGTGTTTTGAACTCTGTATCTGGTAGATTGTTTGTTTCCATTTCATTTAGGTCTTTTTCTAGAATTTTGTCCTATTCTTTCATTTGGAACATGTTTCTTTGTCTCGTCATTTTGGCTGTCTCGCTGTATCTGTTTCCATATATTAGGTAGAATTGCTGTTTCCCAGTCTTGGCAGAGTGGCTTTATGTAGAAGGTGTCCTGTGGGGGCCAGTGGCTCAGTCTCCCTGATCACCTGAACTGGGTGCTCCAGAAGTGTCCCTTGTGTGGGTTGTGTATACCCTCTTATTGTAGCTGAGCCTTGATTGCTATTGATGTGTCAGTGCATGAGACTGTCCCTCAGGCTGACTGGCTCTGAGGACTGTCCATGACTATAGCTGACAAACTGTTTTGTGGGATTAACCCCATGGAGTGGGATTTGCTTTCATGGGGCTCTGGTGTCTGCTGAGTCTACTTTTTTGATATGTCATTTGTGTAGCTAATTTGGTGGTGCTCTGGTGTGGTCTGAAACTGGTCCTTGAGTGTCTTGGTTCTGAGTCTTTTGGGAGGGGTTCTGGTGAAGGCCCAGGTCAGTCACTGCCTGTGTCCATCCAAGGGCCACCTGTGGAAGTTACAAATTGATCTGTGATAGATATCTTCCTGTGCTGGGCTTGTAGGCACCTGGGAGAGTGTATGCTGTGACCTGGGGCTGGCTGCCACTAGTGCTGGGCTGAACCTCTTAGCAAGAAGCACAGGCCATGCCGAGGTCAGCTGCTGCTTATTTGGGGTTTGGGGTCTTTTGAGAGATTTTATGAAAACCTGAAGCTTGAGCCAAAGCCAACTTCTCGTGTGGAAAAGCTGCTGGAAGAGATTCAGGCCTGGCAAGTAAGTTGGCTAGTTCAGGGTCTCAGAGTATCACCAGAGTAGGGCTAGTGGTGTTAGCCAGGTTAATGGAGACTCAGAACTGGCACTGGTCTGCACCTGCTGGATGTGTGAGGAAGGGCTCAACAAAGGAACTATGGCGCCTCTCAGCATTTCAGTCCCAGGGAGAGCTGCCTCTCCAGCCTTCGCCCTGAAGCCAGACAATTCAGTTACTCCTCATTTGTCACTGGCTTTTTTAGTTGCTGTCCCTTTGCTGGAGCTTAGGGCAAGTGTGAGCGAGTGAGTCTATGCTCAGGCTCTTTAAGAGTACACCTAGATCTGCAGCAGCCCTCCATCTCATGGGGACAAAATCCCTACTGATTTTCACAGCCAGAAGTTATGAGGACTTCTCTTCCTGGCACTGGTGCTCGGGGCTGGGGAGCCCAGCGTAGGGCTGGAGCTCCTCACTTCTTAGGGGGGACCTCCACTGCCAAGATATCCTTCCGGATTCTTAACTGCCACACGTGGGTGTGGGACCAGCCCATTTCCTGTGTCTGCCCCTCCTTACAGTCTTGACATGGCTTCTTCTTTATATCCTTAGATATAGGAGTTTTGTTCAGCTAGATTTCAGGTGATTCTCAAGGGTGGTTATTCTATAATTTAGTTGTAATTTTGATGTGGTCATGGGAGGAGGTGATTATAGCATTTACCTACTCTGCCATCTTGACCAGAAGTCCCGTGTTGCCTAAATCAATACATTTTACTTTAGCTAAAATGAAAGTGCATAAGTTTCTAGTTTATTTTATGATAGAGCCAGTGTCAATTTAATGAGATATGCAGATGGAAAATTAAATATCTATTGACCTTGCAATCTAAAATTCAAATTAAGAACCAGTAGCCACTTTATTGATGTTTTAGGACATTAATTGACATTATATTGGAGGCACTAGATTTAAACGCCAGGAACTAAAATTGTAACGTAAAGAAGGTCAAGTTTTCTCCCTTTACCTCTTATATTTTTCTCCTTTCTTTAACTTTAATTCTTCTAAGAAGAAAGAGAAATTGAAACAAGTGTCCTGTTTTTCCTCTGCAATTTATATCTCGAACTCAGTTAAGACCTAATTTACAAAGGATTAAAATATAAAAGTTTGCAAATACATTTTTGGGGTGGTGAAAAGAGACCACTCACCCACACTTTACCCTTATCCTGCTTCTAGAGAAGTGGGGGAGAGAGGATTTGTCATGCAAACTTGAGTAGGTGGGGAGGGGTAAATGCTTTCAAATGTTTTTCTATTATTATAAGAAATAAGATTTAAATTATACTAGTAAAAAGAATATAAATTGTAGATAGAAACCAGTTAAGGGCATTCAGGAGGAAATGAATCCTTTCAATGGACATTATGCTTGACATTATGCAGTGGAGACTTCTCTGGCCCAAACTCTCAACAGTGCTTTGGTTGTCCTATTTATTATAAGAGAGGTGGCATCAAAATCTGGGAGGCAGGCCCTCTCCATTATCTGTCCCATTTCCACCAGGAAGATAATTAATTTTCACTCAAAAGTAACAAACATAATATGATAGTAAAAGCTGATAAGTGCTACAAGAAATAAAAGGAGAGTAGATTAGATAGTCTAGGAAAGCTGGGGCAGGTTATGAGAGGAGTTGAAATGTTAATTAGGATGAGCCCAATTTGCCTCATTGGGAAGCTAACATCTGAGCAGAGACCTGAAGGAGGTGAGGGAGGTAGACATTTGGATGGATGGCTGAGGGAAGAGCCAGTGCAGAGGTTCTAAGGCAGCAACATGCCGTCTGGGCCAAGGAACCACAGGAGTTCCATACAGCTGAAGCAGAGAGAGCAAGGAGGAAAAAGCAGTGGGGGCTGACGTTAGAGACACATGTATGGACCAGATCATATAGGGTCTTTAGGCCATTGCAAGAACATCAAATTTTATTCTGAGTAAAAATGCAGGGTTTTGAACAGAAAAGTGGCATGATCTGATTCATGTTTAGTAAGGGTCAGTCTAGCTTCTGAGTCAATCTAGATGGTGAGCTACAAGTGTAGAAGCAGAGAGATCAATGAATTAATTGCAGTGATTTGGGCAAGAGATAAAAGTGTTGTTAACTTGCTTGGCAACAGTACAGATTGTGAGAGGTGGTCTGATCCCTTCCCCTGTCCCATCCCACCCTCAGGTCCTGAACACTGAGAAATGAGTTTGCTCCTCCACAGCAGAGTCAGCAGACACAGCAGAAAGGAGAACCTTGATACTCCTCACGCAGTGGAGGCTGTGAAATTGGCAACGATGTGGGTGGACTTGGTGTTGATCATCTTTGTAAGGCTGAGTAGCATCTCCAGGGAAACAGAAAAAATAAAGATACTGAGAGAAAAAAGGATTAAAAAGAAGACACCAGGAAGAGAGGATTGGGATCTGGGACTGGAAAGAGAAAGAATCCATGGGAAATCCCTAAAAATATAGGCCTCACTGTGTGGTGTAAAAGAAAGGCAGCAAAACACCCAACTGTTCCCTCGATTCTTTTAGCTTTAAACTAGTAGCACTCACCCTCAGGAATCCTTGGTAATGTTTGAAACATGTTTGGTTGTCATAATTAGGGGGAAAAGTGTTACTGGCATCCACTACTACACATCCTACACTGCACAGGACAGCCCTCCACACCAGTGAATCATCCAGCTCCAAATGTCAACAGCATCATGGTGGAGAGACCCTGTTTTACACCTATGAATTGAACCTTTGAGTAAAGAACAGTTTTTGTTATTCTCAGTATCTAGTGCATTTACTATTATTTTAGGGGAAGGCAGATGACGTGACATGCAGAAAAGGGAGGTCCTAGGCCTCTCTTTTACAATTATTAGTGCAACCAAATTGGAAGATAAGTTTGATTTTCTTGACTGCTTTACTCTGTGCCCACCACCCCTTCATCAGGACCTAGCTAGGTGGGTAAGTAGGTACCATAGTACAAAAGAAGTAAAGGACCTACCATGCAGGTTACATTTTCATGATAATCAGAAGAATTCTGGTATTGGTTAGCTTCCAAACCATAAAATTTACTTAATTTATTATGTAACCAGAATATAGTAATACTTAGTTTAGATTGTGGATTAAATCGTTATGGTTTAGGTTAAAAATATCTAAGAAATGACTCAAGCCCGGCTGATGTGGCTCAATGGTTGAGCATTGACCCATGCACCAAGAGGTTGCTGGTTTGATTCCCAGTCAGGGCACATGCCCAGGTTGTGGGCCAGATCCCCAGTGGGGTGCGTGCAGGAGGTGGCCAATCCATGTTCTCTCTCATCGATGTTTCTATCTTTCTCTCCCTCTCCCTTCCTCTCTCTCTAAAATCAATAAAGAAAAAAAAAAGATTAAAAAAAAAAAGGAATGACTCAAGACACTAAGAATCACAACATGCTGCCGTGGAGAAATGTATTTCAAGGCAAATATGGGCCCTGGCTGTGCGGTGGCTTCGATTCCCGTTCAGGGCACAGACCTAGGTTGTGGGTTCCATCCCCAGTTGGGGAGCATATGGGAGACAACCAATCGATGTTTCTCTCTCCCTCTCCCTCTCTCTCTCTCCGTTCTTTTCTTTCTAAAATCAATAACCATATCCTGGTGGGAGGAAGAAAAAATAAAATGTAAAAATGGCACGCGTGTTGAAGAAACCACTGGGTACTCAGAAACACAACCCCCTTCAAAGGTCCTTTCCCCCGCACACTTTGGAGTCAATGGCTTTATGATGTCACACTC
Source organism: Tadarida brasiliensis (assembly GCA_030848825.1). Taxonomy (NCBI): domain Eukaryota; kingdom Metazoa; phylum Chordata; class Mammalia; order Chiroptera; family Molossidae; genus Tadarida; species Tadarida brasiliensis. The sequence continues at coordinate 85,506,147 of CM061266.1, forward strand.
TCTCAAACAGAGTGCAGGCATCCCAGGGAGTGAGCATAACAAACTTCTATTAATTTATCTTAAAAAAATTAAAGTTCACCATTAGCTTATGCATTGTTACTGGTTTCCTCACGTGGTCCAAGTGTGAGAGGTTTGTGTAACTCACTGCTGTCAGGGGTTTCACAAGACAGAAGTGCTACAAGTAGCACCTGTTAGTTCATTTTCAGCACGTTCTGACGTTTGCAGTTGACATGTGTCTGTGCCTGCAACCATAACATTATTTTGTGCTACACGGAGGTCCCCTGGTTATCCCATGGCAAGGTACCTGAAAGAGCTAAGTTTTAGGGTGAGTTACTTTTTTCTATAAGAAGATGAATGACCCAAATTGCTTACCATTTCTACCATGACAAGTGACTGATAGTAAGCTAGCTGGTATTTTAAAAACATAAGCATACTTATTTTAATGAGGAGTGAAAGAAGTATGTGCTATAGAGATAACTTTTTGATCCCCAGCCCCATCGGACATATGTGGGAAGCAACCAAATCGATGAGTCTCTCTCACATCGATGTTTCTCTCTCTCTTTCCCACTCCCTCCCTCCCTTCCACTCTCTCTAAAAATCAATGGAAAAAATATCCTCGGTGAAGATTAACAACAACAAAATATTTTTCAGGCAGAGAGTGCTGGTGAATTTTTTAATCCAATTTTAAAAACTAAACAGTACAACACCTTTTAGTTTGTGGAAGAAAGTTAATTGATATCAGGGAAAGGCGATCCAAACATTTAGGGGAACATCTCACGCTGCTAAAAAGAGATCCTGGAGACCCAGGGAATCACGTATGCTCCTTGGATCCCAGGGTGGGTTGGGGCAGGGGTCTCCTCCCTGCTGATCATCCCAACTGTGCAGGCCATTTCTTAAATATGAGATGGCAAGAAAGGTATGTATACTGTAACTCAGGATGGCCTGCAATCACTGTCTGCCAAAAAAAAACAATTTAATTAATAAATAAAAATCAATTTATAAGTGTCTACTTACATTTATTTACATTTTAAAAAACAATCCACTTTTAGCTGTCATTGTCTTTCTATTGGTACGTCTGTTACTGATACTAACATAATGTGAGAATTAGAATGAAGTCCTTGATATGAACTATGATTCTTTCAACTCAGTCCCCAAAGCAGCAAGAGTGCTTAATTCCAGTAAAATTCATTTTCATATCCAAGTAACATTCTTCTAAAGAACTTTGGTTTACTTGGCTGTTTCTCTTTTTCCAGAAATGCACTGAATTTTTAAAAAATCAATCTCTTCAAAAGCAAATTCAGTGTTGATTCTATCTTTCTATCTATTAAGCTCTGAGCATCATCTTCCAACATGAGTTGTAAATTTCTCCAGGCTTTTCAAGCAAATTACTCATTTTGCTGTAAGATTTTTAGTGTACATTTAAGTAAGGGCAACTGGAATGTTTTTGCTTTAATCCCAATGTCTTCTATTTGGATGGGTGGACATGAAGGATTTATCCAATCGTCACAATGAATGGATAGCAGATTTCTCAAATGGAATCCAGTTGGTATGCCATTTAAACTCCCCTCATGTATAATACCTCCTGCATCATGCATTTTAGCAACAGGATTTTTGATATATTGTTTTATTTAATTGCTTTTAATTTTTAATTTCTATATAAGTGATAGCGTATTAGTTTAGAATGCAGGCATAGAAACAGTCAGCAATGAATGGCTGCTGTCTCTCATGAATAATGGCCATTTTGATAACCCTGATTCAAGGTGTGACAAATATTATGAAGGTTATGCTAGGTTAATTATATTTCATGTTGCAGCACTGCGAATTAGATTGCTTATTTACAGTCATTTATTATAGTTAGGAAGTACTGTCATCAAATTTGATTTAGATGGATTTTATTGAGCAGGAGGGAATTGGTTTAATTGAAAAAGTTTCTACTTTAAAACACACTAGAGTGTTCATTCTCTGGTCTTAAACATGCAAGGCCTACATCCACTGCTCCTCCAATATTTCCTGCATGTACTTGATTTAATTAAGCAATGAAACATGTAACCAGAACAGAAATTTCAAATTAGAAAGGTACAAGAATATCACAAGTATTTGAAAAGACATAATTGTGGCAGTTATATATCAACCTATCATCAGACAGTATATTCTACAGTAACTGATTTCATGTCTTTGAGCAAAGGCCCAGCTCTTAAATGGTCTCAAAGGAATCAAATGAACACATTTGCATTAGAAGACCTAAGATCTTGACTTCCTGAAAGAATACCAAGCTATATAGCCTCATTGCACACTGAGTGTACAGCTCCATATTTCCATCAGTAACTATTTGTTCAACACTGTGTGCACAAAAGTGTGGTGTGTGCTGTGCAGAATGCATGGAGACTGGGGGGGTTGCAGATTTCATGACTATCACTTTTTTCTTTATTGATTTTAGAGAGAGGAAGGGAGAAAGAGAGATAGAAACCTCGATTGGCCACCTCCTGCATGCCCTCCAACGGGGATTGGGCCCACAACCTGGGCATGTGCCCTGACCGGGAATTAAACCAGTGACCTCTTGGCGCATGGATCAACGCTCAACCACTGAGCCAATGGGCAGGGCTCATGACTAACACTTTTAACGGATGAAGAAGGCTCCATCAAATGGCACCAAAGAAATCAGAACCAGACTCAATCCAATACAAAAATAGCTACAAAGACATCTCTACTTCATGTTTATTTTTCAAAAAGATGCCTTTGGTGAAATCAAAGGTCCTTCTTAATCTGCACATCTTACTACTCTAGTCTGCTCTCTCGTGGCATTTCACCTCAGATCCTGTGTTCCTGCTGTAATGCTTCTCAGATCATGCCGCACCTCTTCATACTTCTAAATCTCCACCCAGAACATCCTCTCTGGCATCCCTGTTGCTCCTCCTTCCCCAACTCTACATGGTGCGCGTCTACTCATCGCACAGCTCGACCTTCAGATAATCCATGAAGGCTTTAATAAAGCAGTTTTACTCTCCATTTGGTAAATTCAAGGAGAATTTACCATTCCCTCTGTATTCATTTGCTAAGGTTGCCATGACAAAGTACCACCGACTGGGCGGCTAAACATTGACATTGCTGTCTCACAGTTCTGGAGGCTAGAGTTCCAAAATCAAGGTGTTGGCAGTGTGGGTTCTGGGGCTAGGAGAGAGGGAGCTGTCCCAGTCCCCTCTCCTTGTTTGTAAATGGCCATCTTCTTCCAGTCTCTTCCACTGCCTTCCCTCAAAGCATGTCTGTGTCCAAATTCCCCCTTCTTCTAGGGATACCAGTCATAATGAATTAGGGTCCACACTAATAGCCTCATTTTAACTTGATTACCTCTGTAAAGACCCTGTCTCCAAATAAGGTCATATTCTAAGGTACTAGGGGTTAAGACCTCAGCATATGATTTTGGGGAGGGAGAGGGGGCACAATTTAACTCATAACACCCACTTTAAAAAAAAATCCTCACCCAAGGATATTTTTTTCCATTTATCTTCAGACAGAGTGGGGTGGGGGGGGGGGGAGAGAGAGAGAGAGGGAGAGAAGCATGGATGTGAGAGAGACACTTTGATTGGTTGCCTCTCTCACGCCACCGAGCAGGGCCGGGGACTCACTCACAAGCAAGGTATGTACCCTTGACCGGAATTAAACTCGAGACTCTTTGGTCCTCAGGCTGATGCTCCAACAGCTGAGCCAAACCAGCCAGAGCTTATAAACTCACTTTTATTCCTCTTTCCCTATTTATGTTATAATAATTTCTTGTACCAGTGTGTTTTTTTCTGCCCAACATCTTCCACTAGGGCATAACAGCGGGAACCACATTGGATTTTTCTTTGTATCCCTGAACTAGTATAATTCCTAGCATGAGAGACAGCTCACTCAGGTCAGTTGGGTGGTTCTCTGATGGAATGGTGAATGAACAAAGACCCAAAATGATACTAGTAAAGCCTTTCCATTTAACTTATAGGAAGAACTACAGAAAGGTGTCTAAAATTGTATATTTACCTTTTTTATAGGTCCATCTTTCTCACTACACTATGAATTCTTTGAGAACAGAAAGCATGTTTTGTTCTTGGTTGTGACAGAAATAATTAATTAGTGGCTTATCTAATATGTATCCTACTCTTCCTTTTAAAAACAAAATGAAATCTTGTTGGGAGAAGGAAATTGTCTCAGATCCCTTGCAGGTAAGTGAGGTTCATGTGATGGAATTCTAACTCTTGTTCATATTCTCAAGCTTACCCTTCACTTCTCAAAATGTTAATTATAATCTTTTAAAAAATCTTATAATGTCTGATGATTCCAATATATGAAGTCTTTGCAAATCTGATTCTCCTGTTTACTGTTTCGGCTGGTTTTCCCTTATGGTGTCTTGGTTCCTTATGTGTTTTGTGAATTTTGATTGTAGGTTGATCAGTTTCCTTATAACATTATTAGTGAGAATTCTTTAAGGCTAGGATTTGTTTTGCTTATATAATATGCCTAGAAGCACCTCTAACCTGAGTCTACTTTATGTTCTTTACTTGGTTTTTCTGAGAATCAAACTATATTGTAAACCCACATGAGGTCAGGGTTGTGGTTTTGAGTTCTCAGGAGTGATCACTCCGCCCTCTGTCCAGCACCCAGACTGAGCCAGGTAAATGTATCCACCGTAGCTTCTGGTGGATGGTTTTACTTCTTGTTTACCATTACACCGAAGGTGTGGCCCTTTGGACGCCAGCTCTATGTTGGGTATTTTCTGTTGGCTTCAGCTCCTTGTATGGACTTTCAGTTTTACTTCCTGACTCCTACGTCTTACCAAGCAGTAGCTCAAATTTTCCTGGAATCAGTAGAAAACTTAAGAAGGAAAGACAACTTTGTCCATCTCTTGCTCAGCAGGTTTTCACTGTGGGTTTTTTTGGTAAATATTTTTTTATAGATTAAAAAACATCGATTGGCTGCCTCCTGCATGCCCCCCACTAGGGATCAGGCCCACAACCTGGGCATGTGCCCTGACTGAGAATCGAACCGGCGACCTCTTGGTGCAGGATTGACACTCAACCACTGAGCCACACCAGCCGGACTTTACTGTGTTTTTGGCCTCTGAGGATTCCTTCTTCATGTACCAGATGATATATTTTATGTTTTCTCCAGCATTCTGGCTGTTTTAATTAGGGTACCATTCAATTTTATCTATCTGGCATATTACCAGAAACAGAAGTAAAAAAATAGTTGTTTACAATGATGAAAAATTTGAAAAAATCTACCTAGAAAAAATGTGGGATACATATACACTATAAATGTCATGAAGCCACTTGAAGGAATGTGGTAGATCCACATATACTGACGTAGAAATATCTCTAACACATACTTTGACATGAAAAAATAATAGCATGTATAATAAGATTCTGTTTATGTAAGTAATAAGAAATGTATATGCTTTTGCAAGAACACATATTTTTATTTAAGTGCACAGGAAAGGATTTAGATGTTTACAACTAAAATCAAAGGAATTTTCTTTGTGTCCTTTTTTTAAACTTTTTGTAATAAGAATGTATTTTTGCACTACTTGGGTTTATTTAGAAGTAAACACAGGTTTAAAGGAATCAACGAGATAAGGCGTATGAAGCACTTGGTAAAGTACCTGACACATCACAAGAACTTGATACATTTTCACTTATGTTATTATTTTCATTTAAAAATGAAAGTTATTGGTGGGGCATAGCAAGATATGATGGCGGTTTGCGATGTGCTTCAAAATCAGTAGCAGACTTTGGGTTGGAAACTCTATCTTTTCATTCAAAGTGCCAATCTACTCTCAAACTGTAATTTATAGATCACGTGCTTTACTTGCTACTTTCAGATAGGTATTATTCCAAAAATGAGTTTAAAAATGTGATCTGTGATCAAATGCATTTTTAAAATGCTGAGTTACACAAAGCATAATAGTTTTGTTTGTTTTGTTTTAACAGGAGTTGTCAGAGCTATAAAATTCATTATGCATTACGAATCTCAAAGAGGGAAATCATGTATGAAACACTCCCCAAAGTGACTGCACCCCAGAATCTCTCTCTTAAGCATCTTCAGGAACTTCTCCTCCATGAAATGCCTTTTAAGAAATACTTCATTAAGACCATAATACAGATTACATATCACAATATCCATTTACTGACTCTGAACAAATTGTGAGTTTTTATAGCCAGGTTTTCATGATGCTTAATGGGTAGTGCATTCTCTTTCTTTGCTCTAATTTTTCTGGAACAGGTTCCAAGTATAAACACTGATTTGTCTTGTAAGTGAGGGAAAGAGGCTTTTTCTGTCTATGTCTCATGCTTCTTTGGATTAGCATTGATTAATGGGTGGAAAATATGAGGCAGCTAGAGTTGTTTCTCAGCATCAAATAACCTAAAGCCAAACAACAAAGGGCAGGCATGGAAAATAATAGAGAAGAACCAGACCCCTGATGTCCTTGCTCCTGCTGACTGTTACCACACAACCCAGGACCCTGCTGACTGAGGGGAAAAAAAACACTGCCAACTGTAATTGGATAAAAAGTGTTTGCTGCACGTGCTTGGACTGCATCAAGGAAACTCAGTGGGGTCAGAAGATATCAAAATAAATATGCAATTGCTTAGCTGTACACTATTCATCATGAGTGTATACATGCTAAATATCTCCTTCCTCCACCTTTTATGTCTGCCAGTTGCACCATGTTTGCAGAAAGCTATAGTCCTTGCAATCTCCACCCATTTGAAAATATGCCATTCAAACTTGTTTGTTCTCACAGCACCAACTAACCAAAGGGCAAGCGTGGGAAAGACAAGGAGACAGACCAAGACCCAGTGTCCTTGTTCCTGCTGACTGTTAGCGTCTTCAGATACAGCCATGCTCAGGGCACACAATTTTGAGGACACAAATCACAAGCTGGAGATGTAGAATGGGGACTTGTGATTTATTCAGAAAGGAAGTCCTTCCATTTGTAATACTGGGGTTAGCACAGTTTTGCTTCTATAATACATTAACTGGGTTTGACTTAGATATTTTAGATTGTGGGGAAGCAGGGAGACCTTAGCTCAGAGAGCTATCTATTAAGCAAAGGACCCTCTGTGAGACATGATATTTTTAAAGCCTCTAGAAGGAAAACATCTCTTTGGTGACATCAAAAGGGCTTCCTCATTCTAATTCAGAGGAAAATTTAATTGAATGGGTGTCTTCACTGCTTGAAATTATACATCAAACTTTTCATCTCAATTATGTTGAAAGCAAAAAAAGGTGATAATGTAGATTCTTTAATTTTCTTTTTATTATTATTATTTATTTATTTATTTTAATCCTCACTGGAGGATATTTTTCCATTTATCTTCAGATAGAATGGGAGGGAGAGAGAGAGAGAGAGAGAGAGAGAGAGAGAGAGAGAGAGAGAGAGAGAGAGAGAGAGACATTGACTGGTTGCCTCCTGCACGACCCCAACTGACCAGGGCCAGGGATGAACCGCAACCGAGGTATGTGCCCTTGACTGGAGTCGAACCCGCGACTCTTTGGTCCGCAGGCTGACGCTCCAACCGCTGAGCCAAACCAGCCAGGGAGGATTCTTTAATTTTCTTAAGCATCAAATTGCTAAGTGACGTCAGTGTTTCCTGACCCTTGCCTCTGAGGGGGTGTGATGTAGCAAGGGCACTGGTGAGAAGCAGGTCTATGCGTTCCTGGAAATTCTCGGTTCTGATTAAAGCCAAAGGTGACCATCCAATTCATAACAGGTGACAGCCTGAAACACGTCTGCTGTCCTATATGTGTTAAAATTGTTCATGTGTGCTCTCCTGCTGCCCATGAAAATCACAGTGAAAAACAGCTGTCCATTCCCACAGAAGCAAAATGTAGTGCAGTAATGATGCCTAAGTTCCTTTAATGCTGGAATTTCTATAATTCATTAATAAAAAATTACCAGCTATGCTATGAGCGGCTGATAACGCTTCTCTTTGCTAGGTAAAACTCTCCATTATAGAATAATAATACACTAGGTCATATGTCACAGTCCTCAGCAGTTTTCTTAAAGTTATTTTACTTTAACACCTGTATCACCAACATTGAATTCATTTTACAGATGGGAAACTAAGGCTATTCTACCAAATAGCTGTTCAGAATGAATTACAGTATCGCAATGGAGATCACCAGCTTAGCCCAGGTTTAGAATGAAGGCCTCTGACATATTTGTTAACATGACAGGCACAAGTAGGAATCATTGGTTAATGAGTAGGGTTTGGAGTAGAAATGGGGTCCCATTAATCACAAACTCTAGGTCATTTGTTTCATCCATCAAATTCCAGAACAAGCAATAAGATGATAAATTATGAAAAGGTGAACTTGGCCCATATTTCTCAGTCCGTGGTTTCGGCCACCTGGGGAGTAAGCACGTGTTCTCTCAGAGGAAAGGGAATGAAATCAAAGTTTGCCAACACAAAAGCAAATCACTCAAGTCCAAGACCTTTGTCTGTCAGCTCAAGAGCTTAATGCTCAGTTTTCAGTGTGTAGGAGGGTCCAAAGCAAGGAGCTGGTGGAGACCAGACACTTCTCTAAGTGCTCTGAGACATCCCTTCTCCCATGCCCTCAGTTCCGCTCAGCAATTATTCAAGCACCTGATGGTGTTCCCCTAATTTCAGAATCTGCAGGAATCAAAAATGGAAATAAAAATGGCCAAAGCACACTCAGAGCCCAGGAGCCACGGAGAGGGACTTCATGCAGGATAGTTCTTCCCAGTGCTATCATTTGAGATTTCCTCTGTTTTATGCTAGATCAGTCTGTAAGAATAAAGACTGGCCCAAGCTCTTGGCTATTTTCTCTGAAGCAAATTCATAAGATGAATTTTGAGATACAAATCATGTGACTTTTACCAGGACACTTTCCTTCTGGGCCTTTATTTCCTTATGGGTAATGGGAGGTGAGGAGTATTAAAAACAGGATCCCACCTTGGTCGGTTTGGCTCAGCAGGTGCCATTCCCCACCAAGGGCAGGTACCTGGGTTGCAGGTTTGATCTCCGGCCCTGGTCAGGGTCATGTGGGAGGCAACCAATCGATTGTCTCTCACACATTGATGTTTCTCTCTCTCTCTCTCCCTCCTTTCCACTCTATCTAAAAATCAATGGAAAAATATCCTCGAGTGAGGATTAACAAAAACAAACAAACAAACAAACAAAACCAGGATCCCAACTCAGAGGCCCTGAGCCCTGGACTATCTGACTTAAGTGCATCCCTGCTTCAAAATAGTCAAGTGGATGTAAAATACAGCACGGGGAATATAGTAATAACAATGTGTGCTGCCAGGTGGGTACTAGACTTATTGGGAGATCACTTTATAAGTTATATAAATGCCTAACCACTATGCTGGACACCTGAAACTAATATAATATTGAATGTCAACTCTCATTGCAAAATTAAAAACAATTTAAAAGTATAAATCTTCATAAATATATAATTAACTTGCTATTAGAATTTTATTTGTATTACATCATTAAATTCATTTACTTTATCACACACACACACACACACACACAACTGCATGGAGCCTTTGTGTTAGCAGCACTGGTATTGAGCAAAGTCATGGCTCTTAGACCTGGTGCCAGGCTACATGCACAAAGCCTTTTGTTTTTAAATTCCTAAGATGATGATCTCAAACAAATCAGAAATACAGAAAATCACATGAAACAACAACTTCCTGAACAGCTACTACCTTTCCTCTTTTGACAGTTGTGATTATGACCATTGTAAATGGTTCACAGCTCTGAAATAGTTGTAAATCATCTGTATCCTATTTTCTTTATACATTTACAAAACTCAAGATTCTATTCCAAGTAAGGAAGCGGATTTTCTGTCCAGTTCTCCAACTGTTGAAACTACAGGCAGAATCAATGATAATGATATGCAACAAAACCAAAAATTTGAAGCTTTCTCAAAGAAGAACACATCATTTAAACTTCATTTAATCTACGATCTGCATAACAATTGGACACCATAATCAAATTTCTTACCAGCCCTTAATAGAGAGAAATTCAATTTCTTCTTTTTTTTAATCCTCACCTGAGTATATTTTTCTATTTATCTTCAGATAGAGTGGGAGGGAAGGAGAGAGAGGGAGAGAGAGAGAAACATTGAAGTGAGAGGAACACATCGACTGGTTGCCTCCTGCATGACCCCGACCAGGGCGGGGATGAACCATAACCGTGGTACGTGGCCTTGACCGGAATCGAACCCACTACTCTTTGGTCCGCTGGCCGACACTCTAACCACTGTGCAAACCGGTCAGGGCGAATTTCTTCTTTTAAGTTAAGCAACACCCCCCTCCTGGAATTAAATGACATATGGGGGCAGAGGAGGAAAAAAATATGTGTTGGAAAAAGGGCCTGAAACGTTTTCGTAAGGTCAATATCAAAAGAGGGAGAGGGAGAGGGAGAAAGAGAGAGAAAGAAAGAAATAGCCATGAATATACGTCCTCTTTCTCTGGATGTGAACTGATGCACAGGCTGTCCTCTCCACTGTGTTCCTTCCCATGGAAAGAATTTCAGAACAACTTGCCAACAGGATCTCAACCACCCTGGAGCGAGGGAGATGGGCATCTCCAGTCCTGCAGCTCCAGCGGGAAATTGCTTTGGAAGAGTTGACTGGCCTCCCCTTCGGGTGACACCTGATTCATGTCCTCGACAGATTTAATTTTCAGTGAAAGGAGAGCTCGTTAGTGCTTCTCTGAAATGGCCCTGGGTTTTGAGAGCCGATGCCCCCGGACTTGGCTTGTTCATCCTCGTGCAGCACCGTCAAGGAAGGAGACTCTGCCGCTTGTGCTGGCCTTTAACAACCAGAGCCAGGAAAGTTCCCTGACACATTTGGACTCCAGCTGGGGTCAGTGTCCAGCATCCTGCAAGCACTCCTGGAGATCACAATACATTTTCCATCTTCCCTCTTGTTTGCGTTCCTCCCTGGGAAGGTTCAAATTAGGCAAGCGTCAATATTTTGATGCAGTGACATGATAAATAGCCACGGTCAGGGCCTGTGATTGCATTTTTAAAATGTTAAACTGCAGGAGGTAAGAAAAGCAAATAAAGCTAACCAAACTCCACAAAGAAAAATCAATTAAGAGCTTGATAAGACAATTCTATAAAACAATCTCTTACAGAAAAACACTCTCAATCTCAATATGTCGAGAACTGATTTTATAATCTTTCCTCCAAAACCCGACCCTCTTCCTATGTTTCTAATTTCAGAGGACGACAGCATCACTGTCAGACTCATTGCACAAGCGAAAACCTGAAAAGAGATCCTTGATGTCTCCCTTGCCCTCAGTCATCACGTAGAATGTTTTGCCAAGGCCGCGTCCTGGTGATTTCACTTGCCTCTTGAATCTGACTCCTTTCCGTCTCTGCTGTCTACACCATCATGCTTCATGTGGTAAAAACTGCTGAGTTGTTTATCTTCTGTTGATTCTCACCTTCTACAGTCCATCCTCATGCCATAGCTAGAATAATCTTTTCCAAACATAAATCCAATAATAATATAAACCTTCTTTAACACTCTTGATTGCCTTCCCCAATCCTCTCTGGATAAAGCCCAAGATCCGTAACATGGCCCACAAAATTCTCAGTGTTCTGGCTTTGCCCATCTCTCCAGCCTGATTCTGAGCTACTTTCTTCATGCACTGTGCCTTGGTCACTCGGGCCTCCTTTCAGTTCCTCAAACTCATATGCTTCCTCCTGCCACAGGATATTTGCAGATGCCATGGTGCTGGATGTCTAATGCTCTTTCCTCCACACTTCTACTCCCACTGTCCCAACTACCTGGAGATAGGGACGTGGCATCAATGAAAACTCATCTTTCGGATCTGGTAGCTCCCAATTCCGAGATCAAGTGTCACTTTTTTAGTAAAGCCGTTTTTTATTTCCTCAACCCAGGTCATGTACCTTGTCATAGGACTGTGTTCCTTACCTTCCAAGCACTCAGCTAATGTGCAATGGTCATTCAGGCGCCTATTTGGTTATTATCTGTCTCCTTGACTCTAATGCAGGCTCAATACAGACTGGGACCATGTCTAATTTTTTCTCACTATTGTATTTTTTCTATCAGCTCCAGTGAAAAATATTTTTAAAAGCTTCCACCATGTCCTGGCCTGGTGGCTCAGTTGGTTGGAGTGTCGTCCCATACACCAAAAAAGGATGAGGGTTCGACTCCCGGTCAGGGCACATTCTTAGGTTGCGGGATTCCATCCCCAACTGGGCATGTATGGGAGATAACCGATCAATGTTTCTCTCACATCGATGTTTTTCTCTCTATATATATAATAATCAATGAAAAAATATCTTTGGGTGAGGATTAAAAAAAAAACCTTCCTCTGTGATTGTGGATTAGTTTATTTCTCTTTTCATTCTGTCAATATATATATATATATATATATATATATATATATATATATATTTTTTTTTTTTTTTTTCTGACGTTACATTATGAAACACTATCAATTTGAGACTATTTTATCATCCTAGTGGATTGAATCTTTTATCATTTTAAAAGGTCCCCTCTTGCCTTGCAATTTACTTTGTTTGATATTAGTATAACTATGCCTGCTTCCTTTTGGTTAGGGGCAGTGTGGTATGCCTTTCTCCATTCTTTTACTTTTATTCTTTCTGTGCCTTTGTATTTAGGATGCTACTCTTGCAAGCATTATATTATTGGGTCGTTAGTTTTTTAAATAGAGTCTGACAATATACATTTAAAAATTGTTCATATATAATATAATATATAATATTTGAGTTTAAATTTACCATCTTACTATATAATTTTTCAACTTATCCTGTTCATTCTAAGTTCCTTTTTTCTCCTTTCTTTCTTTTAGGTTAATCAAGTAGGTTTTACTACTTTGTTTTTTTCATATCTCGGCAGCTATGTAATCTTTTGGCATTCTTTCAGAGGCAACCTTAGAGAGTCAACACAAATCGTGGATTTATTAAAATATAAAATAGTACTTTTATTTATTAATTTTTTAATTAATTTATTTTTGTTACAGATGTTTCTCTTTTTTCCCCCCTTGACACTCTCCTCCCAATTCCGCCCCCATAAAATAGTACTTTTAATATTAATTCCTATGCAATAAAAGGAACTTTGAACACTTTTAATTTACTTATCTTCTTTCTGACTTTTATGCTATACTATTGTCAATATATGCTATATTATATATATATTTAAAACCCCATGAGCCCTGGCCGGTTTGGCTCAGCGGTTAGAGCGTCGGCCTGCGGTCCAGAGAGACCCGGGTTCGGTTCCCGCTAAGGGCATGTACCTCGGTTGCAGTTTGTCCCCGGCCCTGGTTGGTCGTGCGGGTGGCAGCCACTCGATGTGTCCCTTTCACGTCGATGTTTCTCTCTCTCTCTTCCTCTCTCTCCCTCCCACCCTATCTGAACAAAAAATGAGAAAATGTCCTCGGGTGAGGATAAAAAAAAATAATAATAATAAAAAAAAAATAAAACCCCATGAGACATTATTAACACTTTTAGAGACTCAATATTTATTTAGGTTTACTTACATATATATCTTTTTCTTTACTATTATTTCCTATGATCTTTTGCTGTCAATTAGCATCACTTTTCTGCCTGAAGACTTCCTTGTATACTTCCTTTAGTGTAGGTATAACAAGCATTTTTTAATGGACAAGTCTAGAATGCATATTTGGATAATCAAAGAAAGAGATTGCAAGAAAAATATGATAAAGGTCAATGGTTGCTCTTAGGGAAGGCAGCACATTGCAATTGAGCTAGCACACGAGACCCTTCTGAATCGCCGGCAAAGCTGTATTTCTTTATGGTGGTTGCAAGGGTGTTCACCTTAAAACAATTTATTAAGCCATACATTTGTTTTGGGTGGTTTCTGCTTCTGTGCTTCATTTTATAAAAAAAAACATGCAAAATAAAAAAATAAATTTCATTTTCAATAATGAAAGACAATTTTTAAATTCGTAGTTTGGAAGGGGTATTTTGCACCTAGGATGGTCTAATTTTTCTTAAGAATTCATCTGTTAGCCTTATTGTTCTCCTCGAAGATAATGGGACTGTTTTTCCTCTCTGGCTGCTTTTAACATTTTTATCTCTGTCTTTGGTTTTCAGCAGTTTTATATGGTGTGTCTTGCTGGAGTTTCCACGTGTTTGTCCATCATGGGATTTAGAGGATTTTTTGCACCTGTGGCTTGAGCCTTTCATCAGTTTTAGAAAGTGCTCTTCAAATACTGCCTCTGGCCATTCTTTCTCTCTTCTGGAACTACAATTTTATATTTACATATGATAAATAACAATGTCCCATTTATCTCTTACTTTCTTTTTCTCTATTTTGCATCCCTTTTTCTCTTTGTGGCTTAGTTTGGATATTTCCTACTGACCTATATAGTATTTTGGTTAATTCATTTTCGCTTCAGCTATGTTCAATGTGCTCCTAATTCATTTATTGAATTTTCACTTTTACTTGTTGTATTTTTTAGTTTTATAATTTCCTTATTATTCCTTTTTATAGATTCCACTTCTCTGTTGAAATTCTCCATCTTGTCATCAATTTTCTTTAATATATTTAACAGTATTTAAAGTATATGTTTGCACAGGGAGAGACTGAGCTGTGTGGCTTTTGGACGAGGGCCATTTTTTTTTTCAGTGCCTGGCGCCACCATTCCTGTGTTTGGCCTGCCCCACCTCCACATGGCATCAGCCTGCAGAGGAGAACTAGCCCCTTTCTGCCAACTCCCTGAGGCCCCGCAAGCCAGCCAAGCTCACTCCCAGCTCCCAGCAGAAGGATCTTCGGGTCCTGACCTGGGTCCATGTTGCAACTTTTCTTGAAAAACTCTCAGAATTTTGGCAAACTCAGGGGCTGCCAGCGATACACAGGGAGAGACCGATTTGTGTGGCTTTCCCGGGAGGGTCATTTTTTCAAGGACAGGTGCCACTTCCCTGTGTTCAGCTGCCCCCACCCCCACATACACATTAGCCTGGGGGAGGCACTAGCCCCTCCCTGCTAAAGCCCTGAGGGACCTTCTGGCGACAGCCAGCCTGGGCCCGCATGGCAGTCTTTCTTGACAAACTCTCCACATGCACCTCCTTTTCTGTGCATGGCTCTACCTCCACCTGGCCAAGTTTTAATCTCTTTTAACCCGATGAACTCTATTGGCCGACCCTGACAACTTCGTGAGACACCGCCCCGCCAAAAAGGTCTGCAGGCTCCAGGCAGGTAGCAGCTAGCCTTGGTGGGTGTACCCTGACTTTTGCTGAGTGGCCCCAGACCCAGCAATACTGTGGAGTTTGAATTTGTATTAACCTGTTGAACACTACTCACCCCTACCTGGTGACTCACTAAGAACCAGCCTCACCCAACTTGTTACTGTCTGAGGCTCTTTTAGTAGCTGAGCCTAACAGGAAGCTGGCAGGTGGAAGCATTTCTCAGGGTGCCTTGAGTCTTCTGCTGACCTGTCCTTGGCCTGGCACTGGTGATAACCAGTCTCGTTACACAATGTGGCTCCTCCCCCTTCACACCAGGCCAAGCACAAGTTATTACCAATTGTGGATCACTTTGTAGCTCCTAACAGGTAGCCCAGGACCAGTCACAAACAACATCTTACATTGACCTACACCAGAGTCCCCCCAAGAGGCCCCAGAACCAACACACCTGGTGGCAGTTTCAAACCCTAACAGAACATGATTCAACTAGCTCCACAAGTGACATACCCAAAGAGAGGTCATTGCATGCACCAGATCTTGGTAGGGTGATAGCCCCTCACAACAACTTATACCCTGTGGTCAGGGTCAAACATCACAGTCAGACAGCCTGATGGTCAACCTTATCCACATTTGGGCCAATGGCAATCAGGACTCAACCACAACAGTAGGACTCACATAACCCACACAAGAGACATTTCTAGTGCACCCAGCTCAAGTGATCAGGAGGACTGCACCACTGAGCACCACAGGACACCTTCCTTAGTAGGGTGCTACCAAGGCTGGGAGATAGAGCAGATCTACCTAATAAATAGAAACAAACACAAGGAGTCAGCCAAAGTGAGTAGACAAAGAAACATGCCCCAGATAAAAGAACAGGAGAAATCTCTAGAAAAGGAATGAAATGAAATAGAGACAAGCAATCTACCAGATACAGAGTTCAAAACAATGATTATAAGGGTGCTCCAGGCATTTAGGGGAACAATGGATGAATCAGTGAGAATATCAGGAAAGAGATAGTAAGTAGAAAAAATGATATAGAAACTATAAAAAAGGAACAGTGAGAAATGAAGAATGTAATATCTGAAATGAAGACTAGACTAGTAGGAATAAACAACAGATTAGATGAAGCAGAGTATAAAATCAGCAATTTGAAAGACAAGGTAGCAGAAAACACCCAGTGAGAGCAGAACAAAGGAAAAAGAATTTAAAAAAAAAAAAAAAAAGCATAGTTTAAGGGGTCTCTGGGACAAAATTAAGCATAGCAACATTTGTATCATTGGAATACTAGAAGAAGAAGAAGAAGAAGAAGAAGAAGAGAGAATAAGGGATTGAGAACCTATTTGGAGAAATAATGACAGAAAACTTCCCTAACCTGGTGAAGGAAAAGGATACACAAGTCCAGGAAGTGCAGAGTCCCAAACAAAACGAACCCAAAGAGGTCCACACAAAGACACATCATAATTAAAATGGTAAAAGACAAAGAAAGATTCTTAAAAGCAGCAAGAGTTACTTGCAAGTGAGCTCCCATAAGACTGTCAGCTGATTTCTGAACAGAAACATTTCAGGCCACAAGGATTAGTTGGTATGAAATATTCAAAGTGATGAAAAGTAAGTACCTACAACCAAGACTCCTCTATGCAGCAAGACTATCATTTAAAAATAAAGGAGAAATAAAGAGCTTCTGAGACAAGGAAAAGCTAAAGGAGTTAATAGAAAATAAACCAACATTACAAGAAATGTTAAAGGGACTTCTTTAAAGAAGAAGAAAGAAAAAAAAGGAACATAAATATAAATAATAAAATGGCAGTAAATATGTACCTATCAATAATTACTTTAATGTAAATGGATTAAATGCTCCAATCAAAAGACATAGGGTAGCTGAATGCATAAGAAAACAAGACCCGTATATATGCTGTCTACAAGAGAACCACCTCAGAACAAAAGACACATACAGACTAAAAGAAAGGAATGGCAAAAGATATTACATGCAAATTGAAATGTAAAAAAGCTGGGATAGCAATACTTATATCAGACAAAATAGACTTTAAAACAAGGCAATAATAAGAGACAAAAAAAGATATTACATAATGATAACGGGATCAATCCAACAAGATATAAACCTTATAGACATTTATTCACTCAACATAGGAGCATATAAATATATAAAGCAAATATTAATGGATATAAAGGGAGAGAGAGATAGTAATACAGTCATAGTAGGGGATTTTAACACCCCATTGATATCAATGGATAAGTTTTCCAGACAGAAAATCAACAAGGAAACAAGGGCCTTAAATGACATATTAGATCAGATGGATTTAATTGATATTCTTAGAGCATTTCATCCTGAATCACCAGAATATACATTCTTTTCAAGTGCACATGGAGCATTTTCCAGAAAAGACCATACGTTAGACCATAAAACAAATCTTAATAAATTAAAAAATTTGAAATCATATCAAGCATCTTCTCTGATCACAATGGTTGAAACTAGAAATCAATTACAAGGAAAAAAACCCCTGAAAAACACATAAATATATAGAGACTAAATAACATGATACTAAACAATGAATGGGTTAACAATGGAATCAAGGAAGACATAAAAAGTTACCTTAAAACAAATTAAAATGAGAACACAACAACCCATAATCTATGGGACACAGCAAAAGCAGTCCTAAGAGGGAACTTCATAACATTATAGACCTCCCTGAATAAATAAGAAAAATCTCAAATAAACAATGAAAGTTTACACTTACAGGAACTAGAAAAATAACAACAAATAAAGTCCAAAGTGAATAGAAGGAAGGAAATAATAGAGATCAGAACGGAAATAAATAGAATTAAAAAACAAAACAAAACAAAACAAAAGATCAATGAAACCAAGAGCTGTATTTTTGAAAGGATAAACAAGATTGAAAAACTTTTTACCAAATCTATCAAAAAATAAAAGAGAGAATAATAATAAATAAAGTTAGAAATGAAAGAGGAGAAGTGACAATTGATACCCTAGAAATACAAAGAATCATAAGAAAATACTACAAACAATTTATATGCCAACACATTGGACAATCTGGAAGAAGGGGATAAATTAGTAAAAACATACAATCTTCCACGACTGAATCAAGAAGAAACATAAAATTTGAACAGACTGATTACAACCAATGAAATTGTAGCAATAATCAACAAACTTCCAACAAACAGAAGCCCTGGACTAGATAGCTTCACAGGTAAATTTTACCAAACATTCATAGAAGAACTAACACCTATTCTTCTCAAACTATTCCAAAAAATTCAAAGGAAGACTACCCTGTTCATTTTATGAGGCCAGCATTACCCTGATTCCAAAACTGGATGAAGATACCACTAAGAAAGAAAATTATAGGTCAATACCCCTTATGTGGTACATAAATGTGATGCATATATACAATATATACATATATACAATGGACTATTACTTGGCTATGAAAACTAATGAAATCTTACTCTTTGCGACAACATGGATGGACCGTCCTAGAGGGTATTATGCTAAGTGAAATAAGTCAGACAGAGAGAGACAAATACCATATGATTTCACTTATATGTGGAATCTAAAGAACAAAATAAACAACAAAATAGAAACAGACTCATAGATACAGAGAACAGAGTGATGGTTGCCAGAGGGGAGGGGGATTGGGAAAGGTGAAGGGATTAAGAAGTACTGATTGGTAGTTACAAAGTAGTCACAGGGCTGTGGAGTAGAGTGCAGGGAATATGGTCAATAATATCATAATAACTATGTACGGTGCTAGGTGGTAACTGAAATAACAGGAGATCACTATATAAAGTATACGATTGTCTGGCCACTATGCTGTACATCTGAAACTAATGCAAAGTAATGTTGAATGTAAACTGTGATTAAAATATAAAATTTAAAAAATAGCGTGTGAGCCCTGGCCGGTTTGGCTCAGCGGTTGGAGCGTCGGCCTGCAGTCCAGAGAGACCCGGGTTCGGTTCCCGCTAAGGGCACGTACCTCGGTTGCAGTTTGTCCCCGGCCCCTGGTGGGTCGTGCAGGAGGCAGCCACTCGATGTGTCCCTTTCACATCGATGTTTCTCTCTCTCTTTCTTCCTCTCTCTCCCTCCCACTCTGTCTGAACAAAAAATGGAAAAGTGTCCTTGGGTGAGGATTAAAAAAAAAAAAATAGCGTGTGATAACTCTCATGTCTGTATAGTATATATATTTTCTATGAATCTGTTTCTGTTGTGTTTAAATTATTTTTGGTCCTTGGTTTGTCTCCTAGTATAGTAGAATTTGTAAAACTGAATACTGGACATTATTTTATGAAAAATTACACAGATTATTTGAGGCGCTGGTGATGTTATCTTTCTTCATGGAGGATAATATCCAGGTAAACTAGGCAAACTGCATTAGTCCAACCTAGGCTGAAGCTGCTTTTAGTTTTTGTGAGAGCTGGTCTGTACCTAAACTGCCTTTGCCCTTAGAGTGTTGCCCTGTATAGCTTCCAAGGGCAAGCCCGGGTGCTTCCCGGTGCTCCCTGTCCCATGAAAACCCCCAAAGCGATCTCCAGCCACTCATGAACTTGCAGACGTCTCCAGGAGAGAGGAGAGCTGCATTTTGATCTTATCTCTTTCTATTTACCTTCTCTCTGGACTCTTGTTTACAAAAGCCTTTTCTGTCTTTGGTTGCTCTTGTGTTTCTTCAAACAGGTTCTTTTAAAAATATTTTACCTGTTTTTCCCAATTATTGTTTATCATAGCTGAAAAAAAGCCTGTCTTTAAATAATTATTTATTGATTCCTTACGCAGAGGCCCTGTTATTTTCTCACAGCACTCAGAGTTCTTCCTTTATAGAATTCCCCACAATTTATAATCAATTATTTTTGTGTTTCCTTGTCTGACATCGGTCTCTCCCTCTCAATTATAAACTTGAACCAGGAGAAATCACTATTTTGCTCACCATTAAATCCTTGGTGTCTTGCTTTGTATAAGCTCTTGCTAACTATTTTAATGAATGAATACGGGTTTTGGGGCAAAGAATTTTATATACATTATGTAATTTAATACTCGCCATAACCACATGAGGTAAATATTGTTATCCTTGTTTTAGAAGAGAAAAGAAAAAAAAAACTACAGAAGTGAACAATGTGCCAAGGGCACCGTGTATTAAATGTTCTGTAAAACCCCTCTTCTTGGACACCTAATCATTATGCTTTGCATCATGTACATGCAGCCAGCTTTTTATCGTTTAGTATGCAGACTACTAAAGCATCCTTCAATTCCTTCTCTCTATGTTCTTCTCCTTTCTTTTCATATTCTATGTCTTGCTTTCTGGGGCCTTCAGTGCTCATAAACAGGTCAGCTGGAAAAATAGAAGGTGATGGAACTCACAGTCGCTGAGCAAAGTGTCTGTGCTCCAACAACCGAAGAAGAGCACACTCCCGCGTCCTCATGAGCTCTGGGATTTGGATGCACTGACTTTTGTTGTTGCTATTTTATTTTTAAAATAGGCTTTATTTTTAAGAGTAGTTTTAGGTTCACAGCAAAATTGAGCAGAAAGTACAGAGTTCCTACATACCCTCACCTACACACACACACACACGCACTCACGCACACACACACACGCATGCACGCACGCACGCACGCACAGAGTGGTGCATTTATCACCAGTGAACTCACATCAGTTCATTTCTTTTTATCCCGTTGTATGAAACCATCTGGGAATGCATTTGCCCAATTTCAGCCATTTTCTGTTGAGTCCTCTTTTGACCTGGAGTTAAAATTTAAAAACCTCTGCTTCTTTGTCAGCATTTACTCTGTTCTCAACATGCTGCAGGGAAGTTCACTTACCCTGAACTTTGGCCCTCCTAGCACATTGCAGTGTTTGCATACTCAAAGCCAGAGGATTTCCACTGCATTCTTAAAGGAAATCAAGTATGATCTCGAAAAGCCATAACGATCACATTGTCATGTTGAGCCTGAAATCTCTGTGATACTGCTCACACACGGTGACCCCTCCTCCCGCCCCCAGACCAAGTCTGCCTTGGAACTCACACATCTACGAAACCTGTCCTAACAAGTTCCATCCCGCAACAATTCGTTTTTTCTCTTCTGCACTATATCTGGCATCAGATTGTCCCTGAGAAAATCACTACCCTCTCTGAGCTTTAGTTCTCTCATTTGAACGCATGGATCCAAATACTTACAGACAAGTGTGTAGGTGAAGTCAAATGTGTCCACGGTGACACACAGTAGGTATGCAGTAAACATCAGTACTCCCTCTCCTTACCTTCTCAGGTGTGTCGTGAAGATAGGTGCACACTGTGCGAGACAAAAGTAAAACTATATGAAACACGCTTGCACATAGATTGTAGCAGATGTCAAGTCCTTTCTGGGTTTGAGAAGAACGGAGACTCTGAGGCAGCTGGAGCAGAGAAGCTGAAAGAGAGTGGGGGACAGGAGCACCGCTTTGCCCAGGGATATCTTATTCATCTTCAAATGGCAAAGGGAAACGGAGCCCAAAGTGATGGCTCACCAACATAGATGGCTACCTGCTTACCTAGGCGGAGACTGCTTCAAGCTCGGTAGTCAGAGGACGTGGGCAGGATTGGGGCACTCAGCACGGAGGAGGAGAAGGCTTTCTGACAGCGGGATGCAGGGGGGTCTGTAACTCCAGGCACAACGTGGAGCTGTTTCAGGACTACCACAGGACAGTGAATAGACCCATTTGACAGCCATGGAGTCCCTGGAAAGTCAGGAGGGGTCTGACCGTAAAGTGCTTGAATGTCTGGTTGAGGAGGGAATTTACCCTGCAGTTGCTGAGGAGCTACTGGGAAGCTTTGAGCTGACATGTAACGTGATGACTGAGCTACCTGGACAGCACACACTGCAGAGGAAAGGCTGGACTGGGGATCCAGGGCAAAGGTCTGGGAATGCTCCTGGCACAGCTGGTAAGGCCTCCCCTCCAGGGGCACAAGGGGGAATGGAAGGAAAGGGGCTTATGTTCAAGCACCATCTTCTAGGATCTCTTTGTGGCCTCTGCTTACTTCTTTTGCATTTCTCCCCTCACTATTATATGATGGATGACAGGTGTATAAACATGCTATTTAACTTGATTAGCATTCAAAAACATATTTGTAGCTAGAAGGAGATAAAAAAAAAATGCACTTAATTCTGAGGGCTTATTTAAAAAATACTGTAAGGAAATGAATGAGGAAACCCTCCTCTGCCACCCACCAATGAAAGGAGACCCAGAACATAATTGTAAGTAACATAACATCAGACTGGTGCTATTCCCTCAGGAAGCAAAGAGCATAACTAGGACAAACACTGTAATTTCTTTTATAAAGTAGACAGGTTCTGAGGTTCCGCACAAGCAGAAAGAAACAAACGCTTCTGAATATTAGTGGGTGCATTGTTCCGAAACGGGCCAAGTGGACGTCGTGGTAGAGGAGAAATAAAGTGACCTGGTGAGTGAATTGGCCACGGCTGTCTCAGGTGAGAAGGAGACAGAAACGGAACTGGGAGACCAACACCCTTTGCCCTTCTTTTTATTTTATTTATTTTTATCCTCCCCCGAGGACATTTTTGCATTTATCTTCAGATAGAGTGGGAGGGAGAGAGGGAGGAAGAGAGAGAGAGACACATCAACTGGCTGCCACCCACACAACCCTAACTGGGGCCAGGGATGAACTGCAACCGAGGTACGTGCCCTTAGCGGGAACCGAACCCGGGACTCTCTGGTCTGCTGGCCGACGCTCTAACCGCTGAGCCAAACCGGCCAGGGCCCTTTGCCCTTCTTCATGGACCATAGCTCTCCCCCTCCCCCCATCCTCGGTATAAATTGACTGAGCAGAGGTGCACAACGAGCATCCGACCGAAAAGCGTGAGGAGGAATGTGTTTGGGTGTTTCAAGAGGCAGAAAACGATCAATACATGAATCGTCCCCTTTGGGGGAAAGGTAGAAATTTCTGAGGGCAGAGCTTGGGTTATTGAACTTTGAAACTTGAAAGGGAGCTCTATAGTGAGAGGACTGGAAATGAGAGTTCAGGACGTCTCATGAGGTTCTCCTGAAAAGTCTGTTTCTAGAAAGTTCCCTTCCTTGTGCTATCATAAGACAGTTCTCATAGCTAGCCTTTCCCTTTGTCTACCAGACATGGTTGAGAGGGTCGTGGAAACTTGGATCTCATTCTCTCCAGTCATTTCTTTAAGTCTAGAAGAGAGCATTGAAGGAGAGTTATCAAGGAACACTGACTCTTGTGGGTTGGATTTTGTTCCCCAAAAAGATATGTTGAAATCCTAACCCAAGTACCTTTGAAGGGACCTTATTTAGAAATAGTATCTTCGCAGATGCAATCGCAAGATAAGATGATAACAAATTAGGGTGCAAGTGTTCTTCCACTGACATCGTGCCTAATTCTTCCCACGTGAGTGGATCTGGGGATGCCCTCAGCCCTGTTTTATATACAAAAACCATGAGGCTTTGAGACCTGTGGCAGGTCATCCAAGAGCCTGTGTGGCAGGGCCAGGTCTGAAATCCAGGTACACATCCCTCCAAGCATCTATTTGTCTGCCCTATTATGCACTGTTAATGCTCACCAAGGGGAAAAATGACTCCTTTATGCGGTGCCTGTGCTTTGTGCATTGTTGACCTCACTTGAGTCATGTTTCTTCATGACGCTCCTCCCTGCGCACTGCTGCCTGTCCCAGCCCATTGCCTTCTTGGGGAAAGCTCTTTGGTGTGGCTGGCAGGCCTTCAGAGCTGCATGTTTCTGTTGGGAAAAAAAATGCAGAGTGAGGAATTCAGTTGCACTTTGGCCTCTCAGCCCTTTGGCCTGAACATAGGGAAGGAAGCTCATGTCTTTGAAACCTAGAAAAGGAAGAGTCTCTGCAGCTGAGCCAATGTGACCTTTGGACAAGGAACATCCTTTATGGAGGCAGGGACAGAATAGCTCTGGTCCTTGGCTGAAGCTGCTGCGGCACTTGGGAAACCGTGTCCCACTCTCCGCCTGGCTGGGCACTCAGTAAGTCCCAAGTGAGGAGTGGCCCCTCCAGGACACCCACCCTCCCCACCTCCTAACTGAACCCGGCCTCTCCCTCTGTTCCCAGCGCACCAGGACTTTCCCCTGCTAGGCTGTGAGCCACTTAAGGTCAGGAACGGGTCTTATTCCTCTAAGAATCCTTGGCCCATTGCCTTCTATGGGTGCTATAAACCCTTAATAACTGCTGAATAAATAAATGAATGAAGGTGGCTAGTTCAATTCTCTGTGGGGAATACGAGTAGGGTTCAGATCTGAAGTACAGAGAAGGTCAGAAACCTCCCACTTCAGATTCCAGAACCTTCTGTCCTCCTTCCTTCATCTGTCGGAGTGCGATCCTTTCTCAGGTGTTCCCAGCGATGCTATCAGAAATACCCTGGAAATGCACCACCATCAATGAGGTGGGAGACTTCCAAGAAGCTCAGCCCCTTGGTTCGTGCCCATGCTTCACGGCAGGGACAGAGCCGAGGGCCCAGAGCGGGGGGTCTTCCCACCAGAGGCGAAGAAAAGAGCAGCTTCGGAATCCTACGTGATTGTGTTTATTTCAGGCTCTTGTGGTGAGTGTCACTCGTGCTTGGGGAAACAAGGATCACAGTGCCTCCTTTATCAGTCAGGGTGATCTTGAGGGGAGGCCAGTGTTTCAGAAGTGCAGGTGAGAGGTGACCGGGACACCCGGAGCCAACCCTGAGCTGACACAGCCCAGGACAGAAGGCAGATGGGGGGAAGGCAGTGCATCTCCCCGCAGCCGCAGGACAAGCAAAGGGTAGGTGAGGCCGCCTGCTCCAGCCCGGCCACGCCCCCTTCAACTTCCTGCCAGGTGTTTCCTCTGGGTCACCCCCTGTGGCCTGTAGGGAGGCCAGGAGCTGCTGCAGCCACGAAGGTGGGTTGCTTGCCACTCAGTCCTCTCCTCTGTGAATCTCCACCCTGCAGGCCGCAGCTGGCTCAGGGCAGGGCAGAGCCTCCCGCTCCCAGAGCTCGCAGGTGCTTGTGGTGCCCGGGACCCCTTTCTCCCTCTGTGTGCTCTCCCTGCTTGTTCTTTCCCCAAAGGCTCACTTATCAGTGTGTGAAAAAACTGGGCGGGGGGGTTGGTGGCCAGACACACTCGAGGTTGAAGTCTCTGACCTTGCACTTGGGCAAGTTCCTTGTTATCTCTGGGCTCCGTTCTCCTCCCTATAAAGGGAAGCTGACAATCCCTGCATTGCGGGTTGTCGTGATGATTAAACCTGTGGGTCTCAACTCTAGCTGCACATTAGACTTCCTAGGAAGCCTTAGAATGCTAGGTTCCACCCAGATTAGGAGGCTGGGCCCGGGCATCAGTATTCTAAGGCTCCCCAGGTGATTTATATGTGTGCCCAGGTTGTGATCACTGAATTAGAAGCATTGTGTATAACCTAAATGACAAAGTGCCCTCAGAATATGATACGCCACTAGTAATAATACCAATATTACTATTATTACTGTCCTCTTTATTATTGCTGCCCTCAATCTTACTTCTGCCAAGAGAAGAAGTCTGTTATGGGGAAATCTGGTTATATCTAAATTACAAATTACAGAGTACATACAGGTGGTGCTCACCAGCCTCTGAGCTGCTCATTGCGACAATGAGAGGGGCTGAAACAGCCAGTCAGCTGTGGAGACCCCAATTCCTGAAAAGAAGTGCAGGCACTCATGCCCCATGGTGACCCCTCACCCAGCCTGCTCCACCCAGCCCGGGACTGTGCCAACGGACACATTTCCAGTTAAAGCCCAGTGCCCTCATTTCCAGGCACGAATGATCTCCTGCAAGGCAGCCATCAACTTTTGCGTCCCAAGGTACCTTTCCTCTGCAGTAAACAGATGAGTCATGGTTGGTCCCAGGTCTACGAACAAGCATCCCTGACCCATTCTGTCTGGTGGCTTTGGCCGTTGAGACAATGCCCTTGGTGCCAATAAGGGAGTCATAAACTTGGGCTTGACACTGGTTAAAGTTATCTTTGTTTGCTGATTGTTTGGCTGGAGGGACTGGTGTTGAGTTATTCCTGGCTTCTTTATGGCCCTGCAGTGATAAGCATAATTAGGGCGAAAGGAGGGCAAGCGCCCCTCATTATCTGGAGCAAAGGGTCAAGTAGATTAGCACAGATAATTGACACGAGTAGACAACTCCAAACTCCACTTTAGATATCAGTTACCTTCTTTTTCCAAACTAAATGTGTTCTGATTGTGGTTAGCAGAAGGGCAGGCTAAAAGTTAAGGCTTCCATCTGTCCCATCCCTATCTGGGTGCTAGGCAGGACTAGCTTTGGTTTTAAGCCAAACATTTAAATATCTCTCAAATGTATCCACTTCTTTGCCTTTAAACCACCCAAGTCTGGGCCATAGTCCTCAAGAGAGGGTGCATTACTGCCTCCTGCCAGCATCCCACAGTCCCTCTTCCCGCAGAGTGGCCAGCAGGATGCTTCTTGGTGTCAGACTGCATCACTTTACTGCCTACCTGAAACCCTTCAGTGTTTCCCCATCATGGCCTCCAAGCCTGCCTCGGAATCTGGCCACCCCTGACCTTTCCTCCACACCTTCCTACATGCAGGCGGAGATGCCTCGGCTCCTCAGCTCCAGGCTCCTCTCCTCCCAGGTCTTGGAACCACCTGGAGCACTTTGTCAAGTATAGCTAAGGCCTAGAATGCTATAGTCTTCAGCTCAAGCTCCACTTCCTCGGGGAAGCTTTCCTTCCTCCTTTGACGAGTTGCTGATATGTGCCTCCCTCACATGCTGAGTTCCCGATCCTAACACTTCTCAGGCTTTGCTGTTACACTTGTCTAACGAGAATTTAAGTTGCATGAAGAAGGGACCCATCTCTGTGCGCCCCGCACTCTATTCTCAGCACCTAGCTGAGTGAATAGGGTGAATGCATCCCGAATGAACCCCCAAAGACAGGGATTTGGGATCCCTTCAACACGTACACGGGGAAAAGTCAAAGCAGGGGAGTCACAAAGGAGGACAATATTGTTCAGAGAAGAAGGAAGACATGTTAGCTCTTCACATAGCAATTAAAGAGCCAATAGCTCCCTATAGTATGTAAGGTCCCTATACATGTGTCAGGTGCAATCTAGATATTTTTTAACAGCTTTATTAAGATACAGTTCATATATATAAAAAAGAAAGAACAAAAGACAAGTGTTGGCAAGGATGTTGAGGAAAGAGAAAGGGCCCCTTGCACACTGTTGGTGGGACTGGAAAGCGGTGCAGCTGCTGAGGAAACCAGTGGGGAGACTCCTCAAAAACCTAAGGAAAGAATTACCCCAGGACCCAGCTATCCTTCCGGTATATACCTGAAAGAATGCTAGCTGTTATCTACACGAAATATGCATTTTATTGGCAATTGTAATATTTTTCAAATAACTCTTTGCTAGGCTATCAAAGAGGTGAGGCCACTGTTAACAGCTCAGAAGAAAGAGGATAATAGCTGGCAATTAATTGTTTAGTACCCACAGTGTGCCAAGCACAACAGCCCTATGAGGCTGATGCTATGATTACTCCCATTTTGTGAATGAGGAAACCAAAAAGCACAGGGAGTGAAGTCGTTTGCCCAGTGCTATGGAGCTGGTACAATGAGAAAGCACACGGCTATTCCAGGGCAGGCCCGTTATACTGTCTCTGTGGAACTGTCTACCACTCTCCAAAATTTAGAGTCTCCCACATTTGCAAGAAGATATCATGGACTGAGGGTGTACCATAGACTTTACATCCCCCTTTTATAACTGGAGCGATTGCTAATGTCTCAGAACATAGAAGGGTGATGCTTGATTTCTCAACTCTGTGAATTATTTCTGAAAAGTTCATTGTATTATCGGTGACCAAGTAATTGTGGCCATGAGGAAAAAAGTGTTTCATTGCAGGTGGTGTGATCTTGAACTTCATTTAGAAGACCTGGTGCCAGGTGGGTACCTGAATTATTGGGGGGATCACTCTATAAATTAAATACTTGTCTAACCACTATGCTGCACACCTGAAACTAATATAAAATAACATTGAATGTCAACTGTAATTAAACCATAAAATTAAAAATAATTTTTTAAAGACTTGAAGTTCTGTGGCTTCCCACCCATTTTGGACCCAGAATTCTGCTGATATGAAGGTGCTGTGTGACTTTGGGGGAGTTACTATTCATTGACACAGTCACAGGTCCTCCTGGGAGGGTCTGAGAAGGTCCACAGCGTCTGCCTGTTTCCACGCGTTGTCTCTTTTCTTCATGCCAAGAGCACAATGGGGACGTTATTATAACTCTTCCCACTTTAATTAAATTTCCTACAAAGGGGCATCTGCTGTTTTTCATTTTGCTGGTGCTTCTTGTATCCACTGATCCACTGTGCGCTGAGCAGGGTTATTCGCCTACCAATTGTAAAGAGTTTTAGATGCTCCAAGGGCTCAGCTGTCAACAATATTGTGATTATTACTATTTATTGGTTAGATGCCCTCTTTTGCATGCTTTGTATGCCTTGTGCTTCTGAGTTATCGGAGTCATGTTGACTTCCACTAATAAAATCACTTCTAAGTGTGGTGACAATTCCTGTATAAGTCTTTACCAATTTCTTGAACTGGAGGAATAGATTATTCTACTACAAGGAACTCAAAAATGCTACAGATACATTTCCCTTTTAATAATAGTGCACTTTTATGAAGTGTCAGACACTTTATATGTAGTTTCTCCTTTAATCCTTTCAACATCCGTATATGCATACTTCCTGTTATTGTGTCTATTGTATGGAAGGAAATACTGAACATACAGAGTTTGCTTGTTTATTTCTAAGCAATCTATCAAATATCACACAACCAGTAAGTAGCAGAACTAGGATTATGAACTCATGCAACAGACTTCAAGAGCCCACCCGCTGAAAGTCATTGTGCTGTTGTCCTATCTCACTTGGTTGCACTGGTTTCGTTTGAGGTGTTTTGTCCACTATAGCTGTGGCCATGAATACTTGATTGCTTATTTATCAAAGATATGGTCTTGAGTAATTAGGACATATTTTTCAGTATCATTCAATTTCTGTTACACACATTGACCCCCAGCCCCACTGCACACATACACAGAAAACCCCAAAATTCAGGCCTATAAACTTTGATGCATTTTCCTTTTCATTGGATCAAATTGTTCTCTTTTTCATACACAACCATCCTACCAATTCTTCCAAGGTGATCTAGAACTGATTACGTGTAAGCTTTTTTAGAAACTAAGATGACCTTTCTGAAAAGGGAGCAGTTTCTCTGAAAAAATATGGAACTCTAGGAAAAGTCATACAGAGACTGAAGAGTTGAACACGATGGTGCTGGTCTCTTCCAACAGGTTAAAACAATGTCTGAGACCTCTGAGGATTCACGTCATTTCACCTTGGAAACTAGCCACGTGACAGATTGGGTTGGATGAAATACCCTCTGCATCTCTTGGAGCAGAAGCAGTGAGGAACTTCCCACCTGAAAAATGGAGGCAGGTGGTGATCATAGCCAGGCAGCTGGATGCAGTGTGACAAGCAAGAGGTTCCTCGCCCCTTGCTAGTCGGATAATGCTGGCCACATTGCAACCTCTTGAGGTCTTGGTTTTTATTTCTTCAACGTCAGTGTCGATATCTGCTCTTCCTCTAGACTCTTCAAGGCTTAAGTGAAATAACTTGGGAAAGCTGCCTAGCATGAGTGGCCAGCACACAGTGGGCCCTCACTCAATGTGGAATCTAAACTACCCTGTTAGCAGGCTCACTTAATACTCCAGGAAGTGTTGACACTACTTTGTTAAAATGAGCATAGGCTAGGTCTCAGATCCTCAAATTCTCAAAGGTCTCCCAGAAGCAAAGTTTCAGTCACTACAACGAAACAGCAAAGAAACAAAAGGGAAAAGGAAATGATTTGACTGTCAGAGAAAAAAAGTGGTAGTTTCTAAGAATCCTTTCCTTTCCTCTAGGTCCTGGATTTGGGAGTAGATTATTCTTGTTTTTAAATGAACGGATGTTAGTTTAGTTAACTTTTTTACAGTGAACTATTGAGGTTAGAAGGCGTGAGGCTAGATAAAGATGAACAGTCATTCGCTGACGGGACAAAAATTGTAAATCATAGTAATTTTTTCAGAATAGATTCATTTACCCCCTTAGGGACAGTGACTGTTACATAGATGGAACCCAGAGAAAATACTTCAACAGCACTGTTTTTGCTGAATAGAATTCCTGTAACTAAATCAAAAACATTATTTTCATGGGCCATCTACCAGAGCAGAGAAAGAATTGTGTTATTACAGGCTCAACTTTCTGGAGGTGATTTTGTGAGATTTTGTGAATAGCCTTTTGTGTCTTTAAGCTACATATTGATGAATACACTGAGCAATCAGCCATTGTCGTCAGGGCACGTGTGAGACCAGTTGCAACACCTACGTGATCAAGTCTGTATGCACTGAGAAGTGAGACTCTCTCCGATGTGTCTGTGTAATGAAACAGAAGTTTACTTTCTATCCCGCTGCACAGTATAGTTGGGGAACAGACCCCATCACATTTGGGTTTCCAGCCCTTTGGTCCTCTCCCTGGAAGCATGGAGGGTCCCTGGAGAAACCCATCAACAGAACCCCTGCTCCCAGTATTCTGGACTTCCAAGAAAGTTATTTTTGTTGTTAGTGGCTTACAATTCACTAGAAAGAAGTGCATGATGATTCTGTGCCTCTGTGGCTATTTAGCTTCTTGAAAATTGTTTATTAAAAAAAGCAAGACTGGAGGGGTGCCCTGTGACAACGAAAGGCGCTCAGGGTCAAGTGTTTGAATTGGCAGGAGAATGCTAACCGGCACCGCAACCAACCACGTGAGACCACTGCCCCCTCCCTCACTGTGCTGCCTGTCTAAAAGGCATTGCAGATGCTGGACTGGAGGTCGGGTGTCATTCTGCCTTTAGAAAAAAAGCAAAGAAAAAACACCTAAAATATCTCTGCTAGTATTCACTCATTCATTCATGAAATATTAATTGAGTGTATGTCTGGACAAAGTCCGGTGCTAGTTGCCATGGTGATCAGAGCCAGATGCAGGGTGAGGTGAATGAGGCACTCTCTTCAAGCACAACATTTATGAGGAAGCCAAACGCACTCAAGAATAAAGACAACGAATACATGAATGTGATAGCTGTTTTGAAAATCAAAATTAATGCAAAAGAAACTATGATCAACAAAATATCAAAACTTCCAATAAAGACAAATCAATAACAGGGCTGGGCCATATTAAAGCCTGATGCAAAAAGGGAAAGGGAAAAGTACTGATCTTGTCTTTATAGAAAATTTTGATATTTTGTTCATCACAGATTTTTTATTTTTTAAAATGTCACATCGCAATGTTATTTATTTGACTGAGTTTGGCAGATCCCCCTTAAATTTTGTGTCTGAGGCAAATGCCTCAAGTATCTCACATAGTTCCAGTATTGTTTTTGTTTGTTTTTTGTTAATCCTCACCTGAAGATACTTTTCCATTGAATTTTTAGAGAGAGTGGAAGGGAGAGAGGGGGAGAGAGAGAGAGAAACATTGATGTGAGAGAAACACATTGATTGGTTGCCTCCCACATGATCCTGACCAGGGCTGGGGATTAAATCTGCAACCCAGGTACGTGCCCTTGGCCAGGAGTCAGACCTGTGACCCTTTAGTTCTCGGGCCGATGCTCCAGCTGCTGAGCCAAACTGGCCAGGGCCGTAGTCCCAGTCTTGATGGGGACATGAAGGTCCTGCCATTCAGGAGTTTATAGTAATAATAAGAACACTAAGTGCTCTATACAAATTACTGTCTTATAAATGAAAATGATAAATGCAAGGAGAGAGGTTATGGAGAAAGGTCGTAGGAGCTAACAGGAAGGAGAGCTTATTTCCATAAGGGGGGCAGTAAAGGCTTTGGACGAGGTGGTGTTTATGCATGACCTTGCCATGCTCTGGCATAGTGGGGCAGTAATCGAGAGAAGATCCTAGTACATCCAAAGCTGGTCGACACCACCAATCATCAGGGGAATGCAAGTCAAATCCCCAATGAGATATTACCTCACACCCCTTATTGCAGCTATCATCAAAAAGACAAGAAATAGCAAGTGCTGGCGAGGATGCAGGAAAACTGAAACTCTTGTGCGCTGCTGGTGGGAGTGTAAATCAGCACAACCACTATTGAAAACAGTATGGAGGTTTCTCAAAACATTAGAACTAGAATTACCATAGGATCCAACAATTCCGTTTCTGGGGATTTATACAAAGAACACGAAAACACTAATTCGAAAAGATATCTGCACTCCTATGTTCAGTGTGGCATTATTTGCAATAGCCAAGACATGGAAACAACCTAAGTGTCCATCGATGGATGAATGGATACAGAAAATGTGGTGTGTATACAGACTGGAACATTATTCAGCAATAAAAAGGAAATCCTGCTATTTATGACATGGATGGCCCTTGAGGGCATTATGCTAAGTGAAATAAGTCAGAGAGAGAAAGACAAATACCGTACGAGATCTCCCTTATACGTGGTACCTAAAAGCAACAAGAACAACAAATGGAGTTAATAGGTACAGAGAACAGACTGGTGGCTGTCAGAGGCCGGGGAGTGAAGGTGAGGATGAAATGGGTAAAGGGGATCAAAAGGTACAAACTTTCAGTTATAGAATAAATAACTGCTGGGGATGTAATACACTATATATATGTAACATACTATATACAATGTTATATTTAATAACACTGTATATTGTATATTTGAAAGTTGGTATGCAGCCTGGAGAGTATTATGCTAAGCGAAACAAACCAAGCAGAGAAAGACAAATATCACATGATCTCACTTATTTGTGGAATATAATGAACTAAACAAACTGATGAACGAAATAGACCCAGAGACATAGAAGTAGGGTACAGACTGACAATGCTCAGAAAAGGGGGTGGGAGGGGGAAGAGAGAAACCACAGAACTTACATGCATGTATGCATGACCAATGGACACAGACAACAATGCTGGGGATGGGGGAGGAGGGGAGGAGGGTGTCAATGGAGGAAAAAGGAGAAGCATCTGTAACAAAAATAAATTAATAAAAATAATTTAAAAAAAAAAGAAAGTTGCTATGGGAATAGATCTTAAAAGTTCTCATCACAAGACAAAACTGTAACTATGAATGGTGCTGGATGTTAACTAGACTTATTGTGCTGAGTGTGTCACCATATATATGTGGAAATCCCAGAAATCCAATCCAGCTTTTAAGTGAAATAGGGGAAGAAAACGTGCAGGCTGTGAATGAAGAAGGTGTGCCAGGTGTTGATGGAAGTGTGCGTTTGTGCAGTGCAGAGCGTGTCTGGGAGGCCTTCCCAGGGCAAAGGAGGAGGCCCTGCAGGGATGGACTCATTTTACAATGCCTTCCTGTAAACAAGACCCTCTCTCCAGTTCTGTGGGTGGAGACAGAAGCTGGTGTGTGGAAGCACGTGGATAAACGGTGCTTGTGTAGGTGAAGGAGATGTCTCGTGCCTGTCTTCATTCATCAGCGAATCCTTGCCTCAAGAACTGGTTTCTGACTCAGCAAACAGAAGTCTGTCATGGTCAAGATCTGGGTGAATGTTCACTCCAACAACAAAAACCCTAATGTGCAAACCCAGCTGTTATGAGCCACATTTACACAAACACAGAGGAGAGAGCAGGAATTCAGAATTTTCTAAAAATGTAAGCCCAAGGTGGAATCGGGGCTTGGCTAGACGATTTGATTCTGAACCCTACGATTCGTCCAGAGTCCACCCCTCTGGGTTTGCTGTTGCTGTTTTCCAGCTGCTGGTACGCAGCCACCATCCTTTGTTTACTGCTAACTGCCTTCGACTGGTCAGTTCAGGCACAGACATTTCAGGAGGTTGTTTTGAGCCAGTTCCCAGTTTTGAATAAGCTGAGTCATTTATGAATCTATAACAACCCAGCCTGGAGGGGCAGATTTCTGTCGGAGAGAAGGTGTTCCATATGCGAAGTGAAAGGGAGTGTTAGAAATAGTGAGTGAATCACTGGCAGGTGTGGCTCAGTTGGCTGAGCACCATCCTGTGCACCGAAAGGTCGCTGGTTGGACTCCTGGTCGGGGCACATGCCGGGTCGCAGGCTCGATCCCCTGCATGGGAAGTGCAGCTGATCGACGTTCCGCTCTCACATAGGTGTTTCTCTCTCTTTCCCTCTGCCTTCCTCTCTCTCTGTCTAAAAATTCAATAAAAATATTTTAAAATAATTAGTGAAGATAACGTAGCACATAAATGTCTAATCTGGATTGTTTGTGGGAGAGCAGAGGTATGGTTACCATAAGCAATTATTTGTTAAATTAATAAACTAATCGCACCAACCTGAAGATGGTATTTTTTCCTAAAATTAGCTCATAGTCAGATAATATTTCATTGGGAGGGGTAGAACTAAGCCTCCTGAAGATGAAATCTATGGCATTTGATGCCCCTAGAAGACATTCAAATTCCTTTTGCAGGAGGAGCCATAGTTTTTGTCTTCAAATGAGTGGATTTAACACCCATATCACTGAAGTTTTTACCTCACCCAGTGGCTCTATTTCTCAGAAAACCAAATGATCAAGTGGCCTGACCAGAAAAAAAAAAAACTATTTTAAGAATGAAAAAGTTGTGACCTGAAGTGTATTAATTTACTTACTTTTAACAGAGTGATGGGAAATAGGTTTTCAGACTCTGAGGATGTGAGCACTCGGAGGAGTGTGGACATCAGTCACCCAGTCCGGTGGCCTTCAGACCCTTTCTAACATTCTTCTCCAAGGGAGGTCTGTCTGCTCCCCCAGCATATAAAACAGGCCAAAGGGAACTGCAGAGACCGAAATGGGGAAAGGGGCTGGAAACCTCAAATCCAAGTCACACAGATGTAAGGAACGGGTCTGGAAGTAGTTCCTGACTCCAGGTCCCCAGCTTCCCCCATTGTGCCCACCGATAGGACACGGACTGCAAAGGGGGTCATTTCCCATCACAGTGTGTGCGTACCCACAGGCTCATGGTTCTGATCAAATTTGACTAAGGTCAGTGCCCCCTGGCCTTTTTCATAACCAGTCCCACACCCAGTGTCTGTGAGGCACCCTGGGCTGGTGGTTCTGAGCCAGGCCCAGCCACCCTGATGGGTGAGAGGAATCTCTCCACACACCAGTAACCCATTGCTATGGGGAACACAGGCTTGGAAGCTCTAGGCTCTGGCTCACTACTTCGCCAGAGAAAATGAAGACAGGGAAAGACTTTGGCCTGGCCATGTTCTAGCTATGTCTTTGATGCACTGTCTTCTAGCACTTGTCCAGGAGCAAGATCCATGCACCCAGGAAAGGGCTGTTTGCTCAGCGGAGTCAGCAGAGCCTCACTGCACTAAGGCACGTGGCCATACTGTGTTCACTCCACACAATGCTCTTAGTGCCTGTTTGATCAAATCCCTGTTCTAAAGGCTGTGGTAACAATGAAATTGAAAGAGGTCATGGAATAAGTGTCTGATCA
Organism: Tadarida brasiliensis; assembly: GCA_030848825.1. Classification (NCBI taxonomy): domain Eukaryota; kingdom Metazoa; phylum Chordata; class Mammalia; order Chiroptera; family Molossidae; genus Tadarida; species Tadarida brasiliensis. The sequence goes on from CM061266.1 coordinate 85,541,860, forward strand.
ATGCCGTCAAAGACAGATCAACCAGGTGTTACTGGAGCATGAAGAAGCCTCATGGAGGAGAGAGATCTGGACTGTCTCTTGAAAAATGAGTAGGGTTTCCACCAGCAGAGAAAGGGAAAAGGGCCACCCAGGTGAAAGCAACAGACTAGACAGTGGGAGAGTTTTCCCATCAAAGTGGGAAAATTTAAGTCTTCTTAAGGGAAAGGTTTGCTTCTTGGTTTGCAAAAAAGCAGATCCCATGAAGAGGCATACTGGAGGGATGAGGTGTGCCAAGACTATGCAAGACCTGGAGTACAGTAGCAAGGAGACTGGGCTTTACCCTCTATTCATTCCTAAGACAAGATATTAGACACTCCGTAGGTGCTAGGCACTATGGTAAGTAAGGTAGGTGTTGGGGAAGCCAATGTAAAATTACAGTCTTGGAATTATAGAGAGATGTAAAGAAATAGTGGCATAAGGACTATGATTGAAATCTATAGAAAAATAACAGGTAAGAAGTGGGGGTGGCTAACCCTACATGAAGCTTAGGCATGCCTCCAGGGATGTGGCAGGAGAGGGAATCGAAGCTTACGGTTTAAGAAAACAGGGCTGCCAGCCAGGAACGTGATTAGAGCTGCATTTAAGGAAGATTACCCTCACTGGTTGTGTGGATGTTTTGGAGAGAGGAGTGACTAGAGATAAGGATCCCAGTTGGGAGGCCATTGCGTGGTCGGGGGGTGGGGGGGGACAATGAGGCTCACGGCAGCAATGGCGGGAAAGAAGACATCAGTGGCTTTGGCAGCTCCAAGTGTCATAACAGATAATTCAATGCACAGCAGCTACCTACCACAAAGTCTAATTCACATAATTAACCTGTGAGACCACGGTTAGGTCTCCTTTTCTGCAAGCTGTACCACCGAAGACAGATATAATCCAGACACTCCGACTCACAAAACTTTTCCCATCCCTGTAATTACGAACTGTCATTTATCCACTCAATCTTAAATAAATGACTCCTCTTTCTAAATACACCCCTTTTTAAACCCATCTCCTGGTATTTTGCTTAAGAACCTGTAACGATCCCTCCACTCCACTTCCAAAGTATACAAATATTGCCAAAGAAGATTTATGGGGAAAAGGGTAGTAATCTTAAAATATTTGAAAATTTAACCATGAGGCTCAGAAACACTGTGTGTGTGTGCAAATGGAAGAATAAATCTTTTTGTCTCTGATCCCCAGGTTCTTCTATACATAACAACAATAAGTCCAAAAAATCTCTCAGCAACCTTCTATGCACCCGCCAGCTGAGTGGAGAAAGACACTTTCAAGAAATTAGCCTGGAGAGCAGGGCCTGAGGCGTGAGACGCTGGGAGACGTGCTCAGAGGTGGACTCAGGGCCAGCACCTTCCTCCTCAATCGGGAGGAGGCTCCTTCTGACCGGTGGTGGGAAGACGGAGCACACAGGCTGTACTTGGATCACTCAATGTGACTGATTTATGACTAAAATGGTGCAGTTTGCACATAGCAGTCAGTCAATAAATATTTATAAAACTGAATATTAAGGGGCAAATTTTAGATGAATATAGAGAAAACTTTCCAATAATTAGAGCTGTCCAGTTATAATGACTAACCATCTTTTCCCCTTCTCCCCTCCACTCCTCGTCCAACTCCTCCTCTTCCTCCTTCTTCCTCTCCCTCTCCTCCTCCTCTTTCTTCTTCTTTTTCATTAACCACAAAAACAATGTGATTGCAATCATCACTTTATGAGGAAGATCATCTTGGAACTACAGGAAATACAGAGTCCCAATTGCCAAAGAAATCGTGTGTGTGTGTGTGTGTGTGTGTGTGTGTGTGTGTGTGTGTGTGGTGGGGAGGGGTAAGAGACCAGAGAACTAGAGATAATAATAGAAATTCGAGTGAGATACAGCAATTTCTGATCATTCATGACAAGGGTGCAAAGGAAGAAGGATGACATCTGGTTGAGAGAACCGGGAAGAAGTGTTTGGAGGATGACTAGGACCTAGAAGGATGGATAGCATTTTAATAAAATGCAGAATGGGTGAGCAAAGCATTGGTTATCTATCATATATTGGCTGGGGCATAGGGTACAAGGAGCAGAAAGCTTTTTGGGATCTTATGGCAAGGTTTATTAGGAGCTCAAGTGAGGAGTTTGCCCTGGATCTGGGTAGCTATTTAGGGTTGTGTTACAATAAAATAATAGTATTGAAACTGTCTGGGGAGCCGTCTGGCAGCACGGAAAAGGAAAGATCATAGGGCAAAAAGAAACGAGGCGGGAACTAGTAGACGGACCACAGTCCATGTGGAAGATGATGACGACATGAACGACAGATGAAGAAAAGGGAAGAGATATGGGAGAAATAGTGAAGCATGAGGGGGCGTTAAAATGTCCCTGAGATACCGAGTCTAGATACTCTAGGAAAGTCAGTTCTACTAGTGGAATAGAACACAGACAGAATCATCACACAAATAAAAGAAAGGATGAGAGAGAGGAAGACGCAGAGGAATTGCCTCTGTGGGAGTATGTTGAACACGTACCCACCGCGCCTGCTTCGTCTAGATTTCAAGCATGTCTGCTAGCAGCGCGTTGTGTCTTACGTGTCGTTTATTACACATGCTGGTGGAAGCGCTGAATTCAGCACAAGGTGTACCATTTTACATACATGAATACGGATTCAAAGTCATGGCTAAAATAACCACACAGTATTCACTCACATTCTGATAGGACTTCCTAAGTGGAAGGGAAAGGGATGCAGATGCAGCAGATTTATCATAGCCCCAAGCACACACGTGGGAGCATATCATGCATTAGAACAAAACATGCCACTTATTTCACATGTGAAAAGTAAGAGAACCACTGGCCCAAGACATTGGAGTCTGTGCATTTTTTTGAATAGGGTCAAGTGTATTGAGTGGACAAGTAAGAAATAATTTGAGCCCTGGCCGGTTTGGCTCAGCAGTTACAGCGTTGGCCTACGGACCAATGAGTCTCGGGTTCGAAATTTCGGTCAAGGGCACATACCTTGGTTGCAGTTTGTCCTTGGCCCTGATTGGGTCGTGCGGGAGGCAACCAGTTGATGTGGCTCATCAATGTTTCTCTCTGTCTCTCTCTCTCTCTCCCTCCCACTCTATCTAATAATAAGTAGAAGAAGAAGAAAAAAAGAAATAATTTGATTTGGTTTGGGGCCCTCATCAGCTGATCAGGCCTAAGGGCTCTTTGTGTTCTGTTTGTCTATTTGGCAATTACTTGGAAGTACCTGAACTTCTCCCTCTTTCTTACACACATGAAAATGAATGATTCAAGTCTTAAAACAACTGACCCTGGCCTGCAATTTGACTTAATCCAGATCTACCTTCAATCAATGGGGGCAAGTGATGAATGACAGGAGCATGTGCTTTGCACTCAGACAGCCCTGGGCTTGAAGCCTGCTGTCACAGTTAGCACCTGTGAGAACATCAGTAAGTTAACCGATCTCTCTGTGCCTCAGTTCCTGATCTTTCAAAGGAGGACGAGAGGACCACCTTCAGAAGATGGTGGTGGGATTGGCACGGACGGTGGGTGTCTAGCATGTCTCTGACAACGGGAGGTGCTCAACGAAGAATGATTCTCTCCAGCCACCCAGCTCACCCCCAGGACTGTGACCAAGAGCAGGCTATAGACCACAAGGCAGACGGGAAAGCTAACCTCCAGAAAACCCAGGCTGCCCAAACTGCTTAAGAGGAAACAGGAATTTTGCTTTAGACATAGCTTTAAGGGGAAACATTATTTTTCTTTCAACTAATATGAATATATTTAATATTTGAGATGTTGACTAAACATTCTTTTAATATTGTTTTTAAAAAATCAAGCAAGAGTAGAAATTGAGAAATGAGTTTTTCCTTCTATAGACATGTTAACTCAGCCACACTGCTTATCCCATGGACTCTGCTCAGAGATTTACTGTAATTGTTCCATTCATTTCACACTTTCCCATGTAAAACCGTGTGTGGTTAAGCTAATGCACTTAACATAGCTATTTTGTTTAGTTTTCCATTTCTATTTGAATACTATGCAAGAAATTGTAGCATTCCCTGTGTGAGCAACAACCAGTAATTGTAATTTTACAAGTTATCTGATTCTAACTAGGTGTGTGACCTTGGGAAATTCACTTATCTTCCTTGGTCTCAGGTCTTCAGCTGAGAAAACAGATTTAATAATGTCCCACTGTTATGAAAATCACTTGTTGGGAAGACTGAGATATGGACATAAATTCCTAGCATAATCCCCTTCCCAGCTTCCCATGATGACAAGATGATAATAGTTCAGATTCTGAATGTTCCAGAACTATTCTAAGTGCTTTTTTTCATACAAATGTACTTAATCTTGTCAAGGACCTTATGAGCTAGGAACCACGACTGTTCCCATTGTCCAGAGGCACAGGGAGGTTAAGGAACTTGCATAAGGTCACTTATGAGTGAGTGGAGTCGTGTCCACGCAGTGGGTTCCGCAGGTTGAATGCATGTGCTCTATGGCCTTTGTCAAATCTGAATTCATTACATTAACGTTTTTGGATGATTCCATGTCTGTGACCACAAATTTAAAAAAAAAAAAAAAAAAAAAGCCAGGATCTCTTTCAATGGAGTAAAAGTGCTGGATAGAAGGTTAAAATTTCTTTTGGTTTGGTCTCTTTTCCCAGGTAATACTACAAGACCCAAATCAAGTTGGTAAACACTGCCCAGCCACCTCCCCCTACTTCGCTAAATGTGCTCTTCATTTAACCGAGGTATCAGAGAAAAACAAAATCTGTCCATTGAGTCTCAGATGGATTGCCCCACATTCCTGTCTGAGGGGGACTTGCATCCCTCTGCCTCCTGGATTCGGAATGCATAAAGGTGTGCGTTATGACATCGCTGGTCAAGTTCCAGTCCTTCCCATTGAAATATTGACTCTGTGTGTCAATACGTGTATTACCTCATCGTCCACTGTGAGCTTTCTCTACATGTGGATCTGGATATAGAAAATGCAGAAGGGTCCCTTGATTCTCTCTCCCTCCCTCCCTCTCTCTCTCTCTCTCTCTCTCTCTCTCTCTCTCTCTCACACACACACACACACACACACTGTCTTTGTACTTTATTGTAATGTATAAGTATTTTGCATCCTTAAAGTGCTTAGATAAATAGAGAGGATTGCATCATACTAATGTAAGCAAAACAATTAAAATTAATATGGTATAAGTATTTTTTTTCATCAACTGGGGCCTACTACCAAGTAGTTCAGCACTCTCCCCTTCCTTGTACCCCCACCCTCACTAGCAAAACGTATTCTGTTTTCATTTTCTTATACAGTGCAATTCAACCCTCTCTTTTGTTCTATCTTTTCCTTCCACAATTTCCCTGGGCCCAGCTTTCCTGCTCAATTGTTCACATCAGGCTGGTTCATCAAGGAGGAATTCTGCAGTCAGCTGCTAAGATGGTCAATTTCTACCCCATTCTGCTACATGGAACCTGTCCACAACCCGAGTGAGAAATGCATCTCTGTGAACGACCCACCTGGTCAACTGGGTGGCAAGTGCTGATATCCCATCTCCTCTCACAGTCAGGGCAGCGCCTGTTGTCTCATGCGGAGACTCAGAGCCTTAGGTGACATTCCATCCCCGAAATTGCCTGCTTCTTGACGAAGAAGCTGTTTAAACATGTCCCCAGTTTGGGGGGCCGTTGTCTGGAGGGGAAGAGATAGGAAGTGAGGCAAGAGAAGCAGTTAGCTGGGAGGGCTCAGACCATGGGTGAGAAAGAGGGGGCGCCCACAGGAGCTCGATGGACAGAGGTCAGGGGGCACCACTGGAGGTGAATCAGAGAGGGAGCCTGGTGGAGAGAGAGCGGAGGCTTCGCCTGGCTGGGACCCCACAGGGCGACGGAGAGTCAGGCCCAGTTCCAGCTGATGGTCACCCCGAAGTGACGCCAGCTGCCATTGTTCTCTCCTCGCCTCTGTTTCTTTACCTCGTGGTCAGCATTTCTTACTGGCACTCATTTAACATTAAGCACGGGGTAGATATTTGGAGGAGTCCAAGAAGGACAGACTGGACCCTGCCCTGGGCAGCTCTTGGGGTCTTTTCCTGATTCCTCGGGGCGCTGTGCTGGGTCACATCGCAGCCCGCTTTGCTCAGCTTCAGTCCCGACCATCTTCAAGCTGGCTAATAAAGAACAGAACAGGAATCCGTGAAACTTCCAATTCCTCCAAATGCATGCACTTTGGCCTGCAATAGGGAGAATGTATCTGTAAAAGTTAAAAATGCCTCAAGAATGTATATGCTTACTAAGCCCTCTGCGCACTGCCAGCCCCTGGGAATGCGGCAGCCGGGCGCTGAAGGAGCTGCCTGGCTGCAGAGCTTTCCAGCAGCACTTCGGTCCCCGCCATCAGCCAGTTTCTCCTCATGGAAACCATTTTGCCATCAAAGAAAAATTCTGCTTTCCCGTCATTTAATTATGTGGACATTTGCTAAATTAAATGTACTGAGAGGCCGGGAGCCAACATCTACAAAGGAGAAATCTCAGACTCCTGTTTTCTGCCATTCTGTGCTTCCTTGAAAACAGACACTGGGCAATGGAAAATGTGGTCAAGTTGTAACGTTTGTGCTCAAAGGAAAAACACCTTTCCTTTTCTTTACATTGGCCAGCGCACCTGGCAAGGCGACGACCAGCTGAGCCGTCGGGGAGCGCAGCAAGCAGGGACTGGGACACTCCTGTGTATTCTTTTCTTGCACCCATGTATTTGCACAGATATACTAACACCAGAAATATATTTTAATATATCATTTCTGGAGGTAGAATATATACATATATATTCAATGTGTTTTGGATTGACAAAAAGTAGGTCATTCACCCTCAAAGAAATGTTTTCAAGAAAATGTTCCCAAAGTAGGAGCTATTTGCTCTGAAATGTGCAGTGGTGGCGGTCCTCGGTCCCTAAGCTGATAGAAGAGACAGGAGACAGGAGGCACATAGCAACTCCGAGAAGTCTTCTCTTTAATTCTCCCAGAAAGGAATTGACAGCTTTGCTTGATCCTGAAACAATGTGTCCCCAGGTTGTGGGGAGAGGAGGTTATTCTCCTCTTAGCTTTTCCACATGGCTTTATTAAAAAATTGTTTAACTTTTTTGGAAACAGTTCTTTATTTGAAAAATAGAAATGCAGGTGCTTCCTAACAGACCCTGACTGTCACATGTTTTGAGATTGAGGTGAAGAAAGAAGAGATGTCTCTGTCTGCTCTCCTTGAGTGTGGTGGGACCAGAGTCACCGCCCAGCCCTCTCAGCTCCCTGCCCCAACACCCGGGCCAGCTTGAGATGCTCTGGAGTCTGTACACAGCCTTAATGAAGGCTGCAAAGCTTTCCCTAATGTTAAATTCCTCAGTCAACTTCTGGGCCCCTTTAAATTGTGAACAAGACGACCCTTGTTCTGGAAAATCTATCACCTCCTGCCAAAACACACACATATACAAAAACAGGACTGTTGGGCAAATAAATCTTTCCAGAGAAAATAGATTCCTTTCCAATTCAGTCAACTGTACTGAGCTGGAAAGGGAGAAATGTTATTTTTCCAGTATGAAGGGAAAACAAGATCTTTCCTTGTTTACCCTGTCTAGCCCATTTCAAAAGAAGGTCAGTTTAATTCCTTCATTAAAAAAAAAAACCCTCAAGTGTTGTTTATCAGAAGACACTTGGTTCCTTTCAGGCTGGAAATCACACATTGGGGCTCTGTGCCTTCCTTTTGACCTAAGACTCACGAGGCAGAGCCGAGTCCCCGCTGCCCCGGAGATGTCAGAAGTTGGGAATGGGAGAGACCGGTCAGGACACAGTCTGGTGATGCGGAACTCTTTGCTATTGGCTGCCCTGGGAACCATTCAAGTCACAGAGCATGAGATACTGAGCTTATGAACTGATCTCCACTTTATTCAAGGCCACACACATATTCTATGCTTACTTTTTACCTACGTTCCCCATAATCTGTGAGCCTGAATCATCTCCTAGGAGAGTGAGAAAATAGAGTAATGAAGTGCTGTGCTGAGGAAATGGATTTAAATGGCATGATCAAGGAAGTCCCAACCATGACTGCGTTAACTTGAGACGAGACTCGGTTCCTAACTCCTCACGTGAAATTAGGCTTCACATGTATAGCATGTAGCGTGTAGTTGTTGCTCTATAAAGCAAATGCATTTCAAAACCTGATAAATTTAGGAGATTAAACTTAAAAAATTATTATAAGAAATGTTCCGACAACATGGATGAACCTTGAGGACAGTATGCTAAGGGAAACAAGCAGTCACAGAAGGCAAGTACTGTTTGATCCCATTTATATGTGATATCTAAAGTAGTCAGACCCTTAGAAACAAAAAGTAGAGTGTTGGTTGCCAAGGACTGGGGGGAATGGGACAAGGAAGTTTTGTTTAATGTATATAAAGTTTCAGATTACCAAAATGAAAAAGCTCTGGAGCCCTGTTCCATAACTACGTGAATATACTTGACACTACTGATCTGTACACTTAAAAATGGTTAGGATGGTAAATGTCATATTACGGGTTTTTATTACAATGAAAGGCATGTTTTCTACATAATTATTTTTTAAAAACTAGAGAATAATAACTTAAAATAGATCTGAGAGAAGTCATCTTGTCACCCTCTCACCCAAAGCAGGATATTACATTAGCTAGTTCAGAGAAAGGGAATCATTTCATACATTTTCATTTGTTTCTAGTTTTGTTAATAGTTGTCTTACCCAATGTGTGGTTGCCATAAGCTTATACAATATGCATTTCTTTCTTCTCTCAATCCAAGCCAGTTCCCAACAGAACAAACGTTCTGCTTGACTGAATTGGAACGTGAGTGAGCTCCAAGTGGAAACACTTGCCTCCTCCCTTCCCATTTGTTTAATCCCTGGTGCGGTTTGGATCTTCCAGGGTCTGGGAGAACATAAGATGTGTTTGAGAATTAATGTTCTGCACCCAGAGCAGAAGGGTCAGAAAACCTGCAGTCCCCTCAAGGTGCAGCTAGAACTGCCCTGTGGACTCCCGGGTGAAGGCATCCTTCCAAGTCCCCCTTCAGTGTGGCTCCAGAGACCACAGAGGAGGCAGCATTTGCAAAGACCTCTTTCCAGAAGCACTAAAAGTCTACTGACTGGTCCAAAGAAATCTCCATGTCTAACGACTGAGGTGGGAAAAAAATGTCATGTGGTTTCTTAGACAAACTCTCATGATCTGAGAATGATACAGAGAAATTGTTGATTTCAAAGACAATGTTTAAATAATGTAGGATGTAAAGCATTGTATCTAGACCTGTTCAGTGAGTAGCCATTAGCCACATAATAGTTATTAAGCACTTAAAATGTGGCTCATCCGAATTGAGATGTGTTCTCAGTATAAAATACACACCAGATTCTGAAACAATAGAAAAAAGAATGTAACATCTTATTAATAACTATAATATTTGTCATATGTTGAAATTGTATTTTATATATAGTGGATTAAATAGTGTATATTATTAAAATCAGTTTGACCTGTTACTTTTTACTTTCTTAATATGAATACTAAAATTTTTAAATGACATTGTGGCTTGCATTATATTCCTAATGGACATTACTGATCTAGACTATTCTGTGAAATTTAGAATATATAAGAATGAAGGCAAGGGACTACAGTGGTATGATATAATAATAACAGTATATAGCTTTTATGACACATCTCCTATGTGTCTGATACTTAATATATATGATTTTAATTCCTAATAACATTCAAGGAAGGTAATTATTAATAGTCTTATTTATTGAAAGGCTAAGCATCTCGCCCAAAATTACATAGCTTGCTAGTGGCAGAGCTGGTATTTAAATTCAGATATTCTGGGACCAAAATACATGAGCATTCCAATTTCCTAACCATTCTGTTTCCTCACTTGAAAAAATATGCCCAAGAATGTTGACATTAGGTGACTTGGAAAAAGCAGGGATGTCTTCCCACTCAGCTCCTAACTATAGCTTAAAAATTTTGAAGATCTGAAAAACAATCTTATCTATTGATTCTTTGATAATTGAGAAGGGCTTAATAGAAACATTGGTCCTTAAATTATAAAAACGAACATAATTTAAGTTGAAGAAAATTATAAATTAAGATCCAATTTTTCCTTAATACAGAACAAAACTAAAATGTATCTGATGGGAGGGGGGGATGTTAATATTGGTTGAGTACCTACTGTTTGCCTCGAGTGTTCCCGTAAGTTCATAATTCTTGACAAGTCCAAAATGGAAAACATAATCTTTATCCCCAAACCAGCTCCTCCTCCTCCTTCTTCATTCTCTATCTTAGGCTCTGTCACCAGTCTACCCAGTAAGTTTAGCCAGAAATCTTGGTGCTTCCTCTACTCCTCTGATGTCCTTCCCTTCCTTACAATCTTGCCACTTTATAGGACACGGATTTACTTACTCAGCCTGAATAGCACAGGCTGTGCTTCTCAATGGCTGTGCCCATCCTTTCTCTCACCAGCAGAACATAGCCCCATATCCAGCTAACATGGGCATAATTCAGCCTTTTAATTTTTTCCAGTCAAATAGCTTTATGAATATAGCTCTCTGTTGTGTTAATTTGCTGTTACTTAAGATTTGTTAGCTTTGGGGGTTTATTGCCCTGTAAATTTCCTGTTGATATACTTTTTCCATCTTTCTATCGAGGTTACTGTCTTTTTTGTTGTTGATTTGTTTGATTTAATTTCTTGTTTGATTCCTATTCTTCTATATTCTAGATAGAAATCTCTTGTTCATTTAAAACCTTGTAAAGGTTCTTCCCCAGTTTGAAATATGTTTCTAACTTTATTCCTGTGCCCTTTTTTAATAACAGAAATCCTTAACTTTGATACTCAATAACCAACTTTATACCATATGGTTTTTGACGTTTTTACTTAAAAAGTCCTCTACTGCCTCAACATCAGAAAATTGTAGAAAAAATTTATCATGGATCTCAAAGATCTAAGTGAAATTTTGGTGAGATTATACTGTATTTACTAGATAAACGTGAGGAGAGTTAATATCTTTATAATATTGTCTTCTCACCCAAGAACTAGGAGTCTCTCATTCACTCAGGTTTTTCCTATGTCCTTTATTAGAATATTTGTTTCCTCAAGGAGGCCTTAAGTATTCTTGGTTAAGTTAATTACCAGATTTTTTTAGTTGTTATTGTTGTGTGAATGATATCTTGCTTTTTAAATAACATGTCTAGGTGTTTGCTGTTGGAAATGCTCTTATAATCTGATCATATCTACATCAAGTTTTTATAGTTTACCCATTGATTCCATTGGTTATTCTGAGTAGATAAATATATTGCCTGCAAAATAATGACAGTTTCTTTTTTTCCAATCCTCATATTTCTCTTTCTTTCCTTCCGTGTTGGCCAGGATTTCCAATATTATAGTATTGGTCATAATACAGTGGTTTCTGACAGTGAGAATGTCTGTCTTGTTTCTGGTCTTAACAAGAATGCACTTAAAGTTTCTCCATTAGGTATAATATTTGCTGAGGGTTTTGAAATGTAATCATCATCCATTTAAGAAATTTAAAGAAGTCCTTTTCTACTCTTAGCTTGCTAAGAGTTTTTATCATAAATAAATAATTTGTCAAATTCTTTTTTCTGCATCAATTGAAATTATTATCATGAGATTTTTAAAAATGTAATCTACTGATATTCTGAATTATGTTGGCAAAATTCTTAATAATGAATCATTCATTAATCTAGGTATATTATTTTAAAACATACTATTGGAATCAATTAGCTAATATTTTAACAATTTTTTTTCTTTATTGATTTTAGAGAGAGGAAGGAAGAGGGAGAGAGAGATAGAAACATCAATGAGAGAGAACATCGATTGGCTACCTCCTGCATGCCCCTCATTGGGGATTTGGCCCACAACCTGGGCATGTGCCCTGACCAGGAATTGAATCGGTGACCTCTTGGTGCATGGGTCGAGGCTCAACCACTGAGCCATACCAGCTGGACTCAATTAGCTAATATTTTAAAGGATATTTTCATCTACTTGCTTAAGAGAAAGAAGGTATAATTTTTTATACCATGTTTATTTTATTGTACCAATATTATTAAATGAGCTTGGCAGTTTTTTGTTTTGATTATTCTGGAATAACTAATAATATAGAAGAAAATTTATTGTTTCTCAAGAGTGTGATACGATTTACCTGAAAAACCACTTGGGCCTATAGTTTTTTTGTGAGGGGAGGTTGTTAATTATAATTTAATCTCTTTAAAATGTATTGGTCGATCCAAGTTCCCTATTTCTTATGCCAATTTTAGCATTTTATATTTTTTCCATTTTGTTTAGGTTCTCAATTTTTTTAATTTATAAAACTTTTAGTATTTTAATGTTTTTTTAAAATGATAGCTGCTGCTGGAGATTTCAAACAATATAGAAATGTTTAAAGAAGAAATTGAAAAGTGCATCCCAAATCCTATACCCCAGAAATAATCAAAATAGAAACATCTCTATATATGTATATAGTTACAATTTTATAGCAGGCATTTCTCTGTATGTATAGTTATAATATTATTATTATTAATAGCAAACACATATAGTAACTACTATTATTACATAAGCTACAGATAAAAGAATTATATACATATACAAATAGAAAAATGAATGCCTAGATAGCTAAATGATAGATAGGTAGATAGATACCCTGCATATAGTTCTATTATAATACTCATAACCAAAAATTTCATTTATCGGTTATAAGAACACCCCCATGGGGTTCTGCACATAATGAGAGTAGACACCCTGTTTGTTTGGGGATTTTTTTTCACCACCACAGCTAGCCTGGTTTCTGACATCTATCTCAAGCTATCAAAATTTTATCAAATGCATGAGTTAGGAAATGGATGAATGAGCAATGCTGTGTGCAAACACTGTTCTCTGAACTACTTGCATTTTGTTTATATAATCCTCCGCAGACCCTTGCAAGAGAGACAGTATCATCTCTGTTTTATAGTTGAGGAAACTGTAACTTGCCCAGGGTTTGACAAGTGACAGCTGATTGGTGAGATCCTGGAATCAGATCTCACCCGGATACCTGCTCTCTTTCCACACTGATAATCAGAACAAATGTCCCACAATAAGAGAAAGAAAAGAAATGCAAAAGGGCCAAAAGAAATACTAAGAATCTACAGTTCCTTCTTTGAACAAAAGCGCCTTCTAGATACCAAGCATTGGGATGGGAACTGGATTTTGGGGACTCATAACTAGAGTACTGCCTACGTTCCCTACTAGGCAAACAATGAGACATGTGGTCTCATGGTTAGGCCGCGCTCTGGAGTGTGGGGTGGCATGAAAGGGAGGTACAAGAAAGATGTTTCCCAGAGGCTTCCCATGTAAAGATGGAAAAAAGAAGGTGGGCAACGAGGAGAAAGGGCCAGTGCTCTGCACCTACAGTGACCAGCAGAAGAAGGGGCCCTGCGGGGGACAGACATGGAGCTGCGTCCTTCGTCCTCTTTATAAAATGGTACCCATTTGGGCCCACCAATGAGGAAAAATGCCCTCTGTGGGCTGATCACCTGGAAGAAGTTCCCCTTCCTCCCGCCCTGCACCTGGAGCTGAGCCAGAGCAGATGTCGGCCTCCATGACGTCAGCGTGACTGGGTGCCCTGGTCAGAACAAAGCCACCCCACCACCCTGCCTCCTGGGGAGACGTCCTGGGAAGGCCGTCCTCATCATTGCTCAATTTATTTAAGGCCACTTTAACAAATCATTAGAACAGATCACAGTTGGCTTTATGATGTCTGTCATTTAAGATGAACGAATATGTCAATAAATAGAAGTATAACCCAATTGGGGGCTAGGAATATGGGCAGGATAGCTTATTTTCTGGTGATTTGCATATTACCAGAAATCCCAATGAAGAATTTCAGATTTCTTAACATTATTTTCAAGTATCACCAATTTTTTTCTAAAAATATAGTACTCTGAAGGAGGGTGTATTTTAAAAAATTGGGGAACCCTATTCATGTTTTTCCTTTAAATTCTAAATTTTTTGTTGAAGTAACACACACAGAAAAGAGCACAGATTGTAAGAGTGCGACCCAATACATTTTTGTAAAATGAATGCATCCAAGTTGCCAGCACCCAAGTCAAGAAACAGAATTAGTACTAGCACCCCAGGAACCCCCTCATGTCTTCTGGTCACTGCTGGCCATCCACAGACAACCGCTGCCCTGCCCTCTGGTGCCCAGGCTGGCTCTGGCTGTCTGTGGACTAACTGTGTAAATGGACTCGTTCAGACTGTGCTGCTTTCTGTCTGGCTCCGTTCCCTTAAACAGATATTTGTGAGGCTGATACCTACTGTTGCCAGTAGCAATAGTTCATTCATCCTCACTGCTGTGTAGTGTGACCTTGTAGGAATGTACCACACATGATTTAATTCATTCTGCCATTGCTCGGACATTTGGGGTATTTCCACTGTGGAGCTGATGTGTGTAGTGGCCAGCCGTCTTTAATATTTGATCCTTCTTCCACACTCTTGCGAAAGGCCTCAGCAAATATAAAAGTGAAACTCAAGGGCTGATAACTTGCTGTAGGAAGCAAAAATAACTGTAAAAGATTGTTTTCCCTGCTTGGGACATGTTAAGGTATGGTTACTGTATAAGGCAGCTATATGCAACTCACTGCACAGTGCTAAGAGTCATTAGCCAGGAAGATGCAAACAAGATTGATGAATTTGCAAGTAAGGGACATGAGTCTGTGTGCTCCCAGCTGGCTGTTTTCACCCTCTTCCTTTAGCAAAGCATGGTAAGTTTTTCATGATGTAATAATGTGACATTGCTAAGATTTAACATATACACCATGCTAACTGACTCAAGTCGGTGAGGTAGGTGACAAGAGGCATTGCTCCCAATTTCCAGGAAAGGGGGTTTAGACCAATCTCTTTACCCCTCTCCCACCCTGTGCATGACAGTGAGTCAGCATGGGCTTCAGGCTGTGGGCTGTCTCTGGCAGCCGCCCCCACCCCCGGTCAGCCTGCCTGGCACAATGCCCAGTGTGTTGCCAGGAAGGCTGTGGGAGGAGCCGAAGCCTTCAGGTGGGAGGGACTCTGGAATTCTATTAATACCTTAGATTTTTACAGTTCTGCCTCCAGAGAAATTTGAGCATCCTTTCAGAGAGCTGGCCAAAGTTTGTGACTTACATGCCAGCATTAGGAAAAACGATCTGGAGGTGGGTCCACACGGCTCCTGCGGGACTTCGGGCTCTTTGTAAGGACTGATTTCCAACCCCTGGTTATCACGTTCACAGAGGATTGCACAGGAAGACAAGTATATTGGAATGCACTTATCCTAACAGTAAAACAAAGCAAAACAAAACCCTCAGATTTGTGATATAGTAATATATGTGCTTCCTTATTGACATATTATATAACAAGATCCAGAGGTGGGGAAAAAATTAACATAATTTCAAAGTAATCACGAGTATTCACATATTTGAAGGTATCTGTAACAACTATAATGTGTATTAAAATAGTTTAATTTCTATTGGTGACAAAGTCAGAAATACTAATACTTCTGTGGTTTGCCCCTAGTTGAAAAAAAATTAAATTTCCATTAAGATGGGTCCCTGTTTTCCATCTAAATTCATAGCTCCCTGCATTCCATCACAACCCCTAATATCTATTCCCATATCAATGCTCCAAAGATAGCCCCTAGGCTGGACACACACGTACACACGTCTAAACAACGTTAGATGTCTGGAACCCCTTCCCAGGAAGCCGGGTTCTGGGCCAGTTCTGGAGTCAGGTCAGAGCCTGGGACTATAATTCTCAGACTTTCCTAGGACAGCCAGACAAGAAGTGACCTGGAAGTTAATCGCTGCCTTCTCTCGGCGGTTCCCAGCAGGGCTCCCTGTGACGGGCTGGGAAACAGGCCTTCTTTTCAGTGATGTTCTTGCTCTTTGGAAACAATCAGGGAAGTTGCGATGCAATCCAGGCATTACTGTTCATTTTAAGTTGAGGCTGCTCAGGTTATGAAAAAATGTTCATATTTTTTAGAGATGCATACTGAACGATATAGGGATTAGTAACATATCTGGGATTTGTGATTAAAATAAAAGGGGAATGAAAGAAACAGAAAGTGGTGAAAACTTGAGAATTCTGGACTCTGTGATGGTTACATGAGGGTTAATCTATTTTCTCTACTTCAGGGCGTGTTTAAAATTTTTATTATTAGCAACCTTAAAATAATTTTTGGAACAGGAAATTAGGTGGAGGATGCTTTTTTTATAGTGCTAGTTTGCTTTTTTACAATGATCATCGAATTTACTTCTATGTACAATACAATGACTCAACTGTATTGTCTTTCTTATAGTAAATATACAGGTTTTAAAAATTGGTTTCACTCATACCTTTTTGCCAGTTGTTGGACAGGGTCGTGCCCTCTAGGAGTTGATATTCAAGTTGGATAGAGAGCATGTATATACATGAGACCACAGTTGGGAAACAGCATAAGACAGTATGGTACGAATGCCAAAACACGTAATAGAGACGGAAAATGCAATAGGAGTTCGAGAGATCGTGGGGACTGGCGGCTTTGAGTTAGAAGCTGCTGCCTCTCGGCCTCAGACTTTGGGTCTCATCGCCTCTTGCTGGTCCAGGCATCTTTCTTTGCGCTCCTTTCTCCACGGTGGCATTCCCTCTGGATTCTCAAAGCTCATAAACAGCAACATCCTTGCTCCCAATATCTCCCGCCCTTTTTCTCCAGGAGACTGCATTTGATATGTCCTGAATGTCTATGGATGTGTGCCCTTATTCTGCCTAGAGTTGCTCTGTTTCCTCTTTCTATCCCGGATGGCAAACTGCAGCCCAGATGCTAAGTAAGACCATGGACATTCTTGCCCACAGTGTGGACCCTGGCCGTGCCTGGCGGTGGTAATGCTGGCCGGCAGGCAGCCAGGGGAGCACGGTGCCTGTACCCCACGGCTGCCTCAGAGGAGAGCCCCTTCCTGCCGAGTGCTGGGGAGAGGCACTCTGGCTAGCAATGAAGCTGCCGTGAGAAGACCGTGACAGCCAAGGGCTGGGTGCAGCTGGCAGCAGCTGCCGGAGCCAAACCGTAACCCTCGGAATGAGCTAGAAAAAAATCTCTTAGAGCAGGAGAAAACTCTCCAGGTGGCATTTAAGAAGACCTAAGTCCTGGATGAGCAAAATAAAAAAAAAATAATAATAATAATAATAATAATAATAATAATAATGAAACGAAAAAGGTATTTTTCACATTGCTTCGGTCATTTAAACCATAGCAAGGTTTTTGTTTTGTTTTTCGTTGTCGTCTGCATTTATTCTCCTTCTAAATCCTCTGAGACATTACGACCGGCTAGCGGGCCAGGCTGAGTCGGCAGGGAGAGGAGTCGGGGTGCCTGTCGCTCTGCTGGAGACTGCTGTGGTGGCAGGAGCCCTTGGGGCCTCAGGCCTCCCCTCGTGGCTTAGAACCACAGGTTTGAAGTAAAAGGGAAAGCATCAGATGTGTGGTACCTAGTGCGCAGGACAGCCCCCAACGGTTAGATATGCCAAACCTCAGCCTGAGAGGTGGCCCTCCCCGGGACGGCCTTCCCTGGCCTCCACATTGCTCCCCACACTGTCTTGGATAAGGGGGCTCCATAGGAGATCAGGTCTACAGGATTGAATTTTATCCCACCCCCATCTTTAAGGGGATGAAAACTAAATCCTTGAACAACAATAATATGACTGACTGCTGTTCTGTGTCCAGGGAAGAATCTTCTCCAAGAAAAGACATCAGAGTGTGTGGTCCTGATTCATGAACGTGACCCAGAGAGTGACCGGTCTGACCCAGAGAGGCTGGGACACAGGAACACTAAGCTTCTGCTTAACAAAGTCCCCAGTAATTTGCATTTCCTCCGGAATCGAAGACCGGCCACAGGGTCTGAGTCTCCAGGAAGAAACAGTGGTCTCCGGAGAGAGAGGAGGGCCAGTGGAGGTGGCGGGCGTGAAGCCCAAGAGGGCCATGAGAAATTTCTTGGGGTGAGGACGGCGACTGCATTTGAAAGAAAAGTGGCGTTTGATTTTCTATTTAAATAGTTGCCATTCATCGCGACCCTTCCATGTCCTCCAACCTTTCCACATCTGTTCCACCCACTGCTTTGACGAGGGGAGCCCTGGAGACGAACGCAGACGCTGTGCCGTGGGCGGGACGGGAGGGACCGCGCACAGCCACCCAGCTGACTGGTGGCCGCTGAGAACAGGCTGCAGTGGAGAGAAGGCTGGAGCCCGGGGGACCGCACCTCAGGAAGGGATGTGAGATGACCCCCTTTCACTCAAAATACACGAGAAGGAGGTGAATTCAATGGGACGGGGGGAAGGGGAAGCTAGTACTCACTGGGAAAAGGGCTATACTGGCAGGAGACCCTTGGATCCTTATATGACATATGAAAAAAACACACACATTTGCCTGGTTTGCATGAGAACCTCCAACACACATGTGTGCACAGCATGGGTGTACACACACACACACACACACACACACACACATACACAATCATTCCTATTTCTCGTCTCCCCTAAAATTCTATTTATCTTCTCTTATAGTATTTACCGCATGATTCTGTATTATTTCGGGTGTACTCGTATGTTTTTATAACCATACTTGTGAACTTTTGCTTTGTATGTTTCACCAGTAAAATGCCTGGCATCTGTTAAGAAGAGTTTGTTGAATAAATACTTAGCTAAATGGCTAGTGTACATGTTACTAACACTTGTTTGTTAACAAGCCGAAACTCTGACTCACTCAGCAGAATCAGGTCTCACTTGTCACCAAGGAGCTGATGCCAACTTTGTTCCTACCTTCCACACATCTCTTTGGATGAACCCTGGACGTCAGGAAGCATCAGTTCTGTGGTGACCCACGCCAGAATCCACAACACTCCTCCCTGTGCTGCAACTCCTGGCTGAGGGGGTGGCGTGGACGGGCCGGAGTGGCCGTGTGACTCTCACTGGGCTTGGCAGAGCCGGCCCAACTGCACTGCCCGATATAGCGGCCAGCTTATCTGCCCGGACAGCAAGAGGAGGGGGCAGGCCTGGCTTCTGAGTCATTTGGCAAGTGCCTGGACGCTTACTGTCCCCACATCTCCCCACACTGAGCTTTCCATTTCCTGTCACAGTACCCAAATCCTGTCATCATTAGTGAGTCATGCTTTGGGGTATTTCAGAGATCCTAATTAGTGAGTGATTTCTTTTTTTCTTTAAATTAATTTATTTTTGTTGCAAATGTTTCTCCTTTTTTCCCCATTGACACCCTCCTCCCCATCTCCCCCACCCCGTCCCCAGCTTTGTTGTCCATGTCCATCGGTTATGCATACATGCATATAAGTTCTGTGGTTTATCTCTTTCCTCCCCCCCACTCCCTCTTCTGAGGGTTGTCAGTCTGTACCCTACTTCCACGTCTCTGGGTCTACCCTGTTCCCCAGACTGTTATGTTCATTATATTCCACAAATAAATGAGATCATGTGATATTTGTCTTTTGGGTATTTCAGAGATCCTAATTAGTGAGTGGTCTCTTAACTTGGTTTCTGTAAGATTCTAGAAAGGGGAGGGGATGTGGAGATAGGTGGGGAGAGGACTAAATAAAAGAAATAAGAGGGAGATACAGACAGACATTGCCCCCTCCCAGTGGTTGCTTGTGCAGTATAATATTTTCCAGAATACCCTCAGCCCTTCCAGACTTGACCAGAAAATATTGAGAACCCTGGGAGATCAGGACTCACCACACAAATTCGTAAACACATGCTTTCTCTTCCAGCCATGGAGCACCTGAAAATTCAGGAGGAAAAGACAGAAACAAGGTGTGTTGCTTAGGAAGGCACTGCAATCTCGGCGCCCAGACCCGGCGCCCAGGCTCCCTTCTCTGCCCAGATGAGACCTAGGATCTGACGAAGAACCCTTTCTAAATGAAGGCTAAGAACTTGAAAGGAAACACAGGACTGGTATTTTCTCAATCCCAAATTGGAATGTCTTTTCAGAAAGATATGTAAACCTTTACCTGTGATGTCTTTAAAAAGGAAAATAAATTACCTTTAGTTTACATGTAATAAATCTTCTTTATTAACTTATTGGCTCCTGGTCCAGGATGTGGCTGTCAGCTGGGGCCACCTGACAGGACCACCTCTGGAGCCGCTTCTCCTAATCACCTGGACCATCGCCATAAGCACGAGCCAGCTCCTGGAATCAGCATTTCATTTGCCTTCCATAACCAGCACGAACCAGTGAGTCCATTAACTAGCAGCTAGCTAGTTATTAATGAAGGAAGGGAGCAAATGGAATCAGACATTAAGCCTAATAAACTAGGGAGCTGGATGAGACATTGGGTCTGATTTACTAGAAAGCTACAGCATTCACAGGCTCCCCAGGAGACCACCATATCCTCCTCTGAAGGGACTGAATTCCTCCCTGGCCAGAATGGCTCAGTGGTTGAACTTCGTCCCATGCACCAAGAGGTCACCGGTTCAATTCCCAGCTGGGGCACATGCCCAGGTTGTGGGCCTGATCCCCAGTGGGGGGCATGCAGGAGGCGGCCAACCGATGTTCTCTCTCATTGATGTTTTTATCTCTCTCTCCCTTTCCCTTCCTCTCTTTCTAAAATCAATAAAAAAGAAAAAAAAATTTTTTTAAATCATTAAAGGGACTGAATGCCTGAGTGAGCAGGAGGAATCTCCCCAGGAAACAGCCAGTTCCTTCCCTGCAGACTGGGGGCGGGGTGGGGAGGGAGAACCAGTGGAGGGGAAATTCCTTGGCTGGGCACGGGCACAACAGAAACCTGATGACCAGGCAGAACTTGGGCATGCACAGTAGGAGTCAAAATGGGGACATAAAGGGGCGCAGTCTTATCCGGGAAAATCAGCAGATTGGGTAAGGGCAGAACCACAGAAGGTCCAGGAAAAGGATTGGTTAAGGGGAGGGCCCAGCACAAGTCTGGGGAAACTTAGCAAGTAGGTTGGATAGTTCAAAAGAAAAGCCTGTTTGTTCCCCCAAACCAAGAAAATATATGGAAGATTACCAGGGATCCCGGGGCAGTTACTAGAGCCTGCCCCCCTTCTACATCCCTGAGGGCGTACTATTTCCCTTTACCCCAATAAACCTTTCTACTACACTTAAACGTCTCCCTCGGAAACATTTGTTTGCTTTCTCTTCTCATTGAAAGTAAATATTCACTCTTGTATGTATGCATTCGTAATTTTGTGTTCCTTTTCATCAAGAGGACCCCATATTATAAAACTTTCAGTCCTATAAAGTTAGGTCTGCCCTTTTGTACATCTACTCATGTAGTTACATTCACATGTGCATAATTACGTAAGAAGTCTCAATTCATGAGTTTCCTGATAACTGTGATTCTTAGTTAATGAGAATATTTTCCGCATAATGATCTGGAAGCAAGTAATGAAATCAGAAGACAAAAGCAGATAGCAGGGATTTCTAATTTTAGAAACGTAGCCACTGTTCTACTTGATCCCCAATCTTTTTTCCATCTTTATGCACAGAAACGCATGATAACAGCTCACACTTTTAGTCCTCATAGGCACCCCTTGAGGTGGGTAGTCTAACTGTCCTCATTTTACAGAAAATGAAACTGAGACAGGCCTGACCGGTGTGGCTCAGTGGTTGAGCATTGACCCATGCACCAGGAGGTCACCAGTTCGATTTCCGGTCAGGGCACTTGTCCAGGTTGTGGGCCGGATCCCTGGTGGGGGGCATGCAGGAGGCAGCTGATCAATATTCTCTCTCATCGGTGTTTCTATCTCTCTCTCCTTCTCCCTTCTTCTCTCTCTACAAATCAAGAAAGAGAGAAAGAAAGAAAGAAAGAAAGAAAGAAAGAAAGAAGGAAGGAAGGAAGGAAGGAAGGAAGGAAGGAAGGAAGGAAGGAAGGAAGGAAGGAAGGAGAGAGAGAGAGAGAGAGAGAGAGAGAGAGAGAGAGAGAGAGAGAGAGAGAGAGAAAGAAAGAAAGAAAGAAAGAAAGAAAGAAAGAAAGAAAGAAAGAAAGAAAGAAAGAAAGAAACTGAGACATAGAGAAGTTAAAACAAATTTCCCAAGGTTACGCCTAATATACGAGGTACAGATGAAAGTTGACCCGGCCAGCTAGGTCTAGGATCCAGGGTCTGGACCTTTAAGTTATATAACCTGTGTGCAATAGTTGTTTATGTCTGAAATAATACCCCAGTTCTACAGAAATAATATCCTTCTTTTGTTTTCAGTTGACAAATACTCTCTATTCCTCTCAGATTCTGGTTAGTGAAGCTGTTTCACTTTCGTTCCCTCCACCAGAAACGGGAAACGTCCCTGGGAGCCCAGGGCAGCCTGTCGCGCAGTGAGGAGTGACAGTGCACTGAGTGGTGCCCCAGAGACACCTGTCCTCATCTCTACAACCCGTGTGTTATTTCATACGGTCAAATTTTAGCCGTTGTGACTAAATTAAGGATGTTCCGATGAGGAGATGACCCTGAACTATCTGGGTGGTCCCAAATACTATCAGACGTGTCCTTACGAGGGAACGGCCAAGGGAGATCAGACACACAGAGGCAATGTGAAGACGGGCAGAAAACGGAGTGATGGAGCCGAAAGCAAAAGAACAGCAGCGAACGCTGGCAGCTTCCAGGAGCTCAGAGAAGCAGAAACGAACTCTCCTGTAGGCTCCTAGGGGCAGCTTGGCCCTGCTGACACCTTGATTTCAGCTTTCTGGCCGGCATGACTGTGAAAGAATACGTTTCTGTTGTTTTAAGCCATCAGGGCTGTGCAGTTTGTTACAGCAGCAATAGGAAACTAATACAGGGGTCAATACCTGACAGCCAATAGTTTGAGGGTAATAATAATTATAGCTGCCATGCACTGCACCCACACATAGTATTGGGTATGCAGTGTGTGCCAGACAGGCCTCCACTTAATCTCCACAAGGTAATGAAGAACCTGAGGTCACACAGCCACCAAGGGGCAGAGCAAGGATTTAAACCCAGATCTGTCCAACTCCAAAGGCCATGAACAGAAACACTCTATTATACCATCAATTCCAACACCTTACATGGAGATTTATTAACCTAAAATGACAGCCAAACCCCAGCAGTTCTTCATGATTTCTCTGAGGCTAGATTTATTAATTAAACATTTCCTCTTTGCCCAGACACCCCCCACAGTAGGTTATCTGTTGGTTCGTCTTAGTGCCATTTAAAAAACAAAAGTGAGGTACAAACCACCGTTAGCCCATTTCCCAGTGGAAGAAACTGAGACGCAGAGAGACTGAGTCACTTGCTGGAACACATTCCCCAGAGCCTAGTCCTGGACTTTTGCTCTCACCACTCTGCAGAATCTTGGTCTGGTCCTGTAAGAAACAGCTGTCAACTTTTAATTTTTTTAAGTGGTTTTTAGTTGTGGAGTAGGTATACCAGTTCTCTGTGCACAAAGGTTAGTTAAACCACTATAAAATACAGACGCAGCCAGGTCTTTGTCATCAAGGTAATAAAATCACAAAATGATTCCTGTTCAAAATGAAGCATGTAAAAATCTGTTGCCAGTGGGTTGTGTGCATTTTTTTCTGTTTTAACAATGTGCTCTCTTCATCAGCAACATTAGGTCATAAAAGCCAATCTCATCTACATCTTTACAATGCTGTTTATCATCATCCTGCTTGTGGGAGATAGAACTGGTAATGAAGCCGCCAAATTGGATTCCCAGGAGGATTTGTCCTGACTTAGAATACTTTAGAATGCCTCTAATTTATTGTGAAGCCCTCTGAAGCCATTTATTCTGGGTCAGCTTTTCAGGGATAGGGCATCAATTGTGTGCCAGTTATTGGGAATTATAACACAGCTGATGAAGTGTGACAACGCAGAGTCCGTTGGATTTGCAGGAGATTACAGGAGGGTGTTATGGAAGTCAGCAGCTATTAAGATGAAAATGTCCATCCTGCCTTCTGACATCTGTCTTGTGCTTTCTGGGTTGAGCTTATATGAGTTGTCCCGCCCCCACAGTTCCTTTTACCTGCACTCCCACCTACTATCTCTCTCTCTCAAGCAGGTATCATGCAAAACTAGGAGCAACGATGGAAGGTGGGTTGATGCTTATGGCTATGCAATGGTGGGTGGTAAATTCAGCCACATCACAGACTCAGTTATGTTCAGAAAAGGGCAGGATGCATCTTATCGAATGAGGTTTTAGCTGACCAATAAAATGCAAAATAGTTCACAAACCATGAATCAGTCTTATATTCACAATTGCATCCACCTGAAGATATTCTAGGCCAGCCTGCCCCCTTCCCATAGTACATATAATATGCTCAGGAGAAGCTCATGGGAAGGGCAATGGTGAAAATATCACCTAAAATTACCAATGTACATACCTTGTGATCTAACCATTACACTTTTGTGATCCTATCCGAAGAAGAAACAAAAAATGCTCTAGTATATGAGGATATTTTTGCAAGGGTGTTTACTGCATCATGGTGCCCAGTGGTGAAAAATATGGTAGCAAATAATTTGCATTTGCTGTAATGGAATGGTTGAAGAAAGTAAGAAAATATATGCATTGTGGAATATTATGCAGCTATTAAAAGGAATGCATAATATCTATGTGCGTGAACCTAGAAGGATGTCCACATAGATTGTTAAGTGAAAAACAGTAGTTGCAGCATAATGCACATAATACTGTATGATCAAAATTTCAATAACAAGGGCTTAGTTTCCCCAGAAGGAGTGTGGTTATGATAATATCATCTGTAAGTCTGAGATGAGCTCATCAGTTTAGCCACAATGCAAAAGAACTATGAATCTTAAAGTGGATTGTTTTCAATCTAAGCCAACTGGTTTCAATTGGCTAAGGGGATGAACTTAATAATATGCACAGGACCTGCCCAAGTTTGTGTTACCCTGGTAATCCTCATGAAGTAAAAATACCTTTTACCCTCAAGATAAATCCCTTAAAGTTGCAGGGCTGGTGGGGTGTTAGGTTGAGTGGTAGGATGAAAGAAAGCATTTTATATCTGCCTTTTCAAAATACGTATGCCTATGTCTTACCCCAGACCTATTAAGTCTCCATTTCCAGAAGGTTAGGAATAAGAGATGGAGAGAAAGGCCAGAATGTGTAAAAGTGCCCAAGGTGATCTAGCAACTTTTTTGTCCCTTGTTTGACCCAACTGAAAATAACTGTCTTAAAGTATATGCCCTGCTCAGTTATCAAGAGACAGCTGTAATAATGATAATGACAACAGCATTTACAATGTGTCAGACACTCATCAAAGGGTACTAACATAAACTAATTCATGTAGCTCTCACGACTACCTACAAAGGAGGTGTTAATTATTATTATCTCCGTTTACAGATGACAATAGAGAGTTTAAGAACCATGCCCATGATTACAGACCTAAGTGGTGATAAAGTCAGGGTTTAAAACCCAGGAAGTTGCCCTGGCTGCTGTGGCTTAGTTAGTTGGGCATCGTCATGTGCACCAAAAGGTTGCCAGTTCTATTCCCTGTCAGGGCACATGCCTGGGTTGCAGGCTTGATGCCCAGTAGGGGGCGTGCAGGAGGCAACCAATTGATGTTCCACTCTCACATCGATGTTTCTCTCTCTCGCTTGCTCTTCCTTCTCTCTCTAAAAAATCAATAAAAATACTTAAAAAAACAACCCAGGAAGTGTAGCTTCAGAGCCTACATGGAAAGATGTGAGCCAGAGCATGTAAAATAGGGCACACTCATGAGCTCAATGAACATTTTTATGCCTAAGTGTCTCATTTATCCTGTCTCTTGATGAGATCTAAAGAGCTGTTCTATTTATCAGAGCTCTCCCATTGCCTCCTCATCATCACTGAATGGCCCTTGCCCTTTGAATCATTCAGTGTATCTGGAGAAATAATTCTGTGGAAATATACTCTACTATTTCTCTTTCTCTTTCCTCCCTCAGTTCCTTCCTTGCCATGGAAACAGGCTCATTTTACTAGCAGAGAACTGTACTGACTCTTCAGTAAGAAGTCTGCAAAAATGAGCTAAAATCTCATGATGTCTACTTCTTTTTTACCATGATCCTAACAGTTGTCACTTTCAAGACCTGTCTTTAAAATTAGCCTGTGAGTACTGGCTTGTCTCTGAAATCACTTGCTTAAGGGGAGGATCCAGGCATATAAATGTTCTTTTCTCTAAAAAGGCTTGTTCTCAGCCCAAAACATCCCACTTCTAAGAATACACCCTAAGAAGCCTGAAACACCAATCAGAAAAAAATATATGTACCCCTATGTTCAAAGCAGCACTATTTACAATCACTAAGATCTGGAAACAGCACAAGTGTCCATCAATAGATGAGTAGATAAGAAAGCTGTGGTACATGTACACAATGGAATACTATGCAGCTGTAAGAAAGAAAGATCTCTTATCCTTTGAGTTGACATGGAGGGACCTGGAGAGTATTGTGCTAAGAGAAACAAGCCAAGCAGAGAAAGACAAATATCACATGATCTCACTTATTGGTGGAATATAATGAACTAAACAAACTGATGAACGAAATAGACCCAGAGACATAGAAGTAGACCCAGAGGCCTCAGAAGAGGGGGTGGGGGGAGATAAACCACAGAACTTATATGCATGTATGTGTAACCATGGACATAAACAACAATGCTGGGGGTGGGGGGGGTGGGATCGGAAGGAGGGTGTCAATGGAGGAAAAAGGAGAAACATCTGTAACAAAAATAAATTAATTTAAAAAAATTATGATGTTATGTGAAGAAAAATATCCTGAGTTAAGGGTTCATTCTGCCACTATTTAACAGTGTGTCTTCAACCAAGCCATTTGTAAAATGGGACCAGTAATTGCTGCTCTTCTCACTTCACAAGGCTGTTGTGCTGATCCAAATAGGAACCCAGATCTTCTGGCTTCATGCCCAGGATGTCCATCCCTTCCTCCGCCCAACTTCCTTTCGTTTCTTCATTCATTTCTTCAATATGTATTGTATCTTCTAAGAGTTAGCTAATTGAAAAATATATATGTGCTGGGAAGTTGGAAGAAGAGAAGGAGAGATGCATCCCAGATTGGGAAAGAGCTTTAAAATGAGGTGATTAAAAGCACAGTATGAGCAGGGACCCACAACAGCCCATTACACCACATTCTAATATTTTACATGCTATTCCAGGTCCTCTGAGGACATTCATTATATGTAGCACAAAAAGAATTAACTTTTGAGGTTTCCTTAAGACAGAACCATCTTCACTTCGTCTGGCCAGGGCTCTTAGTTGCTGTCGGCTGTCTGACTTCCTCACTGAGCTCCTCTGTGAAGAACAGTAGTGGGTGAGCAGAAGTCAGCAAGGCTTACCAGTCATCCCTGCTTTTCAGATCCAGTCAAATGAAAAGCTATCTGTGGGGTGCTTTACATCTGTGCCCGATACAAAGATAATCCTAGGTATTACAGATTTTTATAAAGTACACATTCTACATGACCTAAAAAAAGATTTTAAAGGTAATTAAATGGTGTGCATCTTGCTATATAAGGGACATATACTAATAATACTTTGAATTTGTAAAGTGTTTCTGCGTATGCTGTTAGATTCATCTTTGAAGTATCTTGAAAAGGTAAAAATTATTAGAGCATAGAAAACATTACTTCACTGGCCCTATTTTCTAAAAGAAGGAGCAGTCCGGAAGCCTCAGGTGGCAGGTTACATGCAGCTGAGCGAGGACAAGACTTCAGGCTTCTTTGACTCCGGGCAGAGTTGACTTCCCCATCTGAGGTGCTTACTGAGCACAGTGTTTTCATCTTCAGATAATGGAAGTCTTCTGTTCTGATAATATTGCTGGTAACTCCAGAAACAACTCATTCATCCATGCATTAATTTCGCAGACCCTTCACTTGGGAAAGGGAGTGGGGGGAGTGGGAAGGATCTAGAGCAGCGGTTCTCAGCCTGTGGGCCGCGACCCCTTTGGCGGTGGAAAGACCCTTTCACAGGGGTTGCCTAAGACCATCGGAAAACATATATTTCTGGTGGTCTTAGGAACCGCGACACCAACACCGCTCCTCTATCCGTCTCCAGGAGGGTGGCCCACATGCAGATACGCCCACATACAACATGAGGAACTGTATTAAAGGGTCTGGGCATCAGGAAGGTTGAGAACCACTCATCTAGAGAGATGGGCTGGAGCAGTAAGCAGGAATCCAGAACCTCCATTGCTTTGAAAGCCAAGTTCAGTGTTAGACCTTTATCCTAGGGCAAGGGGAAATCCCTTCAGAGTTCTCTGTAGAGGAAAGGTACGAGCAATTAGCAGCAATCACTCTGGAGGCAGCCGGCCTGAACAAATCTCCCAGCGGGAAATCCAGCCAGAATTATGGTGATAAAGCACGCGAGGGATGTTGGTGGCAGCTGTAAGAAGCAAAGTAAATGGATCAAATCAAAATGTGAGAACCAAAGTGGGGTTCTTTCCCCGAACCCCCCTGTTTCCAGATTTCTCCTTCTAGTAAGAGTACAAGTGTGTTCCCCAGTAGGATACTCGTTCCCGCTTCTTTCTCCAGCCTTCCCCTGTTGCTGGTTGGGCCCTGTCGCTTGAATATTCAGGAATGAGAGAGGAAGCAGAAGACCTGATCCGGGTTTTATTACAGTGTCCCACGCCAGGTTCCAGAGCCTCAGCGCCAGCCGAGGCCATTGGCACCACGGGGAGGTTTCACCATGCTCCTTAAACTCAGGCCAGGCCTCTCCATGCCCACAGAGAGCGCTCTGATGTTTGATGAAGCCCCACAGGCCTCGGCAGACCCTCCCGGGGGCTGTGAGGGTCAGCGAGACCATTCTCCTTCTGCCACAGGGGAGCTCCGCCCAGGGGCAGCCCCGTCCCTGACTCCCACAGCCCTATAGGCCTATGTGGCTGCCATTCAGCCCAGCACCCGCCCCCAGGGTCCAGCCGGGAGGCTGCACGCCAAGTCTCCTCCTGTTGTTAGTTAGCATCACCCGCATCCCCTTCTCTTTGCATAAACACTTTCTCTTTGGACGCCTACCCTGCGAGATGGACACGGCAGGGTCTTCAGTTTTACAAGGTGGGAGAAATAAGGGTTCCAGAGGTTGAGAATCCACATGCCAGGAATTTAATAGTGGTTCCGGACCCGTGTTTTCTGCTTTGTAGCATTGGCTCAGTCGTTAAACCAGTCAGAACTTATTTTCTCGTCTGTAAAATGGAGGAAATAGTAGCCACCTTGCAGAACTGGTGTGAAGAATACATAAACAAGAGAAGAACATAGTACACGGACTGGTCTGTGGTGTGCTGGTGATGAACAGCTCGCGTCTAGCTGCAAACATTCCCAGGTCTTCTGACTGCTGGTCTGGGACTCTCTTTGCTAAATCAGTGAGTCTCAGAGGTCCAGAGAACTCAGAGGGTTCAGGGACATATTCAAGGGGTTCACTGAGTTCTCACATAGGAGAATCACTGCAGGAAAACATACTCCTCTGAGGCAAACACTAAACATTATTTTTGCCACCACCACCAATACCACCACCACCAATACCACCACCACCGATACCACCACCACCGATACCACCACCACCAATACCACCACTACCATTACCACCACCACCATTACCACCACCACCATTACCACCACCACCAATACAACCACGACTACTAATACCACCAATACCACCACCACCAATACCACCACCACCATTACCACCACCACCAATACCACCATTACCACCACCACCAATACCACCACCACCATTACCATCACCACTACCAATACCACCACCACCATTACCACCACCACCAATACCACCATTACCACCACCACCAATACCACCACCACCATTACCACCACCACCAATACCACCACCACCATTACCATCACCACCAATACCACCACCACCAATACCACCACTACCATTACTATCACTACCATTACTACTAATATTACCACCACTACCAATAACATTGTGTATTTCTTGTCAACTTTTTGCAGGCACTGTTTTAAGTACCATGTGTACATTAAGTCATTTAATCTTCACAATGACTTGTGAGTTATAGCCTATTATAATTCTCATTTTATAGATAAAGAAACGGAGGTGCAGAGAGGTTAAGTAACCTAGTCTTGTTTAAAAAGCCCAAAATTGTCGGAGCTGAGATTTATACCCAGGTGATCTAACTCACACAGCTGCACACATGAATATCTGTGCCATCCACTATGCATGACAAAATGTGCTTTGGGACCAGAGCACTCTTTGATAACACATTCTTTTACCACCATCTAAAAGATGCCTCGGACTTGTTTTAAACTACCAACGGGCAGGAGAAAAAATTACCAAAAACAGAGAGAGGAACCTAAGCCCTGAACTGTGGATTGACTACATATGGACTGATTATTGGAAGCCCATGTGTAGGTGCTATGTTTGGAATTCCATTGTAGCTGAGTGCTTTGGACTGTCACACCCTCGGTGTCTCCGCGGAAGTGCCCAACTATGGAAGAATGACTGAATGACAGGACTGGGATGGAATGCAGCAGTCACCTTATCTGACCACAGAGATACCGGCCAAGAGAGGAATGCCTCACTTCCTCGTGATCATTTTGAAGAATTTCTGAGAAGGTAACAATGTTATCCAATTACCTCACACTCACAAGGTGTACTGCAGTGACTTCAAACCCTGTCACATTCAACAAGTGTCACAGAACAGGGAACAAGGAAGATTGGGAGGGAGGTGAGAGCTGGTAGACCAGAGGAGACCAAAGACTCAAACTGAAGGTAAACCAGGTGAAAGAGGAGCAGGAATTTATCTTCCTGGAGGATAGAAAAGGATACCACGTACGGGGGAAAGCTGGAAGCAGCTCTCCGTGGGAGCCAGGTCACAGTTCCTGCTAAGTGACATTGGCCCCTAGAGCCGTGTTTGCCTTGAGCTACACAGCCCCCTTCCACTCACACCTTCTCTTTGTCCAGAGCAGTCCTGACTCCTGTCCAAGAAAAATACACAGGTTCTTGGGCTTAACCTCTCTTTCTGCCTTCTCTTCCATCACTTTTGCAGTGTGAGGAGGGAACTAAGTGGAGGCTAAGTTTTGACCCATGTCAGATGACATTTGAATCTGACTGGTAGCAAAAGAAAGATCCTTATGGGGGCAGGCCTGTGTTCTTGTCCGCTTTTCTGCCCAGATCTTTGGTAGTGGGGGGAAAGTCATCCCTGTCTCTGGGGCTGGGAAATAGCCAAGAGGTACGTCAGACCACATGAGACACATAGGGGCGGTGCTGGGAATTGGGTCTGAAGTGTTCTGTCAACATCCTGAGATGATATTTTGAGTGACCTGAGTAAATGCAGTCTCTGTTGGGGGGAGGGGTATCGAAGACAATTCTGGTAAAGAAATATTGGTTGTGAGATTTTGTGTTGGAAACAGAGTAAAGGGTGGTGTGAGCAATAAAGCCTGAGGTTAAGGCTGTGGGTTACACAATTCAGGGGACAGCTAGTGGGTCGCCTCCTGTGGGTATTGGTCACCTGGATCAGGAGCAGGACAGTGGAGATAAAGGTCCAGGAACAAATAGCCAAAAAGTGGGGCTCTCATTTCAGAAAGGAATCCCAATCCTCCATCCCATAAACCTGTCCATCCCAACCCATGGAAGGTTCTCTCCATGACATAACTAATATCTCTGCTACTTAGTATTCATTCAGAGACATTTGCTGTGCACCTACATTGTGCTGGGTTTTTGCTAATTAACTATAAATACTAAGCTTTCATAAGTGACCCTGTAAAAGATTATTTCTGCACAGCACTCCAAGTATTTATGATCTTAGGGAGAAGAAAAGAAGCAGTGGGCTTAGCAGACCCTTCTGAATAGCTTTGGAGACATAACCCAGGGAGACCCAGGCTGAGATAAGGAAAACAGTCCTTTCATTTGGAATCTGGAATATTTAACTAGAGACACTTTGATGTTCACCTTGGCTCCATCATTAATGAGTGGATTTGCTAAGTATTAGTTTGACCTATGTGAAGCACTATATTCAGTCATTTCTGATGCTCAAAAATGATCACTTTACGTGGCTGAACTTTGTAGAACCCTGTGATAAAAATCATAGATAGGGATATTTAATTTAGTTGATTGCAGGAAAAAAACTGAGTACTTTGGGGTTCTGGGTCTCTGTAGAAGTATTCCTAGTTGTAAACAAACCATTAAAAATAGTCTCGCAGGGTCTCGAGTGAAAAACACTAGTGTTCCAGGCAAGGAAAACAGCATGTGCAAGGATCATAAAGAAAGAGAGGCTAGCCTTCTAACAGATGTGACTGTGACTATCAGTTGATAAAAATATCTTGTATGATCCTTATGAAGTATAATTGATTTATCTTTCATTTTAATCCAGAAGATCCTAACACATGAGGAGGAAATCCATTTCACTCATGTATTCAGCACATAATAAATAATTGCCATGTTCCTGACACTGTGCCAGGTACTGGAAATTAAAGGGAGAAAAATCTCATGAATCTCTAGAGGTTCACAGTCTTGTGAGGAAACAGATGAATCAACATACTGTTACAATACAGTGTGGTCATTTCTAGGCTTTAAGTAGAACACCCAATGCACAGGAAAGATATGAGCATGTTTGCTCAGGTGAGTCAGGGAAAGCTCTCAGAACTAGCTTCTGAAGAATCAGAGCATTCCAGGACGTAAGTGTGCGTATGAGGAGAAGGCACGATGTACTTTGGGGAAGAATAAGTAATGAGTCACACGAGGTGTTACTGGGAATGAGAAGGAAGTGTGAAAGGAGGTGAAGCTGGAAAGGTGGGTAGGAATTAGATCTTGAAGCATCTTGGAATGAAGATTTGATTTTATTCTGTAGTCAATAAGGAGAATTTTGAATAAGAAACTGACATGATTGGCGGATAGGAATAGTTGGAATAGAGGTGGAAGACGAATGAGTAAGGTGGCAGGTGACAGTCAATAGTCCAGGAAGAGATAAGTGCACAGGTCTCCTACCAGAGCCATGATCAGGACCAAAAAGGAGGAAACAGAGTGTGATGCTCGGGAAATATGGTCGATGGGCTTTGGGAATGACTGGAGGTGGAGCACAGGAGACTAAGACAGATGGAGGAGTATAGATCAACCTCAAGGCTTGCAACTTAGGAAACTGGTGAAGGGGGCAGAAGATCAGGACACTTCTTATCTTTCAGATTCCAGCACATAGTCACCAATAGAGCTGAGTTATGAATAATGTGTTGGGGTTCTTGAATCACCAAATCACTGGTACTTTTAGGATTTTACATTGTTATAGCCAAAGAGAACTCTCTACAAAGACAAAAAGAAGTCTCAAGAAAAATTAAGTATTTATCAAGTCACAGCTTCTCCCAAACACCTCCTCCTTTATGACTCCCCCCACCCCAATTCTATAGCCAAATCAATAATAGCCACTGTGTATTATGTCATCACCATCTATAGCCGAATAACTACATAACCACCAGAAGGCAATGAAAATGGCCATAAAGGCACAGAGTAGTAATTATTTTCCCATTAGCACCAGCCACACTAATATCAACATAGAACACTTAACACTCCTAACCTCATAGTTATGCTATAACCTCCTTGCAGGAATAGATTGATGAATGGCATGGGAGGAATAAGCAACAATAAGGCAGCCATGCAGTGAGACCCTGCTATCTTGACCATGTCTCTAGGTGATCAGCCATGCCAAAGGGTGGAAAGGCAGTTGGGGAACTCAGTTATGATTGCCACTGATCCAGCCAGTCCCCAGGCAGAAATCATCTAATTCAGCTGCTCTTTCTTTGCATCCCCAGGAAGTGAGTCTTTGAGTGGGACAAAAGCTGTAGCAACAATAACACAGCAGGCAGAATCCTTTGCATTTATATCTCGTTATTCTGTCCATCACTAGGCAACCATTCTTTGTGTTTAAAACTACACATCGTTTCTACATTGTAACACCTTATTCTTTGAAGTAACTGCTCTGCTTTGCAGTGTGCTAAGGGATATCCATCCTATTTATTTCTGTTTATGTCAACCACAATGAAGACCAAGCCATTCCGAACCTGTAGATTGGTTTAGAAGCTTCTGTGTGTTCTCCTAGATAGCATGGATGGCAAACTTTATTGCAGTTGCCTTTTTGCTTGTTCATTTCTTCCTCCAGAATGTGAGCTCCTAGAGGTCAGGTACTACGTCTTATCTATGTTTGTAGCCACATTCTCAGCACCTACCTAGCACAGTACCTGGCTACATGGACAACAGTCCATAACTGTTAGATGTATGAACAGATGAATGACTGGTTGGCTAGATGAGTGTTTTTCCTGAAATTCAAGCTTTGATAATTGATAGTGTCATTATTCAGTTTAAAGAGCAGGTCAGGCTAATAGACTTGACCAGGAAGAATTTGGCAAAATGTAAGCTAAAAAGGACCCAGTGCCCCGGCCTCTCTGATTGCAGAGGTCTGATGTGGCTGAACCAGGTGCCAGCTGCAGAGACAAGATCATTTTCCTCTTCTGGCTAAAAATATCATGTGGCAGAGACTCGCCCAAGGCTCTGAATATAAGAATCACAATGAACAAGATGTCTTATTTATTGCACAGGCAAAGAAGGGGAGCTCTCTTCAAGTAACTGTTTGTGTCAAAGTGGGTTCCCTAGAAGCAGACGCTGAGAGAAGGACTCTTGCCCAAGTAATTTGTTGAGGGCATGCTCTCAGGGGAAAGATAGTGAGGGTGATCTGGCCCCCAAGGCTAAGGCAACTAGATTCCATTTTATGTAGGCCCCTTGGTTAAGGCAACTAAAAGACTCCATTTTATCACCAATAGACATTCCTCGATATTCTTCCAATAATAGGTTAATTACCCCTAGACGGAAAGGAATTTTGCCTAAGATTATAGTTGCCCCACCAGTTGGGAGGCATGTGCAGTTTCCTGAGTATAGGTATTTGCAGGTATTTGCAAGTACTTATGCCCTTGGTAAATAATGCTAATTTTGACTTCTGTAATCTCTGTCACTTACACTATTGTACTGGTTCCCTGAGGGGAGGGGGGCAAAAGGAGGAGGGAGTTTCTGTCTTTAAAATGGGACCAGCAAGGAGAATTGGGGCTGTTAATCTGAGGGGAGACTATGCTCTCCGCAGCCTGCCGGTGAAATAAAGTGCTCCTTTACAATTCTGCTGTGCATCTCCGGTTATCTCGCCATCAGGTTATAACATTGGCAGCAGAAAAGGGCAGGAGAAATTCTGGGATATGAGCTCAGCTGGAGAATAGCTGCAGTTTGATCACCCCAAGCTTGGGGGTTGGTCCCACCTTAGGGCAAGGAGGCTAATTCTTTGTCTCTTCACAAGGGTCAGTCATTGGCTGCAGGCTATCTCTTGGGGGCAGGGAACCATAACTACCTAGTGAACAAATTGCTTCAGTGAAGGGCAATTCTCTGGAGAAAGGGACAGCTGTGAGCTGTTGGTACTCAACACTCAGAGCTAGGGGGATGGGTGCAGTGGCTGGTAAAAGTATGAGCAAGCACCAACAGCATCTACTAGAATTGGATAGTGTGCAAATGTTATAACCTGACGGCGAGATAACCAGAGACGACGCACAGCCGAATTGTAAAGGAGCACTTTATTTCGCCGGCGGGCTGCGGAGGGCATAGTTTCCCCTCAGATCAACAGCCCCGATTCTCCTTGCTGGTCCCATTTTAAAAACAGAAACTCCCTCCTCCTTTTGCCCTCCTCCCCTCAGGGAACCAGTACAATAGTGGGAGCGACAGAGACTACAGAAGTCAAAATTAGCATTATTCACTGACAGGCACAAGTACCTGCAAATACCTATACTCAGGAAACTGCAAATGCCTCCCAACTCCTGGGGCAACTATAATCTTGGGCAAAATTCCTTTACGTCTAGGGGTAATTAACCTATTATTGGAAGAATATCGAGGAATGTCTATTGGTGACAAAATGGAGTCTTTTAGTCGCCTTAACTAAGGGGCCTACATAAAATGGAATCTAGTTGCCTTAGCCTTGGGGCCCAGATCACAATAAGGTTGATTATAGTAATCACTGCCATTTACTGAGCACTTACTATGCACCAAGTACTATGCTAATTATATATATATATATATTCCTTAGAATACAGCTATTCAATAAGTAATATACTACTATTTCTATTGGACTGATGAGGAAACTCAGAATACACCATATTTCACACTTATTCACTCTTAGAATATTTCCATTCTGCATTCCTATGAACATCCAGCTGGCCTGAATTCCATGCATGCATGAAGTCCACCAATGCCCTGGAGCACCTATTACATGCCACAATCGGTCTAGGCCCCAGGGACATAGCAGTGGAGTGGTAGTCTTGGGCCCTGTCCTCAAAGGGTAGGACTAAGCCTCAGGCCCAGTTCCCATACCCATGTGACCCAAATAAAAAGTACTGTCTTTACACCTGTTGTATACATGCTGCTCCTTCAGGCCTGAATCTAGACCCCAGGCCTCTGTAATGATCCGTTTGAATTCCTCGTGGAAACACTCTATTGGGTTGGAAAAATCAGTTTTCAAGATTTTGTACCAACCAAGCACTGCAGACCTTTTCCCTGAGCGTGGAAAGATTGAACGCTGATTTCTGAAGCCTCTTCCAGCTCTCACACCCTAGGATTCCTTCTTCTGATCGTCTACCGTGCTCATGACTACATCCTTTGTAGGGGACGAGAGGGTCAGTTTGATGTGTCCACCTTGCCAAGCTATAGCCCAGGTATTCAACCAGACACCAATCTATATCATGCTAAGTGAAGTAAATCAGACGGAAAAGGGCAAGAAGCATATGATTTCACTCATATGTGGGATATGAAACAGAAATCAGCAAACAAACAGAACAGACAACAGAATGGTGGTTATCAGAGGGGAGGTGGTCTGGGGAGGGCGAAGAGGGCAAATAGGTGACAGAGGAGATTAAGCTGTGTGTGGTGTGGACACAGTGGAGGATACAGATGTTGTATTACAACGTTGTATGTCTGAAACTTATATAATGCTATTAACCAATGTTTCACCCAATAAATTTAATTTAAAACAAAAACAAAAAAACCCTGATCTAGATGTTGCTGTGGAGATATTTTACAGAAGTGATTAACGTTTACTTCAATTGACTTTAAGTAAAAATTATCTTTGATAATCTAGGTGGGCTTCCTCCGACCATTTGAAAGGCCTTCGGAGAAAAACTGAGGTTTTACTGAGGAAGAAGAAATGCCACCTGTGGCCCGCAGCACCGGCCCCTGCCTGAGGGTTTCTGGCTGCCTCCGGCCTGCCGTTCGGATTTCAGACACCCAGCTGCCCTCAGGACCACTAGAACCATGTGCTTAAAGGGCCGAGAAAGCAAGGGCACAGACACATGAGAAAAATTAATCTCCAATTCAATTAACTTGTCCAGGATTCCACAACCAGAAAATATAAAATGTTTATATACATCTAAGTTCTGTGTTTTACACTATGTTTTTTTAAAAAATTTTTGATCTGCCCTGGCCGGTTTGGCTCAGCGGTTAGAGCATCGGCCCGCGGACCAGAGAGTCCTGGGTTCGGTTCCTGCTAAGGGCACGTACCTCGGTTGCAGTTTGTCCCCGCCCCCGGTTGGGGTTGTGTGGGTGGCAGCCAGTCGATGTGTCTCTCTCACATCGATGTTTCTCTCTCTCTCTTCCCCCCCTCTCCCTCCCACTCTGTCTGAAGATAAATGCAAAAATGTCCTTGGGTAAGGATACAAAAAAAAAAAAATTTGATCTGTATACGGGTGGGAAGGATCATATCTTTTCATGTTAGGGCCTGTAAAGGTATTCATCCAGGTCTGTATGTTCCCAAGTGGAGTGTAGGTTCCATGAGGTCAGAGGCCAAGCCTTGGTTTCTCTGTGACCTTGTAGAATCTGTACGGTGCTTAACAGAAAATCACATATACAGGAGGTACTGAATCGATCTATTTATTTTTCTTTTGTTTTATTTTTCAGAATATGTTACCTTTGGGAAAGAGGAAACAGGCCCAGAAAAATGTGGATTTGTTTGTTTTTAGGCAAATTGATTTACCTTCTCTAAAAGAGAGGCTGCTTCCTCAGTGTGGTTGGAGATTTATGATCTGAAAAGCATTCCAGAGACTAGCCCTTCCCTTGTTTCTGCCCACTGGTAGGCAGCTGGGGGTCCAGATGGCCAGTCTGCATCAGGCTCTGCGAGTATTTAAGACAGATTAGTTTTCACAACAGTGCACAGCTAGGCTGTGCCACACCAGAAACAAGCTTAGTTGGTAGTGGGAGGAATAAAAACAGACATGGTAGTGGGAGGAATTAAAACAGACTTTTGCTGAGACTCAGAGCCTAGACTCTTTCTTGGATGCAACCTGAAATAGGTGTGATGTGTAAACAGTAGGTATCCAATAAATCTGTGATCATATGTTGGCTGACTCTTGACCCCTGGATTATTAGCACCCTTGGTAGAGAAACTAGGGAGAGGTCCAGGCCCAGAGTGGAGCTCTTTTGGAGGCCACCAAGGGAGCACTTTTATTTATCACCATTCATAGAAATGCTTTGAAAACAACTGTGACTATGATCCCAGAGGCAGATGTTTGTGTGTATGAAGTTTGAAGGTGTTGAATCATCAGAGTTACTCCAAGCAAATACGCAATACTCCAGAGGACAGACATGCACCATTAGCCGAAGACTGGCCAAGTTCAGAACCAAGTAGGGGCTGCTCACTGCAATGAACACCTGGCTGAACACTTTCCTCAATGGCCTGAACCTTCCTTTGGCCATTGAACAATATTCAGATTCTTTCTTGAAGCCGAACTGGAATGTAATGTGAAATGTAAATAACAGGTGTCCAATAAAATTGTGTTCATATCAACTGAGACCTAACCTGTGAATTATAAACACCCTTGATAGAGAAAGTAGGGAGAGATCCAGGTCCTTACACAAATAATTCCAGCTTCAGGTGAGAACTTATAACTAGAAAAGAGAAAACATAAATTAATTATTTAGATCGTAAAGGAGGGACCTCAGGTGAAGTCCAACCTGTGCTGTGTAATTTCTAACCTGACCGAGTACCCTGGGGTCTCTCATCCCAGACAAGATGAAAATCCAGTATTGCGTAGCCTGAATTACAGAAACAGGGGCTGGATTTCAGGACCCAAGACAAATGTTGAGGAAGGCTCCCAGAAGAAGCAGATTAAGAGAATCAGATGATAAAACAGCTGTGTGTAGTAGTACCCCAAAGGCACTGAAAAGAGAAAAAGCAGAAACACGAGGCTGGAGGGGATGAACCAGTCTCCATCTCTCATCTGTCTGGAAGCTTCTCTTCTTGCCCCACTAATTCTGCTGCTTTCCCACCTGACCCTCTGCGCCCCTCCTTCCATCCGTTCTCCTCGTTGGCCAGAGTGAGTCTCTTCGTGCCTCTCCCATTTACAGCCTTTGATGGGAAAGCCCACCTCCTTCGCAGGACGCTCAGAACCTTCCAGGCTGTCTCCAGCCACGCCCCCTCACTATGCCTCTCTCCATATACTTTTTTGGTCACACAGAACTGTTTCACAGTCTTTTAACTACTGCTCGATCTTCTAGCTTCCAGGTCTGAAATGCCCTCAGCAAACCTTTCAGAAGTTCACCAACCCTTCCCAGCCCAATTCAAATCTGGGTCCCATCTCCTCAGGCTGAATCCACCCATCTTCCCCCATGCTTTCTTAACGCGTTCTACTCTATTCATGAAGTATATTCATACCCTAGTTCTCACCAGAGTGAGCTCCTCAAAGCCTCAGGCAGTGGTATATTCTTTTTGAAAACTCTCCCTGCCTCATTTGATACTTGTCACTTAATAGAGCCTCAATAAATAAAGTCAAACAAATGAACCAATTAATCAGTTAAGCGACTTAGATCTCTAAGCCCCATCTTCAACTCACACTCGTATTTCTGTCAAGCATTCTCCATTTTGCTGCTGTTCTGAAAATCGATGCTCACTGGTTGGCATGTCTGACTGACTGCTCACATTTCCATATACCCCATGTATTCCAGGTGCCTTCCATGCATAATCTGTACTCATATTGCAGGAAATACGCTTTTCAAAGACTGTGTGGCACCCAGCACCAAGCAATAATATGGAATATTAGACATTCCATAAATACTCTTTAAGTATGTCGACAATTTGTGATATGTTTCTGGTATTCAATTCTGTACTTTGATAAAAAAGATAATGACACTAACAAGCACAATACAAACAGACTCATAGATACAGGGAACAGATCGACAGCTGTCAGAGGGGAGGGAGAGGGGGCTTGATGGAAAAGGTGAAGGGATTAAGCAAAAAAACAAACAAAAACTCATAGACATAAACAACAGTATGGTGATTACCAGAGGGAAAGGGAGAGGGGGGAGGTAGAAGAGAGTGAAGGGGGATAAATGGTGATGTAAGGAGCCTTGACTTTGGGTGGTGAACACACAATACAATATACAGATGATGTATTATAGAATTATACACCTGGAACCTACATAATTTTATTAACCAGTGTCACCCCAATAAATTCAATAAAAATAGAAAATAATTAGAAAAAAGAGAGATAATGACATATAGCATCAAAGGCTGGTTCTGAAGTCTAAGGACAGTCACTATTAGAGTTGTGAGAACTTGGACCCACTCACTGCAATTATCCACCGTCCTCTGCTGGCTGGTGGCCCTCAGACACTCAGGGACCCCATTTCAGTGCCCTGTTTTGCTGGAAGGGTCTGATTAGTGACCTCTGGAAGGTGCAGCCCTTTAGAAGAGCAAGAAACAGGCTGTGACATTCCCTTCTGGCCTCCAAAGACCCTGCCTTGTAGGGGTTAGGGGTGGGGGGTGCTCTACTCTTCAGAATACATAGACTCTTGAGCAACTGAGGAATAATTCAGCATAAATCAGTGTTCGGAACAAAAACAACAACAAATGGGAGCTTTTGTCACTGTCATAGTTCCGTAAGCAAGATTATCTCAGCAATTACAGGATAATTATGGTCTACAATCAGAAGGAGAAGTGTCATGATGAGGCCAGCAGAAGCAGTGACATGATGGATAATTTATTAGATATTGAGTGGCTGTTTTTCTCTCTGCAGGCCTTTGAGAGAGAAGCATCCAAACATCACAAGTATATCCCCAGGGAGCCGCAGGGTGGCAGGAGCCCAGGAGTGGGAACACAATTGTCTTTCATCTGCTCCCATTCGCCCTGATGGGTCTTTTGGCTCCCAG
The DNA here is from genome assembly GCA_030848825.1 of Tadarida brasiliensis. Lineage (NCBI taxonomy): Eukaryota > Metazoa > Chordata > Mammalia > Chiroptera > Molossidae > Tadarida > Tadarida brasiliensis. The sequence goes on from CM061266.1 coordinate 85,583,042, forward strand.
GGCGTCCTGCAGCAGAAGTGTCCGTGGTGGCCAGCACTGGGCCATTTCTGCTGGCCTTGCTGGCAGCCGGGAGCCTGAGGCTTTGCAGAGCCTTCCTGTATTTCCTCCTCCCCCAGGCCTCGGACCCTGTGCTGGCTGCACTCCTGATAAGCCCTGACCTGGCTTCTCACTAAATTCTTTAGGGCTATAGCCTTGTCTCTTTCCATTCCAGACTGATTTCTTCTGGGCTCTGTGCTTACGGGAGACTTGCAAGGCTAATGATAAACAAGTACTCATGGTAAATATATATATTTGTCTCCTTAGGAGACAGAGGTAGGGCTTAAAGGCTTTTGTAGGACTCTGAACATTCACCTGTCCATCCCGTCCGTCCATCCCTCCATCCATCCATCCATCCATCCATCCATCCATCCATCCTCTATCCATCCCCCATCCATCTATACATACATACATTTATTAAAGTTCTGTCATGCTCAAAGAACAGGGAGATTTTACCATGAGGTAGCTCACAGCAGAGAGGGATACAGACTCGAAACCACAGAAGCACCATGAGGTGTTTAGAAGATCAGAAATCCTTTCCTTCTGCCATCAGGTAGGAGGCCCTAAAGAGACATGAAGATACCCAGACACTCCCCAGTGACCAAGCAGCAGTTTAAATGATGTATTTCAGTTTCCCAAGAAGATTTAATAACTGAAACCCACTGTTGCCAATGGTTGGTCATATAGAAGACACTCTAAAAACTATGGTGACCAGCAAAAGCTGGTATTGACCAGAGGCATTTAAGGGTCTCTACCTTGTCTGTGTTTTCTCTCACCAAGGCCCCTACCTTCACACACACACACACACACACCTCTTCCATTTGACCCAGCCATACCCAAGTATAGCACAGTGGGCCTGGTCTGCCTGGTGAGACCTCAGCAACCTCAGAACCTGCATACCTGCAGACCTCTCCAGAATGTCCTGGGCATGGTCACCATCTCGTCATGTGCCCTGTCCCTGTGTCCCTTGCACAAGCACTCTGTGCGGTCACAGGTCCGCCAGCGATCATGCCTGTGGAGAGCTCACCCATCCTTGCATCCTCAGGCCCAGAACAAAAGCCATAAAGTGATTCAAAAAGTAATCAATGTTGATCATTCAGGGATCTTCTTACTAAAATAGTCTTCACTGTGTTACTCGTACCTTTATTCAGTCACTAATTCAATTCCAGATGTTTATTAAGCTTCTATTATGTGCCAGGCAATTTGCTCAACCCAGGTGTCATGGTCTCTTTCTTAAGAATGTTTTAAGCCAGCATCTTAAAATGAACTTTGGGGGGTTGTACTAATACTGTGTATTCAAGTCTTGGGGTGGGTAGGAGAGAAATACCATCTTATATTTACACAAGTGATTTCTTTATTTTACAAAGCATTTTAAATCTTTTGGTTAAGACCTCTCACCGTTAGGTAAGTAGGGTCAGGCTCATTCCCGTTCCAGGAGACCGTGGGAGGCAGGATAGTTCTAAATGGAAATGCGGTTTCTCTGGAGCAAGCACACGCACCCACCGGCTCCTGTGCTCACTTTGAAACAGCGATGGGTGACAGATGGCATCGGAGCCTGAGAGGACGGAAGGTAGCACTCAGCCGCTCCTGTGTACTACTGTCGCTTCGTGGACTCATTTTCCTCCCTTCCCTTCCTTCCCTTCCCTTTCTTCCTGCCCCCATTTGTTAGTTTTCCCTTCCTTCCCCTTTCCCTCTTTCTGGTGACTGTCACCACCCATACAACATACCTTAGGCATTGCTGAGCTGGTGACACTCAGCACTAAAACATTGACTTCCTTTGCTCCTAGGTTGGAACAAACCCAAACTCCAGAATGTGGCATGTGGGCAGGGGAGGCACAGAACTGGCCCAGACGCCGTGTTCCTCAGCTACTGACAACTCCATTCTCACAGAGCCCAGGAGGTGAACCAGCAGCTCAGCCTGGGCCATAAACAAGGAAGAATCCAGGAAAGGTATAGCATTGCTTTGTCTGGTGTAAGCAGAAGAACTTCAAAGATACACTCAGCTGTGTGCAGGCCAGACCAGGGACTGGAAACCGAGCCTGAGCTTTCTGCATGGGGTCAGCACTATTGCAAAGCCAGGACACAGGAGCAGAAAGGCAACGCTTGCTTCTCACCCAACACACGCAGAAAAGCCCCCTTTTCCCAGAGTCAAACCCAAACCCGGCCCCGGGGACAGTGAATCTTGACTGGCCCAGCTGTACTGGAGCAGAAAAGAAAAAGAAGCAGCAGGTCCTAAATGTCAAGGTGAGGAGGAGTGTGTCTGCGCAGAAAGGGAGGCAAGAATGTTCTCTGGAGTACAGCAAGTGACTGGGATCCTCACGCCTGCGGGACCAGGAGCCAGTTCAGGTGGGAGGTGTCAGGAATGCAAAGTCGGCTATAGACTCAGCACAATAAAAATGTCAAGAATGAGGCAGGGAACAGCGTGAGGACAAGAGCGCCTTCTGTTTTGTGGGAGGCGGGTTATGAAATGTTAGACGCGCACGTTGGCTTTCGCGTGTCTGCTGGTGCAGGTCCAGTCCGCTGTCTGCTGGACTCAGAACTGACGGGAGCGTGCCGTCCGGGAACCTGTTCCCACCCCAGGAATTCTGGCTCTTCCTTCCCATGCCCGAGATGCTCCTGCAGCGGCATCAAGAAGAATTTAGAGAGCGCTTCGATCCACGCCTGCCCGGTTCCACTTGCCAGGCCTGAAAAAGGTGGTGAGGAGTGGACGAGGCTGCACCTTCTCAGAATCCATGGGGCTGGCAAAACAGAAGACAAAACCCCAAGGAAACTCCAGGCTTACTTCAACTTGGCAGCGTTTGGAAAGACACAGAGCTCAGCCCCGCTGAGCCACGCAGCCTCACCTTGCAGACGAGCGGGTAGAAACCGAGCTACAGCCTCCCGCCCCAGCCTCTCCGGTGCAAATCCACGCGTTCCCCCTCCCGCCCAGCTGGGAGGACTAGGACGTGCCTTTGCTGTTTACATCAGCCCTGCTGGAGTGCAGCATGGGGAATGGAAAAACCTGGAGCAGATGTCAGGAATTTGAGCTTCCTTGTCTCGAGTCCGCCAGCAATTTACTTAGCTAACTTTCTGGAACTTAGTCTCCCCAGTGGTAAAATCAGAGTAATAACACCTGCCCTATTGGCCTCCAAGAGTTGTGGTGAGTCTCGTCGGAGCAGATCGGTGAACCTGGAAGCATCTTCAAAGATAAGGATGCTCATTGCTCTGCCTGGGCCTGTTGGTCGGGGTCCCGCTGGCTGACCTCTCAAGGCCTCTCTTGCCCTCACTGCCAAGTGCAGCACTCTGTTCTGGGAGGGCAGAACATCCTCTGGGCTAGAGGAAACTAGGCGGATGTCCAGGCACACCAAATCTAAGACCAGGTCACTCCCGGGGGCACACAGACGGTGCTCTGGGGACACGCGAGCAGGCCTGCTTGCTGCCTGTGTGGTGCCCAGCAAATTGGTAAATCTCTATACAAAGTGGCAGATGGGGCAATGCAACTCCCCCAAAACAAGAACAGGGACTGGTGAGAACGCCAGCTCTGTGCTTAGCACATGTCATTAAGGCCCCTGAGACGTGGACAGAGAGGCACTGTCAGCTGGATCCAGCCCCTCCAGCTAAACCCAGGAGCTGCACCGGTCACCCAGGGAGGACCGCCCTGAACTCAGTGCCCTAGGGCTGGAAAAACTAACAATTCTGGACGACAATGCAAGGTTTATGGCACAATCAGATACTGGTGATAACGCTCAAGTCTGCACAAGTGGTAACAATCCCCACTGTATTCTTCAGTGTGGGCCCAGCCAAGATCCTTGGGGCTGAGTAATTGTTGAGGCAGGGGTGCCGGGTCCTTGCACCCAGGCTCGGAAAGAAAAGCTCTGAGAGTCATCCAGTTAACAACAAGGAAAGCAGCCCTGGCCAGTGTGTCTCGGTGGAGCGATGCCCCGACACCGTCCGGTACACCAAAACACGGCGGGTTCCGTTCCCGGTCAGGGCACACACCCAGGCTGCAGGTTCCATCCCCGGCTGGGGCGCCTGCAGGAGACAATCGGTCGATGTTTCTCTCTCACATCAATGTTTCTTTCTCTCTCCCCCTCTTTTTTCCTCTCTCTCAAATCAATATAAATTAATAAATAAATAATTCAGGAAAAAACAATGAAAGCAAACCAACTCTGTGACAGAAATACGTTGGTGGGGGGGAGACTTGAAAGAGACTCTAAACAGTTCCCAGAATAAATTCCCACGTAAATCCCAAGAATGCCAGTGGAGAGAAGCCACTGCTCGGTCTTTCTTTCAAGCCAGGTAATATCCTCGTGCCCGAATGGAGTTGTTCTCGGCGCTGTGACCCAAACGTCAGGAGGGAATCAAAACGCCATACCTGAGGAAGGGATCCATAGAAATCAAAGGCAGGGACAGGTGAGAAATAACAAAGAAAGATGAGCTGGCGGCAGGAACACTGTACCAGAGGAGGTGGAGCGTGGCCATGAGAGTAAGGGACCGGCTGGGCCAGCACGAGGGAGCGCGGCTGGGCCAGGGGCTGCTGCACCCCGCACCGTTCACCTCCCTGCCGAGGGCGCGGACCACGGTTCGCACCAGCCTCGGTGGCCCCAGCTCAGGCTTCTGCAAGCTGAGCCCCTGGCTGCTGCTGACTCGTGCACCAGTTCTGGAAGGACATTCCATAAACACATCCGGGAGCATTCATCTTGTGACCTGAAAGGTCAACAAAGAAAGTAGTGAGACCTGGCAGGGAGAGTTTTCTCTTCCCTTATCTTCTGTTGCACCGGAACTGCCTCTGGGGGACTTGGGCAAGTTTGACAAATGACAGAAGAATTTGGAAGACTTTCTTAACGGCAAAGGGAAGGCAATGCTTGGACATGCGCCCCCTGCCATCGCTCTTTGAGCTAGAACCCTCGATGGTGGGCAGAAATGCCAGGTTCCCTCCCCCTTTCACGTCTGCTCCCTAGTGCTCCTGTGCAAAGTCCTCAAGTCAGTAGCATTTGAGTAAAGGTGTTCTCTGCTGTGACAAAAACAAATCCATCACAAACGCTACACATTCCAGCTGAAGGCATCATGTCTACACGAGTCGTCAGGCGGCGGCAGCCACACTTGCCCGACTGGAAATCCTTGACTCAGAGAACGCTCATCCCCGGGAATATCCACCGCTCACGCAAGCTCCTTCTCCAGGTGGCGGAGGCCGGCTGCGAGCGGCTGGCTCAGTCCTCGTCACAGAGCACGGGTGTGGAAAGGGGAAGGGTGCACATTGGTGTGGGGAATCTGAGGCTCCAACAAGCTCTGGAGCCAAATGTGTAGATATTGATGAGTCACACACTGTCCATGGAAAAGCCCCAGTTCTGAATACTAAACAGACGCTCTTCCTGCCCAACAATTCCGTGCTGTTGTTCCCACACAGCCTCCAAACCGGTGAGCCAAAACGCAAACTCACTGCACTTGATGTTCAATAACCCATTGCCCTCCCCTCATTCCATCTCTGACTCTTGTTCATCACTCCTGCGATTTGATTGGCTCTTTCATTGACTTTAGAGGTCTCTCGACCCTCCTCTAGTCGGGACCTGCTCCCAGTTCTGACAGTCACCTCATTCCTGACATTTAATCTATTATTGACTGTTACACGGCCCTGATGTTCCTCCCACTGGGAACCTCTCCCACACCTTTCCCTCACCTGATCACAATCTATACACCTCGATGCCCAGAGGTAGGAATGGCACTAGGGGAGATCGGAGCTGGGGTGAAACTCAAAGATGGAGTATAGAATGCCCATTTTACTCATCATTTATTTTTTAAAAGCTGAACAATTTTGGGCTGAATTTTTGAGGCCAAATCAAAATATCCTCATGTCAAAATAGCAGCACTAAAGTGGCTTTATTACAATAGCTGCATCCAGCCCTGGACAGTTTGCTCAGTGGTCAGAGCGCTGGCCAGCAGACTGAAGAGTCACAGGTCTGATTCCGGTCGAGGGCATGTACCTGGGTTTGAGGTTCCATCCCTGGCCCCAGTTGGGATCGTGCAGGAGGCAACCAATGGACGTGTCTCTCACACTGAAGTCTCTCTCTCTCTCTCCAGTCCACTCTATCTAAAAACCAATAGAAAAATTGGTTTTAAAAGAACCAATTAAAAGAAAAAAATAAAATAAAATAGCTGCATCCAATGAACTGAGAGAATCTAGATGTCATCAGCTCCTGGCACCTGACTGGTCCTCTATCCCGTGAGCTTGCCTTCTGCTCTGCTGTATTCTGGTGTGTGGTTAATCAGCAGAGGAGGTAGCACCAGGGCCCCTTTTAATCTTGTTGTTCCGAGTGAGGAAGATGTAGGTGTTACAGATGAAGCCGGTCCAGGAGCCAAGCAGGATGCTGATGGCATGGCCATGTGTTTGCCCCCCTGTGAGGCAGCCCGGCTGGCACCCGTCCTCTTCCCAACCTCCTTCCTGCCCGCATCCACCCACAAGCTCTTACTGGGTCAGAAATGCAAATCTTTGATGGTGCCAGACAGCCAGATGATCCTGGAGGGGAGAAAAAAAAAGAAAGAAAGAAAGAAAAAGCAAAAGCAGATTTCTAAATTAAGCACATGTCGTTTATAAAAATAAATAGCCACAGCCTAGCAACGTGCTCAGCTTCCCTCTGTGATGTAACCTCTGCGGCTGGAGCAGGGATGACACAGCCTTCGGAGAGCCCCGCCTGGCCCCGCCCCTGCGTAGTACTCATCTGGAGAGTGCTGACAGTGGCACTCCAGGCCCAGCTCCTCATTCAAGGCCAACCCAGGGCCAGGCTCCAAAGGAGCGAGAGGACCCAGAGCTTCCCAAACTTAACAAGGCCCCTAAACACCCACAGGCTCTTTGCATAAGTAACACACCTGAAGCAAAAGCAGATGAAGTTCTTGGGGCTGCTGTACTGAAACAGAAACCCCTCTTTGAGACCAGGTCTTCTCTGTTTACAACTGAATGCCCAGCACCCAGCCAGCACATGGCACATGCTGGACACTCCATAGCTGTGTGAGGGAAGACTGGATGGAGATATGAATGAATTAATGAATTAATGAATGAATGAATGAATGAATGAAGAGATGTTCTCACCCCATCATCGCTGCTTCCCAAACTCTCCACCCTAAATGGAGTGAACTCCAGGAACTAAAGAGAAGCATACTCTCCTGGTTATGACATCCACCAAAAATGCCACATGTTCCTGGGCTGGGTATTCAACCTGAGGTGTTAACTGGGGTAAGCGCCCAGGTGTTAGAGAGTGTAGCCTTTGGAAGCTGGTGCGGTGGGCTGGCCGGCGCAGCGGAGGAGACGGGACACGGGTGTGTACTTGGAAACCGCCATCAGACCCCCTGAGCTGCTCTCGCCTGTGGGCAGCGTCAGCTCCAAGGGTGAGGAGGTGCTGAGCCAAGAAGCTACAGGACAAAACAGTGCACGAGCTGCTGGTCTCGGTCCTGCTGGGAAACAGAAAGTGGAGCTCACCATGCCTTTGGAGGCTCGACAGGTCACACATCGGACAGAGACCACAGCACGGAAGACTTAACCCCACCGCCAACCCTCCCAAGTCGTGACATGATTGAGTGAGTCCAGGGTGACCTTGACACAGTCCTCAGAGTACTGAAAATAAAGTAGTTCTCTGAATCCCAAGAGGATCCTGGAGGTTGCAGGGGATCCTGGGAGCAGTTGCTTCTGAGAGGTCCCACGTAGTCCCCAGAAAGTGGTGGAAGACAGCATGTCAAGGTCGTAAATCACCATCTCAGAGCAGGGACCCTGAGTTTAAAAATCAGAGAAATGGGCCCACAGTTCAGAAACCTGTCTTCAGAATCCTTGTCTGGCCTGGCCAGAAACAGTAAAACCTCATCCCTATCAGGGAGAAGAATGTTCCTCATTAAATTCAGATGTACAAGAGTACATTATAGGTCTCTTTTTGTAATAATAATTTATAATGGACAAAAAAATATCTAAAGAGCATCAAAAGTGATACCATAGTATCCAGGCTTACAGAACAGCACACAGCAGAGAAGCAGGAGTCCTCACAGACCCACAGATCACCTCAGTCCCACAGCCTCCCAGACCAAAGCTTTGTCACTGGGACACTTAGGAAGAGGGTCTGCAGCAGTGACCAGACTGGAGGTGTGACTTCAAGGACACAGCCCCAGAAGAGGGTAGCACACAGACTGGTCGGGGGACCCTCAAATCTCTCAGGTGTTTCTAAGAAAAGCCCTCTCCAAAGCAGACGGACCACAGGCCTCTGCTCCAGCCTGGTGAGGGTACAGTGTGTTTTGTGGATTCCTCATAAAGCTCCATGCCCAGGGCTCCCACTTCTGAAACAGCTGCTCAGTGATAAGGCTCCATTGAACCCCATTCTCTTTAGAGGGTACAAAGATTCATGAGAACTGAGTCCAAGACTCTGCTCTGTGATCTTAACTACTTGGAAACTCAGTGTCCTCATCTATCAAATGAGGACAATAGAAACTGCTGTCTGCCTCCCAAGATTGTGTGAGGATCAAACGAAGCACTATTATGTTCAAATGCTTCTCAACTACAAGCTGTTGGTCTGTGTGAGTGTTGTCTAAATTGTAAAGGTATACAGTGAGAAGTTAGCTTCCGATGTGGGGCGTGAGACTTCTCTGTCACACACTTCCAGGGCGCTGCCTGCTTCCCAGTGATCCAGGGCTGGGTCCAGGCTAGTCGTAATCCTAATCTTTGCAGGGATCCCTGGCCTATAACCTTGGCTTCACATACAGACTTCTAACATTTTTGTGTTTGTGTGTTTGTAACAGCTTCATTCTCCTTACAACCCCCAGACAGTTCTAGGATTCTAGAATGCACGAGGGACCTCGGGGGCTCGCCTGGCTCACCCACCCCTCCCCTTTGCAGATGGAGGCCAGCATCACAGAAAGGTTCAGAGCCCACCTGAGATCATGCGACTTTCACCCATTCTGTTCTTGGCTCCTCTCATGGCCTGGCAGTGTCTGCCCTCCAGTGGGTCTTTGAGGGGCAAAGGTCACATGACCCCCACTTTTGAATGAGTAACTACTGCTCAAGCTAAGTGTGTTATGTAGGATGTGGGGGGCAGGGAGTGGGAGCAAGGTAGCCGGTTAGACAAGTGGTTATTAAAGAATAGCTGTTACAGAGACAGGTGCCTCTAGAGACCTAGACAATGCCTCACCTTCATCGAGTACATCGCTTGAATTTGTCTTTTATTGTTGAGAAATAAATACATAGTTGGCCCTTGAACAACACAGGTTTGACTGCGTGGATCCACTTATACACGATTTTTTTTTTTAGCAAATATGTACATTAGTGTAAATGTGTTTTCTTTATGATTTTCTTGACATTTTTTCTCTAGCTTACTTTATTGTAAGAATACAGTATATAATACATTTAACATACAAAATAGGTGTTAATTGACTATTTATATGATCAGGAAGACTTCTAGTCAACAGTAGGCTATTAGTAAAGTAATTGGGAAATCAAAAGTTTACTACATGGGGCGCCTCTCACCCCCCCATGGTTATGATCATTTGTATAGTTACTTGTATTCATTTCATTATCTGAGAAATGACAGGTTACATCCATACGAAGCACAGACGCTCCTAACATAAGTTGCTGTCAGGTTGTTGTAGAAGAACATGGTACGAGGGAACTAGAGTCCGTTGGGTGACAATTCCTCTACCATTTGCTCACCTTCCTCTCAGCAGATGTTCTTATATCTATCCAGTAAAACACTGAGGTTATTTTTTGTGAAACTCTCTCCCATCCTCTCCATACCTACTTCCCTATGAAGAATCATTTACTGTCTGTGACATCAGCTCTACCTGTTAGGTGGACCCAGAGGAACTAACCATCCTGATTAGCCCAGGACTGAGGGGGTCCCTGGGACTTTCAGTGCTAAAACTGGGAGTGCTCAGGCAGACTGAGACAGGTTGATCGTCCAGTATGCCCCATGCCCTCTCCCCAGGGACCTTTCCAAACAAATAGAAAATCATTAGATACCAAATAGTACCAAATTTCTATGTGGGGTTGGACGTCAGGAAGAGAACTGGAATGCATGAGTGAGTGAATGAATGAATGAATGAATGAATGAATGAATGAATATAATGGTTTGTTTATAATGAAAAGAGCCATAAATTAGGAGGAGGGGGAGAAGTAGGAAGAGGATATTCTACTATCCGGGTGAGCAGAAGAGAAAAATTAAAGGATCTATATAAAGATGTAGAACCCATTCATCAAAAAGAAAAAGCATGATGGTAAGTTAGGACAATCCATATTATATAAGAGACAGGTCACAGTAGTGCTCCCCAACTGTTTTAACTTCACGGCACACATTTTTAAAAATATAGAGGTGGGCAAAATTAGGTTTACAATCGTGAGTACAGAAAACAGACTTTATTCTTGTATTATTATTTATTAGTCATTGTGTTATTATTATTATTAACCTACTCTTGCCCACCCTGTGTATCTGCAACATGGGGTTAAACTGGAAGGAGGAGTGACTTATGTACAGAAGTGATCGACTAAGGGACATCCGGACCACAAGAACTCCCTAGCCCACTGAGAGCCGAGAGGATCGGTATCTCAGCCCACTTGTAACCCACTGACCTCTTTGTACTATAGGGTTACAACACTGGCATAAACACACAAGTCTGCACTCTACTCCATTGCAATTCTGAAATCCATATACTCCCTAGGTTTCTGATGAAACCAACAAACCTAGGCGGCCAAACTCCCTCCGATGACCCAATATTTCAAGGCTTCCTCAAAGGGTGTTGCCAGCAATGCGACTGGTGTGTGTTTCTGTTTACATTCTGCTTCCTTGTTCCAGGTTTACCTCACGTGTACACAGAGGTGAAGTTGAGCAATGGCCCAATGACTTTAGGCAAGGAAGAAGTAACCCTAGATCACATGCAGCCTGCATTCAATTGCTAACCTGAGAGTTTTATAAAAACATTAAAATATAGCCCAGCCGGTGTGGCTCAGTGGATTGAATGTCGTCCCATGGACTGAGAGGTCCAGTTTGATTCCCCGTCAGGGCACATGCCCAGGTTTCGGCTGGATCCCCAGTGGGGGGTGTGCAAGAGGCAGCCGATCAATGTTTCTCTCTCACATCAATGTTTCTCTCTCTCTCTCCCTTCCTCTGTCTCTAAAAAATCAATAAAAACATATTAAAAAATAAAATATATATATTGCCATCCTGGCCAGTTTTCTCAGTGGTTAGAGCATCAGCCTGTGGACTGAAGGGTCACAGGTTCGATTCCTGATCAAGAGCACATACCTGGGTTGCAGGTTCGATCCCCAACCCCAGGTGGAGTGGTGTGGGAGGCAACCAATAGATGTGTCTCTCTCACATCAATGTTTCTCTCTCCCTCTCCCTCCCTCCTTCCTTTCCACTCTATCTAAAAATGACTATATATATATATGGCCAAAATTTTTAAATTTCAGAAATTTCTCCTTAATAAATTCAGATAAACTGGCTTTCTTGGAAAATGGGAAGATCTGACAACTCAGGGGCACAATACCCCCTCCCCATGATCACAATCATCTGAGTCTGAGGCCTGGGTCCTGCAGTTGACAGCGTGTCGGCTGCCAGGGTTCAAATCCCGTCTCTGCTGCACACAGCTAAGCATATGCATGAACTTAACCTCTCAAAACCTTGGTTTCTCATCTTTAAAGACAATGTTAAACTAACCATTTATTTTTGTGTTTTAAAAAATGCTTGAAACAATGGCTAGCACATAATAACCATTCATCAAATGTCAATACGTTTCTCTCCCACCCCTTACGTGGGTAGCTTTGCTGTTTTTCTTACCTTCACGGCCCCAGGAGTGTAACTGTTAGTCTGGATAACTCAGTAAGTGGTTTGGTACCTGTGGCGCCTCGAGTCACTGGGTAGTGAGTAAGTCACGTCTCCGTCCTTTCCTGGGTGGACTGGCTCTATTCCCAGCATGACACATGTCCCTTCTCCCTCGCTAAGCTTTCCCTCATCCTGCTGAAGCCCACGGTGAAATCTAACATCAGGGCAAAGGACGCACAGACGGGCCGAGTGCTCAGCCTTTTAATTAGAGGTTTCTGGACAGAAGAAACATGGTCCCCCTTGCTGCCTCCAAGTCTCACCTCCTTTCTAATAGCGAGCCTTCCCCAGCCGTTTTGCTCCCCAGGTCCCCCCAACACCTAAGGAGAAAATCTTTCGAGTAATTCAGTTAGCAAGTCAGTCAACGAGAAGACATGAATCCAGGGAAAACGTGGGGATCATTTCCTCACAGAAAGTTGTTTTTAATCAACCAATTTCTGCTGCTAAGCAACCTTGATGCTGTCTCTCCCACCAATACAGCTAATAGAACCCTTGATTGTCTACAGTGGATTAAGCTGAAGCTGTGAGTCAGAGGAAGGCACCCGAGAAAGTTTTCCTCGGGCTGCGGTACTTGTAAAACATTGCGTAAGACACAGCAGAGGAGCGGCAGGCCCAGGTCGTGCTGTCATTTCACTCACACTTTGGGGGTTGACACTTTTTTGGGAGCTAACCATAAAGAGCTGGGTTGTTTACTCATGGCTGAGTGAATGGAGTCATGGTGCAGGAGACAGTCTCTTGGTTCTCTCATTACACCAGTGATTACATTTGTGGTTAGATCTGACACCAGACTAAGGGAGGTCCAGTGCAACTCCCTGGAAATGAGAAAGGCTGAGGCAGATTAGATGTTGCAACTGTCAAATCCACAGCCTAGTCATTATGCTAACGAGATGAGGCGAGCTGCAGCCAGCCAGTCAGACGGGCTGGAGAGTGGTGCCACTGCGCTGCTCCCCTCCTGGTCCTGCTGGTACCAGCCCACAGTTCCCTCTGCACAGCTGAACGCGCTGGCTGGCTGCGCCTCTTTGCCCAAAGCATGGAAAACCCTTCGGCGTAACTTCCCGAGCCCCTAACTGTGCATTCACCTGATAACTAAAGTGGCTGTTTCCGCAAAGCCAATCAGCACGAATGTAAAGAACACTTGGGGGGTGGGGATGTCTGGAGTGAGGAGGGGGAGTTCAGAGAAAAGTCATCTTCTTTACAACTTCTTCATCGCCATCTCTTTGATACTGAAAAGCTCATCAAAAGTGTTTGCCTATATTTAAATTAAACGATTAAACTGCGGGAGATAAAACTGTAAGAAGTGGAGAACTGCTGTTTTGACTATTTGGGGGCCATCTTTGACCCTCGGCTCTCTCTTCCTTGCTGCTAACCTCTAAACACGTCACCAACACCTGAAACTTGTCACCCCAACTCTTTCTGTCTTTTCCTACTGCTGCATCTCCTTCCAGGACGCTGTTTCCTTATACCTGGCTATAGGGCAGCTCTCAAGTAGAGGTAAGAAAAACTGAGAGGCTGAGAGAGATAAGATAACAGCCTCCTGAAGTCCACGGAGCTCTCCCTCCTGCTGGAGAAAGAAAACAAACAAACACACAAACCCATGGCACAAACTGAGTCATGTAAGTCAGGGTTAGTGTCAGACTCGTTGGCTAGGAAGCCATCTAACTTCACTTTCCTTCCAGGTTTCCAGCTATAAAAGCAAAGCTTGTGCCTGGCCGGTGTTGCTCAGTGGTTGGGCATCGACCCATGTACCAAGAGGTCACTGGTTTGATTCCCGGTCAGGGCACATGCCCAGGTTGTGGGCCTGATCCCCAGCGGGGGGCATGCAGGAGGTGGCCAATTGATGTTCTCTCTCATTGATGTTTCTGTCTCTCACCCTCTTCCTTCCTCTCTCTCTAAAATCAACAAAGAAAAAAATATTTTTAAAAAATAATAATAAAAGCAAAGCTTGTGATTTGCTCCCCTCTCATTACCCAGGACTGTGCTGGGAAGACTGATGAACAGAGGTTTGGAGAGTTCCTGGAAGGAGTGGAGAAATCTGATCACTGTGTGTGCTCACTGTGAGGAAAGATCATTTGAAACTAGGAAGTCATCAATAGTCTACGGGAAAGGAAAAGATTAAAACTCCCTTCCTGGGAAAGTGATGCCACCTCCAATCAGACGAAAACTGTGCAGTAAGGACCGGCGGAGGAAAGGGGCTATACATGTGCATGGAGGTCGCGAGGAGCAATGGAGATGAGAAGAGGGAGGCTGGTGCCAGGATCCGGCAGCGGACAAGCTCTCTCGGGAGGCTGAGCGCGCCGTCGGGGACAATCAGAAATCAGACGACCTTTCCCACACAATGCCTGCTCCGGATTGTTCTACATCTCCATGAGTACATTGGGCACACGGGTATACACAGTTCTCCATGTTGATCAGACTATACACCTACTGTATAGTATATGGACATGTCATCTTAATTCAAAAACCTTCCTACTTATCTATCTAATCCCATTGGAATCAATGAGTTCCCTACTGTGCCCATGAGCAGCTGTATTCCAATTACCAACTTTTATAGCAACAGTCCTCATATTTATACTCAACAAGATTCATGTATGCAAAATATGGATATTTATGTATGTCATAATCATAGATACAGCTATTAAAACTGGCTTTATCTGTCATTCCCTAGTAACTGTTATCTACACATTTATAATGCACTGATAATTATTCAAATGCCAAATGTCTTTGGAATTACCAAAAATGACATTAAATTGTGTGCAGCAGACTTTGAGTGCTAAATATATTTTACTATATCCTAATTCATTAAAAAGTGGTAAAGTACATATGGAAATGTGACGACTCTATTTGTCAGAATACTGGTTTGCCCAAATCATCCTATACTCTTAGTAATAAGCCTGATAATCTAATTTATGATATGTGTGATTTAGACCAGGAAAAAAATAGGTAACAACAGTTATCACTGAATACATGAATTAGTTGTTATTTGGTTTACAGTTCTAACATAAAGGACACGTATTGCTTAACCCAGACTCATGACTTGCCGAGAACAATCCATGTCTGAAAGGAGGCTGAAGCTGGGCTCTCGCACAGAAACAGCACACTTCTGTTAACATCCTACATACTTGTGAAATTCAAGTTTGTGCGCTATCTTTCTAATAGAAACTTTAATTAAACAAAGAAATAACTTGTTTGAGAATAGGCAGTAAATATAACAAATTGACTAAGTTACCACCAGTCAATATTCTTGTCGCTATCAGCACAGGCTGGGTCTCTGGAGGCAGTGGGGTGTGCTCACCACACCGTCTTCCTCAGCATCATCACAGCTGAGGCCGCCTGAGACGGGCTTGCATGCAAAACCTCTCTGGAGACTGTTCTAAGGAACAGCACCTTTTGGGGAGCAGAGAAAACAGGACTGGAAGAAGCTGAGCCCCCTGCAGTGCCAACAGAGATCTAAGCCCATCTCAGAAGGTACTCTAAAGATGGAAGGAGAATCTACTGATGACCCTGAAGGGGAAAAGGAGGTCAGAATTTATATTCCTACATCAACCCCTCATTGGATGTAAGCTGCCCCCAAAAAGAGACTTGACCTTGAGCAAGAAAGGTTCCTGGGACCTCGGGAGCCGACAGCAGCCAGGAGAACGAGTGCCTCGGACCCTAGGGGAACGCAGTGTCGCACCACAGCACCCAGTACAGCCTTCGTGACGCGAGTCTTTACTGAATGCCCAGCCACGTGCTAAGTTCTTTACACACATTTTCTAAGTCTCACTGTAGTCCTAGGAAGGAGATAAATGTTTACCCCTTTGTACAGTTGGGGGAACCGAGGCTTAGGAAAGCTAAGTAACTTGCCCCCAGATCAGTACAACCTGCCTTCAGACACAGGCTACATGTCTCTAAAGCCCTTGCCCTTGAGCAAGACCCTGGACATAGAGTCACGAGGCCAGGGTCCCCTCCCGCTGACCAGCTGTGTAGCCTTTGCCAAGACACAGCTCTGAATCTCCTCTTAATCCCTCGAGGGGTGGCATCTTCCCGAAGCATTCAGGGATGCCCTAACGTGCCAAAAAGGGAGGAGGAAGGAGCCACTGGACCGGGTGAGAGGAGTCATTCTCCTGAGGATGTGCTTTCCAGGCCTGGTGGTGTCCCACCATCGATTTGGTCGTGTTCAGAGGAGCGGTGAACTTGAGTGTCATTAAAGCCAGCATCAGTGCCCTGGCCGGTTCGGCTCAGCGGTTAGAGCGTCGGCCTGCGGTCCAGAGAGACCCGGGTTCGGTTCCCGCTAAGGGCATGTACCTGGGTTGCAGTTTGTCCCCAGCCCTGGTTGGTCGTGCGGGTGGCAGCCACTCGGTGTGTCCCTTTCACGTCGATGTTTCTCTCTCTCTCTCTTCCTCTCTCTCCCTCCCACTCTATCTGAACAAAAAATGAAAAAATGTCCTCGGGTGAGGATAAAAAAAATAAATAAATAAATAAAAAATAAATAAATAAAGCCAGCATCAGTATCCAAGGAACGTTTGGACAGTGGCGGTGCCTACGATCAGACGAGCGGGAGCACTGTAGTTCTGGGTTGCTCACGCACCTGAAGCAGGACTCCAGCAGTGGCCGGGGACAGGGAATTTAGCAAGAGCAGAAAGACAGGAAGGGTCCCAGCTGACAGGCACTGATGTTGAGGACTCCAGTCCGGCTGAGCTAGTAACCTTTATCCTGGCTCACAAGGCCGTGCGGTCTGTACCTGCAGCATTCTCCTACCACACCCAGAGCTGCTCTCAGCCCTGCCCTGCCCTCGGCCACACTGAGCTACCTTCCCATGTACAGCATACACCAGGTGTCTTCTGTGCCTCGGGCTGCAGCCTGGGAGACCCTCCTCCTCGGCTCTCTCTCTTTACCTGACCAGCTTCTCCTCACCCCCAGGTGTTCGTTCACCAGGGCTCTTGCAAGAAGCCTTCCTTGACCTCCTATGACTGGGTTAGGTGGTCTCTTGTGTTGCCCCAAAGCAGCATGTGTTGGGAGGGTTATGTAGTGACTGGCACATAATAAGCATTTTAAAAATAGTGGCTGTTATTCATCTTTTTCTTCCTTGAAAGCACCTACCATTCTGAATTGGCGACCATACAGGCTTGGCCTGGGCCTAGGCCTCTACTCTGTCTCCAGCATCTGCCGCTCTGCAGAGCATACTGGAATGCCTGATAAATATTTGTTGAAACAATGAAGACCTCAGTTACACAACTGGGTAAACATGGACAGGACAACATGGGGAGGGGGAGTGGGAGAGGGGGCTAGGGCTCCCCTGCAGGCACCCAGAGACTGGCCCACAGAACCAATGCCATTCACTGTGGGTCTGAGCCCCCATCTCCACGGGCCGTTGCGCTCAGGACTGTGTAAGCGACAGGGAGGAATCGGGTCTCCTGGCTGAAGACCCTCAGGGCCTGTAACTGAGACGGCAGACAGGGTTGGTCATATGGGCAGGACTACTGTTCACTCACGGTGACTCAACCTCTTGTTTTTTTAGGAAGCAGTGCAGCTCATAGAATAAACACGAGATTTGGGATCAACACACCTGCAGTCAAATCCCTATTCTTTTACCTAGAGCTATGGGTACAGCTTTACGTAGGGCAATATCTTTGGGCCAAGACTTCTTGGATTTGAGTGCCAGTTCCTCCACTTCCTCACTGTGTGATATTAGACATGTCACATAACCTCTCTGTGCCTTGGCTCTCTTATCTGTAAAGTGGGGATAATAATTCCTCCTTCACAAGCTGATTAGGTTGAATTAGTTCATAACTGTATGGTTCTTAGAAGAGGGTTGGCCTGTAGTAAGTGCTATGTAAAGGTTTACCTAACCATTTACAGTTTTAATTTTTCATCAGACAAATGGATATATGTAGAGTAGTTGATACAGTGTCTGACATGTGGCATGCTCTCAGTATGTATTAGTATCATTATTTCTATTACTATTTCTTCTCTTGTAAGTAGAGAATGTTCTCAGAGTGAACTTAGATAAATAACAGAAACTCTCTTCCTGTAGATACTTTTGGTGTCTATTGATGATTTGGGGAGAAAAGGAGCTATTTCTGTGTGGTGCTAAGCCAGCCACTTCCCATGTGCTTGGCTTCTTGGCCTAATGTTCTGAAAACCTTCTTCATGGACCCAAACACTCAACTGCGTACCCGGTTCTCTGGCAAATGAGCAAAGAAGGGGTGTAATAATTTGGGGGGCTGCCATAACAAAGTACCATAAACTTGGTCACTTAAAACAAGAGAAAATTGTTCTCTCATAACTTTGGAATAAAAAATCTGAAAGCAAGGTGTCCGCGGAGCCACCCTCCCTCTGAAAGCCCCAGGCAGAGGCCTCCTCTCCGCCAGCGCTGGTGTTCCGGGTGTTCCTGGGTTTGTGGCCGCATCCCTCCCATCTCTGTTTCTGGTCCACATGGCCTCCTCCCCCTGAGTGTCTCTGTCCCAAATCTCCCTCTTCCTATCTCTATTAAAAGATACCTGTCATTGGACTTAGGGTCCACCCTAAATTCTGGAAAATCTCCTCTTGAGATCCTTTACTTAATGATATCTGCAAAGACACCTTTTCCAAATAGGTTCATATTCATAAGTACCTGGGGTTAGAACGTGGACATAGCTTTTGGGGCCAACCATCCTACTATAAGGGGTAACAGGGCCCCAATTTGCTCTAAATAAAATCCATGCCTTTACCTTATCTGAACCTCTGTACATCTCCTTTGCCCTTTTCCTTTTCCTTGCACACCTGTTCCGGTCGCCCATTCCTCTTTGATGGGATGGTCACAGCCGGGTGGGGCAAGCAAGACGTACTAACCAACCAGTCTGCTCCTTCCTGGGCTCCACTGTGACCCCTGTCTGCACCTTTTTCCTGCCTCAGGACTCACTGTGGGCAGCACGCCTGATACTTGAGCCCACGAAAGCCTATTCTGTTTGGCCCACCCGGTTGCCTTGCAGACAGCAGGGGAGTCGGATGTCACCCTGGGACCTTGCAATGCCAGTGTGCCCCACCTGGCTCTTCACCACGGCTGCCTTGGCCACACATCAGGTTTCCTGGATGAGGCGCAAGCAGGAGACCCTGGTGAGCTGGAACAAGTAGAGGCAGTGGATCTGGGTCAGAGCAGGAATTATGTCTGTACTTGGACCAGGCAAATAGGCTCAAAGAAGGAATCTGGGTCAAAAGCTTGGCAGACCGGCAGGAAACACAAGTCCTGATACAGAAATGAAAATGGAGTCTCTCTTTCCATCCACACAGGCCAGTTCTTCGTTCTTGAAAGTCTGTTGAGCCCTGGCCAGTTTGGCTCAGCAGTTAGAGTGTCGACCTGTGAACCAGAGAGGCCCGGGTTTGGTTCCCGCTAAGGGCACATACCTCAGTTGCAGTTTGTCCACGGCCCCAGTTGGGGTTGTGTGGGTGGCAACTGGTCGATGTGTCTCTCTCACGTCTATGTTTCTCTCTCTCTTCCTCCTTCTCTCCCTCCCGCTCTATCTGAAGATGAATGCAAAAATGTCCTCAGGTGAGGATAAAAACAAAACAAAACAAGACCAGAGAAAGTCTGTTGAGTCAGGTCTGTGACATGAGGCATATCATGCATTATAAGGGCCAACTAAATTTAGCATTTTCTATATGACAGGATCTGGGGATACAGAGATAAGACATAATCCTTGTCTTCAAGTAGAATAAAGAATAGCAGGGGACACATGCACATAAAGAAGTAATTGTCATAAAATATGATAACTCTATGTGCACAGTGTTATAAGAGGCCCAAAGAGAGAGTAACTCATTCTGCCTTGGGTTAGGGAGTGGGTCATGATGAGGATACAGAGGAGGTAACATTTGAATGGGATCTTGAAGAATTCTGCAAGGAGAGTGTGGGAAGAGCAGCTCGGGAAGTCTCCTGTCCAGCTGATCCAGGGGGTGCCTCTTTCCCCCTCCTTCTTTGTGTTGATCTCATCCAAAGCCTAGACCCTGTGCAAAAAGAACCAACTTCATACAAGCCCTATTTTTTGATCAGTACTATAGAGACAGATATTATGCACACTCTACAAGTTTGTCATGGCCCAGGGAAACAGCCAACCAGAAAGGACTCCAGTCGTGAGGAACTGGTTTGGTGGCAGTGGCTGAAAGGTACAGGCCCCACAGTCACTACTGCTGCTCTCCACGGGTAGCAGATTTGAGGGTATCAGCATGTTACAATGATGCCTCACCACTGAGACTATCATATGGCCTATTTGGATATCTTCCGTAATTAAAATGTTTTCCATTGATTTTATCTATAACATTGATGTCTCTCAAAACCCCCAAGAAGGCATTTAGGATGTCAGCCTCTGATAAAAGGTAAGAGGGCTATTGCTCATTACTCTGTGTTCCATATTGTTTCCGTATTTAATGAATATCTCTTTGAACTTCCTTGGAGATGTCTCGCAACTCAACATCTTTATAACTAGTAGTGATATTTTAAAATTGGGGCATCTTCATGGAGTATTAGTTTTATCTAATTATTATTGGGTCACATTTAAGTAACTTAACTGGTTTAAGTAGGTTTAAATGTATCCCAAGTTTAAAACGAACATGGATATATTTAATTCAGCATTGTGTACTCACACACACACACGGTATCCCTCGATTTTTGAAAGTTCGTTAGGCCACTTTACTTTTACAAAAGACCTACATCAGTACCTTTTTTTGCTAACTGAAAGAAATCCAAAGAGGATTTTCTCTTCTATGGGAAAAAAGCGAAAATGGTGTTCAGCATTCGTTTCGCGGCCGCACCCCAGGCATCGGGAGCGGCGCTGCTTTATTACATGCTAGTGTTATTTTAAGTTTTATGTGTTATTTGGTATGATTTGGGAGGTTATTTTTAGGGTCTGGGAATACTCAAAAATGTTTCCATATAAATTAATGGTAATTGCTTCTTTGCTTTACACCATTTCTGCTTATAAAAGGTCTCATAGGGACACTCCAACCTTCAGATAGCCGGGAAACCTGGATATCTACATAGATCAGCATTGAATATACAATTCAAATAAATTTTGAAATGAAAACAACAGAACTCAAAACATATGACAGAATCCAGACACAAAAGTCTCCACACTATGTGAAACGGTTCACACGACATTCTAAGAAAGCCAAAATTATAGGACTGAAAATCGAATCGGTGGTTGCCAGGGGCTGGGATGAAAGATGACTGTGGAAGAATAGAAGGACATTTGGGGATGATGGAAATGTTCTGTCTTGACCGTGATGGCGGTCACATGGTTGTGTGTACTTGTCACAATTCAACTGTGCACCTGAATAGGATCAGTTTGACTCTTTGTTGAGGCTCCCTTTCCAGGCCAATTCGCTGCTACATCTGTTATTTCTTATCTGCTCTTAGAGATACCTGGAAGAGAAGTTTGAAAATGATTCATCTAATGTTTCTTTTCCCTAAAAGAGGGGGTTTTTAGTATGATTCTGAATGAGGTGGGCCCCAGGATCTTGGACAATTTGGACTTGAACTATCGTTTCAGGAACAGGAGGTATAGAATACTTTCAAATGAATGTAAAATATCAGCAAACTTACAGTATTTCATAGGCACATAATTATTTATCCCAGTTTTCCTAAATTTCTTTGCTGTGAAATGCTCACTTGCTGCTATCTAGCACATAGGCGTGAGGATCACTTGTATTTGTTTTCTGTCTACAAAGTACCATAGACTGTGCAGCTAAAACAGAAACTGCTGTTCTCACGGTTCTGGAAGCTAGGAGTCCGGGACCAAGGTGTCAGCAGAGCTGGTTTCCCGAGGCCTCCGCCTTGGCTGGTAGATAGATGGTCATTTTCTCTCCCTGCGTCTTCACATGGTATCCTCTGTGTGTGTGTGTCCTGATCTTCTCTTCTTGTGAGGACACCAGCCATCCTGGACTAAGGACCATCATAATGACCTTATTTTAACTTAATTACTTCTTTTAAGACCCTCTCTCTAAGTATAATCACCGTCTTGACGGTTAGGACTTCAATATATGAATTTTGGGAGGACACAGTTCAGCCCCTCACAGCATGCTTGCGGTCCCCCTCCCTCCACCACGCTCTCTTGTGCTAGTCCAACCATCCTGCAGCCCTTCTGCCTCCCCCAAAAGGTACCTCCTCCTTGTTCTCTCACCTTGCTTACGTCACGCACAGGTCAAACTCTTTCAAGAGGTGGAGGGAAAGCCGAACACTAAGATACTGTAAGGATGCCACAGCCCTGCGTGCAGGCCCGGACGGAGAAGTGTGTCATTTAATGGTGTGTTTTTTGGTTTGACTATATTCCTGCAAATCTTTCCTTCAACAGGTTATATGGAGCAGCTTTGGATTCTCAAACTACACGAGGAACTAATCGGACGTGTGGAGCAGAAACTTAAGTGCTTACCACAGTGCACATAGCCCTGTACTTGCTGCTGCTACACAGATAAATGGTAAGAAATAATTGAATAGCCCTGGCCGGTTTGGCTCAGTGGTTAGAGCGTTGGCCTGCGCACCAATGAGTCGCGGTTTTGATTCCAGCCAAGGGCATGTACCTTGGCTGCGGTTCATCCCCGGCCCTGGTCGGGGTTGTGCAGGAGGCAACCACTCGATGTGTCCCTCTTATGTCGATGTTTCTCTCTCTCTCCTTCTCTCTCCCTCCCTCCCACTCTATCTGAAGATAAATAGAAAAATATCCTCGGGTGAGGATTTAAAAAAAAAGATAAATAATTGAATAGCAAATCTGCAGCAAGGGAATGACAGTCCAGTTTTTAACCTAGCTTCTGCATGCATAGTTAATAGTCAGACGAAAACTCTGATCCTGCAGTGATTTCTCTCTGAGCAGTGGCATCATTTCAAGCTGAAAATATTTCTCTTACCACCAAAAGGCAGGGAGGCTTATTGAACTTCTGGCAGAAGAAGCACCAGCTGCTGGCCTGCTCCCTGCATCACAGGACAGCATTCCCAGGAGCCCCGGCAGAACTGGAAGGAAGCCTGCCTTCAGTATCTGCACGGTCTCACAGAGCAGCAGAGGAAACATAAATAGATCAGACTGAACGTATAAAAACAGTTGATGCAGACTCTGCACTTTTAGGTTCAACTTTTGAGCAAACATAATACTGAGAACTCTCCACAATTATCCTAGAATGAGGACGGGATGAGCCCCGCGAGGATGAGGATCAGTGAGTGACAGGGTCGGGTGATAAGGGTGAAGAAGACCTAGAAGAGAAGAAAGGCAGAGACATTTCAGGCTGCAGCGGCATAGGTCACAGGGAAGGAAAGTGAGCAGTAATCACAGCACTACCTTCCCTGTACTGAGCGTCTCTTATCGAGCAAGCGCTGCACTGAGCTCTCTGCAGTCATGGGCCTGGGCCTAGAACAGCTCTGCCCCTTGCCTCATGGTCCCTGTTTGCAGACGAGGACAGTGAAGCTTTGTAACACAGTAAACTAGAACGCAAGTACCAAGTTTTCCCTTATGCCCAAGCCCATTCTCTTCTACTATCCATGATAATGACCATTTATTCATGAATAGTTCACATATTGAGTAAACCGAATGAACTTTGATAAACTAAACACAGACAGTTTCTAAGTGTGGTTTCACTTCTTCTCAACTGATTTTTTCCCATTGTTTTTATGAATTTCAAAGAAACCAGATCATAGATTCCGCTAAGAGATTGATGTTTCAGACAGGAGAACACAACTGATGTGTGCACTCGAGGCTCTGATGTCCAGAGTGGGCCAACTATGCCAAAGAGTGCAGCCCCTTCATCGAAAGGGGTGCACTTTGCCCCTTTCTGCTCACTTTGCAGCGGTTGGGAAGGTGTGCTGTCTCCATGGATGAGGTTTCTGGCTAATGGGAGACAGGACAGGCTGGGTTTCTGAACAAGAAGTGCACAGATACGTTTGATGGCAACATCCCCAGAGTGATGAGAGAATTGCTCTATGCTTGCTGCAAACTGGCAGTCGGTAGGGAGGACTGGGAAGGATGTAGAAGAAGGAAAAACAAAACCTGATGAAGGACAGGGAGTGGACGAGGAGAAGGAGCGCTGAGTGATGGCGGAGGGGCAGTGGTCGGCGCTGTCTGGCCCCGACATCTGAGCACCTAAGCATGAATGGGTCCAGCTCACGAAGTTTTAATGCCTGGGTTGGAGTCCGAAACTTCCAGCCAGACCTGCCCTAACTCTGGTGCCTTGGCTTTAGAGTTCCCACCGGCTGTGACTCAGACAGACCTGGTATTTTCTTGGGTGGGGAGGGGGTAAGGCCAATGACTAGGTCAGAAGGAAAAAGAATGACTGGCAACCATTATCCCCACAGCCCTGGAGAAGGGGATCCCGCCTGCCTGGCCCTGCCTTCCGCTCTGACTCACACTCCTGCTGGCATAGTGCATGTGACTCACCAGCCTAGAAAACCAAGAATCAGCTTTCATAGCGCTGACTCCCCAGCACTGAGGAGTGTTATCCCCAAACTGCTTTTAGACGCCACTCCCCTGCTCCACCCCATTGCCGGTGCTTTGGGCCAAGCCCTCATCCTGCCCCATCTGGACCGGGTACCTCCCAACTGCTCTTCTTGCCTCCAGTCTACCCACTGCAGTCCATCCTCTGAACTATACCTGTGTGCTCTTTCAGAGAAAGAAATCAGTCCAGTCATTCCCCTGCTGGCTATTGTCAGAGCAGTGGCTGTCAACTGGAGGCCACCCTGAATTCCAAGAACCCAGGAGCAAAATTGCACATTTATGCACATGGCAGAGGCAGTTAGTGATACACTCATGTTTGCATGCATGCCCACATGTGCCAGCCTCCCTTGCAGTTAGGTTGGGACATGTACCTAGTGTTGTCCAATGAACCGTGAGCAAACGTGACAAGGTCACTTCCAGGCTGAGATAGGGTGCCTCTGCCATGCTCTCTCTCCCTGACACAGGGACCTTGATAGAAATGCTCTCAGTGGCTTCTTTGTAACTCAGAGGAGGGCTTCCCAGCCCACAGTGGACCTCACTTAGCAAGAGTAAACCTTCATGTGCTAAACCACTGAGATTTGGGGGTTTGTCTGGTGCAGCATTGAAAAGAGAGCTCCTGTTTCCCAGAACAGTACTTTACCCTCTTAGTTTGGTAATGTGCTGTATCTCATGCTTATCTGTAGCTCTGATTAGAAGTTATGGAGGTTGGATGACTTTTCTCAAATGGGAAACAAATTACTTAGTTACTACTTAATAACTGCAGTATTTGAGGGAGGTTAAAAAGAAATCTATGAAGCCCTGGCCGGTGTGGCTCAGTTGGTTGGGCATTGTCCCGTGTACTGAGATGTTGCCAGTTTGATTGTTCAATTCCCGGTCAGGGCACAGGCTCGGGTTTCAGGCTCCATCCCCAGTAGGGGGTGGGCAGGAGGCAGCTGACTGATGTTTCCATCTCACATCGATGTTTCTATCTCTCTCTCTCCCCCTCTCCCTTCCTCTCTCTCTAAAAATTAAAAATAAAATCTTAAAAAAAAAAAAAGAAATCTATGAAGACATGATCCATTGAAAAGAAGATATAAAAAGGGAGTTCTTAAGAGTGAATAATGGGGACCACTGGCTTACAGGATAAAGTCCAAACGTCAAAGCAGAGGAGGCACAAAAGCCTGTCAGGTTTCCTTGGCAATGGCTTC
The DNA here is from genome assembly GCA_030848825.1 of Tadarida brasiliensis. Lineage (NCBI taxonomy): Eukaryota > Metazoa > Chordata > Mammalia > Chiroptera > Molossidae > Tadarida > Tadarida brasiliensis. The sequence goes on from CM061266.1 coordinate 85,608,512, forward strand.
CTGCTGCCCTGTGTTTCGCTCCACCTGGACCTCGACTCCGTCTTCCCCAGTCGCGCATCACCCTTCCACGTGCCCTTGCCCTTGCAAACACTAGACCCTTATCCTTGGCCTGTCCAACTACACCTCATCCTTCAAGACCCAGAGGAAATGTCACTTTCTTCGTTGAGCGTCCGTCTCCTGCAGCCATGATCTCAGTCACAGCACCTCTTGCATAATGTTGGGGTGTAGTTTATGGATCCCTGCCTCTTCACTAACATGCAAATTTCTCCTGCACAGGTAGTGATTCATGTTCATCTCTGTGTTTCTAAATCCCTACAATAGAAACTGGCACACAAGAGATGTTTACCAACCGGGTTTGGGTCTCCTTCTAGGTGCCTCAGGTTGGTTGGCCACATGTGGCAATGGACAAACTAGTCATCTAAGTGGTCCCCTTGCCGTCCTCGGGCATGCCAAGTCTCCTCTCTCCGCAGAGGCTCACGGTTGCACTTACCTCTGCCTGGGACTCTCCTCCCAAGTCTCTCATAGCTCTCTCTTCCTCTCGGGGTCAGGATAAACACCCCTTTCCCACAGAGAGGCTTTTCCTGGTCACTGTCTCTCTCTCTCCTTACTCTGCTTTATTTCTTCATAGCACTCATTACCTGGCACATTCTATTTTACACTTATCGTTTATTTTGTTTACTGTTTGTCTCCCCAGAAGGTTATATAAGCTCTGTGAGGCCAAAGACTTATTCTTCTTCACTGTACAAGACTAGTTCCTGACACACAGTGACTACTCTAAAACCCTCTTCAAATGAATGAATAATAAAGTCAACATACTTAGAGCAATCAGATCTGAAACCCAGCCTCGCATTCTCAAGTTATTCTTCGTAAAGCTTCAGAGTGAGAGAGGCATTTAGGGGGTTTAACAGGTAAATGACACCCCTTGCAGTGCTGGAGCAGACTCCTTTCCGACTTCTGGGTTCGACTCTCAGCACAGTGCCTCGGATGTGGTGAACATTGTTATTCAATGGATGTTAAATTGGATTCAGACTAGAAAATGGTGAACAGAGTTTGGTGTCTATGTGTATAGCTTTCTGTCCCAAAATTAATTGGGCTCAAAGGTATGGACCTCTAGAAAGAGTTACTTGAGAAGGCAGAATTGTAGCATCTGGGGACCCAGGCTCTCACCCTTGGACACATGTGTCTTGTTGGCTAGAGACAAACCCGTTAACCATAGAAGTACCTGACCTTCTAGAGTGGAAGCCCCTCAAACCCACTGACACAGCTGGCATTGTTAGCTGGTCACCAAAGGATGTTAAGGGTCAAAAGGAAAAAGAACCAGCCCAGTCGGTGTGGCTCAGTGGACTGAGTGTGGTCCCATGCACCAAGAGGTCACCAGTTTGATTCCTTGTCAGGGCACATGCCCGGGTTATAGGCTCGATCCCCAGTAGGGGGTGTGCAGGAGGCAGCCGATTGACATTCCCCTCTCATTGATGTTTCTATCTCTCTCCCTCTCCCTTCCTCTAAAAATCAATAAAAAAACATATTTTTTTAAAAAGAGAAGGAAAAGAACCTCTTTTATGGCCCAAACATAGACCAGATGACTGCCAGAGACAAACAAGAAACACGGTGTCAGCTCAGTGACGTAGGTAGTGATGGAGAGAGACCCAGAACCGAAAGCTTATTCTCTCCTCAACTGCTTTGCACTCTGGGTCAGTTACTGAAATTGCCTAGACCTTCACTTGGAAAAAACTTCTATAGTAAGTATACTCAGTGTTTTGGCACACATTCAAGGACCATAAGCCCCAAATTGGATATGCTGGTAGTGCAAATTGCCAACCAAGCATTGCCTTCCACAGTGGAGGAATGAGCATATATCATGGAACCCTACTTTGGTAGAACCTAGCAAAACTGTTCATATTACTTTGTCGTCTCTTCTTTAGAGGGAAAATGATCACCTTTTCTATATGTTCTAAGTATATTTCAGCTTCTGCCCTCAGACAGTTGGGAATACAAAAAGCTTTTTGGCTAAACACCTACTATTTTAACAAATTAGAAGATTTCATGCCTGATGTATGGTTGTCTAATACAGAGTAAGGTACCAGCAGTCCCCTCGCCTGCAGCCAGGGCAGACCAGTTCAGTGACCACAGGGTCCCAGCTGTGAGCCTGGAGCCCACCTCACGGTCCCAGTCCACTCAGAGAGCTGCCGCCAGTTAGCTGGCGCTCACGCTTTACATGAAATGCTTCACTCTCCTAGGGTTTATTTGTGTAAAGTCAGGACCCAAATCTGTGCTAACTCTTGTATCTATTGCTGGGTCATGTATTTCTAAATGAAAGATAATTGTATATCTTTCAGTTCTTCCTTTTTTTCTCTCATTTTTCTTTTTCTTTTTTTTTTTTGGTCATTTATTTTCCTCTAAACATACAAGTCAGAATACAGAATTCAAATGTTATTTCTCAGTGAACTAAACATTAAATATAGATTTTCAAGTCCCCCGTGATCTGGTATCTCTGCTTCTCTCTTATCCTATTAAACAAAGCCCGTCTCTGTATGGCAGTCTCCTGAGCTGTGCAATGTTTCAGTGAGTCACTAGGTGGCGTCTACTGGAGGCACTCGGAAAACTATCCCAGAAAGCGATTTTTTAGAGCACTCCACAATTTTCCTTGCTGGCTGCCATTGTCTGGTGGGTGTGTTGGAGTTAATTCATTGCCATCTGTCTTTATTTTGCTAACTTAGACGCCACACAATTGAGTTCTGCAAATGTCGGCTCTCCAGTACGGCAATTAAGGAGTCTCTCTCTAAACAAGGTCACCGCTGGGCATTCTTCCTGCTTTTCATAGAGCTTGGGGCATCCAGGCTCATTTTGACTTGCTTTGCTTATAGGTCTCTTCATCTTGAACGATTAAGAAAAATTGGTCTGAACTCAAAGCCACAGCAAGGCATGGCTTCATGCTGCAAACTGAGAACATGCCAGTCGACATGTTCCTGTTACATAAAAACTGCATAGGGCATGGCAGGGGGCGTGGGCTGTGCTCCCACGAGCCACATCAGTGCCACCGCCTCCTCCAGGATGCGGACCCTCGGAATGCACTTTGTGGCTGGTGTTGATGTTGTCATTTTGATATTCGAGGGGCTGGTGGGAGGGGTAAGGAGTGAAGCGTGTGGCAGTAAGTGGGGAAGAAAGAAAGGAAAGAGGAGGGAGGGAAGAGTGAGCTGATATTTGGATGACATCCTTCCATTGCTATTCCAAAAGAGAGATGAATTAATAATCTCAAGAGCCTAGAAATGGTGTTTGTTCTTCCATTGCTTGCTCATTCTTTCATTCATTTGTTAATTCCTTCATTCTGTGTTGAAGACCTACACCTCTGTGTCAGGCACTACATTAGATGCTCCAGATAAAGGTGGGCTCAGTTCACCAAGCGTCGCTGCCTTCTTGGAGCTTGCAATTTGTAGGAAGACAGATATTAATCAAGTAACACAAGGGCAATGGCTGTGGTGAAACAGACACTCGAGGTGTTGCACGAGCACATAATGGGGGTCTCTGAGGTCGGTGAGGATGTAGAGGATTAGAGTATTGTTCTTTTCATAGTCCCACGTGCTAAGTATTCTGCTTTGCAATTAGCAGATGCTAGATTAGCACGTGGTGACTAACTGGCACGTTTGAGTGGGCACGGAGTGAGAAAGATCTAGCAGAATGAGAAGCCCAGGGAGAACGCAGCGCGGTCCCTGCAGAAGAGGAGAGCTTTCCTTACCCGGCACAGGCTCCAGCTTCCCCGCTGTCTGCCAACCCCAGAGCTGGGCTGGCTGGTCCTTAAAAACGACTTCCTCCTTAACCACTGTGTTTGCCTTTATTTCTCCACCAAAATTATATCAAGATCTTCTATCTTTCATTTTTATTAAAGTCCATTTTGTTCAATGTTTTAAAGTACCGGCCGACCAAGAGTGAATTCAACATGAACACAGTCGTTTACGCTGCTTAGAGTAGTTCTTCAGATCTGACTGACTACATTTTAGAAAATCTGAAGGGAAAAAGTGGCAAGGAAAAAAGGCAAGAAAAAAAATGGAACTTCCTATCGTGTTTACCTGTCATTAAATATTTGAAGTCTGAGTCCTTTAAGGCCTTTTTGAATTTTTTTGGAAAATTGTACCAGCTGCAACAATAACACCGGAATTTTTGTTTTGCCCTTATTTGATTTTACCAAACTCCTCCTGGAGGTTGGCTCCAGGTGGAAGGCAACTGTCCTTCATGAAGTGAGGCTCTCCCATGTGAATACTGAAGCAGTCAGGAGGCTCTGGTGGGGTGGGGGTGCGGGGTGTCCTCAGAGTGTCTGCATCTGCGTGCCGGGCATGGGGAGAGCTGGGTGCCCTCTTGCTCCTCTTTCTCTGGAACCTGTCTGCACCGTAGACCTGGTCAGGGGAGAGGTGCAGAGGGAATGGGGATGCAGGGGAAGAAGAAACATTTCCGGAGCCATGTGCAAACCTGGGAGAGCCAGACCCTTGAGTGGTCACGGCTGTTACCATGGAAACCCCGGAGGAAGCTGCCGAAAGCCCCTGGAAGAGGCCCTGGCAGTGTCCTTCCATTTCGACCTCTCCTGACACTTAACATAACTGATCAAACTCATTCTTGAGACATTTTCTTTCTCAGTTTATGTGACATGAACCTTCTTGTGTCTGCTCCTTTTACTCCGAGTGACCTTTGCCGGCTTCCTCTGCAGATACTTGCTTTTTCCCCTTCGTTCATCATTAACCATGGTCACAGAAGCTTTGGTCTGAGAAGCCTGGCCTCTCCTCTCTTAGACGTTCCTCCATTTCCTTGGGTTGAGCTACAAGGTGTCCAGAAAAGAACGAGCTGGGATTTAGCAAAGGCAGGAGGACACTGTTGCTTTTCTGAGTGCTTGCTATGGCCCTTGCAGGACTGGAGCCCCATCCCCGACAACAACCCGCCAGCAAGGTGTGCGTTATCCTGTGTCCTTCTGCACAGTCGTTCCTCTGTCTGAAATTCTTTTTCTTCCTCCCTCCTCTCATCTCGCAAATTTCTACTTCTTTTCAAAACCCAGTTCAATTACCATTTCCTTTGAGGCATCTCCGTCAACTCCCCAGGCCCCAGGAATCTCTGCCTGAGTTCCACGCACTGATGTCACCGCATTAGATCACTTACCACATTACACACAGCACAGTTCACACAGATGCCTACCCCCAGAGGTGTCTTTGGGGTGCTGGAGGACACGATGGGATCTTTTCTGTTTTGGTACCCTAATATCACAGGGCCTAACACACAGGCAGGTGCTTAAGGAATCTTCATTGACCATCGGCTAGCAAGCCTTTGTTAGCTCCGAGTTATCTCAGGCAACTCTCACAATAACTATGAGGGACGTCATAAGCCCCCACGTCACCGATGAGGAGAGTGAGGTTTGGAGAAGTCAAATACATCTGAGAACCACACAAACAGCATCGGGACATGAACCAGCAGGGAGTGAGGTCGGCCTGTGGCTGGGTGTGCCCCGTGGCTGTGATGTGCCCCATGGCTGTGATGTGCCCCGTGGCTGTGGTGTACCCCACAGCTGGCGCCAGACGGCCAGCAGAGAGGCTCGGTGAGACACAAGGACTCAGGCGAACTACACGGGTACCACGCTCTCTTGGGAGCCACTCCCCTGCACGCAGCCATCATCTTCAACCAGGCAATTTTGTTCACTGCCCGGGCCCACGATTGGACTGTTTTGCCTTCAGATCTTTGCCTGAGACATTCTTCTGCATTTTGCACACCTGTTATATCAGGAACTGAGCTGGCTTCTGGGAATACAGAGATTAAAGCTGCGGTCTCTGCAGCTCATAGATTAGCGGAGAGACGGCTGGAGGAGCTGTAATTGCGGAGGCGACCCAGAGGGACGCCGGTGGCTGCGGGAGCACAGGGGACGTCCTCCCTGGCGGCTCCGTAATCTCACCTCCCATCTCCTCGCTGGCTCCACTCACCTCCCGGCCCCTGCACGGCTCCCTCAGGCCGTCCCCCTTGTGTGTGCTATCAAGCTGCTCTCCGTTTACCTGACCTTTCGGATCCATTCGTCTACCATAAGTATTTCTTTGAACTTGGCCTCTGCAACTGGTTCACCTGAAATGGGGGAGAAGAGGATAAAAGAAGGGTGTGCCTGCCTGGACGATACAGCCCAGAGCAGGAAACAATGTAGTGACAGGCATGGGTGGCTTTGGTTGAACTCCACCCGAATTATACCCTTTGCTGGTAGGGGCTGTGCCCTGAAGAGAAAGGGTCATATTTAACTCAGACCTGATCTACTCAACTTCTGTAGTCCAACAACTTTGTGAGGGACCCCCGAAAAGAGCAGCTTATGGGGGGCAGGGTGCTGGCTCCACAGTCAGACCCTGGTCTAGGAGACGCAGGACGCTCAGAGGGCTGGAGGGTCCGGCCGTGAAAGGGGCACCGAGGTCCCATGGGGCACGCAGCTGCGCAAACAGAACTTGATCCCAGGAATCGCGGTCTCATTCATGGCCAGGGCTGAGGAAGCCCGAGGGCCTTCACACACAGCCCAGCTGGCGCTGTAATGACTGACTTACAATCAGCCACGGGGAACAGGCTCCACCAGACAGGCCCAGGAAAAACAGAACCGCCAGCAAGGCTCACCTGGCCCAGCTGGTCCCGCCGCTTCCCCACCAACCTTCCCGAAAATCCCTGTCATTCCAGCACCTGGATAAACAAATCCCCTTGGTTGACATGGAAACATCTCTGGCTCTCAGGTGCGGCATGTTCCGCTCTGGCCCTACCCCCCTCACCAGCCTTCCTTTCTCCACTTCAGTCACCTGTCCTTTGACCCCACTGGTCAGTGGCTGAGGGCGCCTCTGTCTTCCCCACAGCCCTGAGGAGCGGGTGCTGGGAACTGGGCTGTGGGTGTTCCCCTTGCCTCATGCAGTCTTCCAGGGGCTCCCCGACATCGGACAGCCTCCCCCTGCCTGAGGCTCCCTTGCTGCAGGGGATGCCATTTTATGTCAACAGTTTTACAGGGTTGGGAGTTGACAGGGAGAAACACAGAAAGAAGAGAAGATGTCACAAAGCACTAAATTCAGCATAGCACTGGGACGGAGATGCAGAGATGTGGTAAAGGTACAGAAATCTAGATGCTGGGCTCTGCTTACTAAGTTTCCCTGTGCACTGAGCTCAGCAAAAAGATCCCCCATCTCCTTGACAACCAGAATACAAGCATGTTTCACCTGCGTTATCTGCTCTTTGCCAAAGCCAGTGCATAATTAGAGAAGGAAAAAACACAGGTGCAGACTTTCTCTCTCATCTCTCTGGCCAGGAGTTTACCTACCCAAACTTGTTAACACCTCACTTGTCAGATGTATCAGCCATGCCTTTAATTGCTGATGGAAAGCTAAAACAGCTTTGCCTCTCCCTGTCAGTTAACACCATTTAGGAGCTTGATAAAATCAGCTCCTGAGGTTTTTCTGGAAAGTTTTATTTATAGAGACACACCTAGGTGACCATTGACAGTAACTATAAATAGCCTCCTTTGTGTGAAAGGGGTGGGGCCATGCTGTCATTATCTTGGACAAGGAGAGGCCTTCCTCCTCCGAAGGTCCCCACACTCAGGTTTGCTGTCATGGCACATGAGACAAGCCACCTCAGTCACAGGGTGTCTGGTAGGAACCCAGCACAGGGATGTGCCTAGTAAGTGGGACCATCTCAAGGATATGGGGGGCAGCAGCCTCTAAGTACTTAGGGATCCAGGGACGCTGTCTCCTGAGATAAGCAGCGACCAAGAAAGACACCAGTCCTGGGAAGGTGGAATCTCAGCCCTCAAGTCTGGAATGTTCGCTTCCCTGCGACTGTCCTCACCGCCACAGTCCCAGAGCCAGGAGGAGGGTGGTCAGTGTGGCAGGACAATGTCCTGACTTCCTCCTGAGTGGGCACAAAGTGTTGCATGTACAGTGAGTCATTGCCTTGAGCGCTGTGCACGTTCACACACCTGGGCCTCACACACACACACACACACACACACACACACACACGCTGGAGCCTTCCCAGGTGGAGGAGGAGAGGGCGGGAGCCCAGTGGGGAGAGAGGAAGAGAATAGTCAGTTATTTAAAACAAAAAGAAGCAAACACGATGTGAGGATGGAAGTGGACTGCTTTCCCTCCTTCTCTCCCTGTGCCAGGACTTTTCAGGATAAGTTTGGAAGCTGTGTGAAGAAGAGGAGGACTTGTGAACACGTGTCGGTGCACACGGGTGTGTGTCCCACCGGCTGCAGATCTGCATGCGTGTGCTGGTGCTTCTGGGCATGCGTGTGGAAACCCTTGCGGTGCTGCAAACAGACAAACACTGCACATGTCAGCCTAACCACAGAACAGTTGCCAAACCCAACTCTGATGGGAAAAGCCATCATTTTCCAAGAGTCAACAAGTACCCTGTTCTCATTCCAGTTCACCCTCTGGGAATCACTGAGCACAGTTGGGGGAAGGGAGGAGCGTAAAGTAATGAGACGGAATGGAACAAAGGAGAGTTGTCATAATCAACATCCTGATGGGGAGATCCCTTAGTGTAGAAAAAAATAGGACCCATTAGGAATGGTTGGGACTGGATCCCAGGAGGCCTTCTCGGGCAGTGTCCGGCTGGCTGTGCCAAGAAGTGGGAATGGGCGATGAAAGGGCTGGCTGTGTGGACTGCCTCCGGCCCTGCCAGGGCGGCTTAGTTTGTGGTGCAGGTATATCCATCAAATCAACAGGGAAATCTTTCTTGGAACCAGAAGTAGATTTATGGCAACGGATTGCACAATAATAGCTGGCCTGGGCAGAGCTCTTGTGCAATTACCAGAACCCTGTACTACTACTAATTCACATAATAAACAGTTTACACCACGTAATGAGGACAGGTCATGTTTATTGAAAGTCAGATGCTGTCCTGAGCTCTTCATATCTATTCATGTAATCTGCATGAGCTCTGTGAAGTGTATGTTATTGTCACCATTCCCATTTTATAGAAGAGAAAACTGAGGCATAGTGAGCTTAAGTAACTTACCCAAAGTCTCTCACTGTATGTAAGAGCCAGGATTTGAACACAGGACATTTTATTCCAAACCCAAGCCTCCTAGTCTCTGAATGTGTATGGTTCCTATGTTGACTTTTGAACAAAGCACTATACTATCCTAGGCAATGAAAGAAGCTAACAAATGGCCTGATCCCTATCTTAAAGGAGTTTGTGGTCTATGGGAGAGACAGCCAACACGGCCTTCTGACCTAAGCAAAATTTGGCTGTTCAGAAAACATCAGGTTCTTTTGGTCACTACTGGTAGCCTCTTGAGGTTAGAAGCACACGGGGAACTATAAATCTCCTTCCTCACAACACCAGAAATGTTGGACTGTACCCCACCAGACATGCAGACCTGTGTTGGCAAAGAAGCACAAAAACAGCCATTCAGCTCACTCAGTAGTCTGGGGACGACCCTCTCTGGCCCCGCAGTCCAGCAAGCACGGAGCACGAATGGCTGGTGCTGGGCAGACATGCTGATATTCTCAGGACAGCATCAGGCAGTTCTGGGTTGGGTTAGGTCACAGGGTCCTCTGTGAAAGGAACAGAGGACCCAGGGGCTGCTGGAGGCTTAGATCGGCCACTTTCTTATTATGTCTTATTCATGAAAAGGGGTGGAGCCTGTAAAATATTCCTAACCAATCACCAGTTTGGGCACTATTCATCGTACCAAAGAAATGATTTCACTAAGGATATGGGGAGTGCGAAGTAACCCCTCTGCGGACGCTGCTTGGTGGTCAGACACCTCCTGTGCGGAGAAGCACCCCGAGGGCCGCTTCCTGACTCAGCGCTCATGTCTCCTGTTTCCCAGATCCTGTCGGATGACCCCTGTGTGCCCCAAACCAGCGCCCACTGAGTCATTTTGGTCATGTGTCCTTCCCAAATAGTACTTCGGTTTCCACAAATAAAATAACTGAGAAAACATCCCATAATATAGGAAACATTGTAAGAACGTGAATGTAAGGCAAGCCCTCTACATCCAAGGGTAATTTAGAGAGAAAGATGCTTTGTATTTGTTTATTTACTATCACATAAAAGCACCTACTTTGTGTATGACAATTAGCAGATGCTCAATAGATTTGAGTTTCCTTCCCTTCCTTCCTATCTCATTTAATTCTCATTTTAAAACACCATGAGGGAACTATTATAATTTTTATTTTGTAGATGAGGGAGCAAAAATTTAAGGAGTTTAAGTAACTTGACAAGTTCACGTGACTGCAGTTGGCCGCTGGGTTCAAACTGGAATGTCCACGGCTTTGAGCATCCACACAGCCTCTCGATACACATAACCAAGATTTGCAGAAATTGCTACAAAACACTGCCACACACCCCGTTTCATCGATCCTCACAACACTCCTGTGACAGGATTATTATTGTCTTTATTTCCAAGTGGAGGAAGTAGTTAGAGGAATTATAGCCATTTGTCCAAGTTTCCTAACGTGGTGAATGAGTCCATCAGAACCTGAAGCTACGTCTTACGATGTTCAAACCTCTGCTCTGGGAACCACACCATGTGACATCTCAGCATGGAGCCCAGAGATGGCCAAAGGGCTGAATGTGAGCTGTACACCAGCAGGCGCCATGCATGGGCAACGAGGATCCGGCTGGCTCCTCGCGGTTCCAGAGCTGTCCTTAAATCCCATCTCAGCAGCATCAAGGGGCCACTTGTAATATGACAACCAACCTTTTCATAGCATTTTACAGTTTATAAAGTACCTGTCTCATAGGTTCTAATTTTGAAAGCAGCCACTGAATTCAACACCACAGAACAGAAAGTGAACAGCAGGTGACCATCTTTTCAGGCTGACTAAGCCCAGCCTTAGCCATGTTCTGAGATGCTAGAATCCATGTGGAGGCTGCTTTCCAAAGTGACACTTTGCATTTTTCTTGCTTCACTTAATCCTCTTGAGGATGCCTTGATCCTGTAGATAAAATTTTCTCAGCATCCTTTTACAATAGATTTGCTGTATTATGATTATAAAAATTGTACATGACTTTTGAAATTAACTTAGAACAGAATAGTATACATAAGAAGATAAGTGCCCTTGCTGGTTTGGCTCAGCGATTAGAGTATCAGCCTGAGGACCGAAGGGTCAGGGGTTCGATTCCCAGTCAGGGGCATGTGCCTGGGTTGCAGGTTTGATCCCTGGCCCCAGTCAGGGTCGTGCAGGAGGTGACCAGTCAATGTGTCTGTTTCCCATCCATGTTTCTGTCCCTCTCTCTTTTCCTCCCTTTCACTCTATCTAAAGATCAATGGAGGAATGTCCTCGGGTGAGGATTAACAACAACAAAAAGAAGATAAGCATTAAGAAGTAACTTCTTGCCCTGGCCAGTTTGGCTCAGTTGTTAGAGTGTCAGCCCTTGGACCGAAGGGTCTCAGGTTCGATTCCCCATCAAGGGCACATACCTGGGTTGCAGGTTTGATCCCCGGCCCTGGTCAGGGTTGTTCGGGAGGCAACCAATCTGTGTGTCTCTCTCACATTGATATTTCTCTCTCTTTCCCTCCCTTCCTATTCTATCTAAAAATCAATGGAAAAATACTCTCAGATGAGGATTAACAACAACAACAAAGTAACTCCTTTACAAAGATATGCTAATGTTAATATCATGTTATACACACACATACATATATATAAATGGCTACATAATATTCCATCACATATACATGTATGTCTGTACCATTATTTATGTATTAATGGACATTTTCTATTTCGATTTTTTAAATGTACTTATAACATTGCAATGAAAATCCTTGAACATTCATCTTTGTATACTTGTTTGATTTTCTAAAAATGGAATTGCTATTCATGAGAATATTCTTTTTAAAGGTTTTTAATACATGCTGATAAATCACCCTTCAGAAAGCCTGAATCAATTTGTAATCTCACCAGCGGAACATAGAACTTCGCCAACAGTGAGAATTAGCAAACTTTTATTATTTAACAAGCCAAGAGGAAAAAATAGTAACTTGTTTTTCACATTTCTCTCACGACTCATGAAGGCAAACACCTTTTTACTGGCTTATGAGTTAAGATGATCACATAACTTACAGTCTGATCAGGAGCGTTTTAGGCTAACCAGAAGGAAAGCTAATGGAACTCATAGTCACACTACATACTGGTCATTTGCATTTCTTAGTTTAAGAATTACTTGTTTGTAGCTTTTATTGTTCTATGGAGTTGCCTGTTTTTAATGATGACAAAAAGATCATGTTACAATAACAATATTAGCCTTCAGTAATTTTTGTTAAATATATATTCCCCAGTAAATTATTTATTTTTATTTTTATTGAATTTATTGGGGTGACACTGGTTAGCAAAATTATACAGGTTTCAGGTGCACAACTCTACAACACATCATCTGTACACTGTATTGTGTGTTCACCACCCCAAGTCCAGTCTTCTTCCGTCGTCATTTATTCCCCCTTTCCCTCCCCCACCTCCCCCGGCACCCTCTCCCCCAGGCAGCCACCACACTGCTGTCCATGTCCGTGAGTTTTTTTCTCTTTTTTGCTCAATCCCTCCACTACCACCGCCCCATCCCTCGCCCACCCTCAGCTGTCAGCCTGCTCCCTCTCTATGAGTCTGTCTCTATTTCTCTTGTCAGTTCATTTTGTTCATTAGATTCCACATGAGTGAAATCATATGGTGCTTGTCTTTCTCTGACTGGCTTATTTCACTCAGCATAATGCTCTCCAGGTCCATCCAGGCTGTCACAAAGGGTAAGATGTCCTTCTTTACAGCCAAGTAGTATTCCATTGTGTAGTACACCACATCTTTTTTTTTTTTTTTTAATATTTTTCTTTATTGATTTTAGAGAGAGAGGAAGAGAGAGAGATAGAAACATCAATGGGAGAGAACATCGATTGGCCGCCTTCTGCATGCCCCCCACTGGGGATCAGGCCCACAACCCGAGCATGTGCCCTGACCGGGAATCGAACTGGCAATCTCTTGGTGCATGGGTCGATGCTCAACCACTGAGCCACGCTGGCTGGGCTACCACAGCTTTTTTTTTTTTTTTAATCCTCACCTGAGGACATTTTTTCATTTTTTGTTCAGACAGAGTGGGAGGGAGAGAGAGGAAGAGAGAGAGAGAAACATCGACATGAAAGGGACACATCGAGCGGCTGCCACCCGCACGACCAACCAGGGCCGGGGACAAACTGCAACCGAGGCACATGCCCCCAGCGGGAACCGAACCCGGGTCTCTCTGTACCGCAGGCTGACGCTCTAACCGCTGAGCCAAACCGGCCAGGGCTACCACAGCTTTTTTATCCACTCATCTACTGATGGACACTTGGGCTGCTTCCAAATCTTGGACATTGTAAATAACACTGCAATGAACATAGGGGTACCTATATTATTTCGAATTACTGTTTCAGGTTTCTTCGGATAAATTCCCAGAAGTGGAATTGCTGGGTCATAAGGCAGTTTTATTTTTAATTTTTTGAGGTAATCCATGTTGTTTTCCACAGTGGCTGCACCAGTCTGCAGTCCCACCAACAGTGCACAACGGTTCCCTTTTCTCCACACCCTCCCCAACACTTGTTGTTTGTTGATTTATTGATGATAGCCATTCTGACAGGTGTGAGGTGATATCTCATTGTGGTTTTAATTTGTGTTTCTCTGATGATTAGTGACATTAAGCATCTTTTCATATGTCTATTGGCCATCTGTATATTCTGTTTGGAGAAGTGTCTGTTCAGGCCTTTTGCCTATTTTTTAATTTGATTGTTGTTGTTTTTGGTGTTGAGTTTTATAAGTTCTTTATAAAGTTCTTTATACCTTATCAGATGTTTTAGCAGATATGTTCTCCCATCAGAGGTCTGTCTTTTCATTTTGTTGATGGTTTCCTTTGCTGTAAAAAAACTCTTTACTTTGATATAGTCCCATTTGTTTATTTTTTCTTTTGTTGCCCTTGTCCTAGGAAATATATCTGAAAAAAGACTGCTATAAGAACTGTCCAAGATTTTACTGCCTACATTTTTTTTCTAGAATTTTTATTATTTCAAGCCTAACATTTAAACCTTTAATTTCTTTTGAGTTTGTTCTTATGTATGATGTAAGAAGGTAGTCAAGTTTTATTTTTTTGCACGTGTCTGTCCAATATTCCCCACACCATGTATTGAATAGACTATCTTTACCCCATTGTATGTTTTTGCCTCCTTTGTCAAATAATTGACTATAAAGGTGTGGTTTATTTCTGGGCTCTCCATTCTGTTTCATTGATCTATATGTCTGTTTTTATGCTAGTACCATGCTGTTTTGATTACTATGGCCTTGTAGTATAGTCTGATATCAGGTACCGTGATTGCTCTAACTTTGTTCTTCATTCTCAAGATCGCTGTGGCTATTCAGGGTCTTTTGTGGTTCCATATAAATTTTTGGAATATTTGTTCTACTTCTGTGAAATACACCATTGGTATCTTGGTAGGAATTGCATTGAATATATAGATTGCTTTTAGTAGTATGGATATTTTAATGATGTTAATTCTTTCTATCCATCAACACAGAATATGCTTCCACTTATTTGTATCTTCTTCAATTTCTTTCTTCGGTTTCTTATAATTTCTGAGTACAGGTCTTTTACCTTCTTGCTTACATTTAAGTGGCTTTTTCTAATACTGATTGGTAGGAGGCTTTAGGGGGTGGGGAGGGACCACCTTGTTAATGCCAGGTGGAGGTAGAAATCTAAGTTCTCCATTGGTTCTCTGTTGACACCTGAGGGAGGGGCTCCTTGTTATGGCTGGGTGAGAATGAGAGTTCCTGCTCCCATGTACCTCCACCGACCCTGCAGGGTGGGGATGGAGGGGCGTTTCTGCAGGAGATGAAAGTCCTGGCCCTCAATTTGGCCTTCTCTGACTATAACCTGGTAGCAGGGTTGGGGGCACAACAATACTGCCTCACAAGGGTAGGAGTATTGGTCTTGGCTGGCATGGGTGGGAGTGGAGCTAGTCTTTTCTGTGGTGCTTGGCTTCAGGAGCAGTTACTGTCTAGAAGGTTTCTGTCTTTTAACACTCTTCCTTTCTCTTCCTTTGGCTAGAGGCAGCAGGCTTTTTGCTTTTTTCTTCATCTCCTGATGGCCTTTCTGCATTGCTGACTTCTTCAGCTCTAAGTCTGAAAACTCATGAGCATCTTGTTTCTTAGGTCCTGAGGTGCCTAGCTGGTCTGCCTTCTTCTCTCCATCTTTCAGAATCATCCAGGATTCTAAGAAATAAGGAAAAGTATGTCTACTACACTTTCCTGGAAGCAGAAGTTTGTTTTATTTTTTTTTAATAATAATAATAATAGCAGGATCTAAACAAAACATCTAAGGGTCTCACTCCTCATGCCTCACCCTCATTCCACTCTCCATAAGTAACTAGTTGTTCTCCAAGCGTCTCTACTAGTAACATGATTCAAAATGGAAGGCTTACACCCTCCACTTTACATTGTGATTTAAGGTAAGCATGTTTAAACAGGTACTGAATTTACTTAAGTCTCATTTAAAACATTCAAAAGAGCATATAGTGAAAAATGTTCTTCCCACACAGATCTCTTCTCCCGGAAGCAACCAGTGTTATCATTTTCCTGAATATCTTTCCAGAGATAGTTTAGTCAGACATTAGCAAATACATGATGCCTCTTGGGATCAAATGTATTATAATTCCAATTATGATACCCTTATTCCCAGTAAGAGAATTATCCATTCTTGTCTCTTGCAGTGCCTTTTTGGGGAAAGGAGTATACCTTCCCACCCCATAAACAGACTGAAGCATGGACTCGCTGTAACCAATGAAATGTGAGCAGCAGTCATGTATGCCAGTTCTGAGCAGAAGGCTTAGCACCCTTGTGAAATTCCACTCCCCCTGGCTCCTCTTCCCTGCCATGAGAACAGGTGTCCCAGGGGCCACTCTTTCCCCTTAATGAGTTTTTGGAGCAGTATCAGCAAATCCATGACCACCGCATTAGTTACCTATTGCTGCAGAACAAATTACCCTAAAATTTAGCAGCAGCTTAAAATAAAAATATTTATCATATAAATATTTTTGTATAATTTCACTAAATAAAAATATTACTGTCTCACAAAATTCTTGAGGGTCAGGAATCTGGGAGTAGCTTAGTAGGATGATTCTGGCTCAGGCTCTGAAAAGGCTTCAGTGAAATAGTCAACTTGGTCTGGGGCAATCTGAAGGCTTGACTGGGGCTGGCTCCAAGAAGACCCACTCACCTGTTTGCTGGAGGTCAGTCTCAGTTCCTCACCACGGAGAGCTCTCCATAGGACTGCTCAATATGACAGCTGGTTTCCTCCAAAGCCAATGATCCAAGGGCATGTCATGTGCTCACGATGGAATCCACAGTGTCTTTTATAACGTAATTTCCGAAATTATCACTTCTTCGGTATAATATCGCTCACATGGACCAAATCTGGTACCATGTGGGAGGGGACTACCCAGGGGTGTGCATGCCAAGAGGCAAGGCTCATTGGGGGCCATCTTGGAGGCTGGCTGGCACAGCCACAGACATGAGATATAAGCAAAGTAATAAAACATTGTTTTAACATTTGGGCATTGTTTGTTGCCTTGATATAACCTATGAAAACCTAACCGATACACTTACATGTCTTTGTAAACTTTGAACACTTTTTTAAACTTCATATTCTAAAAGATGAAGAATGAATATCTCTTACACTCTCTCTAGCTTTTTTGCACTACTGACCATTTCTTGAGTTTGGTTAGGTTGTTGGTTTTTTGTTTTAAGTTTTTCTATTGGTTATGTGTATAATTCCAAAATATATACTTGGATCTTGCTCCATTAGCCTTTCACTGCATTGGCTTACTCCCTGCTAGATAAAATTAAGAAATTGGTGCTTTTACGCTTCTAAAATCACCTCCCACCAAACTTCTTTGTTTTTACATTTTCAGTGTTCTCTTTGCCTTCTCATATCTTCCTCTGTATGCCATGTTGTTGTCCTAAGAACTCACTAAGCTCCATCTGCACAGAGCACGGACCCGATGAAAGGTTCCCTGTGTCCATCAGGGGAACCAAAACGGTGGGCTCTGAGGGGAGAGGTAGATTTGATGCTGTCAGACTTGACTCTGAGGGGGAGCACTGGAATCTGGAGAAACTCCTGACCTATGGCCACGTGTAATTTCTTTCAGATCCTTATGGGGGCAGACAGCATTCTCCCACTAGGGTGAATTTCCAAACCTACCACAGCTCACAGGCACCAGTTTTGGTGTTTGTACAAGGAGGGTTCCTGATTCAAAGAAGAGAGCTGAGGAAAGGGGAGCTGGTGAGCTTTTCTGACCAAAACGTTCTTTGTGTTCCTCAGAACCGTCCTCACTATTTTTCCTGAAGAGAGCCAACCACCCAGGGGGCAGTTAATTTTCTTCCCCAAGGTGTGGGTGTGGAAGGTCCTGCTACTTCTGTCTTGGTCCCTTACAAGTTGGGGTGACTGAGTAGGGTCTCTAAATACAATACAGGACACTCAGTTTAATTTTAATTTCAGATAAACAAGGGATTTTTGTTTAGTAGAAGTACATCTCAAATGTTACATAGGACATACTTATACCAAACAATTATTTATTGTTTATTGGAAATTCAAATGTAACTGAGCAGTCTGTATTTTCACTTGCTAATCTTGCCACCCTGCGTGGTGGGGCCGAGCTCCCTCTTATCCCAGGAACAGAAGCAGAGTGAAGAGCCCACACAAAAGCCCTGCTGAACCAGGCCATGAAGAACCCAAAAAGCCTGACTATGCCAAGAGATATGTCCTATAGAGGGGTGTCTACATGGAAGTTTCCCAGAGTTTTCCTGGATGGCTTTATCTGCTAGTCCACAAATGACCTCATATCCAAACTATCCCGCACCCATTTCTCAGTCTGTATACAGCTGGCACTCATTGTATCTGTACCTGTTTTGCTTTTGTACGCGTTGTCTTTCTCTAACAGGTCAGATTCACTGTTTGCTGAACCCCGCTATGTGCCATGCGTCATACTAGCTGCTGCCTCATCCCCACCCTCATCTTCACAGCCAGATATGGGAACTGAGCTTCAAAGAGTCCCTGCAGGCTGAGGGACTCATCAAGAAGGTATTACCTATGGCCCCATGACTAAGTGCCTGCTGAGATTCAAACTCCTTCCCAAAGAAGAACTGCTCCCTGAATGCCCTGGAGGCCTCCCTGATTTTCCATCTCCACCCAAACCACTTAGCCCTCACCATCCCCACCAAGCCAGGTACCACCTCCCCACCTCCACTGAAACCCCTAAGAAAGAGAGAGGAGGGGCATTCTCTCCAGCAGGATGGTGACATAGAGCTTCTGGGATTTGCTATGAGGACGTGGGGATCAATACATTAGTCCATAGAAACAAAGTTACAAAAGATGGACAAATCCTGCCGTTGTCTGAAGAAGCAAATGGGCTGGGGTTTGCCAGCCTGAGAATTCACTCGCCTTTAGGGTATAATTTATATTGGCAAATGAGATCTGAATTCAAGCCGTTGATTTAGACGTGAACTTGCGAAACGCACACCTTGGAAACTGTGCTTATCTTTTGTATGTGTCGGGTGGGTGGGACTGTGGGCACCCCGCTCCTGTGCTCTTTCGTATAATAGTTTCACTGGGGGCCGGGGTTGAGTCCTGGGTGACTCATTGCTCCCCTGCAGCACTAGAGCATGGCTTTGGCCAGAGTCGAGCTGAATCTCTGCATTTCACTGATAGAGAAAATATGGGAGCCCTCACTTATTTCTATCTGTAGTGTTTGTGCAGCTCAGAAGATTTGCAATCACTTATAATCATTACTAACTGCTAGCAAACGGCAACCATTACTTTTCTTAATGTATAAATGCCTATCAGCTCTCCATTTTCTCTGTTGAGAAAGCACGGAGGCTTACTTTACATCCTTCCAATTCTCCGAAAGAATCTAGAAAAGTGTGAACAAAAGAAAACCATTTATGTAGATATCAGCCTAGGGCCAAAAACTATCAGCTGGATTGGGTCAAGCTTCAGGTCTTGGTTTCTGCTGTGAATTAGAAAAATAACGCAGGTATTGTGCCCGTTGGACTGAGGCAATATTCAGTTTCAATCTGGTGGTTAGGGAATAGGAACATCTTAGTCTGAAATCTTACCCATGAAAAGACTGAAAAGAAATTTCTCCAAAACAAAATAAAATCTGTATTGTTTCGGCAAGTGTTATGGCCAGATGACATTTCGATTCCAGCCCGCTCTGCTTAATGCCTTCATTTCCTTCTCTGGAGGATGAAATCTGCTCTCGCATCCCACAGGTTCGGAAGAAAGCTCCCCTTTGCAGACTGAGATGCCATTTTTGGCTTTGGAAGGGAAACAAATCATGTCATTGTCAAGGCTATTACTGAGAACATCATGCTCTCAGCCCTACTGGCTTGGCTATAGTCAAAAGAATCAAACAAAGCTGCTGGCCATGAGTTTCATCACTCAGACTTGCCCAGCTGGGCCCTCCCCCCACTCCTACCCCAATTCCCAACTCAAATGCCCGGAATTTGTTCCAGGAACAAGTTAAAATTCCTGCTACTTTCGGATCCACAAACAATACAAATCTTTTTTTCCTTTTCCTTCTTTTTTTAAGGACAGAGATGAAGATTGCTGGAAGATTCTAGGTAGACAGCTCCAGAATGTAAAGCCCCAGGGGAGAAGTGGGAGATGGAATGATCAGTTTGCGGGACTGCAGGGTACACATGAAGTGTAAGCCCCTGAGCAAATACCTAATTGCCTTGCAGGGCACGGAGGCCCGAAGGCCCCCTGCGTGGCGTTGACACCTGTCACCATTACTGAGTGGTCCCAAGGGAGCTGGTCTACTCAATAAAGGCATTAGGGCCCCACCTGTTAAACTCTTGCCTTAGGGCCTGTACGCAGGTTGCTTGTCCCTTAAACTGTCAACTCCTTCACCCCTGAGGCAGATTCGGAAGGCAGTGGTTGTCCTGGGGAGTGGGGAAGAGACAAAGAATAATGTGTTCTCCCAAACAATGTTATTTCAGAGTTTTGGATGAGGGGTGGAAGGGTGCCCTGGCAGCTTTCATTACTTTGTCTTGAGAGAGAGAGAGAGCTTGAGTGGGGGGGACCTCCCCCCCTTTTGGAGTTCAGTTTGTTATTAAATTTTTCATTGAAAGGTATCCTCAGCTAGAACATTTTGTCTAGAAACCTCCAAGATAAAATACAGGGTGAGCAAAAGTAGCTTTACAGTTGTGAGTACGCGAACCGTTTTATTCTGGTATTATTATCTATTAATTACTATTTTCCATACGAACGGCTGTAAACCTACTTACCCTGTATAAGAGTCAGTACAGGGTAAGACTGTTTAAAGGAACACCATAGCAGGCAGAAATATGAGGTCTGAATTCCTGCTCAGATTTAGAGCCTGTGATTTGAGGCAAGTGGCTCGTCTCTGAGCCTCCCCCCCTCCCCACAGCTCTGAGAAATGGGTGCACTGTAATAACGCCAACCTGACAGCACAGTTGTGAGCACAGAGTCGAATATATAAAGTACCCCGACCCGTGGCAGGTGCGTAAGAACAGGAACAGCCAACATTTATTTAGTTTTTACATAACTGTCATTTGTGCTTTAGCTTAAAGATGTCATTTAATCCTCACCACGACCCAGAGAAGTAAATGCTAAAATTGTCCCCATCCCATGGAAAAGCGAGGCTTCGCGAGGCTGTCTGTGGACCACGGCTGGCCAAGCAGCAGAGCAGAATTTGAACCCCATCCCAGCTCTATCCACTGTGTCCCGTCCTGAGGCTGCAAGCCGCGTCCCAGGAGCCAGCTCTGGCCCATGGGTGTGTTTTGCTTGGCTTACAGTATTTATATGAAAATAGTTAACTTAGTAGTCAACGCTTAAAACGTAAGAACGATTTCAAAATTCTGGATCTGAGGCTCTTGATTAAAAAGCTGAAGCTCTGGCCCGTTCCCGTGTCCTACATGACCAGGCAGAGCTGAAGCTGCACGGTGGCTGTCACCTGCGGACACCATGAGCCTGCAGTGGTCCCCGCCACTCCTCATCCTCACACATTTCGGGCCCTGGGAGCAGCTGAGGGTCAGCTCCCCTCCACCATCCCCCCACCCCCAGCTCCCTCCCTACCCTGTAAGCTATTAGGCAACTACCTGATATCTCTGGGCGGTTCCTTTGTGGAGTAAAATGCCCGAAGCATCCCTGACTCTGAACACCTGTCGTCTCTGAGATGTGTACTCCCGGGAAAACACATCGTAGCCAGGGTCTCCTCACCGCCACCTTCCCGCATTGTGACAGTGCACCCCTGACCTCGGCCCCCGCCATGCCTCCTACCGTTCACCCCATTTCACACAGCCGCTCTATATCTGTGTCAGCAGATCGTTCCTCAGGGTCAGGGTCGGCTCAGGGTGTGGGACCTGTGGTTACACAGGACGCCTTCTGGAAGGTCTCCACATTTCAATACTCTGCTATTGCCCTCTTGAAATTCTTAATAGTGTTTGAACCAGAGGTCCACTTTTTCTTTTGTACGGGGGCCCACGAACTTTGTAGCTGGTGCTATCCATGTTTCAATTCAAGAAGCTTTTTTTTTTTTAATAAATATTAAAAATGTGATTTTTAATAACATAAGTAAAAAATTTTTTCTTTATACAACTATAATAGAATTTGGGTCAAACCACTAGGATTTATTTTAAAAACAAAATAAAACAATGATATAAAAACTGCAAGAAGGTCTGAATCCAAAGTTTTCCCTCTAATACTACCAAATGCCACAGGTACAGGTTATTATACAAATGTGTACAAATTTTAAATACAAATACAACAGGATTGGATTTGAAAGGAAAACAAATACAAAGCAGGTCCTCATCAGGATTTCATTAATGTGTACACGTGACGATGGCAGGCCTGACTCCTTTCGTACTAAGCCGTGTCTTCAAGGCCCCTCCTTGATACCCTGTGTCAGACAGGAAACTTCCATGGGTACAGAGGAGGCACGGTGCAGGTTCTAACACACGAAATCAAAACAAGATTTCTGTTCTTGATTTTGGTTCCCAAACATTCCCGTTTCCTTCTGTTTCCCCAATTAAATCTCAAAACTGCTCTGAGCTGAGAAAGGCATTCAGCAGCCAGAATACCTTTTAAGAAACAGCCCGGTGACCATACTGGCCCCGAGACCACACGGGTGGGGAGAGGGAAGGCACTGAACAGGACTCGGGCTGGCTGCCCTGTCCTCAGACCTCTACTTGGACGCCGTCGAGCTCCATCTAGCCTGGGAAGAAAGCAGGGACCTCAGAGCTGGGGTCTGGCAGGGAATCGCACACATTTAAATACAACCCTGAAGTGCTCAACTGTCTTCTATGGAACTAGGAAGCAAAAGTCTGTTTCTTTGGAAATAAGCGCAGCTGGGAATGCAAATATTCCTTTTTATTTACTTTCTTGACATTATTGAACTATAAAGAATTAGAATCCTGACATAATGATTCCTTTTTGAGGCACAATACCTTAAAATGCAGATGATTTGAAGTTTTCAGAGGAGGTCAGAGCAAGAAAGGGAGGAAGAAATAACAAATCTGTAACTTCCGCATGCTGTTGCTGGTGGAGGCTTTTGTTATTAAATTATATATACAGAAATTTACAGGATAAACTAAAATCTAAGAGATTTTAAAGAGTTAAATACACATAATTAAAACACATTCACACGCGCACATAAATAAACCTACATGAGAATCAACTACTTTTTTTGCAATTCACTTACGTGTGGAATGCAGAACACTGTGTATTTGCCCACCAGGGGAGCCAGTAAGATGAACCCCAAATCCCACTGGGCAAAGTTCATCTTCCACAGCCACCAAGCAACTAAGCAGAACCTGTGAGGACTTGGGGCTGAGCGAATGCTGCCAATGGAAGGCACCAGCTCTTGGTTCTGCAGGCCAGATTCTGGATCAGCTCACAATGTATGCAGTTCAACTGGTGGCACTGACAGCTGTACCATTTTCAAGGTGTTTGTGCTGCCAGGACTCACAAAACTCCTTGGCCCTTACTGAGGCTGCCAGTGATTACGACACGTTTTGAGACATGGACACCTGTATAGCAGGAACTGGAATGAACTCTACTAGGCTCACCTACGCCATCGCAATAACTCTCAGATGGGAACGATTTTATCACCTCCCACCTTAGACACTTCAAGTTGAAAGGCTTTTTGCACTTTCAGTCAACTGGCATCTTCCCATAATCTTTCCTATTACATTTCAGACTGTAAGACAGTAAGGCAAATGGTCAGTGATGGGTCTGGAGGTACAACTGAGCTTGGGAAAAAAAAATCACATTTTAGCTGTCCATAAATAGATGCACTTGGCACCCAGAACAAGCCCCTAGCCCCCAAGTTACATTGATTTTTAAGGCAGATTTGTCCACCACAGGAGAAAAAAGAATCCCAAGCCCATATTCATGCCAAGGTTTCCTCTTGGCTAAATCTTTGCCATTTCACAAAATTATTAAAAGCAAAGTAGTTACAGCCCTATCTATATATTGTACATTATACATATATCTTTATGTATATGTGTATAAAAATTTAAAATCTACACCCAGTGGCCAGTGAAGGGATCTGGGACGGTCATATATACACAAACCAGCAATGGGGTAGGATAAGGTTTCTGTCCCAGGATTCTCAGCTGTCACAGTCCAGGCATGATGTAAGCAATGTTGTCTAGTGTGTTTGACAAGACCTGTTTGGGACAGCCATTCAGTTCAGGTAGTTGTGTGGTCAGACACGCCAAGGGGCCGAGCGCACAGATGATGGAATCCAGAAGCACTGACAAGCTGCCGGACACAGCCACCATGCCCTCTGTTTCCTGCAGGCGGTGTCCGATGAGGCCGAGGGACTCTCCCAACAGCTGTAGATGAGCAGCAACGTCAATGGGCTCTGTCTCAGGGGCTTTGGCCAGTGAGGCAGGTAATAACATGGTGGTGGGCGGGGACTTCTTTTGGGGTGACAGTGATCCTACCAAGGAAGCTTTTACTTTCATGGAGCCTTCTGAGCTGGATGTTTTTCTTTTCACAGTTGTAGCTTCTGCTTTGTTCCATTTGTGTTGCAGATACTGAGCTTTTGCTTCCAAATCAGTTTGTCCTTTTCTGGCAATTGCTTCCACACCTCAGCCAGCTTTTTATTAAGTTCCCCAAAATCTATGCCTGGGTGGTCGGCCACAATGGTCACACGGTACTCTTTACAGAACACCTGGTAGGCCGACATGTTCTTCTTTTTTGGCTTTTTTCCTCTCTCTCTCTTTATCCTTCTCCTCCTTTTTCTCACTATGCCCATCTGTGTGGAGACCAGGGAGCGGTGGGCCGTGGCAGCTGCTCCAAGGTAGGGGATGCTGGGAGGAGGGCCAGGTGTCATTGTGATCTCTCCCACCGCTGCAGCAGAAAGTCCTGAACTTCTCTTGGACTTGGAGTGGTGTTTCTCTTTATGCTTTTCCTTGTCCTTCTTCGTTTTGCTCTTCTTTGACTTCTTTTTCTTCTTGATTTCCCCGGTAAGAATCATCTAGCACCAACTCGCCAGCCTCTAGCTCCCCTCCAGAGGCTGAGTCTGATTCTACCAGGATAGGTTCAAGCACTGAAAGATCCAGGTTAGCCCTGTGGGATTCTGGGAACTGGGAGGCATCTGACGCACAGCCTTCAGGGCCAGGAGACGAATGTGGGTCCAAGGGTGACTTGTGTTTCTTCTGGGCTGTGTTCAGAAAGCTCTGTAACTCGTTTCCTAGGAGTCAAGCACCTTGCTCATTCTGAGCTGATTTCTTAGAGGGCTTTTGGCAGTTGCTTGCTGAGAGGGGTACTGAAAAGACTTCTTATCAACTGAGCTGTTTCCTTCCTCCTTCGATGAGAGAATAAGTTTCATCTTTAAACCATCTGGCTCACGAAGGGTCTGTGTCTCAGTGTTCACATAGAGCGGTTTCATTTTTTTGATTTGTGGGAACCACTGTCCTCCAGGGAAAGTTCCCCACTGCTTCCACTTACTTTCTTCCTGTGGTGTTCCTTTCTACTCTCTGAAGGGCTTGAAGAACTAGAGGACATTCCCCCTGTCTTTTTGGAGGGCTTGGAGTCTGCTGCCAGTGGGGAAGTGATAGGTCCATAGCTGGATCAGCAGCCTGTGGGCTGGACCTTGTCTTTTTCTTCTGTGACGATTCCAAAGACGAAATATCTGGTGTATCACAAATGAAGACTGTTCTTCTATGGTGAATCCTCCGAAATACCAGCCCTCCACCTCTCTCCTCCTTCACACTGGTTTATCGGCACTCAGAACAAGAACCGCTGTCCTCCATAGCTGTAATCATCAGAGGAGTGCTTCCTCTTCTTCTTGTGCGTGTCCGTCCCCAAGAAGTAAAGTCCACTATCCTTTAACTTCTTGGAAGAATTCCTGACCTGAGCAGCGATTTCTTCCTCTTCCCTTAAAAAGCTTTGTAAGAATGTTTCTTTTCTCATTGGCTTCGGCCAGGTGCTAGTCCTATGTCCTCAAAGCTGTGATCACCATCAAAGCAGTCTTCTTTCTTCACGGCGTCATCATAAGCCGTGGCGATCCTGCAGGGCCTTTGAGAATGTGTCATTGTGTCCAGGCTTCTTTCCATCTACAGGACCAGGTCTTCACTCCGCTTGCCCGGATCCTGCCTCCGCGCCCCCGCCCGCTGCCGTCTTGCCAATTCAAGGAGCTTTAATGACTCCTAACCTTAGCAGTATTTCCCAGTTGTGTTTGATCTCTGGCACATGGAGAGCGTGGTAGCATGTGTGTGCCATCGTGGATGGCACCAGATCCCGGCCAGCCACTCTGGAGTGAACAGGGGTTATGGTCAACTGGGACCCTTTGGCAGTGCACAAGATGCCGAGTGAACCTGTTAGGGAAGTTAGTGATCACCTAGCTTTACTTTAGGAACCCCATCCTGTAGTGAGGTTGATCTCTATGGGCTCACACATTATTTGTACTCTCCTCTCCAGGCCCTCAGTAATTTGGTTCTATTGCTGGGAATAACCACGTCTCTTCTTGGTGTACCCAAATCCTGCCCATTTTATCAGACCTGCTCAAGTCCATCTCCTTCCCAAAGCTTATCTTGTGTATATCAGTCAACAGTGCTTCAATCATACATCAAGTGATTCTGGCTATCCTAATCTGTACCAGGTGCTGAGCCAGTGTTGGGGATACAGTCGCGAACAGGGGCGTGCTCCTGCCCTCCTGAAGCTTTGCAAGTTAGGAAGGCAAACAGGGACAGAGGCCACTTTGAAGCATTGTGGTAAGAGGTATCGTAGTTCAGGAGAGGACGCGTTAGTTTCCTAGGGCAGCTGTAACAAATTAACACAAACCAGGTGGCCCTTGACAACAGAAATGTATTCTCTCATGGTTATAGAAGTCTGAAATCAAGAGCCAGCAGGGCCACGCTTCCTAGGAAGGTGCTAGGGAAGAATCCTGTCTTATCTCTTCCAGGTTCTGCTGGCTCCTGACACACCTCTGCTTAGGGCTTTATAACTCTCATCTTTGTCTCCTTATTCACATATTCTTTTTCTCTTCTCTCCGTGTCTCCTATAAAGACATTTGTCATTGTATTTAGGGCCCACCTGGATAATCCAGAATGGCCCCATCTCAAGATCTTTAATTATATCAACAAAAATCCTTTTTCTTATTGAGGTACAATTCACAGATCCTGGGAATTAGAATGTAGACTTATCTTTTGGGGTGTCATCATTCAACCCACTTCAAGGAGTACATGAAAGGGGCAGTTAACCACACACTGGGAAACTGGGGGAAGCCTCCTTGAACAAAAACTAACATTTAAACTGAATAAGCCAGGAAAAGGGGGGAAGGAAGCCATGGTGGTGTCAAAGTGTTTCTGGTAAGAGCCTGTGCAAAGATCCCAATACAGACTTAATGTGATGGATTCCTGGAGCTAAATGAAGCTACGTGTATTTGCAGAATAATGTGTTAGGGAGAAAGGGTAAGAGACGCAGCTGGAGAAGTAATGAGGGCCAAATCAAGATGAGCCTTGTTACTACATAAAGACATTTGGACTCGTGTAGTGGGGAGCCATTGAAGGGTTTTAAGCAACGGAAAGACACTATCAGATTACCACAGATTGTTATGACTGTAGTGTGGAGCGTGGTTTGGAGGTGGCCAAGACTAGACCAAGGAGACTGGCTAGGAAATGGTTACATGATTTAGGCTGTGAAAGATAAACTGGGATAGTGGAGAAGGAAAGAGAGACAGGTCAATAAATTCAAGAAGTTATTTGGAAGTCAGCATCGATAGAACTTGGTGATTGATAGGATTTCAGGGTAGAAATCAAGTATGACACCCAGGTTTCTGGTTTCTGGTTTGAAGAGTGTTGCCATTGTTGAAGTTGGGAACTGAGAAGCAGGTGCAGTTTGGGTGGGCACCACAGGGAAGAGTTTGAAGTGTCTATGGGACAACCAATTGGAGATCATTAGAGGGCATTTGAATTTCGAGGTCTGAAGCACAGGAGGGAGGTCTGGGGCTAGAAACACAGACTTGGGAACCATCAGCATGTGGGTCATAGGTGAAGTCAGAGAGTGAATGGTTGTACTTGGGGGGCCCAGGACAGAACTCTTAGAAGCACCAACACTTATGCCATGGGCAGAGGACAAATGGCATGTGACTCATGGGTGGTGACTGCCAATATTTAGTTATATTTTATTATTACTATACAATTTGAGACTTATTGCCGATTGTTCCATGTCACTCATTGTATATTTTGCTGAACAATTCAAGCAAATGTTGTTCTCTGTTATGCTGTCTTGGTCACTAACTATTTCATATACCTGGGAACCAAGGTAAGGGCCCAGAACCGGAGGCCCATGTGGGAATAAGAACAGAACGATTGGAGGAGAATTATCTGTTCTAGCTTGAGTCAGAAAACAGGAGTAGGGGACATTTCCCATCTCCTCTCATCTTTCACCAAAACCCATCATCCAGCCCAGCCAGTGTGGCTCAGTGGATTGAGCATTGTCCCATGGACTGAGAGGTCCCAGTTCGATTCCCGGTCAGGGCACATGCCTGGGTTTCAGGCTCAATCCCCAGTGGGGTTGTATGCAGGGGGCACCCGTTGATGTTTCTCTCTCAGCGATGTTTCCATTTCTCTCTGCCTCCCTCTCTCTCTAAAAAATCAATTTTAAAAACACCATATTTAAAAAAACAAAACAAAACAAAAAAAACATCATTCAACATCACCATCAACTGAACATTCTAAAAACCTTATTTCTCTTTGATTATAATTGTTTCTCTAAATTAAGGAGTACCTGTTTTTGGCTTATTGTGTTGCCTTCTTCCTCCCCTGGGCTCCTTTTCAGCTGGTTCAATACTATCTAACAGCACTGCCCAGTGGAACTCTCTGCAGTGGTGGGACCATTCTACATCCGTTATATAATATGGTAGCCACTTGCTGATGGTGGCTATTGAGTACTAGATTGTGTCTAGTTCAACTGAGGAATTGGACTTCTAATTTTATTTTATTTTAACTCATTGAAATTCAAATACTCACATGTGTCTAGTAGCTACCACATTGGACAGAATAGCTCTGTAACCCTAAGCAAATTCACTTGCTTGAGGAACATTTCCTGGACCCTCCCCTCAGAGCCAGACTTACCTCCCGACCATATGCTCTCTAGAACCCTGTACTTTCAAAAAGCTAGTGAGGATCAAAATTTTGAATAATTTTGTGTGTGCTTACCAGTTTAATGTGTGTCTTATAGAACAAGATCTAAGAAGGCAGAGATTGTGTCTATCTCATTTATTACGGTCATTCTAGCACCTTCTAGCACTCTAGCAGAGTGTCCAGTACTTACTATGTGCTCAATAAATATTTATTCAAAGAATGAATGAGCAAATGATTCACTAAAATATATTATGAGATCATGTGCCAAATATATGCATGTTAACTGGCTACAGATTACAATCATATAATAGACCATTTGAATCATATAATAGATAATTCTGGAATGCTAAGAGCTCTGATTATCAGAAATTGCGATCATCAAGGAGCTATAAATTTGACACGCTCTGTTCCGGGGAAGTAAAATTTGAGATGCTGTATCTTGTGTGTTATATTCCCTTGATCTTACTGTCAACTAAAAGCCTGAAAGCTCTTCCAGTCCATGATGCTAACCTCTTCTCTCTTGTACTGTGTAGTTAACAGAAAAACCATTCACAATTCTCATTCATATTTCTTTTCTTCAATCTTTATTGTTGAGAGTATTACAGATGTCCCTCCTTTTATTTTTCCCCCATTGCCCCACTCCACTTGGTTCCCACCTCAGGCCTTCACCACCCTGTTGTCTGTGTCCATGAGCAATGCATATATGCATGTAAATTCTTTGATTAATCTCTTCCTACATCCCCCCCTTCCCTCTGAGATTCATCAGTCTGTTCCATATTTCCATGCTTCTGGTTCTATTTTATTCATCAGTGTTTTTTATTCTCATTAACATTTCTATTCTTCCCAGAATTTTCCATCATTGCCCAGCCCCTAAATTGTTCTAAATTCTGAGTCTGTCACAGTGTGCTGGTCTTCACTCCCAGGTTTTCATTCTCTCGGTGTTTATTTAACATATTCCCTAAGCTCCCTATCCAGTTAATTTAAAATTTTTTATTTATTGATTGATTTTAGAGAGAGAGGGAGAGGGAGAGAGAGATAGAAACATTGATGAGAAAGAACATTGATTGCCCGCCTCCTGCATGCCCCCACTGGGGATTTGGCCCACAACTTGGGCATGTGCCCTGAGCCCTGACCGGGAATCGAACTGGTGGCCTCTTGGTGCATGGGTCAATGCTCAACCACTGAGCCACACCAGCCGGGCCAATCCAGTTACTTTTTAAATGGAGACTAAGTCAGGGATGGTGGCAGGCCCTGAAGACCTCCCTCTGGATATCAACACGCACAAGTCAGCACTCTTAGGATGCACGCTTTCGGTACGTAGGCAGCCCTTGCCTGGATGAAACTTGAACCCAGGCAGAAGTTCTGGCCTCACTGGAGCATCCGAGGGCTGCGTAGCAAGCTCCTTAATCGTCTTCAGCTCTGGTTTCCTCTCAGAGCTGTGGCTTCCACCTTCTTCTAACAAATAAGTGAAATCTGGAAAGTTCTGCGGGCCAGCTGTATCCAATTCCGACACTCTCGGCAGGCACGGGGCCAGGGCCCTTTGCCCAAGTTTCACTGCAAATCCATGAAGGACAGTTTCAAAAATGTTCTAATGGCACTGTATGTCGGAGCCAAGGTCAACAGTCTAAGACCCGGTGGTCAGTCCGGCTGAGGGCAGGCAGAGCAGAGGGCCAGTGGGAGAGGCCAACTGAGGTGAAGACTGGGGAAGCCAGAGAGGGGACATTAAAAGATGGTTGGGGGGACACTTTGGCAGTTCCCGCTGTGACGGTGGTGGGCTTCGGGCTCTGGGAAGTCTTGAAAGGGACTGTGGGGGATGCTCTATGATAATGAAGAGCACCGAGGAGGTGGCCCCCGGGATGACTCTGATGTAGAATAGGTCAGAGAGCAGTCATCTTTACATCAAAGCCATCTTATCAAACACGGTGTGTGTGCTCTGCGTTAGCTAGACAGCCGGGCGTCAGCATGTATCAGGGCCCCAGACAGTGGACAGACACCTCCCTGGGCACCCCAAGACCTGGCCAGGCAGCAGTCTGGGTGGCCCGGCCAGATCCCCAGCATAGAGAAGTGGCACCAGTGGCCGCAGCCACCCTCCCTGGCCCACCTCCTTGAATTCTTTCCTGGCTTCTAGGAGTGACAAACAGTCCTCCATGGCCAAAAGGCCACGGTCCCCACCCCTACACTTGATAGAAAAGCCATTCCCACCTTAACATCCCGTGGCTTTTAAGTTGGGTAGTGGACAAGCAGACTAACTTGCTGGGAGTAAAGACAGAGATCGTGGCCATCTCTCAAGGATCTCGGGAGCAGATCAGGCCATTTCCAGAAGAGAGCAAAGCCGGGCGGAAGAGCAGCCACTGCAGGAAGCAGTGTGGTCAGTGGGTTCGGGCTGCAGCTGCGAGGCCAGGAAGCGTCTGCAGTCAGTGCAGAGCCCTGCAGGCCTAAGAGTGCCCGCGGCCTGTGCTGTCTGTCCTACTGTTATCACAAGCCACTCAGCTCAGGGGTTGCGGCCCAGTCCAGGAACAGCTTGTGCTGTCCCCTCACAGCCCGCCGGTAGGTTTGCTCCGTCCAGTTTTCCCTCAAAGAAAAGCACTGATGTAACAGATACTAAACCTCAGGCCACTGAGAGATCGGAGCAGTCTGGTTCCGCCGCCTCTGGGAAGGTCACGCGTGCCAGGTCCCCCACTGGCCCCAGACGCTGAGGTTTAGTAGTGAGCCTTTTTATCAGCTACCTGCAGCATGCCAGGTGCTGTCCCATGAACTGTTTCACTTGGTCCTGTCTGCAACATCGCCCTCCCGCCTCACATCATCACAGGCAACTGTTCTCATTCAAATCCTCCAGATTTCTGGCTTTCACCTGTACGAATTCTGTACTTCTCCGACCTGATTTCCCTGCTTTATCCACACAAAAGACTGAACTTGAAAATGTATAAAAATGATCAAGTCATTACCCTTCTTAATGACTTTTTGTGTCCCCAAAGTCCTTGGGGTAAGGTCTGCTCTCGGGCTTGGCATGAAGGCCCTGATCGCTGGCCCCGCTGCCCCTCGGCCTCCCCACCCACCCGCCTGAGTGGGCATCCTGCCTCAGCTCCCTGCCTGGCCGTGGGGACGCCCCTCCCGATGGCTGCCAGGCAGTCCTGACCCGTCCTCTGTGGTCGCCAGCATCTCCCTTTTCTCCCTGAAGTCTTCCCAGGTGCCACCCACCCGTCATAGTTGGTCCCCCACCCAGGGGTCGTGAAGTGACTCAGCAGTTTGTGCCTCTGTCTCTATTGCCCTCACCACACTCTCCTGTAATCATTTGTTTCCTTCAGGGAGGGGATATCTCCTCCAGGGGCAAAAAGGAGTTCTTGGTGGGGGGAGGGGAGAATTGAAAAATCTTACCATTTTTATTATAAAGCACAGATACGCATAAATTCATAAATATATACACTGTATCTGTGGTATTAAAATTTCATGGAGGGAGGAAGAAAGATTAGGAAAAAATGTTTAACGAGATTTCTTAGAGGCCGATAATGAAAACTAGATTGAGAAATACTGAATATTTTTCTCACAACTGGGCTGTGAGCTTTTTGTGAGTCCCCAGAGCCAACAGAGTGGCTGACACATCGAGTGTTTTGAATAACTGTTAAATGTTGAAAGCTGAGTGCACGTGTGCATGAATGAATCCTAATAAGTTTGTGGGGTGGCATTACCTTGGGGGAAGATGGAAACAGGTGCCAAGTGCCCCTCCCCCACCCTCACCACTGAAGTTCCAGAGCTCGTAAGTGCTAAACCAGAAACATTGTATTTATTTATTTTATTTTTTATTATTTTTATTTATTTATTTTTGTTACAGATGTTTCTCCTTTTCCCCCCATTGACACCTTCCTCCCCCTCCCTCCCCGCCCCGTCCCCAGCTTTGTTGTCCATGACCATTGGTTATGCGTACATGCATATAAGTTCTGTGGTTTATCTCTTCCCCTCCCACCCCCTCTTCTGG
The DNA here is from genome assembly GCA_030848825.1 of Tadarida brasiliensis. NCBI lineage: Eukaryota > Metazoa > Chordata > Mammalia > Chiroptera > Molossidae > Tadarida > Tadarida brasiliensis. The sequence goes on from CM061266.1 coordinate 85,641,110, forward strand.
GGATTCTCAGTCTGTACCCTACTTCCACGTCTCTGGGTCTAGCCTGTTCTTCAGACTGTTATGTTCATTATATTCTACAAATAAGTGAGATCATATGATATTTATCTTTCTCTGCTTGGCTTATTTCACTTAGGATAATACTCTCCAGGTCCCTCCATGTCGTCTCAAAGGATAAGAGAGCTTTCTTTCTTACAGCTGCATAGTACTCCATTGTGTACAGGTACCACAGAAACATTTTAAATTCAGGACTTCTAGATCCCAAATACAATGTTGTCTTACCTCTTTTTGGTATAATTGACAGAATTTACACAACAATAGGAGGATATGTTTTCTAATTTACCTCCAACATCTAAGAATGTTCTGGTTGGAATATCCTAAACTAATTTGATTGCCCAAATACAATCTTGGAAAATCAAGCCTGTCTTTTTGCTGACTCAAGCAAGGATGCCTCAGCACCCAGCGGGGTTTTGGTGGGAATGGTGGCCTTCTACCTCACTCACAATGGGACCATCCGAGGCGTACCCAGGTGCAGCCCAAGCTGCCCACTTAGTTTACAATCCTGAGCTTTGCAGATAATCTGATTAAATTAAATATTTTTTTTAAATCCTGTCCTGAGGCTTTCATATGTACTGAACCGAGCCGCACAAGGCTACTTCGCCCTCAGAAAGTGGAATAAGAGAAGAATGCGCAGTTATAATGCAAGATTCAACAAGATCACAGTCATGAGAGGGACTTGGGCAATTCTAAACCCGAGGATGAACTACAATGGGAAGATTATGAGAACAGCAGTGTAATTAATAAAGATGCTTTCCTCGTTGGAAGCAAAGCAAAGCAACATCTGTGAAATGGTTTTATGATTAAATCTGTTGAAGCAGGCAGAGCTGAGTAGCTCAAACCAGTGTTTTATCCTTTCCAAGGTCAAGATGAGGTTTGAAATTGGATTTACGGGTCTGTTTGTTTAATCAAACTTTCCTCATTTTCCACTCCTGCACCTATGAGCAGAAGCAAAGCAGTGAGTAAAAATCCCTGATGAGTGACAGTTCCTCCTAGGATGTAATCTTTTGCTTTTAGACATAACTACTTCATACATACAGAAAAATGCACTAATCATAAGTGTAGAGTTGGGTGAGTTTACACAAAAAGAACAAACTCTTGTTACCACCACCCAGGTGAAGAAACAGAATTGTTAGGTCCTGAAAGCCCTCCTGGTTACCACAGACTGATTTTGCCTCTTTCTGACCTTTAATGAAATTATGCAATATGCACCCTTTGTGTCTGCCTTCTTTTGCTCAATAGTATGTCTGTGAAATTCATCCAGGTTGTTACATGCAGTAATAGTGTGCTCATTCTCTTTGCTGAAAGGATTTCATTGCTTGGATATACCTGCATTATTCATACTGTTGACGAGCATTTGGGTTGTTTCCACTTTGGGTCATTATGCACAGTGCTACTGTGAACATTCTTCCTACGTGTCTTCTGATGAGCATATGTACTCATATGTACCCAGGAGTAAAAGTGCTAGTTCATATGGTACACATATGTTCAGATTTAGTAGATCCTGCTAGATAGATTTGAAAAGTGGTTGTACCAACTATATGCTAACACTGTATAATGAAATTGCGCAAGAGTTCCAAATAGCCCAACTCCTCACCAACACTTGGTATTGAATGTCCTTTTTGTTTTAGCCATTCTGGTGGCTGTGTTTTGGAAGCTTGTGCTTCAAAAGCTTGAATTTGCATATTCATGATGCTAATAAAGTTAGGGATCTCTTCGTGCTCATTGGACATTCAGATTTCCTCTTTGTAGACGACTTCTTTAAGTCTTATGCACATTTTTTTCTGTTGAGATGCTTATCTTTTTTTAATTTGTAGGGTATCTTCATATGGTTTTTAAGTGTAAGTCCTTGGTCATATATATGATTTGCTAATATTTTCTTCTAATTCATGGTTTCATTTGTTACTCTTTTAATGGTGTCTTTGATAAACAGAACTTATTTTGTGTCGTCTAACATCAATTTTATGTTTATACATCATAAAATTCATAAACACTATTTATGAAAACTTTGCCTTTGCCATGCTAATGGAAGCATTCTTCTGTATTACAGTACTGAGTCTTACAACCCATCAGCATGATCTATACCTTCATTTATTTAGGTCTTCTTTAATTTATCTCTGTAATGTTCAATAGTTTTTAGTGTAAAAATTGTGCTCATCTTTTTTTAGATTTACATTCAACTTTGAGCAAATTGCAAGTACCTATCTTTCAAGTAGCAAGATATATTTAAAAAGAAAGTGAAATATGTACCCTGAATTCAGAATTCATTGGTACAGTTGTGGTACACAATTGCAGAAAAACAAAAGACTGAATATTAATAAAGTACAAATTGTGTGACATGCCATGGGAAACGAGAGTGGCAAGCCACCAGAGTGTGCTGAAATTAACTGTTAGCCGATGCCTCACGTAGGTTGGAAGGTGTGAGATGGGCTTGAGGGATGAATGGCAGATGTAGAGTGGAGTGGAAGGAAAATTTCAAGAGGAAAACTGGAATGAGCAGAAGTCTTGAGGTAAGAAGGAGCAAAGCATGTTAAGGGGCAGAGAGGACACTGGTTGGTGAAAGCATCTACACTCTGATTTATGAGTAGTGGGAGTTAAGATTAAGTCCTGAGTTGAGAGTCCCCATGAACAAACGAAGGCAGATCTTCAAGTCCATTCTGGTGATAAAGTTTGGCATCCTGGCCCCCGGAAGGTAACTCAGCAAGTATTTACGCTTGCCTGACACTAATTGGCAACCATGTGGGTGTCTTTAATTAAAAACTTCCTGATAAGATGTCCCACACTCTCACACTTGAACCAACCACTTATCCAAGAAAGCATCTAATCTAGAAACGAACCCCGTCTTATAGAAGTATCCACAGAGATTTTCATAATAACCCAGAGCTCACTGCCCAGTCAAAAAGCGTAGATCCAACACCTCCCACCAAGTGCTCTGAGAGGGGTATAGCTGTGAAACTAAGTAATGAAAAATACTCAATGCACAAATCTAGCAGCGACAGCTGGACTTCCTAGAAGAAATGGGCCCTGAAGTGGGTGCTCAAGTCTTAGATCACTGGTTGGGATTTTTGTGCCTTTTCCAACCTCATTGAGGCAAAGTTAAAACCAGCAGGCACAGGGCAGCTCCAGGACACATGGAGTCAGGTCCTTGGGCCTCCTGGGAGCTACTGAAATGAGTAAGGCATGGAGTAGCCAGTACTGAGTTCAAATGATAAGATTTCTAATGGGACACAAGTACGCATTTTGCCAAGATTTATTCTAATTTTGGAACTCAATTGGAAACTTCTGAACATCATGTTCCATTTCGCCCTGGAAAAACACAGCTCTGCATTGCTTTGTGTTTATTTTATCCTTAAGATCAGAGCATAATTTATTTGTAGCTAGATTTTTGTGTTTAGTACAAACCTCCATTTAGACAGAAAAACAAGCTGATACTTTTTTTTTCTTACATGTCCCTAAGGGACAGAGATGTACACAATGGAGAAAGATTGCACAAGAGAAATATGCATGCCCAATATAGAAAATGTACGCAAACAGAAGCACCCAGAGGAGAAATATTTTATAAAACCTAAAGTATGATAAGTCCTCACACTTGGCACAGAAAAGTAGATATTAGATCCAAAAAATGCTCAGGACTCTCCTGCATTGAGGCAGGATGACATCTTCTGTGGCACCTCCTTCTTGTAAATGTCTTACCATATTTAAACAAATATTTGGAAGAAATATTATAACTTCCTGTGGAACTATGTCCTCCAACACGCCAACACTATGTCCTCAAATAGAAGTATGTTTTCCTGTCAGTACTCATTGCCCATCTTTCTCTCATTTCTCATTTACTCTCAAATGAACCTTCTGGTGTTTATTAAAAGAAATCAAATTCTCCTATCCCTAAAGTGTACTGGGGCCCACAATAACACAACAACCGAGAAGAGTTGGCAATAGGTTATGTGAATCACGACTCTTTCAGAAACTCAACATGAAATAAGGCCACAGCCCAGCCGGGTGGCTCAGTGGATTGAACAACGTCCCATGGACTGAGAGGTCCCGGTTTGATTCCCAGTTGCGGGCTCGATCCCAGTAGGGGACACGCAAGAGGCAGCTGATCAATGTATCTCTTTCACATCGATGTATCGATTTTCCTATCTCTCTCTCTAAAAAAAAACAATAAAAATATATTTAAAAAAAGAAAAATATATTTTAAAAAAGAAAGAAGACCACCAAAAACGATGACTTCATTGGCTCACGTGACTGGAGAGTTTTCTTATGGCCTCCAGTTGAAAAGTTCTCACTGAAGAACTCTGATTGGTCCAGCTGGATGGCATGCCCAAGTCTGCACCCATCACTGCGACTGGACCTGGGTCACATGTCCAAATGGCATGTACTCATGGAAAGTGGCTTTATTTCCAAAAGAAAAAGGGATTGTACATGATCACTTAAAGAATGTTATGAAGTGGCAAATTTAAAAGAAGGGACTTGAAATGTGTTCACATTGCCTCAGATCTAGTACATTAGGATTTTGGAGAAAGCATTATTTCTTAGAAAGACAAAAATGATAAAATGGATGTCATTATCAGTAGTGGTGCATTAGTACCGATTGCCCAAGAGCCCTGTTCTAGAAAACATAGCAGCTTTCACTGGGGGCATCTTACGGGCACCAAGAAGGCAGCACAGACAGCATCAGGGCTGAGTACAAAATTTGGATTCCATTGACTCAAAGTCAAACCTCTCAGTACCAGTTGTTAGCTTTGGTATTAGGGCAAATTACTAATCTTCTTTAAGCAAAATTGGTGTAATAATAAAATTTACCTCTTAGGTTATCTTGAGGACTTAATGAAATAACACATGTGAAATGCTTGGCACCATGTCCAGCACTTAGTTAGAGATTACTAAGTGTTTACTCCAGCTATTATTATTTTCATTATGAGCATCGTAATTGTTATTATTAACAAAAGTGCTCAAGGAATTTCAAGGTTACAGAGTTCTCAGATGGGTGATAATAATGATGTTTTACTCTGATCTTTCTGGAATAAAAAAAAAATATATCTTAGTATGTCCATCCTCTCCATTGATATCTAACCTAAGGTCTGTTTAAAATCTTCTTCTTTTACCTTCCATAATTTCTCTTCATATCCACTGAGGCATAAAATATTAGTATATCTGGGTGAAAAAGCATGATAATGGTGCCTTTGATACTTGTTTTAACCTTTCCAAAAGAGACTTTACAGGTAATTGAAGTCCAAGAAATTGCAGTCTTAGGAAATGTCCATGCTGTGAGCTGTAAAAGATAACTCCTCAGAGGGATGTCAAAACAGCTGACCAACTTCTGGAACCAATTGGCAAAGTAATGTACAAACCCCACTAGACTGTACTGCGAAGGAAGAAACTGTGAGGTCCTCTAGGCAAAACTGGAGTCTTTAAGACTGCTCTTGTACATTCTCATTAACTTTATTATACCTTACTTTTCATAAAACTTTCCATTCGAGGCTTCAGAAAGGGGACGACTCAGCAGAGACTGCTTCCTTCCAGTACAGCCTGTAGATTTAGGACTTAGGATTTCTGTAATGAAGGAAAAGAGTTTGCGATGGGAACAGAGGCTACCCTTTGACTTTGACTTCCATGCGCTATTTAATGTCTATGGTAGCAATTACTCAGGACTCATAGTCTTATTTTTTTTTAAAGAAAGTGTCTCATAACATTTTTTTCATTCTAATTATGAAAGGCAGATAGAATAACACCTTCTATTTACCTAGAGCTGGTCCTTGGAAAGTGCTACAAATAATGTCATTCCTTCTCCCACCAGAATTCCTGGTGGAAGCCACATATTTTCCTCACACCACTTTTATAGATTATATAGCCTGTCAGAAGCCATGTGGAGGCCAGAACCTGGGTTTTCTTTGGATTCGAAATGGAGTATTAGGTTTCCTTTCTATTAGAAAAACAAAATTGCTACACAAAAATGGGCTTTTATGAGTAGTGCTCAAGGTAATTGCCATGGGAAAGAGCTCAGTTAAAACGTCTTGCTTTTCAACACAGTAAGATCAGTATTTTTCCATTTTCTTACAAAGTTCTTGTAGCCATAATTCTAACAATGATGTAGTATCCTATTTATGTCAGAGTCATTTGCTCACAGTAATGATAAGTATTTTTCTGTGAAACTCTTATATGGGTCCTGTGAGCTGCAGTTTTAGTTTAATTGAGATATAATTAATATATAATATTATGTTTCTTTTAGGTATACAACATAATGATTTGATATTTGTGTACCTCTCAAATGACCACCACATTAAACGTAGTTAACATCTATCACCTTGCATAGTTACAACAACTTTTTTTCTTCTGCTGAGAACTTTGAAGATCTGCCCTTGCAACAACTGTCAAATAACTATCACTGTCACTAACTATAGGCACCATGATGCACATTCCATGCCCATGACTTATTTCTTTTATAACTGGAGGTTTATACCGTTCAATCCCACTTACCCACCCCTACTCCCCAGCTCTGGCAACCACCAGCCTGTTCTCTGTGTCTATGAGCTTGGTGTTTTGTTTTTGTTTGGTTTGGTTTGGTTTGGTTTTGGTTTTAGAATCCACATATAAGTGAAGTCATCAGTGTTTGCCTCTCTCTGACTTACTTCACTTAGCATAATGCTCGCGAGGTCTATCTAGCAGTGGTTCTCAACCTTCCTGATGCTGCGACCCTTTAATACAGTTCTGCATGTTGTGTGTGGGCATATCTGCATGTGGGCGGACCCGCCTGGAGACGGATAGAGGAGCGTGTCTTGGTTCCTAAGACCATCGGAAATATGTGTTTTCCGATGGTCTTAGGCAACCCCTGTGAAAGGGTCATTTGACCCCCAAAGGGGTCATGACCCACAGGTTGAGAACCACTGGGTGTCGCAAATGGCAAGATTTCATTCTTTTTATGACTGAATAATATTCTGTTATAATATGGCTGAATAGTATTCATATGTATATCACATTTTACAGATGTATATATGTATGTCACATTTTATTCATCCATTTATTTATTTATGGACACTTACATTGTTTCCATATCTTAGCCATTGTAAATCATGCTGCAATAAACATGGGGGGGGTGCATGTACCTTTTCAAGTTAGTATTTTCATTTCCTTCAGATAAGTGGTAGTTCTAGTTTTAATTTTTTTGAGGAAACTCTATACTTTTTACCATAGTGGCTACACCAATCTACATGGTCACTAACAAGGGAACCCTTTTCTCCACATCCCTGCCAACACTTGTTAATTCTTGTCTTTTTTATTATAGCCACTCTACAAGTGTGATGTGATATCTCATTGTGGTTTCGATTTGCATTTCCTTGATAACTGATATTTTGTGTACCTTTTCCTGTACTTATTGGTCATCTGTATGTCTTCTTTGGAAAATGTCTATTTAGATCCTCTTCCCATTTTTTAATAAAAAAAAAATTTTGTGTTTTTTTTTGCTACTGTTTTGTATGGATATCAGCCCCTTATCAGGTATATGATTTGCAATTATTTTCTCCCATTCAGTAGATTGTCTTTTCATTGTGTTGATGGTTCCCTTCAAAGTGCAGAAGTTTTTTAATTTTATGAAGTCCCACTTATTGATTTTTGCTTTTGTGGATTTTATTTTTACTGTCACATTAAAAATGTATCACCAAAACCCATGTCAAGGAATTTATGGCCTATGTTTTTCTTCTGGGAGTTTTATGGTTTCAGGTTTTATATTCAAATCCTTAATCCATTTTGAGTTCATTTTTGTGTGTGGTGTAAGATAGTGGTCCAGTTTCATTCTTTTGCATGTGTCTGTCCAGTTTTCCCAACACCATTTATTGAAAAGATTATACTTTCTCCATTGTATATACTTAACTCTATTGTCGTAAATTAATTGACCATATATGTATAGGTTTATTTCTTGGCTCTCTATTCTGTTTCATTGATCTATGTCAAAATAGTACCATACTGTTTTGATTACCATAGCTTTGTAATATTGTTGGAAATCAGAGAATATGATGCCTCCAGCTTTGTTCTTTTTCAAGATTTTTTTGTTTGCTTATTTGTTTTTTGTTATTCTGCGTCTTTTGTAGTTACATATAAATTTTAGGATTATTTGTTCTATTTCTGTAAAGAATACTATTGAAATTTTGTTAGGGATTACATTGAATCTGTAGATTGCTTTGGGTAGTGTGGACATTTTAACAATGTTAATTCTACTGATACATGAGCATGAACTACCATTTTATTTATTTGTGTCTTCTTCAATTTCTTTATGTCTTGTAGTTGTAATAACTCCATTCTGACCCTCAGTTACTGCACGTACACACCATGATAGTTTCTTTTCTGTAAACATAGGGCCTTGAGACACTCAAAGAAAACTGTAAAGATAAGGGGTTGAGGATGGCCTTGGGAAACTCAGAGAACCATGAGAAAAAAGAGATTAATAGTTGCCCTGCTCCTCTCCCCCCGCCCCTTCTCTGTATCAGCCCCCCTTAACGTGCCAAATGCGGCGCCAAGAGAATGTAGTTTTTTTTTTTCTGTAGTTTGTGCCTTTAAAAGCAGGCAACAAAGAAGGCTCAGGGCTGAGGATTTGGGGAAGCTATACCCCCCCAGCCCGCCGGTATAACAGCCCACCGGTGTAATAAAGTGCTCCTTTATAATTCGGCCGTGCGCCTCTGTTATCTCGCTGACACGATACAACAGTAGTTTTTAGTGTATAAGTCTTTCACCTCCTTGGTTAAATTTATTCCTATATATTTTATTCTTTTTGATGCAATTGTAAATAGGATCATTTTTTAAAGTTCTCTTTCCGATAGATCATTATTAGTATATAGAAACACAGTAGATTTTAGTATATTGACTTTGTATCCTCAAACTTTACTGAATTTGTTGATTATTCCTAACAGTTTTTTGATGGAGTATTTAGAGTTTTCTATATACAATGTCATATTATCTGCAAATAGAGACAGTTTTAGTTCTTCTTTTCCCATTTGGATCCCTTTTTTTCTTTTTCTTGCCTAATTGCTCTGGCTAGGACTTCCAATACTATGTTGAATAAGAGTGGACGTCCTTGCCTTACTCCTGATCTTAGAGCTGAAAGTTTTTCACTGTTGAGTATGATGTTGACTGTGAGCCTGTCATATATGACCTTTATTATGTTTAGATATATTCCCTCTATACCTCCATTATCGTAAACGGATGTTGAATTTTGTCAACTGCTTTTTCTGCATCTATTGAGATGATCATATTATTTTTATCCTTCATTTTATTGAGTTGCAGTCTTAAATGTTTAGAAACTACATTATCTAGTCCAACATTACCTCATTTTCAGATGAGAAAAAAACTAAAGCTTAGAGAATTTGAATGATTTATTTCATCACACAGCTAATTAGTAGCATTGTAGAGACAAAAGGTTATGGCTTTTAGGGGTTTTCTTGTTTTTGTTTTTTGCTTATAAAATTATTATAATGCTGAACTGTTTAGAGTAATAGTTGATGTAACTTATAAGACCCTGGTTGTACATCAATGACTTAACACAATAAACATTTTTTTTTTTTTATCATGCACGGGACAGTACACTGCGTGTTTTCCTAGTCAGTGGGTGATGACTGTACTCTGTACAGTGATTCAGGGAACCTAGACTTCTTTCATTTTGTGGCTTCACTATCCCCTAAGGTAGTAGTTCTCAACCAGAAGTGATTGTGCCCCCTGGGGGACATGTGGCATTGTTTGGAGATATTTTTAATCATCACTATTGGGAGCACAACTAGCACCTAGTGTGCAGAGGTCAGGAATACACACCCACAGGACAGATCTCATAACAAAGAATTTTCTGGCCCATAATGTCAATAGTGTCATGGTTGAGAAATACTGCCAAGGGGACACATTATCTTCCGTATCCAGCCATTAAACAGGAAAGACAAAGAATTGATAAGATATAAGCACTTTGTGAATGCCTTGACCTGGAAACACTAGTCCCATGTTTGTGACTAGTGAGGCTAAGAAATGAGTCCTCATGGGAAGCTCCTTCCAGCCACAAGTCTTCTTTGGGAGAATGAGAATTTTTAGTGAACAACTAGATAACTTGTCACAGGTTTCAAAGCCATGATTTGAACTGTGTGTTTGCCTGGCTGCTCACAACACTGTTGAAACATCAATATGAGCTAATAAAACCAATAATATAATATATAAACACAGCCCCAACCTCCTCCTTGGATTCCAGATCTGGGTCCACTGTTCTATTTAACATATCATTGGGAATCACAAACAACATAGCCAAACAGAATTGTGATCTTCTCACCAAAATTTTATTTCTCTCTCATCTTTCCTGTCTTAGCAAATAAGGACACCATCCTCCTCCTCCAGTTTCCTACATCCTCATCCAATTGTTTAGCAAGTCTTAGCAATACCCCCAAAATGTATGCCTATAAGTACTATGGTAGACCACCATTTCTAGCCTGAGCTACCACAATAACCTTATAATTGGCCTCTCCACTACTTCTCTTATCCCACCAAAGCCTGTCCACTCACAGTAACCAAGAGGTCTTTTTAGACTGGAAAGATTGCCCTGGCCGGTTTGGCTCAGCGGTTGGAGCGTCAGCCCAAGGACCAGAGAGTCAGTCCCGGGTTCGATTCCCGCTAAGGGCGCGTACCTTGGTTGCAAGTTGTCCCCGGCCCAGGTTGGGGTTATGTGGGTGGCAACCAGTCGATGTGTCTCTCTCACATGGATGTTTCTCTCTCTCTCTCCCTCCCGCTCTATCTGAAAATAAATGCAAAAATGTCCTCGGGTGAGGATAAAAAAAAGAACTGGAAAGATTATTTCTGCACATCTGATGCCAGTTCAGTCTCTTGGTTACTTGAAGCCCCAGTGAGGATCATCTGAGACCCATTTACTCACCCCATTGTTCTTGTGGGTCTAGAGACCCCTCCCATCACTCTCATAGTTTCCCAAACCTGCTACTGGCATTGATTTTGTGGTCTTGACATTCACCATGATGACCTGCTAGGTGTGTGAGATAGTATTACAAAATGAAGAGCTAATTTGTCTAAATGGAGAAACTCATTTGTCCAAATCCACGATTCTCATCATACAAAGCCCATCACCATCTGGCCAGCCTTGCTCTAATCGCATTGCCTGCCTTTTTCTACCTCTTCATGTCTTTGCAGACACAGTGGTGTGCTCTCTGTTCCTATAAGGTGCCAGGTCTTCTTGGTCTTGGGGCCTTCATATTGGTATTCCCTTTCTCTTTGGATCACTCTTGCCCAGAAACTCACTCACCTACCTCCTTCTCACCATTCCAGTCCCAGGTATGGTCTCCTCAATAGTGAGCATACTCCTGAAATTGCTGTCACTGCAACACACATATACCACTGCAGACCTATATCCCATCCTCCTCTTTTCTTTTTTTAATTTTATTTTTATTGTTGACAGTATTCCAGATGTCCCCCTTTGTTTTACTTTCTTCAGGACACTTATCACAACCTAGAGCTGATATATATTATTCACTCGTTTGTACACTATTTGTCCCCCCACGAGAATGGGAGCTCTGTGAGAGAAGGCCTTTGCCAGTCTTGTCTACCACTGTATCATCAGAACTAGAAGAGTACCTGGCATGTAGGAGCTATCCATATATAGTCAACACACAGTCATCAAATCATTGAACAAATAGAATATTGGAGCCCTACAATACTAGGTAGGAAATGGAGAATATGAGGTTTTACCCCAGTTCTGCAATGGACCTTGTCAGGTTCATTAATGATTCTCACAGATCACACTCCCACTCATAAACCTGTTTTCTTACCCAGAAGAGCTAACCACAGAGGTCACCTAAAAACACAGGAGAACTTCAGACTTAGCAAAGGATTCCTTCCAGGGCCAGCTGATCACTGTCATTGATTGGCGAGTCACCTCGGAAACCTTTATGTACCTATTCACAAGCGACCTCTGACATTCTCTCCTTCCAGGCTACACTCAGAATTGTCCTTGCTGGGGGAAGAGTTGGAGACCTACTGAGGAAAATTCTTTTTCTGGTCCTTTTATCCCCACTCTCTACCTAGCCTCTATTCTCTTTTTCTCTGGCACATGCAGGCAGTCCACCTACCTTCACTAACTGCCGAGGTGACTCTGTGCTTTTGAAAAATGTCATGGTCCAAAATCCAGATCTCCAGCCTAAAGCATCCATGGATGGTTCCCCTGGCAACAACGACCTGCTCTGGGGCCCGCATCAGGCTGAGACACGGCTTGGCGCACACGGCTGGCAGCAGCCTCACGTTTGATGTCCTCTTTCATCACTCCTCATTGTCTTCTACAGATGAATTTTTCCATTTCTTCCGTTAACAGCTATTTATTGAGCACTGAACCGTCTTTAAAATTATAAAAAAAAAAATAAAGGAGATATGAGCAGAGGCAAAATTACTGTGATGTTAATGAAACAAGCTATGGGCCATGCTCACATGAGTTTTTTAAAATTGGCAAAAGTAAACTGTTTGAACTGAAATCAGTTAAGACTGTTGCTCAGCCCTGACTTCACCTTCACACACTCAACTTGCGTGGGGTTGCCCGAGAGTGGCCGCAGCACACTTCGGATTCTGCTGAGGCAAAGGTAAGTTGGAGATATATTTGGTTTGGGTTTGTTTTTAAATGGTTCACATTCACCGCTGTATATAATAGTGAAATTATTGCTATTCATTGTGGTGTAGGAATTGCTTCTAGAAATACTCCCAGAAACCACTATGCCACCTCATCCAGCGTTGTGATGTGAAGGCACACAGCCCGATGCCAGGCCGTGATACAAACGTGCTGCGCAGAACCCGGCCCATGAGTGCATGGGAAAGTAGGATCTCCCAGTTTGGGATTATGCAGGCAGAAGCTGGTCAGTGGGAATTCCTCCAATCATTGCACATGTGAAAATGTAGACAGAAAATTCGATTCTCACGGATATCTAGTCAAAAAGGAAGTTCTCTCTGTGTCTGCAGGGCATAAACTTACACTTGCACTATACATAACAGATATGTTCCCGTGTGAGTCCCATGTTTGTGCGTCCAACTATTTAATTTAAAACAAAAAAAAGTTTTTGATTAACCATGTTAGAGGAAAAACTGCATTATCCTCCTATTGTTTTTCTGTAAAATTGTTGTCATATGAAGAGGTGATCAAAGGCATGTAGCAAAAATGTGTGGAGAAAACAGCACTAAAGAGGTATGTCAGGCAGCTAGTTAACAAGGACAGTATGTTATTTTTGCTGGATTTGTGGTGTCTGTCAGCATTTAAAAATTTTTTCAATTTATTTTTTTTCTATCCTTATTCCGAATAATTATTTAATTTTCTTATGCGAGGCCCCCACAGTTGTCAGGCTTCAGGCCCTGAGACACTGGGTCAGCTCTGGACACAGGTACAGGTGACGGCTTTGGTTACTAAGGAGCTTGTGACAGGCAGGAAATGATGTCTGTGTAGAAAAAAGGGTAGAAAGAAAGGTGAAGAAAGGATCAAACCACATTTGACAATTCCTCCTTCTACCAATCCCCCATTCCCCTCATCTCCACTAGAAATAATCTCCGACAAATTGTACTCTTGACCGTCATGCTCTGGAGCAAGTGAAGGGCCTAAATTGTGATGAAAAGTTACAAATCAAATTTGTCAACTTTCCTCTTTCCCCTTTGTCATCGTGATGACAAGGAAAGCCAGCAAGCGTGACAGGGCTAAGCGTGACTCTTGACTAAGATGTCTTCTAGAACAGAGAGCTGACAGGTCATAAGAGGCGACCCTGATCTTCCTGGGTTGATCGTTCTGAGGGCTGAGGACAGCAAGGGCAGTCACGTGTGGCGGGAATGAATGTTCTCTCAAGGATGCCCCATCCTTTTGCTGCCTGTGGAAATTTGGTTCTTCCACGGAATTTCGAGGAAAGCATTCCAAGGACCCAAACACAGGAAACTGTGGTGTGGCAAGATTTATTCGGGAAGGCTGCCCCTGGGTTTCCAATGTCCCATCTCCCTCTGCCCCACCATGGAAAAAGGCCAACCTTGTCTTCATCAAGGCCAAAACAAAGGCGAGTGTCCAGAGTTTCTGCTTCACACTAAAGCTTAGTTCTTGGGAGCCCACATGATCTGCTGTGGGCCCCAGTTGGCTGTTAGGCCTGCATGGTTGGGTGTTTCCAGGAGAGAGAGAGAGAGAGAGAGAGAGAGAGAGAGAGAGAGAGAGAGAGAGAATGAACTTCTTCTTTGTTTCCCTGGGGTTATGACCAGGAGCTTTTCAAAAAAATAACCAATCAACTTCCCAAGCATTTGTGGGCTTTTGATGGGTCCACCCACCCCGGGGTCAATGATTCCTTTCCAAGGTGAGACTGAAAAGCCTGTATGGCCAAGCACCTCCCCCTGCACCATTTTGACCACTACTGGGCATGTGCTTACCTCCTTCTGATCCCCTCCACAATTCGGTACCAGAGGGTGGGCAGTGCTCATGGGGAGATTTTCTGTCCCTGGGAGGGACTGAGTCTCCTCAGAGGCAATTCCCTGGGGGGGGGGCTGAAGCTGTAGCTTCCTGTTGGAGCAAACAGGCTCACTGGCCGACTCAGCTCCCCAGCCCATTGGACTCAACAAAGTCTGATTCCCTTTGCTTCTTTCCTTTACTGTCTAGCTACCTAAGGTAACACTTTTGTCCTTCCCTGCTCAGACCACAGTGATTATTCAGCTGGTTTCCAATCACACAATGAACCTTTGACTTGGGTAAGACAACTTACACCAGAATTCAAAGTACTAATTGAGTTCCATCCTACACGCAGTTGTTTACAAAGCCTCCACCAAGCAGAGCCGGCTCACTGTGGTTATCACCCCAGAAGACAAACCAACCACATCATGGTTTCCTACAAAAATTAACCAGAAATGTAAAAGAATTAGGATCAGAACATGTGAAACAGCCAGCAATTAATTATTTACTATAGAGTAGGTGACCTTTTCATTGAAGGTAACAGGTATAATTAAACAGCCTCTTGCAGAGTGGGTGTTGAAACTGAAATTCTCTAGGCCTGACTCATGGCTTTTCCACCTGGTTCCTGGCTCCTCCCGTCCTGGTGGGGCGAGCAGGTTGCCTCTCCTAGCAAACTCTGGGAAATCCCCGCCTGGAGCCGCCTTGGAACACGCTACCAGTGTTTTCCTTTGTCATTTAAAGTTTGTTTGTGTGCTGGGCCAGGAGACGCCTGCAAGCAGGTACTTGAACTGGGTGGAAGAAAAGCCTTAGGGCTCGAACAGCACCCTGGAGCCACTGCCAAGGTCAAGGGGAGGGACAGAAGCGCTGCAGCTGCACTCCAAAGCAGGCATTGTTGTCTTCTGTGGTCCCTGGAAGCTTGTTCATTTCCTGTTTCAAACTTCTGGAGGTGTACCACCCCATGCAATTACTAAGGGCAATAACGTCACAGCGAGGTGGGCTCACCTTCTGTTTTGTATTTCATTTGGGCCGAACAACCTCCAATATTATAAAGTGCATAGCAAGCTGGGCTTCGCAAGTGCCCTTTTATCTGTAGCCAGCTTCTGACCCCTGCCTCAGGGACTCCCCTGCCCCCCCCCCACCTCTACCCCTTCCCGAGATTCCCCTTCCCATGAAATGAGAGCCTTAAAGATGATCAACTTAATGATACTGCTTAATTCAGACTCGGTGTTCTTCTTAAGTCTCACATCCTTTGAATTTGATGGGAGAGAAGAAGAAAACAAAACTGGATAGTTTAAATAATTTGTCATTAAAACCAAGATTTATGAGGGGAATTCTGCACAGAGCTGGGTTTTGAGTGTCTTTGTTCCCCCAGAGCCAAATTCTCCCCCTGAATGCATACACAGGTCTCTGCTTTGTGAGCACCAGGCGTGTGAGCAGGGTACGGAAAAGTGTATGAGGGTCCCAGGAGAGGGTGGGGTGGGGAGGTGGAGCCAGAGGAGGGTGGGGGTGCAGAGATGATGAGCGTGTGGCCTTCTGTGGCGGCCAGGGAGGAAGCCAACGGAGAGGAAGGAGGGAAGAAACCAGAGATTCTGAGAAACACTCCCAGGGAGATCAGGCCTGGGGAAATCCAAGGAGGGCCTCAGACCCTGGCTTTCTTGTCTGGCCCCTCCCTTTGCCACAGAGGCAGGCTTTTGAGTGGGACCATTTTTAGAACCACGTGTAAGAATGAGATTCTCCTAAGGTCAGGCCCTACATTTTATTTTGAGAAGTTTAAAGACTGGAACAGGAGAAAACTGAAATTCTAGCATTCTTTGCCATGTGCACGCACACACACACACACACACACACACACACACACACACGGACAGAGAGTTGAACTCCTTTGTGAAGACATGGGGCCAACTGAATGAATATAACATGCTTAAAACAGTATCTGACCCATAGCAGATGCTATAGAAGAGCTATTTGATTCTCTGCTTTAGCTCTAAACAATTTTATTATTGCTATTGTTGTATCTTGATTTCGATTTGAAAGAGCTTATTTGAACATTAACAAGTAGGTAAGGAAATCACAAGCCGAATTCTTGCTTTTGTCAGTTAGCACACACGAGTAGGCAAAGCTAAAGGTGACCTGAACCTGCGGTTAGACCGGGTGGGCAGCCACAGGCACGCTGCAGACAGGAGCAAGCCTGGCTGGCTGCTTACCTGTGAGGGTTGCTCGTTGCCTGGTTCCCCACCACGGACACTTCTGAACCCCTCATCTGCCAATTACCTAGCTGTGAAATTGCTGAGTACCTCTGGGCCACCATTTCCTCTTTCGCAAGTGGAGAGAATGAAACCACCTCCCAGGAAACAGAAGACAGAGTCTATGTGCAGATCAGCTGGCTTCTCTCCCCTCGATATTGGAAGGGTTCTGCGCACTGCAGTTGATAATGGAGCCAAAGACATCAGGACAGAAAGGCAAAATCCACAGCATGGGGTGACAGCTCACCAGTCGACTCACAGTTAACTTGAGCACAAACATATATAACCAGTTGCAATGAATGTCCACACCTAACTAGAGAGTAGATGATTCTCTATCTAGGTGTGTTTAACCTAAAGGAGTACTGTTCTGGTCCAGTGAGGTCCCTCTTCCACCTTCATCACTTGGTTCTTTATGGTCTCTGGTCCTTCCCGGTGGGCCTCACCAGCATCTAGCTCCTGCGGGGCTGCCTGGGACCGTCCCTCTCATCCGGAACAAGTTTCCAGTTGCAGATAATTCTTTTTTTAGTATATACCTTTATTTGTTTAAAATATTTAATGATATTAATATGTATTGATTATTTTATAATTACAAAAATAATTCGTGCTGAGAAAATACAGAACCACAAAAAAGTATCCCTTCTTCTCAAGGTACCCACTGTAAAGATTTTGAGATTCTTTTGTCTCTCTTGGTTTTGTTTTGTTTTTTTACTGAAGTGTTATTTATTTATTTTCATCAAGTTTTGTAACAGTTTTATTGGAGTATAGTTTACATGTCAGATAATTGATTCATTTAGGGTGAACAAATCAATGATATTTAGTATAGTCACAAAATTGTGCAACCATCACCACAACCTAAGAACATTTAGCCTGCCGGTGTGGCTCAGTGGATTGAGCATAGTCCCATGGACTGAGAGGTCCCTGTCTGATTCCTGGTCAGGGCACATGCCCAGGTTGTGGGCTCAAAGCCCAGCAGGGGGTGTGCAGGAGGCAGTCGATCGATGTTTCTCTCTCTCTCCTTTCCTCTCTCACTAAAATAGCAATAAAAACATAGTTTCTTAAAAAAGAACATTTTAATCACCCACCCAAAACCCTATACTTTTTCTTTACATTTCTTTTAAATATTACTTTTCAATTACAGTTTGCATTGTTTTGTATAAGTTTCAGGTGTACAGCATACATATACTTTACAAAATGAAAAAAACAAAAAAATTAATTCTCTGTTGATGCAAAAGTCCTTTACTTTACACCCACTTCCTCAGCCCTGCGTGCACCCTGTCCAAGTGCAGTGCCACTCATTGCTTAACACCACTCAGATGGCGCTCTCCACAGGCCAGCCTGGCGTCTTCGTCCTGAGCTCCCAACAGAACCAACTAGTTTCTTTTTAACACTTTCACATGCCACTCTTTAGAACTACTTAAATGCTGACTTTGGGCAGCACACTGAGGTCCAGATTCCATTTGCTCTTGGGAGTGGAAACTAGTAGCAATCAATAGGCTTTCTATGGGTGAAGCATTCCTAAGGTTGATTTGTAAATAAACTACCGCGGGGATCATGGTGTTTGGGATCAAATCCCAGACCAGAATGCAACACTGTAGAGAAAGGGACAGCCCACTCAGCTGTGCTGTAACTGGGCCGGCGTGAGGTGGTAGAGGCGACACCAGGCCAGAGCCAGACCCTGAGTCCGCAGGCCATCCCCCAGGAGGAAGCGCACGAAGCACCAGGAGGCTGGCCTCCCGGACTCTGCATCAGTCTGTCCTCTCCCGTGGGATCATGCAATTAGTTTTGTTTTGATTCTGTGCTGCCCGAGAAACCTTCTGATTCTGACTTTAGTCACCCCAGGCACCTTAATGCCCACAGGGATGCCCTGAATCACGGAAATAAATATTTCAGTTACTGGAATGGCAGTGCCTACCGTCGTGTAGGAATAAATTTGTTTTGTGGCACATAAGTCAATTACCTGTGAGTTTAACATGATTCTTTAGTCCCTCCAGGTCTAGTAAGTTCCAAGTAGACTTGAGAAATGGAGGTTCTTCATCACAAAGCTGAGAACCAAACTCTAAATCAATATTTTCTTAAATTCTGATATGCTTCAGTTTTCTCATCTGTAAATCAGGGGAAAATAACAGTGCCTGCTTAGCATGGGTGTGGTGAGGATTTATGATTTAATAGATGTACACTATGTATTAAATGATTTAACATACAGAAGTATTTGCAATGCTGCCCATTATTTACAGTGACCCCACGAGGCACCTGGTTAGAGCACCCTGCTCGAAGCAGCCAGCGGATGTATTTCTGTCATGAACTTTCTTATGTGGCCCGCAGAGAACGTACTTCTTCCAGACGCTCCACTCTGAAAACGAGAGCTGTCTCATAAACGCTGCACTCAGGGCAGCTTTGTGGTGTGCAACCTGTATGCTTGCAGAGGGCCTGCACTTAGTTTCATACTTAGTTGTTGCTATCTTGAAATTCGTAACTTTTTTTAAAAGGGGCCCCACACTTTTATTTTACAGTGGGCCCCACAAATTTTGTAGCTAGTCCTAGCTCCAGGTGACCAAGGAATAGCAAGCAGCCTTAGGTAAGCCACTTCCTTTCCAGCTGGCTCTCTCCTGGTGCTCTGGATGTTAACAGAAACAGTGCTGAGAGAGGTGGGACTAACAGAGCCAGGACCCAGCCTTGCTGGTGAGGAAGCTTCTCGGTCATGTAGCAACCTGTCCAGAATACAGGCACTAAGTTCTCTCTCAGGGCTCCCAGTAGACTTGAGGAAAACTGAAAGGAACCGATGTGCTTCCCATCCCTACTGCTCCCAGAGCCACTGAAATGATTTGCGTCATTCCGAGATCCAGAGAGACCCGCCTGGCTTTCAGCACAGGGAGTGCCCGAGCCTCTGACCCCTGCTGGGCAACGGAGGGCTCAGGTCATCCTCACAATGGAGACTCTCGCAGGGGAGGGGAAATAAGTGCTTCAGACCAGCAGCTGAGGCCAGACAGCCTCACAGGTGACATCTGTCGACCACAGGAGCAACAGCTCTGGCCCCCAGCGTTGCCCCCAGTGAACGGGGAGCCTATCCCACCTGTCTGACTTTCCCTATTAGAAACCCCCAGAAACTGCCTACTTGGGTGGACTTTCTACTAGATTCAGTAACGGGAGTTAGAGGCAGTGTTTTGAGGCTGCTATTGTAAACTGTTCTCCCTCTGAGTCTCGGAGATGGGGCGGCCCGAGGAAAAATGGGTTCTACAAACACTCAGGCCCGGTGTTCTCGCAGCTGTACGCTTCACTCCTACAGTGAGTCTGACTTTGACACTGAAAGACAGGGCTTGTAGCCATAAATCACTTCTCCCTCCCCAGGTCAGCTGCTGTCGTCTTCTGGGTCCCACATCCGTGGCCCTGAAGTGACTTTGTGGTTGACCAGTGGTTACCAGCAGCTCAGGTGTGTGGACATGCTTTTGAAACGCGGCCTCAAATTCCCTTGAAGAGAAATCCATCTCCACGTTCCTGTTCTCAGTAATCCGGTTTCTGCGAACGCTGCGGTCCCCTCTGTTCTGATTTTAGCATCTAGAAATGCAGCGCAAGACGTTTCCAAGCTGGGAATTGGCCGTCCTGTCGCAAGATCACAGCGGCAGGCCCGGAGGGAAAATGCTCAGGGCCGCAGCGAGCACGGACGAAGAAGCATGTTTGTTTATTGCCAGCTCTCCCCACAGCCACTTACACCAAGTTTGTGCTGAGACGGGCTGTCCTGGCCAGACGGGGATCAACAGTTACGCTCCTGGGGACGATGACAGAAGCAATGTGGGACCGCAGGGCTGGGCCGTGACGCAGTCCAGGAAGCGCAAAGCGAGTGGCTGCAGCGATTAGGGCTCTCACAATGGTGTGATGGCTTCCTGGGGTGTTTTTCAGCTCGCGGGTGGGGGCACAGCGGGCGGGAGGGGAAAGGCTCTGTGAGGAAGATATGGCTAAAGAATGGCTCCTCGTTTCCCCGTTTTGAAGATAAAACAATGCCCGTGCGGTGGGCCGCTGAGGGGCAGAGTCAAAAGTTCAGGTGTCTTCTGACCTTTCAGATCCATCCTGACGTTCTGAAAGCTCCATAAACACTGTATCCAAAGCTGAAAGCATTTAAAAAGTTTGGACAAAGTTGTATACATTTCATTCGACTGTTTACTAAAAAGAAAAAGAAAAAGAAAAAATGTATATTAAGCCTTTTCTTTACAAAACAAGCATGAAAAACTAACTCTGCCAGGAAAAAAAAAAATGCAAAAGCCTTAGACAGATTATGTTTAAGAATCCGAAGGGATAATGTGCTCCCCACTCCCGCGGTGTTACTGAGAAGCAGATGTGATGGGCAGAGATGCAGACCTGTAATCAGGCTTGTGAAGCAGCCGTAATGCAGTCTAAACTATTCTCCCCAGACTCCTTCTGAGGGAGACGCCACAGCCTCTTTGTGTAGACTGCTCCGGGCTTTAAACGAGTATCGTAAAAACATTTTCCATATGTTTTCACTGCTGGTTTGAACGTGTGTTCATTCATCCTTGTTCCTTCCTCAACAGCCGTCATGAGCAATTGTCCACCTACTTTGCTGCTCACCATTCATACCTGGGTGTGCATTTTTCTTACACCAGACACACCTAACTCTTAACATCTGTCGTCACAAATGAGGTTTCTGCTTGTTGCTTTGAAATGACAAGTTAAAACTAGCATAATCTCACACACGGAGGAGATACTCAATCAGCATTTTGCTGATGGAGTCACGTCTCTCTATTTCTCCTATTACTTTTCTCACCTCCCAACCCTTCCTCTCTTTTTCTTTCTTTCTTCCTCCTTGGCTACAAAAACATTGGGCTTACCAATGAATCTACTGAGTATTCTCTAAACTTCAGGTTTTTACCAAACAAGTACACCATGGCCACACAATAGAAGAACACTCACTCTGGGACCCCAAGGTTGGCCTGAGTCTATGTGAGTTTGGAGCCATGATTTATTTTAACCAAGTTAGGTCTAAAAGGAGCAAAGGTAGCTGGACCCCAGGAATCACCTATGGGTCCCATCTCACACGACCTCACATGTAAGAACCTTTTAATTCTCATCTGCATGATTTCACCTCCTTTCTTCCTCCTGATTCTTCCCCAAACCGTCATGGACAGGTTGGACTCTGAGACTAATAGTTTCTGATCCTTAGTTCACTTTGTAGTGTCTAGAAAACAGGAAAAATGAGAAAGGCCCTGAATTATTCAGGATTCATGGGCTACAAAAGGAAGAAATCCATCTTGCACCAGCTTCACTGTAAAAAGGGATGGTTGGCTTGAGAGATACCCTCAGGACTCTCTCACACTCTCCTTTTTAATGTTTGCCTAATGCCCTTTTCTCGGACCAGCTCCTCCATGAGGTGGGGACATGGCCATGGCAAAGCTCACCTCCTCACAGCCTGTGATCTCAGCAGACAGGAATTTCTCCCTTTCCCCATGGATTGGGGGAAAACCCTGAGGTATGATGCTGACTGGCCCCTTCAACATGGCTAAGC
This sequence comes from Tadarida brasiliensis, assembly GCA_030848825.1. Taxonomy (NCBI): domain Eukaryota; kingdom Metazoa; phylum Chordata; class Mammalia; order Chiroptera; family Molossidae; genus Tadarida; species Tadarida brasiliensis. Next base: position 85,663,335 of record CM061266.1, read on the forward strand.
GTGTGAGGTTTGTGATTGGCTCTCCTGGGTCATTTGTGCCATGAGGCCAGGGGGGCAGAGTCTGTTTTACCAAAAGAAGTGGGGGTAGGGGTTCGAGAAAGATTAAACAACAGCCACTGCAGTACCTGAGGAAAGGAGAGCTCTTTGAAACCACTGAGTCTACTGGCAGATGACTCCTTTCTTGGATCTTCCTCCTCATCCTCACAGTCTCAGAAATGAGGGGATCTCAGACTCTCCACATGAAGACATAACAATGGTCAATGTCCTACTGTCCAGGCAGAGAAAAGATCAGGAGGTATATAGTTCACCCGATTTGGAATTCGCAGAAAATCGTAGACTCAGAGAATTGAAGAAGATCTAAAGGAATCTAAATGATTTCCAATCTCAGGCCAGAGCTTCACAAAGAAGGGCAGTGATGAGGGGTCAAAGGTCTTGTGGAAGATCTTGTGTTAGATGTGAGGCCAGACAAGGAAACGCCTAAGGTTCTTCAGATTCTGAGAGGCTGAGTCTGTGACACCTTCCCAACCTGAAATTGGCTGATTCTTTCCTTAAATTGTCCAAGATAGTCTCTCACTCCCCCACTCTTATTAACTGGGTTTAATAACCCAGAGACCTACTCAAGGCGAATGCTTAAATTGCGAGCGTTTGGATTTCATCTAGATGTCTCATATAAACCCCCATTCTGGCAAACGAAGCCCACAACCTTGAAGCCTGGGCATTCCCAGACCCTCGGAAACTACACAAGTCTTCCCCGGTCCTCATCCTATTTTAATCAACATTTGCGAACCTTCTTCTCTATAAATCTTGTGTGTGTTTTTCCTTTCTGTTGTGCCTTTGCCATGTTAACCAGATCACAGCTCAAACGAGAAGCCTGAAGTTGAACACAGAGATCTAGAACATCTTCAAACTAATTTTTTCTGGTGACGGAGAATTAGAGAAATCAAGAAAGTAAAAGAGAGAATTGGTCTCTGTTCTCATTTTCCTACCCCTTGATGATGTTCACATCCGAATCCCCAGAACCTGTGCATATGTTATATTACATGGCAAAGAGAACGTAAGGTTTCTATCAAGCTGACCTTAAGGCACTAAAATTATCCAGGTGAACCCAAGGTAACTGTAAGGGTCCTTAAAGTAGAAGAGGGAGGCGGGAAAGGAGTGGGGTGATGTCATGTGAGGACTCCACACGCCGTGGCTGTCTTGGAAGATGGAGGAATGGGCCATGAGCCAAGGATGTGGGCAGCCTCTGGAAACTAAAAAGAGAAGGGAACAGATTGTCTTCTGGAGCCTCAATAAAGGAATAAAAGCCTGAAAACACTTGGACTTTAACCCCGTTAGACCCATGTTGGACTCCTGACCCACAGAATTGCAAGAAAATAAATTTGTGTTGTCTAAGCCAGTAACTTGTGATTGTTACAGTCATAACAGGAAACTAATACATTTCTCATTTCTTTCATGTGTGTCTTGAAATGTCAAGTTCTGTAGGATTCCAATTGTTGGACTATACAAAGAGAGGATAGTTTTGTTTTGTGGACAGGGAGAATAGATTTGACTCAGCCATGACTTCTCCATCTTGTGGTTTGGGGTAAATTCGTTACTCTGGTTCTCAGTTTCCACATTGTAAAATTAGGCAGTTTTGCTTGTTTGTTTTATCTTCATCTGAGAATATTTTTATTGATTTTAGAAAGAGAGAAAGGGAGAGAGAGAGAGAAACATTGAGGAGAGAGAGAAACATTAATTGGTTGCCTCCTGTACATGCTCCAACCAGGAATTGAACCTGCAACCCAAGTATATGCTCTAACTGGAAATCAAACCTGCAAACTTTTGGTGTACCAGACAATGCTACAACCAACTGAGCCATCTGGCCAGGGCTAAAATTAGGTAGTTTTATTAAATAATTCCAAAAGCCTTTCTCCACTTAAGTTCAGAGATTCAATATCCTCACCCTTTTTAATGGTAAAATGCTCTGGAAACACTGGCCAACACCTGAGCTGCTTTCCCCCTAACACCCCCCATCCACCGTCCCACCTTACTCACCCAGAGCTTGACTAGGGAGAGAAGGTCCACTGGTTATGGCTCTCTCTGGTCTTATCCATAGGGAGAGAGGGCAGCAGTGGTCACGGTGGGCACGGCAGCTGCCTGGTTTGCAATCTGTACTCAGGCAGAAAATATCTAGTGCCAAGTAAGCACTGTGGGGGCTGAGGTGCCCCCAAGGAGCCACAGAAATCCTCCTAAAGGAGGGGAGACTGTGTTCGTTTCAAAGGAAAGTTGGGCTTTGGATAAGGATATTCTATGCATCAGAAATGGTGAGAGCCAAGGCCCAGATTGGGTTGGGCATGGCAAATAGACTAGGCTGGTAGAAGAGTGGGTTTTGCAGTGGACATAAAGTAAAAAATCCATGTTAAAACCTAATGATGAGGGACTTGAGAAATTCCAGGACAAAGACATGAAGACTGAGCAACCTTCTTGAGGCTCTATTGCATTTAGTGCTACATTGTATGCACAAGGCTTAGTATAGTGCCAGGCACATAATAGGTGCTCAGTACGATGGATACTCCATATTTGTTGAATGAATGAATGAATGAATGAATGAGGCATCAACGTTTTTTAAGGAGGACATTACCATACCCCAAGATGAATTTCAGGAAGTGGGACCTCAATATGCAAAATGGATTGGAAGTGGGCAGAGAGGGAATGTCTTAGCATGCCAAGAAAATGATTCTTGAGTCTTCTAAACTGATTGGGAAAAAGGCTGGAATGGTGGGCAGTGTGAAGGGAAAAGACCCATGTGCTTTTTAAGACTTTCCCTAAAGCACTCCAGCTGGGAGGATATAATTTTCATTCATGCACATCTCCAAGGAAGGAGCCCCACCACCCCATGAGTAAGAACAATGCAATGTCCCAGACAGGCTAGCATACACTAAACATCCTTAGGCAGCAATTTCAGTCTCTCTATCCCACATCATATTTTCAGTGGAAATGACCACTAATTTCTGCACAATTATTCTCCTTGTAATCAAGCTTGTTCTCAGTTCACCCTTGCCTTCCCTAGACTCAACAGCTCTAATTTCCATAACTACTTTCAGAGGTCCATTCACCAAGTCTTCTAATTATTTATAGTTTTCTCCTCTGATTCCTCTCCAAATTCCCTCTCCCTCAAGTTATGTACCTGAATCAGAAGACCAGTCTTGCTCCAGGCACACTCGTCTTACAGATCAGCTTTTTCTCTAAGTCGTGGGCCAGGAGCATGGCTCTGCCTCAGGAAGGAGACCTGGCTTCATGGGAGCATCCCAGTTCTGTTTCCAGTCCAGCCAGCCAAAGACTCAGGCCGCCCTTGCCTAGAAGCGCGCCCACAGACATCAACAAGAAGCCCACCTCCAGACAGTGTCTGGCCTCAGATCCCAGAGGAACTCACCATCCTTTTCCTCTTTGTCATCGTCTCTAAACTCCGCTATCTTTGTATTAGCCGAAGTCCACGCAGGCAGGCACAGAAGAGTGATTGATGGCCTCAAGGATATCAAAGTGCTATTGAGCAAAACCACAACGCAACAGCCTCGTGGGTTCTTCCAGCAGCAGGGAGGGAAAGCAGTGTCTTTAGAAAGCCCTAAATAACTCTAGGCAGGGATGTCAACTTGACAAATGACCCTCAAGAAATAGCCCCGTTGTTCTCTGCTGTGTGATTCATCCCAGGCAGCGCTGGGGTGGGTGACAAGGCCCAGAGTCCCACAGTTGTGACTTGGGGACACTCCTTAGCTTATCTCTCAGGAGAAATAAGAAAACACTTGTATAAGCTATCTTGGCCTCAGTCACACTGACCTTGTTTTCGGGTGGTTTTATGAAGTGGATCCTGGATCTGTGCTGATTTGGTTTGAGCTGCATTTGGTGAAGGATGGGAATCACTCTCCTTCTCTAAGCATCCAAAGGCCTCTCTCCCTTTGATGTGAGCTCCCGGTGCAGTCACAGCGACAGAGACCCCAGGCTTCTCAGCACAGAGACCACCTTTCCTCTCCTTATTCCCAGTTCCTCAAGCTGGCTTAAGTGCTTATCAAATGTTAAATGGATAAATGCAAAGATCTCAAGACCAAGAATCATGACAACTAGTTTCTGGTCTTGACTCTAAGAATAAGTAGCTGAACCTTTGCCAGGTGCTCAAGGTCTCTGGGCCTCCCTATCCTCCTGTGTAAAATCAGAAAGCGAGCTCTCAGTTGCCGGCCAACTCAGACCTGCAGAGGCTGGCTGGGGCTGGCACTGGGCATAACTAAGGCGAGGTGAACATGTGATTGTTTTGCACACCCATCAGCAGAAGTAAACAAGAGCATGTTGAAAACCCAGGTAAACGGCGTATGATTTCAATTAGTAGGTGGGCCTGGAGGGTCTCTCCAGTGACACCAGGTACAGGTATTATGAATAGTGCGTGGGCTGGCGTGCACACGGGGCCCACACCTAACACAGACACAGCACGGTCAGCCCCTCCGAGTTTCCTGGATGCTGTTCTGCAAGGCGTCCCAGCGACCAGACTATGACGTGTGCATCCGTTCTGTGGCTGATGGTGTTTCTTTTAAGAAGCAACACAGCAAATCCATCGTCCAGGGCAGGCTGTCCCGGAGGTAGAGGCAATTTTGTGTGTGTGAGTTGCACAGAGGAGTCTCTATACAAGACAAGATGGATGGTTTATTTTTTATTTTATTTATTTATTTATTTATTTATTTATTTATTTATTTATTTATTTATTTTTGTTATTCCTCACCCGAGGATATTTTTCCATTGATTTTTTTAGGCAGAGTGGAAGGGGAGGAGGAGGAGAGAGAGAAAGAGAGAGGGAAACATCGATGTGAGAGAGACACATCAACTCGTTGCCTCCTGCAAACACTGACCAGGGCTGAGGATGGAATGTACAATCCAGTGACGCACCCCTGACTGGGAATCAAACCCGTGACCCTTCGGTCTCTGGGCTGATGTTCTAACTGCTGAGCCAAACCGGCTAGGGCTATTTTTTATTTTTTTTAATCCTCAGCCGAGGATATGTTCTTTGAGAGAGAGAAAGGGAGAGAGAGAAACATCGATGTGAGAAACATCAACCGGTTGCCTCCTGTATGCACCCCCGCTGGGGATGGAACACACAACCAAGGTGTGTGTCCTGGCCGGGAATGAACCCACAGCCTTCTGTGTACAGGACAACGCTCCAGCCAGCGCGGACACGTGGTTTACAGTGAAATCCTGGGTGTATCTAGACAGCCCATTTCTCAAAGCTGATTAACCATCTGATGAGTTTCCCCGTGCCTGTGCGTGTGCTCTGGGTTTTCATGCCACTGGCGGCCATCAGTAGCAGCTCTGTTACTGTTAACAGAAAGCGAGGCAAATTTGTGTGAAATCAAGGACTCGTGGATGCCTGAATGTGTGAGCTCCTCTGAGTTAAACATCCTCACGTCCTTGCAACTGAAGAATTGAGTGAAACTGTCTTTTTGATGGACGTGTATTTTAGCAACTGGAGTTAATGTTTACAAAAAGTTTTCAGAAGATTGAACAACCCCAGTTTCCTCTCGGGGAATTATTTCAGATTCTGATATACAGATCACTGATGCCGCTGACCACTGAGGCTCTTAGTGCTGGAGAAGCTAGTGAGGATTCTGACTTGCCCTTTCTTTTCTCTTCCTTAGTGTAAAGCATCCAGTTACTCTCACACCTTGCCTTGGCTTAGTTTAGGCAGGTGTTATGATCCGACTGTGTGCCCCCAAATTCCTATGTTGAAATCCTAACACCCAAGATGATGGTATCAGAAGGGAGGGCATTTGGGATGTGCTTAGGTCACGATGAGGGGGGAGCCCTTATGAAAGGGATTAGTATTCTTCTATAAGACCACACAGCACTAGCCACCCTTCCACCCTATGAGGATTCTGTGAGAAGTCTGTGGCCCAAAAGGGCCTTTACCAGAACCTGACCACGCTGGCAGCCTGAACTTGGACTTCCGGCCTCCAAAACATGTGAGACAAAATCAGAGAGAGTTCAGCTTCTGTTACTCTGGAACTCACAGTGTGAAGGTCAACTTACTGAAACAAACACCTGCCACAAAGACCCAGCATTGGCCACCACTTTCCAGGTATGAAGGTGTGGGTGTTGTGCTAAACGTAATACCCACAGTTTGGGAGACGCCCCGACTCCAGTGCCAGCTTCGTGGGTGCAGGGAGCTGCTTTGGGTTTGTCCTCTGCGGCACCTCCAGTGCCTAGAATATCACCCAGACGTCATAGCCAATACATATTTATTAAACAGATTAATTAATTAATAAATGAGCCAAGTGTGAACAATGGAGTCAAAGCACCATGTAGTGTGTGGGTTTTGATAAGTTACTTGCTTTCTCTGCACCACGATGGTTAATCTTGAAAAGGATATGGAACTGTTGTGAGGATTACTGGCTTCATTACGTAACTCTCTTTAAAACACTGCTCATTAATGTTCACTTTTTTTTTTTATCCTTGCCCAAGGACATTTTTTTGCATTTATCTTTAGATAGAGCGGGAGGGAGAGAGGGAGGAAGAGAGAGAGAGAAACATCGATGTGAGAGAGACACATCGAGTGGTTGCCACCCACACAACCCCAACTGGGGGCCGGGGACAAACTGCCCTTAGTGGGAACCGAACCCAGGACTCTCTGGTCCGCGGGCCGACACGCTAACCGCTGAGCCAAACTGGCCAGGGCAGTGTTCCGTATTTTTGAGTATAGAGCTCTCCATCGATTGGATTTTTCTATGTCCTCACAGAGGACTGGCAGATATTCACCAATTTAATAGATATATCTAAAAATGATTTCAGTCAAATGATCACATTAGAAAAGTCCTGAAAGGAATTTTGGTTGTTGTTTTTGGTTTGTTTTGATTCCTTTTGCTAGCAGGTCAGATGTGAACAGGTGCTTGGTTTTATTCCCGTTGTTTTATACGAAGCGTGGTTTTTGCATTCAGACTCGCCTGTGATACCAAAAGAACCAAGTTACATTTGTGCACTTTTCTTGGGTTGATCCGCTTCCTACAAAACTGACATGCAACCTCCCAGACGTGGGGATGATCCCCTAGAAGCAAGCCCTTCCTGGAAGGAAAGTCTCAAAGAGTTTCCAGATGGTAGCTGACCACACCCATCTCCGGAGGCCAGAGGCCAGGCCTCTCACCTAGACCCCTCCAAACACTTGCAGCTCAATTATAAACAAAGTAGATATGATCTGCCTCTGACCAGACAACAAACAGACAAACAAAACCATGACTAGCAAACTGTGTGAATACCTTGTGGCTAAGATACTCGGAGCAACTGGGAGACAGGAATTCACTGAGTCATGAAATAGTGGTAAAGGAAAGTGGCATCTTTTTCATTTCATTCAAGAAAAGAATGGAGAGAGCGACTGAGAGCAAGAAATGGAATGCAGCCCGGGCTCCCGGACCCACAGCTTAGGTGATAGCACACCCATCCTAGGTTCTCCATAAAAAGCCATTGAGAAAACATCCTGCTTGGGACGCTGTGTTAGTAATAGTAAATATTCGCACACAGAGAAGTGCAGAACAGTAAGCAGGGATTGTGGAGTCTAAAATGCTGAATTTTAAATGCCAGCAGTATGATCTTGAACAAATTAGTGGTATAGTCTGAACATCAGTTTTGTGCTCTGTAAAATGGGATCGAGAATAGCAACCCAGCAGTGTTGTTATAAAAGCGATAGGTGATATCTGTAAGCTTCCAGCAGACTGCTTATTTCATAAACTGTGTTTGGTGAAGGATGATGATGATGACTCAGAGGTGATGATGACGACGATGAGCTTCCCTTTCAGAAAGCACCTTCTCAAGTTAGGCAAGCGCTTTGCCTTTCTCCCAGAAATGTTAGAACTTATGAAAAACCGAGGTGCTAAAATTTTACAGCTTTTCAGTTCAACTTTTTGGGAGGGCCAATTTATAGAAATTAAATTTGCTGTATTCATTTGGCCATAACCTTAAATGGTCCAAACCGAGAATTCTCAAAACAGGGTTTTTCTTTCCCATCAGTTTAACACACACAAGCTTACCCCAGCAATTCATTTCTAATTTTGGTTTGGGATGGAGCCAACTGGTAAAAGGGTTCAGAGTGTGTTTATTGCCTCTTTGTTCTCAAGCATTTTCTGGGGTCTCCTGGCAGCTCTTGGGTCTGCAGCAAAGCCCTCCAGGATTGCCAGTCCCAGGTGAATTCCAGGTTCTGACCATTGCCTAGGGCTGGCATCGAACAGCTGAAAGCCTCTCCCCGCCCCCCCAAACTCGTGCCCAGAATTCTGAGCAAATACAGGGCAGGAGCTGAGCACTTGGTCCCCTGGGGCGTATTCTTACTGGTGTTGCTTTGGAGTCAGCTCTGCTGCTCTTGCCAAGCCGCACACAGGACCTTTCCCCTTGATACCGACTGCAAGACTCTGGAACCTACTGCTTGGTGTCCAATGAGCAGCTGTTTTGGGGAGTGCACGTGTGTGTGTGTGTGTGTGTGTGTGTGTGTGTGTGTGTGTGCGTGTGTGTGTGTGTGTGAAGCCCACATACTTGGTCTTCAACAACAACACTGCTGGTTGTAGACAGAGCAGACACCCTGGTTCTGGAAGGCCCATGGGTGCCTTTCCAAATACATTACCGAAACACTCAGCACCAGTCCAAGCCTCCAGGCCTAGAGACCTGCTTAAACCTGCAGGTGAAAAAAAGTTGTTTAGCCCAGGCAGAGCCAGCCCTTTCCAGCCCCCTCACCTCCTCCACCACTGGATCCCTTAAGCACCTGCTGTGGTGGGCGTGTTAGAAGGCAATGCAACTCAACGGTCAAAAGCACCACCTTTAGCCTTCAGCCAACCAAAGTCCAAATCTGGCTTTGCCATCTTGGGGAGCTCTGTGACCCTGAGCCAGGTATGTAATCTCTCTTTGCCTCGGTTTCCCCAAATGTGAAGTAAGGATATTAACAGCTACTCCGTTGTGAGGATTAAATGAGATGGTGAGTGGCAAGGGCCCGGCACATGTTGACAGCAACGAGCAGAATGAATGGAAAATGCTGGCAGATCCCATGGGGTTTCTTGCAGTGAGCTCCCAGCAACTCCCTCGAGAGGCTGGGCATAATGAGAGCGAATTAACCCGGGTTTCTGTGGGAGCTGTTATGCCACTGGTACTTTTTCAGCTTTGAGAATGGCGGGATTGATCAAATAATTAATTAATTTAAAACATTTTAAGTGTCATGCACTGTTGAGGCAGAAGTCTACACAAATCAGAAGGCCTAGGTCACTGCCCTCAGGCTGTGCACACGGGGCAAGGAGAGAAGGAGGAACCGGTTCAGGTATTGACAACGTCCAGGGTGATTGGGACTATGACGAGATAGAGTAAAGCAGCTGAGGCATCAGGAAAGGCTTCCTAGAGGGGTGACCACAGAGAAGGGACTTGAATAATGAATAGGGACTTATCCAGAAAGAAAATGAGGAAGGGAATCCTAGACAGAGTGACTACGCAAAGGCAAAAATAAGTGGCCATGTTTGGAGAATGGTAAATATTTCTTTGTGGTTGAACGGCAACGGGGAGGGATTTGTCTGGACAGATAGGACTATAAGTTAGGACTGTAAGTTAATCTATTCTGCTATAAACAGTTTGGTCTAGGCCACTCTGACACACTGAGGAGATGATCAGCTTGGCCTGTCACCCACCCTCAGTGCCCACCTCAACCCCAGCCACAAAGGCAGGAAATAGGAATCAATGGCCAAGTCTTGCCTCAAGGTGAATGGTTCTCTCAGCTCTTCTTCTGCTATGTAAACAAATAACTTTTTTTAAGTTCAGTTTCTTCATCTATAAAATGGGATTGCAGTGGGGTGATGTTCTCTCTTTAAAGAAACTTTATGCAAATCTCAATTTCTCAGCACCCACTGATGAAAATATTTTGGGGCAATGTTTGAATCAAGCGGCTGTTCAATACCCTCCTAGAAGATCATACAAAACGACTTTGTAAAAATCAATTCGACATTTCATATGTGCTAATGAACATCTTGGATGAATTTTCCCTACTCTCTCCATGGCCCCACGTGAATTCTCCGTCACCCTCTGCTCCCGCCTGCAGGAGGGAGCTATCAAACCTGAACTATTGCTCCCACCTCTGATTCCTCTGAGCAGGAATTTTCTGTTAGAGCGCAGGGGAAGGAAACATTAGCACAGGTGAAAGTACTTAATCTCCTTTCCCCACCCTCCCTCTTCCCACCCCCACCAAAAAAAAAAAAAAAAAATAGCAGCTGAAATCTAGCAGAGCCTTAAGTGAGAATCTGATAGAGCTGTTAAGTCATCTGACCCCTCAACCAGAGTGCAGTGAGGCAGGGGGCTTCTCTTCCATCTGGTCTGGAAGGACCTTCTATATTCTGTCAGCAGTGAAATCCTCTCAGGGCCCAGTCTGATTGCTGCACCCCCCCCCCCCCAATCAGAGCTCGACGTCCAAAGCCATAGCCAGGCAGTGTCCCTGCACGCGCTGCCTGAGAGCTGCCCATCAGCAAGCCTTCAGAGCATCGAGGAATCTGAGGAATGACCATTTATTTCACCCTCCACATACGGAAACTGAGCCTTAGCAAACACATGGCCATGTTCCAAGCCCAGAGACATTCCCCAGTGGAAAAGAGAAAACATCGAGTGCCCTTATTGATGACCCAAGCTCCTGGAGCTTCTTCTCCGAGGCAACCTCAGGAATGTAGTCTGCAAAGTAGGTGGAAGGAGGGGAGGCGTAACATAAATTGCAGGCAAATATCTAAGTAGATATAGACAAAGATATGTAGATATAGATTTTTTTTTTCTTGTGCTAGGATGACCAACCCTTTGGGGGTTTTGTCCTTTAATTTAACATTGAAACCGAGACAGAAACCAATTTTCTGAGCCTGCTTAGAGTGCCCGCTCATAGCACATTCTCGTTTCTAACGCAGATGGTGTCATGCTTTATTCGTCATCACACAGCCAAGTTTCACTGACCTGGACCATGGTCTCAAACCCCAATCCCGCATCTCAACTCGTCAGAGCATTCAAGTTGTGGGCTAGGCGGGAATTTTCTCTTTCACTCTCCTGGAGGGAGGCAGGGGATTCCTTTTATTTTCTATTTCTCTTCAGGTAAAACATAGAAAGGCTGAGATCAGTTTCAACCCCTTACGAACCCACAGATGGTTCCTTCACATCCAGTTTTTTGTGTGTGTTTTTTTCTGATTAAAAAACAACAACAGAACCTTTTTTTATTTTCCAATTACAGTTGACAGACAATATGATGTTAGTTTTAGGTGTATTATTTAAATAGATATTGATGATGTAGATGGAGATATATTTTTAAATCAGCAAAATCCCACTGACCTCATGGAAGGTGACCAGAATCGTACACCGAAACCTATTTCCTCCACCAAGATAACATATTAAGAAAAATTTTCGCGTAAGAAAGTAAAAAATTCAAGAAGAAAGTCTCTTTTGAAAGCTTAGTAAACCAAAAGAAGTCCTTCTACTTCCTATTCCCCAAACTTTAGTCAAAGTTCTCAGATATTTGAGTGGTTGCTTCCTGATTCCCGATTGTCCCCTGCTTTTATGTAGCCAATGCATTAAACACCCACCCTGCTCTGGGAACTCACACAAACAATGGCACAGCTAGGACTTTAGAAAACAAACACAGCCTGCTCCCCCAGAGGGGAAAACACAAAGAAAATAACTCATTCAGACTAAACTATTGCAGAAACAATGGTGCAACCATTCTTCCATTGAATTTTCCATGGCTTTGATGTCAGCAGACTGGCCCTAAACTCACCTCTTAGTAAAATGCACATACCTGGAGCTCAGGTTGGTGGGGAAAAAAAAATCTCTGAGATCCATGTCAGAGTGGGGGGGGGGGACAGGGACAGCGACCCCAGGCAGTGATGTGGTCCTCACGTGGAAATGATGCCATCGGGAAGGAGCTAGAGCCAGAGGTGACCCTCCCTCCTGTATGAGGACATCCTGGAGACAACCTTGGAAGTACCAAGAAATGGAGACTTGAACCAAATTTACCTTGTTCTTAAGGAGTAAGTAATGTGCTTTCCTGAGTCACACTTGAGGCTGGACCATAGACTGGGTCCCATCCCCCTGCTCCCTGAAACTTGGGGCTCGGTCTGAGGCATTCACTGCTGACACCCCCATAAGCCATGCCCCATCCCTTCTCCCTTGCTGCCTCCCATTACAGAGGCCACAGTGTGGTGCTCTCTCCTTGCAGCTGGACAGAGCCCCCCCATCCTGGCCCATCAAATGCGAGCAGAAGACTCCTAGATGCCTCTTCCAGAATAAATGTTCCTTTCCTGAGAAAAAGGGACAGTCTTGGCCAGCAATAGCTCTTCCGTTCCCCCTTCGTCCTGCCTTGAGTGTGCCACCTTACAGCTGTGGCAGGATTCAGACCTGGGTCTCACCCACTTCCCAAACCCATGTTCCTCACACCAAGTCCTACTGCCTCCTTTTAATCACTTCTTTGACCCACAGGCAGCAGAAAGAAACCGAAATGCTGGGCAGTGAGGGACAGAGAAGTGCGCTGGGCCAGGCACCTGCAGAGGGACCTCGGTGCCCGCGCTCGGCTGTAGCAGCTGTGCGGCTGTCAGCTCACCCATCTGAGTCTCTGTGACAGTGAAATTACTTCGACTGAGGACACCAGCAGAGCGGGGATTCCGTTTTCCATTCAGATCTTTCTTTCCCTCGGGTTTTTAGATCTCAGACCAAAAGGTGCTTTAGCTCCTGAGCTCCATTCCATGGGGCACCTGAAGTTTTGATGTTGCAGCCTCTGTCCTTCCAGTGGAATCACTCAGCGCAACTGAGCAGGCTTTTCAGGAGCCAGAGAAAAGGTGGCCGTCTTCCTCCGAGGAATACAGCTTGTGTAACTTCCGCTGGAAAATCTACACCCAGAAAGAATATCAAGTGATGCGATGCTGCTGGGTTTCTGAGAGCGATCTCCTCATTTTCTCAGTGGTCCCCACCTGGAAAGGACTGTAACCGCTCGGGGACCCTGGGCCGCAGGAGCCTTCCCGCTGTGCTTTGAGGGCAGTGTCCCGGGTGTGCGCTGGGGCTGAACGCACCCCGAGACCGCTGAGCTGGCCTTCAGGGGGCACAGCTGGGTGTGGCGCTGAGCACACTCCTCCTCGGTCCCTGTGACCTTGCTCTCCTGCTGTGCCATCTTCTCAGACCAGACAGAGCCGCTGCCCTGGGAGGATCCCCTATTCTCCAGGACCACACAGTGGGGTTCCTGGGGCTGCCTATTGTCCACCGTCTGCCACCTAACGGGAAGCGGGGCATGAACACGTTCCCAGGAGACACAGTACGTGTGGGCGGAAATATCACACAGTGGGTCGTGCCCAGGCTAGGCACCCTGCCTCCATTCAACCTTCATCTGCCTCTCCCAATTTCTGGAATCTCAGACAAATTTACTTTTCTCTCTTATTCTCTCAGTTGTTAAAGCACATAATCTATATAGACCACATTACGTTGTTGTGAAGGTCAAATGAGTTCATTTGTATGAAGCACTTAGAACTGTGCCAGGCATATGGTAAGTGCTCAATACAAGTCAGCTATTATTATGTTTAAAATATGGAGAAAAGAGAAAACTCATTTACTGAGCACCCCTCTGGGCCACGCACGGTGCAAGGCACTTGGCGTTCATTATTTGATCCTCATGGTAATGCAATGGGAAACAAAATATTGTTTGCATTTTTACTGAGTGAGGAGGTTAAGTGATTCACCAGAGAACACAATGCTAATGAGCGGTACATGTGGGGTAGGATTTGAACCCAGGCCCGTGTGATCTGGCAGTACGTGTGGAGGGAGCAATACTGTTTCAGGAGAACTATGGTGGAAGAATCCCAGGCACGAACAGCAAGCAGCAAAGCAAATGACAGAGGAATACTTCCGTGAGGAGCATCTGTGGGGGGAGGGGACGTTCAGTAGCTGATATAAGACAAATATCCCTTTTCTCAAATATACCAGAGGAAGTATCACAGATGCCATAGGCTGGCCAACCCAGCTGCATTCCCCGTCCTCTTCCCACTTCCTCACATCATCCTTAGGAAATAAATCCTGGCCATCTGGCTCTCACATTCCTGTCCTTTTGCAGCTAGCCACCCAGGTCAGACCACAAGGATATAGGGGAAATTCTTGGAGGCTTCAGAAAAAACTTTTGTTACTTAAAAAATAAAAATCTAGAGCCTAATAAGACGAGTTATTTTGCCCTTGCCCCTTCCTTGAAGCATTGGATGCTCATGCAATGTCCGGAACTGCAGCTGCCATCTGAAGACCATGAAGCATGAGAACAAAAAGCCTTTAACACTGAGGATAGCAAAGAAGGACGGAGGAAGCACGGAAGGAAATTCCTGGACAAACTCTGAGACCACTGAGCTACAGAGTTCTTCTTAGGTAAGTAATGAATGTAATTATGCTTTCATTTACTCAAGTATTCTGTTCACCACTGAAACAGAGGTAGCCTTAAAGGAGAGAAGCTAGGCCCTGGCTGGTTTGGCTCAGCAGTTAGAGCGTCAGCCCGCAGACTGAAGAGTCTCGGGTTCAATCCTCGGCCCCAGTCAGGGTCGTGTGAGAGGCAACCAATGGATGTGTCTCTCTCACACTGATGTTTCTCTCTCTCTCTCTCTACCTCTCTCCCACTGTATCTGAGGAAAAAAAAAAATCAATGAAAAAATATCCTCGGGTGAGGATTTAAAAAAAGGAAAGAAGCTAAAGCTTACCTAGTCAGAATGAAAACTCCTCCATCAGAAAAATGAACTAACAAGCAAAATAGAGACAGACTCATCAACAGAGAACAGGCTGACAGCTATAGGGGGAAGGGTATTTGGGGGGTTGAGTGGGGTGGGGTGATTGCTGGGGGGTGGGGGGTATGGGGGATGAATGGTGATGGACGGAGACTTGACTTGGGGTGGTGAACACCCAGCACAGTGTACAGATGATGTGCTGTAGAATTGTGCACCCGAAACCTGTATAATTTTTTTAACCAATGTCACCCCAATAAATTCAATATAAAGGAAAAAAGTACCTTAAACTCCAAAAAAATACCCTCTTCCATCTGCACTCTCATAACATATGGCCTATACCTTATTCTGTCTGATGTTTCCCAGGTTAGTTGTTCACATAACTTTTCTCTTACCCTTTTCATAACCACCCCAATATCACCCATGATAAGCTATTCGAAGGCAGGAAGTTTGAATCATTGTTTTAATCCCCTGACACCTCCCCTCATCCCCATGTGCCATATTAACTTATTTTATCATTCTGTCCTGAATTATGTCCATTGCAGACAGAAACACGCATGCACACACGTGTGTGCACACCTACATGCACACACCACATATTTATTGATCTGAAGCAGGAATCAGTGGGCTACGGGTACTGAACCCCTATTCAAGGTCTGAACACGTCAGAAAGAAAACAGAGAGATGAAAATTAGTGAAAAGAGATTGAATGAAAGAAACTGAGATGCAAAGGACTAGGGAGAGAGAGAAAATAAACCAACACCACAGCAGCTCAAGGGCCTGCCATCGGTGAGATATACTGCAGTAATACGCCATAATCGGTTCCTGTAAAAACCCTATCTCCTAGCTCAGACTCAATTAAATCATACGGTGTTTATTTGAGAGTATCTTATTACATGATGGGGAGGGGTGCTGGCAGGGCCTGAGCTCCGCCGACCCACCTGTTCCTTGCCTGGTACAGTTTCTGTGTCAGTCACTTTGTTTTCGGATGAATGGGTGAGTGTTTACGCTGACAGAGATACAGGAAGTTGCTACGTGAGGCAACTGTGGTGCTGAATGATGTTCTTTTCTTCATGGCTTGGAAGGAAAGCCTCCACTAGAAAACGGGCATCAGTTAGCCCAGTGTTTGATCCTAACACTGGTTGTTTTTAAGTCCCCTTGAGTGGAGGAGGCGAAACCACAGTGATTGCTTCTTAAAAATCATTTGTAAGAACAGGCTATAGGTTTGCCGGGGAGATCCTGATGGTGCAGGAAACAGAAGCATCTTGTTCAGGAAACTCCTCGCACAGAGGTGCTTCTGACTGCGTGCGCTTTGTGTGCCTGTCCGCGGCGGAGAGCGGAGCAGGGCGTCAGAGCCCTCAGTGTCAGGCCCGGGCTGTGGGGAGGCCTCCAGCGGGGAGCAGGGTCCTGGTCAGGATGAGAGAACGGAAATTCCTGCATGACATTGTGCTCAGCTACAAGGGCAATTTCTTCCTCCTGAAACTGAAATCCATTTCAAATTAAATCTTCGTGCTTCATTTCCATGGGTAACTTTCTAACCTTCTTTCTTGGCCAATGGCAATTCCTTTGCCCTCATCAATCCACAGTGCCTGTTCCCAGAGGAGAGAAACAGCCCAGTGCAGCAGCTGCTCCCTGTCACTAAAGAGTTAGCAAGAAAATCATTGAAAACTGAGATCTGCAGGGAAGAAGAGTAAAAGATGAAGTTTAACTCTTAAACCATGCATCTCCTGATGACCGGCTCTGTCACCTGGGGCAGGTCTGTTAGGGAAATATTGACCTCAGGCAGAATCGCTCTGAAATATTATTCTGCGTTTGTGAGGATGCTTCTCTCTCATTGTCTTGTTCTGGTGGGTGATTATTTGCTATTGTCTTGATCTTCCAGTTCTCTAATTTCACTTGTTTGAATCTTTCTAGGAGACGGGGATTCATTGTTGAGGTTACATTTGAGAATATGACATAAAATAGTAATTTTTAAAGCCCTCCAAGACTTGAGACAATGGAATAAATGTCAGTGCAATTTCCCCCAGGATATTCTCTCTTTTTTTCTTTTTAAATCATTGTGATCCTTACCAATGGGTGGTCGTTGCTGCTCGTGACTGTCCTTAAACCATAGCTTTGCTTCTTCCTTGGTTAACTTCTGCTCTTTGCCCAGAAGCAGGAAAGCATCTCAGTTGTAGAAAGATCCATGGTCATAGGCAAACAAGCAACACACTGACGAAATATGATATCAATTAAATTCTAGCAGAAGCATTTCTTTAAAAAAGTGTACCACCAGCAGCGTCTGAGAAAAGAAACTGACACTGTGGAGTCCGACTAGAGGGCAGACCCCTTAAATTAATCCAGACGGCAGCCCGCAATGCAGTTATTGTACTTTGTGAGGAAGCTGGAGTTTGGGAATGTGAAGTCATTTGCCCAAAGAAACCCAGTGACAAGACAGGACTGAACTCTTGTTGATAAAACTCCCACATCGAACATACTGCTTACATACCGACAGTAAAACATCCTACTGTCCCTACGTATCTTCACCCTTTTATCCCCCGACCCCGTCCTGGGGTGCTGAGTGCTGAGACATCCAACAAGAAGCCACAGCTGGTGGTAAGAGCCCTGGAGAGACTGACATCAATCCACATCTAGATGTAAACCTCAAGAGCACAGGTCAGCGCGTCTAGGCCAGAGGAAACCCAGCACACCGAACGTCCTTGGTGATTATTAACTGTCCCCAGGAAGAGGAAGGGGAGGTGATCATCCCTAGAGAATAGACCAGCAGTTACTATTTAATACTTTAATGGCATTCTGCTCCGTGTAGTCCTATCCCATGGCACCAAAAGGTCTCATGTAGCTTAATAGGCCTTGCCTAGTGCCTTGACCCCATGATCCTAGATAAAGAGAACTTGGGGGGTAACGGGGGAGAGAGAGAGAGAGAAAGAGAGAGAGAGAGAGAGAGAGAGAGAGAGAGAGAGAGAGAGAGAGAGAGAGACCTGTAGAGACCTTTTACCTCTATCCACTAGGAAACAGGACACTGGGAATATGACTAGAAGGAGGCTGTCCACTTCCTTGTTTGGCTTGGAAGAAGCAGAGGATCAAGCCTGTGGGTGTGCTCTCACCTTGGGAAACACCCATATGTCAAGTGCACTTATAACTTTTCACATAATCAACCTGACACACCAGCCCCAGCCCTGACCAGGGGGCAGACGGTGCATTCGAGCACACTCAGCCCAGGGGAGGGGTCACTCTTGCCCATCTCCTGATCATGGAATTGTCCATTCCATCCCCAAGGGTAGTGCTGATGAAAAGCATAGACTCTGGGGCCAAACAGTCTGGGTTCGATTCCCAGCTGTGTTACTTACTGGCTATGTACATAGTGTCTCTGTACTCTCTCGAGGAAATGGAAACAGGATAAGAGTACCTTGCCCTTGGTATTCGTGAAGGTTAATCAGATACTATATATGAACTTAGAACAGTGCTGACTTCAGTCAAGGCTCAATGACAGCTATTCTAATATAACTGTTAATGTTGTTCCTGATGAGCTTCAGAAAAGGCAGCCTCCAGAAATCCTTTCTTACACCCACCCAGCTCCAGAAGGACAGAAGAGACTGAGGAGCCCACCACACCCAGGGCAGTTGCTCTGGAAGATGAAGTGTGCAGTAGAAGACCGGACCCTAGATTAGACAGCACCACCAGGGAGCAAGCCTCCCTCTTCCTACACGAGCCACAGGACCTCCCTGAAACTCCTTATCCCACCTGCTGTCCCACCAAAATTCATATGTTGAAGCTCTAACCCCAATGCGATAGTATTTGGAGATGAGGCCTTGAGGAGGTAGTTAGGGTTGGAGATCGGGTCAGGGTCCTCATGATGGGATTGGTGCCCTTGTATGAAGAGATCCCAGAGAGTTTTGTCTCTCCCCCTTGCATGTGAGGACACAGCCACAAGGCAGCCATCTACAGTCCAAGAAGACGACCATGCTGGGCTTGGATCTTGGACCTCTGGCCTCCAGAACGGTGAGAGTGTACATTTCTGTTTGTAAGCCAGTCTGTGGTCTTTTACTCTGGCAGCCAGCAGACTAAGACAGCATTTGAACCTGAAACTAGCCGTTCTCACAGTTTCTTCCACACAAGCTGGCGGAGAGAGGAGTTTTCACATACAGTTGGGGCTCCCGTGTAAGAGTCCATTGGTTCCAAGGCCAATAATTATTTAAAAACCACTGTAATACGTGACTGCGGAGACCCCACCCACTCTAGCAGTGCTTCTGCGAACTCCATGTGTAAGAACTCTTAATCCCACTGGCCTCGCAACAGAAAGTAGTGGCTCTGTCCACGCACAATACACACGGCAGTAGTTCACACAACTGAATTGTTCAGAACACGGATTTTTTTCCTTTCTTATTTTATCAATTTGGTAGGAAATCTTTCTGAAATACACTACACCCTTTTTCTTCTTTTAAAAATAGATGTGTACATGTAGGTATATATTCATGTATATTTAGGTTTTCTTGATGTGTTGTGTCATCCTGAACACCAATAGAACAAGACCTTCAGTGGCTTTTGAGATGTGCACTACACTGTCTCCAGTATCATTTGGGGGTGCTAAATGACCCCAAACCCTTGTCCTATTAGATGTTATTCTCTGTATTGAATGTGATCAGTTGCCCCCAAACCATTCATAATGCCGTATTTCACATAGTTTTCAGGTGGGGAGGCCCTCAGAATGGCCTCACATCACTCACATGGAATAAAATGCATGAAACTTTTTGGGCTAGTTTCTTTTCCCCAGAGCTTTTATACCTTTCCTTAGCCCTCGGCTTGCACCTGGGGGCTCTTCTCCCAGCTATGATTGGGGTGCTGGTCGTCTAGCTGCCAGGCTACGGGCATTACTGCAGATGTCACAACTGATGCCACAGACAGTGAGTAGGGAGCAGCTCGTGGTCCGCATTCCAAGTATGAAGCACTAGGAATGGAGATGACCGCAGGGGACTGCTGCGGGGACTGTGATGACTGCAGGTGGGGGCCCAGATACTGTGGGATGGTCCTGATACTCAGGGAGGTCAGAAACGTTTCTGTTGAAGGCACAAATTAAGGACACGTGTAAAGCAATAAACAAATGTATTGTGAAGACATTTAGAGACAAAGGGATGGAGAGCGCTCTGGGAAGCCTTGTAGCAACCCGGCTCGTACCCAAGCGGTGACACAGTGTTTCTGACTGGGAGCCTTCCTACTCTGAAGTGGACACTTTTTTGGATCCTATTCGCCCACTTAACAAAGCCCTGTTCAGATGAATTGTCTAAATGGTTGTCTCCATGACAACAAACTGATTTGCCGAATGCCAGAATTAGGAGGCAACAACCAAGCAGGAAACAGACCTGAAATGTGCTCCCAAGGGAGCGCTCCAGGTGGTAGAGCAAAGCTGGGGGGGGGGCGGGGGGACATCCTTCAGAGCAGCTCTGTTCCCCTGGCAGTCTCTTCGGGGAAATCCTGTCACCTCATTTCTTCACACACCTCCAGGGGCTGATCGAGTTTCTCAACTGGCCTTGGGAGATGGCTTATACCTAAGGTTCCGACTTGACATTTCTTCCCTGCTGTCAGAAAGACTGCACAGCTATGGGCTGTGTCTCAATAGAGTTAACACTCATAACATTTCCATTATTTCACCATCTCCTGCTGCACTTCCAATAAGAGAAGTTATGTATAGAGAATCCACCTCATTTTCTCTTGTTTTGGTTTTGATTCCTATCCTTCTATGTTGACAAAGTCTTTGTATTGTTTTTTTCAGCGACTTTTGGTTGGAAGAGTGAATTCGCTTTGTAAGCCTGTCTCAATTTCTCTCCTTCTCTTTCTAAAATTACTCACTTTGTTGCCCTGGAGATAAGAGCAAATTCACAGCTCTCTCACAGCAACATTTTTCTTTCCTCTCTGTGGGCAGAAGCACATGGGATTTTTTAAACTTTAAACATTGAGAAAATGACCATTCCTCAAATCCAATATTTTGTCTTTCATCTTCTGTTTATTCAGCCTAGAGCCTCAAGGTCAGGTTAAAATTAAAATCACACTAAATTGCTCTGGTTTGTTTTTCCAGTTCCAGGAAGATATTCTTAGTCAATCCTTCACGAGGATGTGATTTCGAAAATACATTAACACCGACCATTTATTTATCCACTCATTCAGTAAATTCTCCTGAAGGCCTCCTGTGGACAGACAGTGTGCTAGATGAACAAGACACCACCTCTGCCCTTTGAGGAATTCATCAGGTCAAAAAAGGGTTGATCAGGGAAGCAATGAAGTATGCAACGGGTTCTATGGGAGCAGAGGGGAGCCCCTAATTCAGGGCTGAGAGGAAAGGGGTGTAAAAGGGAGAGGAAATAGTCAAGGCAGTCCCCCAGCACATGGAATTCCATGCCAGGCAAAAGCCTAAAGGACTTAGGCCAGGCTGGTACCTAGAGAAGTGCCCAGCTAGTTCGGTGAATGTTTATTGAATCAAGGACTATGAGTAGCATGTATTCTAAGAAAGAATAAACTATATAATGGCACAGAGGCATGGCAGAGCCTTAAACGTTTACGATGAGAAGCTTGGGAAGCAAAGCCTACATGGGCATGGGTAGACCCTCCCCCTAAGATGACTGGAAAAAGAGCCATAATATCAAACAGAAGGAGTAGGTCATAGCCAAAAGCCAGGGCCAAGAATTGTCCTTGAGTTAACCTTGTTGTCTAGGTCCTTGAAAAACAAGTTTCAAGCTGCGTAAGTTTTGAGAGAGAGAGAGAGACATCAATGTGAGAGAGATACATTGACTGGTTGCCTCCTGCATGACCCCAACCAGGAGCGAGGACCAA
The DNA here is from genome assembly GCA_030848825.1 of Tadarida brasiliensis. Classification (NCBI taxonomy): domain Eukaryota; kingdom Metazoa; phylum Chordata; class Mammalia; order Chiroptera; family Molossidae; genus Tadarida; species Tadarida brasiliensis. The sequence continues at coordinate 85,684,892 of CM061266.1, forward strand.
ACCACAACCGAGGTACGTGCCCTTGACCGGAATCGAACCCAAGACTCTTTGGTCCACGGGCAGACGCTCTAACCGCTGAGCCAAACCGGCCAGGGCAGCTTTTTTCCTTTTTTAACATATAAAAACCCCAAAGCTTTTTCACCTGGCCACATAAAGCAAGGCAATAAAGAAGACAGGGTGTGCCATGAGGATGAGTTCCGCTTCATAGGAAGAAGAGGAGCCAGATGGAGCTGTGGCCTCTCTCCCCGAGATCTAGGGGGGAACTGCAGACCAGTCAACCTGGCACGTCCGTGGACTGTATGGTCATGGAGGGGCCCTGGGAAATGAGTCAGAGACTGGCTGTCCCCTGCATGCACGGAAGAGAAGGAACCACTGGGAGCCCCCGGGTTTCCTGAAGAGAGCACAATCATCTGGGGGAGGCTCGTCACAGAGAAGGCAGGTAATGAATAACACTTGAATAGAAGAAAGAATGGACAAATGGATGGGTAGATGGATAGATGGATAGACAGATAGACAGATGGCTTTGCATTAGAATCAGAAACCCAAGTCCAGTGGGAAAGCTGAATCAGAAATAAAAGGCAGTAACAAGGTATTAAGGATAAAAGGGTTATCAGAAGCCATCCGGATAATTTCACTCAATGATTTGCTCATTGCTGAGATCTACTGTTATTGAGACAGACAGCCCTGTGATAACTCCCCTGAAGGAGGGAGGAATGGGTGGTCTCAAGGCTTCTAACAAAGGAAGCTTCTTGGATGTGAGACTCTCTTGGTGAGGATAAAGTGAGAACTTCTCTTAGAGTATAAATGTTTTTATATGACCACTCTGCCATATAACCCTGGGTTGAGAATACCATGAGAAATATCATCTTCAAATCTAGAAAGTAGTGTTATGTGGAATGCACCCGAATATAAAGTCCTAGTTAAAAAAATTAAAAAAAAAAAAAGTGCTATTGTTGCTGTATTCTTAAACCCTCACCTGTTATGACCTTTTGGGTATTTACCTATAAATAAATACTAAGCTTTATTTACATCCACATAGGAATTCCCCAAAGATAATAATAATGCTCTCCAAATCCCCAGTCAAATTTAAATGGAATGGTCCAGATGAAACAATTCATTCTGTGTTTTCCCCAAACACTGTGCCAGAATTCAGTGTTCTTGCCAGAAAGCAAATATACTGTTTCTGTGATTTCATCCTGAATCTCATGCCACTCCTTATTCTTCACGCTTGCAAAGAAGAGCCCCACAGACCAGACCAGATTTGGTGTACTTACAAAGTAGCACAGAAGGTCCGGCTGGTGTGGTTCAGTGGTTGAGTGTCAACCCATGCACCAAAAGGTCGCCAGTTTGATTCCTGGTCAGGGCACATGCCCAGGTTGTGGGCCCGATCCCCAGTCGGGGGCATGCAGGAGGTGGCCAATTGATGTTGTCTCTCATCAATCTTTCTCTCCCTCTCCCTTCCTCTCTCTCTAAAATCAATAAAGGAAAAAAAAAACACAAAGTAGCACAGAAAGGGTTGGCTTCACCCACTTCAAGATTGCTTCGGTTACTGAAAGTTACTTGTTGAAGTCAAGTCCAGATTGACCAAAATGTGCTAGTATTTCTGAATTGAAACAACCAAGGGATACCCAGGAATCCCTTTTTGTTTCAGAACTTGTAAAAATTTGTCCTAAAAATTAACAGTACAGAAAAAAAGTATCTTACCTCTTTGTAACACAAAGAATATGCATATGTGACTTTCCTTGAGGATGTAAAACTAGCTTCCTGAGCACTCACGAGCACTCTCCCATAGCTATCCCAGCTGGTCCATAATAGGTCAAGGTCAACTGGCGGAGAGTATAGTTGCTAAGAGAGTGAATTCTAACGCTAGACTGCGTGGTTCACTCCTGGCTGTGTGATTTGAGCTACTCTATAACCTGCGTTTCTTTACCTTCAGTGGGAGACTAATAACAGTGCCCACATCCGCAGGCTGTTAGGGGGATTTAATGAGTTGATGTGTATAATGTGCTCAGCACGGTACCTGGTTACCTGGTTTGCCATGATCACAACCTATAGGGTTTTCAGGGATTCCAGGGGGAAGAGAGATGAGAGTTCAGAAACTTGGTAATCAGCTTTCGTCTTGCTCCTCCCCAACTCTCTAAACCCCTACAGTTCTGAAGATGTAGATGCTGGAAACTGGACTGGATATCAACCGACTTCATAGAGCTCCTTGGAAATTAGATCTCCGAAATAAAATAAATACTGCTAACTAAGTCCGAGTAAGTTTGCAAACTCATTTCAGCTTTCCAAGAAATACCACATTTATTTATTTTCATTCAATCCAATTCTTGCCCTGGCTGGTTTGGCTCAGTGGTTAGAGCGTCAGCCCGTGGACCAAAGAGTCGCAGGTTTGATCCCAGTCAAGGGCACATACCTCGGTTGTGGTTCGGTCCCCAGCCTTGGTCGGGGTCGTGCGGGAGGCAACCAATCGATGTGTCTCTCTCACATCGATGTTTCTCTCTCGCATTCGCTCTCTCTCCCTCCACTTTGTCTGAAAATAAATGGAAAAATATCCTCGGGTGAGGATTAAAAACAAACAAAAGCAATCCAATTCTGAGCAATAATTCCAAAATTCAGTCTCAGTACCTGTTGGGGCTTCCTGACTTACCAGTGTCATACAAAGAGCCAACATGATCTCTTGAAGTCCTAATGCCACATATTTCCCAGCCAGGAGCAGGGGAAACTGATTGTTGCTGAGGCCAGGGGCCCCATTTCCTGGGCTTCAGCCCCCTGGGGCCTCTGCACAACCACTTCTGTCCAAAGTCCCATTGCTAACCGGGACAGAGAAGGGGGGGGCCTGTGACTCAATAGACCCACCAGTCTCCACCAGCTCTCCAGGCTCAGGGTAGATCTCCCACCCTCCCAGGCTTCCTTCGCACACCCCAAAGACCCTCATTTCCCTCTTCTTCCCCAGGAGGTCACAGTCAAGTGGCCATAGAAGATCTGTCTACTTTCTTAGACTGAGAAAGGTGGGATAAAAGAAAGCACAGCAGTGTCTCATTGCATTTTTCTATCGCAGCACAAACAAAGCACAAATTAGTATCTTAAGACATTATCCTGACCACCAGCTTTGTGTGCTGCTTGCCGATCTTTCTCATGAATACTAAACACAGCTACATAATTCTGTGACTTGAGGGTCCTGGTTATTAAGGTTCTGCTTACCCATGCTTTGAAGTGCTCCATTTTCAGTGCGCAGATAAGAACCCCAACCGCTCATGGGGTCTGGCTGGTGAAAAGCTGATCTTGTTCAGTACAGAGTGACAATCATTACTGATGTCTAGTTTGGGGACAAATAGACCAGAAATGTATGTGTCTGTTTGTACATCTGAATAAATCTCCCCCAAAACACTAGATTCCACAGAGGCAGCTTCTGCTGCCCTCCACGCCCCGTCCCCATAGCAGACTGCCGAGAACCCAGCCCACCGGGGTTACTGCACAGCAAAGACAGGGGCTCAGCTGTGGGCGCTCAGAGCTGGAGGAGCGCTTGCCTCCAGCCCCCCACACTACGCACACATGCGTACATGTGCCCAGAATCAGTGAGGGGAGACAGGGGCAGGGAGGGGGACACGGGGAACACAGGCAGAAGGGAGACCTCCAGAAGCTCATCTCCTCCTCACCTGATCCTATCATGGCTCCAGTTCACAGACCTTAATAATCTTCAAACCATATTCATGTGTATTATCTCTTCAGACCTTCACAAGGACCCTGGGAAACAGAACCGAGTTTCCTTACCGAGGAAGCGCCATGACAGGCTAAGTGATTTACTTGCCCCAGTCGCTCAGATGGACTCGGAGGGAACTGCACAGGACTTGCTGTCCCCAGCCCCAGGTACCGGTGCTGCTTTCCACCGCTCGGGATGCTGTTCCCACATACAACTCACCGTAGTTGATAAAGCATTTCATATCTAACATCATTTAGCCCTCTCCCAAAAACTTAGAAGGAAAGCACTTTATGGGCAACAAAAGGTCCATTTGGTGCTGTGCCCGAGGTGACAGAAACAGCTAGGAAACAAAAGAGGAATCTTTGGATCTTTCCAAGTCCTTTGCTCTTTCCTCGACCTTATAGCTGTCTTTCTATGAGCCTTTCGCCCTAATCCTTTGCCAGTTGGCATCGACCACCATCGTGTCCCAGAATTGGGACGACCACGTAGCCCACAGTGAGAACACAGTCAGTGAGGTTCCAGGACCGCCAGGGGAGACATACTCCTGAGCAGACACTCTGCTCTCAGCGGCTGGCGCTGTAACAGGGGCGCTGGATGCTCGAGGAGAGGGATACGATTCCACCCGCCCAGGAAGGGCGTGGAGGTGAGACTGAAGCTCTTCACAGTATTACCCAAATGCAGTCATCAGCTTATGCACAACGTGAAAGCTGAAAGGACAGCCCTGGCCGGTTTGGCTCAGCGGTTAGAGCGCTGGCCTGCGGACCCAAGAGTCTTGGGTTTGATTCAGTCAAGGGCATGTGCCTCAGGGCGTCCCTGGTCCTGGTCAGGGTCGTGCAGGAGGCAACCGGTCGATGTGTCTCTCTCTCTCTCTCCCTCGCTCCCTCCCTCCCGCTCTATCTGAAGATAGATGGAAAAATATCCTCAGGTGAAGATTAAAAAAAAAAGCTGAAAGGACAAAAATAGTTTTACCTTCAGCAGTTTATTGAGAGCAATGAAAATTACAAGGATAAAAAAAAAAAAAAAAGAAAGAAAAACCGAGAGAGAGAGAGAGAGAGAGAGAGAGAGAGAGAGAGAGAGAGAGAGAGAGATAGATCAGCTAGACTGCTGATTTTTTTTTTCTATTCTTGATACTTGAATTGAAATACTGTTGAGTCAGGATTATAACCATTGACCTTTCTTGGACCCATAACAGGTAAAAATCCTCAGCAGCCAAGTTGTTTATCTAAATTCATCCCGGAATTTGTGCCACAGTTGCCATCATATCCTGTATGAGGAGAATGGAAAGACCAAATTTAGTAGCAGAGGACAAGCATCGGGTCCAGGCATTTCCGAGAAGCCTATGAAATCCTCCCTCCTGTTTACTCGAAACCTAAATCTCCCTCCCTGAAACCCATCCTTCTCCCGAGGGCGAGGGCGGGCGAGGTGCGTGCTCCCCTGGGGCTGCTCTCCCTGCAGCTTTTGGAGAGGAAGTCATCCAGCACCGGCCTGGGGAAGGCTGACAGCGGCACCTCCCCACGAGCTCCCGGAGCAGCAGTGATGACAGAGGACACAGACCGGCACAGATGGTCATGTTCACAGCGCCCTGGCCTGCGTCTTCCGAAGCAGGTGACTCTGCACGTAAGGACCAGAGGCAGACAGCGAGCTGGAGGGTAAAACTGCAGACCAGAGACTTTCTAAGGCCAGATGCACTTTCCTAACCGGACACCGCAAGCCCAGTGACAGTCACCTGAGGAGAACGGCTGAATTCTTCCCAGCTCGGGAAGGAAGATTAGAAAGTTGCTTCCCTATTGTGACAGCCCAAACAAGTGCAGGTAGTATTTTAAAGAGCAGAGCCAGGAATCTTGGTACTTGTCTATTAATAAAGTGATATTTTTTCCTATGACACTCAAAAATCCTTTGCATTTTGAAAATTTTTTTTTTTTTAATGTGGCTTTTTGGGTAATACTCTTTTGTATCATTGGCTGAGCTGGGTCCCAAGCAGCAACATTTTCTCCCCTGCTCTCTAGAAAATGGGTCACTTCCTTGCTCTCATCATTTTACTGGCCTCCCCAGGGTTACACCCACACAGGCCAGCAAGCTCTTTTCTATCTGGTCCACCCCCAGGAGCTATTTTGGGTTTGCTTTTAATCCATGTTTCTTGCCAGTGCAGGCTCAGCCCCTCTACTCTCCTGGGACCTTTCCTCCAAGGAAGCTTGTGAAAAATACACACTTCCCCTAGGGCAGGAGTCAGCGTCCATCCCAGCTCCAGGGCTGCCAGGAGGTGCTAAGTAACACGCCACCTGCCCCTGGGGACAGACAGGAAAGGCGGGAGCTGGCCTCCGCCCCCTCTGCTCTCACGCTTTCCACTCCCTCCTCCTCTCTGCCCCCAGCCTTGGCTCAGGCCTGCGATGTCCTGTGTGTCTGAGCCTTCGCCCCTGTTTCACTGTGAACCTGCCTCTGTCCAGCTAATTCCTGGTGGTCCTCCAGGCCTCTTCCTGCTCCCCAGGATGGCTCAGGGCTCCTCCGACCCCACAGAGCAATGACTCTGCCCCCACAGGCTATGACTCCGCCCCCACAGGCTATGACTCCGCCCCCACAGGCAATGACTCCGCCCCCACAGGGCTACTACCCCGCCGTGAGAGCTGGCCTCTGCCAGCACCTCCTCCTGCCAGACTGCAAACGCCCTGGGGTACTTTGTTAGGCCCGCACCCTAAAGGGCAGTCACATAGCGGATGTCCCACATGCCTTTGCTGAACTGAATTTAATTGAGCTAGAAATGCACTAGTTGGGCAAGATAAGAGACAGGGCCAGGGAGGAGGCTGGAGGAAGAAAAAGCAGCAGCCATTGGTGAAATGTGAGAAGGACGTCGGAACACTGCCTCAACTATAGTGCTTGACTCTGTTTATGGACGGACACCCGGCGAATGCTGAATCAGACGGAAAGGACCATACAATGCGTGACCTCTGCTGCCCAGAGAAAGGGTTTTTCAGTTCAGTGCTGCCAGGGACCGAGTTAGGTAACATCGATGTGAAGAGCTGGGCCAGATGTTAAACAGCAGGTATGGCAGAACCGTGGAAGCACTTTGGAGAGAGCGTCCCTGCATCAAACTTTCAAATCCAAACGTCGTGGGCCACGTGGAGCCCGCCTGTGGGTCTGATCTGGGCTCAGCTGGCCAGAGCAGGAAGCTCAGCGCCCTGCATTTCACAGGACCCCTCGTCAGGAAACAGGACCCCTCCTCCATTGCTTTTCTATATTTTACTAGTTAAAATTAAAATCCACTCGAAGGTGTTATTTATACCACTCTCCTAACTACATAAACTATCATTTAGCACTTTTCTATGGAAAAATGTATTTCAGGTTTTAACTCTAAATGTGAAGAATGCCCCAGGGCCCCATCTTTGGTGATGCCAGCATCCATGGCATAAACCTCTGAGGCAAGGGACTCCATTGGGGAGGCAAGGAGAAAACTCCTGGGCACAGGGAACTTGTGTTGTCTCTATAGCTCCACACACTCAGCACTCCAGACATACCAAACTATCTACAGGAGCCCGGCACCCCCATCTCTTTGCCTAGTGTGTGTCATTCTATGCTCTTTGCCTTGCCCTTACCGGCCACCACACCTTCATCTGTGGGACCTCCACTTTCCTGGACTCCTCTCCAGCTAAGTTGTCTGACTCTCCAAATGCTACCAGAGCACCATGGACTGCCCAGCGCGGCCCTTAGCCACACTCGATTGCAACTGTTGCATGTGACCAGCACCTACACTAGACTAGGCAGGGTCTGATCTGTCATGACTGTACCCCCAGTTCTGCCGAGTGTCATACACTTAGTAGTCCGCATTGAGTAAACGAACAAGTGGACCCATGAAAGAGTAAAAGAGAAAGAGGATAGGGCAACCTTTCTAGCAACTCTGTCAGGTATTCTCAGCTGGGTCATGTGACACACTGCCCTGTCAAAGGCCAGAGACAAATTTAGACTCTTCAATTCCCTATACCTGCAACATTCGATGCATATTTCATCTTCACAAAAGCTCCATGAGAATGCTGTTACTACATTTCTTTTACAAATAAAAGTAAATTGAACATCAGAGATATTGAGTAACTTGGCCGACATCACACAGCTAGTAAATGGCTGAACCTCAAAGTCCACCACACCAACTGGTCAGAGATTGTGAGCTCATCGGTAATCCAATGGTAAGTGTTCTGTCCTTGCTGCTCCTGGCCATTGTGTTGCAGGCTCACAACGCCCAATTAGCTCTTAAAGAAGTCAACTCCCAGATCTGATTCCGGGTCACACTTGTTAGGATTAAACAAGTTGGTCTCTAACCATAGACGGAAGCTTCACTCCTCCAGGCTGGGATTTCGGTGAGCAGTGACATTCCTGCTGTCCCATTTCCCATTCTCATTCAGTACACTTTTAAAACCATTAAAGGACAGCCTCAAGCCACATGCCCAAATCCTCCTAATTAAAATGCTAGGGGATATTTATAATCCTGTTTTGGTAAATAGAAGTATGAATGGGAGAGAGAGACAGAGACAGAGTGACAAAAAGATAAAGCAGAGTTATACACAATAAGCTCCTAAAATACACCCTGTTAGCGGTGTCATGACACACGCTGCTGGAGGAGAGAAAGAGCTGGAAGAGGCTCTCTGGCGTCTATGTACCTTATCAGCTTATTTTTTCTTACAAAGTTATTAATTAAAATAATTCTTAAAATCATGTAAAAATAAGTGACAAGTAATTTAACTACGATAGTATGAGTCAACAACAGCACACTCCGTTCTATTTTAACATTGAAGCCTAAGATGATTCAGGCTAACCGTGTCATTTTCCAAACCAATTTAAAATCAAATATTCCTGTGGGAAGGAGAGAGAATCACTAGACTGCAACCCAAAATGGCAGGCGGTCTTCATAAACTTCCATCTCAGGATCCATAAAACCCAAGACAGCTGCGCAGGGCCGCTCACGCTGATGAATGTGGTCTTTGGAGACGCGCCAGCAGGGCTCGCAGAGAAAGAAACCAGACCTCAGAACTCAGCAGTTCCTACGCAGCGACGTACGGAATGGACAAGGCTGCCCTGTTACATTTGCAAATGTGAATTTTACAACACTAATGAAAACAGTTCCGAAAAAACAAGCCAAAAAAACAGTTCCAGTACGGCTTACACCACTTAGCATTTCTTCAAGTTTGTTCTGGAAGAGATGTGATTTTGCATCTACCCAGTATCAGGCAGAAGGCTTATAAGGCAGCGAATAGCATAGACGCCCAGCTCAGCGGTGTCTTCATGGAGGCAGTGGCAACACACAGTGGGGAAGAGAGGAATTGTCTCTACCGACTAGTATGCGCAGAAATCAGCTGCAGGTCATGGGCTTCCAGATAAACTACCCCTTGCTCAAAACAAGAGGAAGTCTTTGTAAGAAATATTTCGACCTGAGGAATTGTGGTCCCAGAAAGAAAATATCTTAAATGAAATGAGTGCCTTGTTAGCTTAGCCCTTTTACTCCATCATTGTTTGCTTTCTTTTTTCTTTTCCTTTTTCTCTGCCATCAACTCATTATCACTTTGTAAGTTTAGGAGAAGTGGAATCACTGCCCATTCTGCAGCTGCTAAAGAAAACACATCATGCTAAGTGAGAGAAGCCAGTCACAAAGGCCACATGTTGTATGGTTCCATTTATATGCAACGTCCAGAATAGACCGATCCACTGAGACAGAAGGTCGATTGTTGGTTGATTGGGGCTGAGATGGGGAGATAGGGGGGAATAGCTAAAGGTTATTCTTTTGAGGTGATAAAAATGTGCTAAAATTAATTGTGGTGATGATTGCATAACTCTGACTATACTAAAAATCACTGAATTGCACACTTTAAACAGGTGAATTGTATGGTATGTGAATTATAAAACGGTTGAAAGGAAAGAAATGAAGGCAGGAAGGCAGGAAGGCAGGAAGGCAGGAAGGCAGGAAGGCAGGAAGGCAGGAAGGCAGGAAGGCAGGAAGGCAGGAAGGAAGGAAGGAAGGAAGGAAGGAAGGAAGGAAGGAAGGAAGGAAGGAAGGAAAGGGGAAACACAACAGCCCAAAGACTGGTATAAGTTGCCTCTGTTCGGTCTGGAGTCTGAGCCTCTTGGACCTCTGCACCCTGCTTCTGTCCAGTGTGAGAACACACCGCCCTTTGCCTTCCACAATACATACACCCCAACTTGTGCTCCAGCCATCCAAAACAAATTACATTTTCACCCAAACTCAATGCAGTTCTACCTTTTTGAGCTTTTACACAAAATCCTCTCTACGTTGAAAGCCTACCCATCGCACATTTCCCACCAAAAGAATGACTTCATCCTTCAAGAGTGGGTCATGCCCTTCAGGATGTCTCTCCTAACCTCCCCTGGTGGCTAGGTGTCGTCTCCTCTTTGCCCCAAGAGGGCTTTATTATGTGGTATGGCATTTGTATTATATGGTAGGGCATTTGTTACAATGAATTTCAACCTAATTAGATGTACATGACATCCCCAAAGAGACCACAAGCTCACGAATGACAAATACTATATTGTATTCACCTTAGTGTTGACAGAACCTGGAACAACGACTGTCCTATAGAGTATACCTAGTAAATATTTGCCAAATGAATCAATAATTGTGGTGTGATGCCTTCATAGCGCAGGTCATGGAAAGCTAACCAGAAAAAGCCCCTAACTCCTATCGACAGTAGGAACTTGAAAGGTTTCACAAAGAAAGTGTCTGGATGCCCAAGTCTCTACCCAAAGTGACTTCCTGCCCACAGAGCTCCCAGGGCCCCTCCTACCACTCAGGGCGGGATCCACACCTCCGTGGAGAGTACAGGTGGGGGGCAGAGAGAGACAAAGGAGCTGTGAACACAAGCAGAAACGCAAAGCAAGTCTTGGGTGCCGAGCACAGTAAGAAAGCGGCAGTCTGCAAAATGTTTTCTAGGGAAGCTGAACTCCAGAAAAACTGCTCGATCAGAACTGTGCTGAAAGTGAAACCTGAGCGTGTGCTGGTGTCAAGTTGAGAAGTTTCTGTACACACAACAAGAATCCTGAACAAAAGAAGCAGCCAACCGGCCAAGCCCAGCTGAGCCTGGGAGAAGAGGCTAAGAAGTCAGAGTGCCAGCGTCTTCGTGAACACCAACAGGACGCTGTTACTTATATTTGCAGAGTTTTATGTGCTTATGTTAAAGATAATGGGTAGATTTGCTAAATGTAAGTTCAGTCACTCTCAATATGTCATTTTGTCAGCCTCGGAAAGTCCTGACTAAAGGCCTTCCCCTAGGTCTGATCAAACACAGACGGAGCCTGTTAACACCTCATGAACAGACTTCTCACACTGCGGACTGTCGGAGCTTCTAAAGAGAAGTCATCTTGGACTCTGAGTGTTAACAAATCACTAACCTTATTATACTGCTACTTAAAAATACACCAACATACATGAAGATATGAAGTCCTCATGCTCATAGCTCTGATATAACTTGAAAGGCAACAGCAGTTTATAAATTAACTGGAAACAAAACTCAGTCAATAAAATTCAAATTAACCACATTAAATTAATAGCACTAATAAAGTTTATTGAAATAAATTCATAACACAGATACGGTGCTGGCACTGCCGCAGTGCCCGCATTTCTCAGCGTGGCATGCGGTCTATGCCGCCCCTGCGTGGGAGGGTGCCCTGCCCTCTGCTCGAGACGCTGCTGCACCCTCATTCACTCCAAGCTTCAGGATGTCATTTGCCCTTCACTGGATTACATATGATCGTAATGTGGGTGCTGGGATTATACCAGCACACTAACGGTACGTTGATCATCCCGTTGCTCCAACTTTAAATTACAAGTATAATTTGCAATTGTATTTCTGTTATAAAGGTTAGACTACTATAAATTACAACATTCACATAGAGAACCTGTGGATTTCAGTTTGTGAAACATTCTGTTAGATCGACTACCAACCCTGCCTGGCCGCAATCTCATATCTGACCAACCAGCCTGATTATTCTTGTGCCCAAGGAAAGACTGACTATACCGGTCTCCAGAAATCTGGAAGAGACCGTCATACCCCGCCCAGGACAGTGCAAGTATTAAGGTAAAACACAAGAACAAGTTTCCTCTGGGAGTCGTAGACGGAGGAAAACCAAGGTCAGAGGAGGACCCAGTTCCCTCCTCAACAGACCCTCCCCACTGCAGCTTCTCTCCCCACTGAGACCATCTTTTCTGACCCCCCGCCCCCAGCTGGCCACGTGTAGTTGTGTCTAGAGCAGCGGTTCTCAACCTGTGGGTCGGGACCCCTTTCGGGGTCGAACGACCCTTTCACAGGGGTCGCCTAAGACCATCAGAAAACACATATTTCCGATGGCGATTCATAATTAGCAAAATTACAGTTATGAAGCAGCAATGAAAATAATTTTATGGTTGGGGGTCACCACAACATGAGGAACTGTATTAAAGGGTCACGGCGTTGGAAGGTTGAGAACCACTGGTCTAGAGGAAAGCCAAGCAACCAGCTAGCAAAGCTCTGTTGTCTCATGTGTTGTTTTACAACTGGCTTGTCTCGTGTTATTTTTATTTAACTGTTTTTTTTGTTGTTGTTGTCGTTGTTTAATTGTGGTAGAGTACATATAACATAAAATTGGCCATTTTAAGCATTTTTAAGTACACAGTTCTGTAGTGCTAAGTATCTTCACGTTGTGCAACCACTCTCGAAAGAAATGTTATCTTGTGAAACTGAAACTCTGTACCTATTAAACAACTTCCCCTTCCCCTTGCCCCCAGCCCTGGGCAACCACCATTCCACTGTCTGTCCCTGAATCTGACCACTGGGTCCTGCATACGAGTGATTCGTGCAGGACTTGTCCTCTTGGGGTTGTTTTATGTCACTGAGCATGTCCTCAAGGCTCATCTGTGTCATGGTATATGTCAGAACCTCCTTTCTTTCTTCAGCTGAATAACATTCCATTGGATCCATAGATACATTTTGTTTATCTCTCCATCCGCAGATGAACACCTGGGTTGCTTCCACTTTTTGCCGATTGTGAACAGTGCTGCCTATTGTGAACATAATTTCGTATGTTTTCTGCCTCCAGGCATGGACACGGAACTCCATAGATAACATTGTAAGGGAACATCCAGAACATCTTGCAGGAACATGTGAATATGCGTAGACAAGCTGTGGGGTTTAGCAGCTCAAAGGAGGAGAACTAAGTGGGGTGGGCCCTAAGGTGTGTTCCCAGCCCCCAGCCAAGGCTTCACCTCCCTGTGCAGAGTCTGATGTGCCTTCAGAAGGACCCTCGGAGCCGTTAGGAGCCTCTTCCTTCCCCAGCCTCCCTTCTCAGGGATTTCACAAATGTGATCAAGGCCACCCAAAGTTAGCTGAGCTTGCAGGTGGAGGCTGCCATTCCACTGTGATGTCTTTCCTCTGAGTGACACAAGAAATGTGCTAAAACTTATGGAAGATTACTTAGAATGCTGCCACCTAATAACTGCCTGAGCGTGCACACACACACACACACGCACACACACACCACAGACATTTGGCAGGTAGCCTGCTGACCTTCCACAATCCATCCTCCCAGACTCAGGGACCAACGCAGAAGCTCATCTTAACACGCATCTATTTTCTTTTGGTCAGAGAAAATAACTCTCATTTGTTTCTTCTGAGCAGTCTCATGAGAAGACGGGGTGGATCTCCCACACCACACGAGAACTTGTGTTTTCACAGAAGTGGGTAACCGTAGGGGTGTCTTCCCTCTCTCCGCGTCAACCGCTGCCCAAGGGCGCAGGCTTCTCCCTAGAGCCAGCTGGTCTTCTCTCCATGCCGACCGGCCAGGTGGAAGGAAGAACTCACAGAAGGCTGAAGAGTGAAAGGTGGATGAGTCATTTTTCTTAACAAACGTCTTGGATGGTACCTACCTGCTGAGAGGAGGAAGCAGGGGCTGAGGACTTAGCACTGAGCTGAGAGCCTCCCTGGAAGTCCTGGGTTCCAAGGTGCTTCCTTCTTTTACTGACATTAAGAAGCTAAAGTGAAGATGAAAGATGATGTGTGCAAATATGTTGCCACTGGTAAAATGCTTTACAAGTGGAAGGCATCGTTGCTTTATTAAAAAATGAAATAAATTTAACAAAAACTAATTTCTTGCTTTGAAACATTTTGTTCACAATTTTAACAGCTATGAGGTAAGAGTTGGTCTTAGGAGTGAGTAAATAATTATACAAACCACCAGCTACATCCCCCTGGCCTAAATCATATCCAGGATCAAAGGTCTGCTTTAGGATTGAAAAGCTCACAGTCCAGAAACCAAGCCTAAGTCTGCCTCACCCCAGTGCTCCTAGGGAGGACCAGCTCCGCAAAACAGGAAGAATTCCCTCCTCTTTGCTCCTAAGCAAGCTTGCTTTCTACGTTTACTTCCTTCTGTACCTGGGAAGCAATGAATGCCCACTGCACCGGGCAAGGTCAGGAAGGAGGGGGCGAACACACGACCTGCTGGGTGGGCACAGGACGGGATGCCTTTTTGCCTCCCACACATGTCTCAAAATGATCAGTGGAAATTTCAAAAACAGGAAATCTCTCCTTGAGAAGGAAATACAAGTATGCGTCTTTCCTGTTTCATCTGGGAACCTCTAATGATAAAAATTCTACTAAAAATAAGTGTACGTAGGGTATCAGATTTCCATCCCTTCCCCGCTCCCCACCACAGTGGCCTCCATTTCTCTCATGCAATTAAAATCTTAGTCATTTTTTTCCAGTTTTTCACCAATTCCCATCTGCTAAGCAGTTCTTTCTTCTCCTCTCCGGATTGTAAACTCCTCGTTCACCTGACTGGTGGAATTGTACCCCCGCTGCTTAATCAGCAGGAATATCAACGATACAGAGCCTCCACCCGAAAAGACGGCAGTCCCCAGTACTTCTGGACCTCAGCGGTGCCTCACACACTTTATAAACGTGTCGACTTCAAGGGTGCTGCCGCCCTTCCAGGCCTCTCAGTACACTCTGTCAGCCTCTCACAGTTGTTCCAGGCCACTGTCTTCCCGTCTGCTCTGTGCCGCTGACCCCGGTCACATCCAAGCTGCACAGCTCTGGGGTGGCCATCGCACCCACCGGCCCTCTTGCCCTCGGTGCCCTGAGAGGCGCCTGGCTGGAAGGGCCCCTGCCAGGCCAGCGTGCCCATCAGCTCTTCCAGTTCTTCCCCTAATCCTCACTCAGGAGCTCAAAAACCTGTCTTACCTAGATGTATAACTCAAATCTAGCCATGAGGAAATACTTTCTTTTTTAATCCAAATTAAGGATTTGTAAAGCAACTGGCTTAGGGCCTTCAAAACTCTCCATGTCATGGAGAACCACAAAAGATCATGGGACGGTTCTCTAGCCTAAAGGGGACTAAAGAGACAGGACAACTCTAACGGCAACGAATGGTCCTGTATTAGGTCCTAGATTTTTTTTTTAAAGGCTATAATAGGCCTTAGTGAGAACGTCGAAATTTGAATGTGAGCTGCATATTAGATAATATTGTTGTATTGAGTGTGAAAGTTCTATTACAGTCCCAAAGAATAATGCCCCTTTTCCTGGGATATAAATGACAAATAACTTTGGGATAAAAGCTCATAAGGTCTACAACTAACTCAAGCGGTTCATCAAAAATAAAATGCTCATCTGCTACACTCACGTGTATACATATGTATTGAGAGATGGGAGAAAGCAAATGTTCCAAAATATTAATATTAATGAATCTACGTGAAGGGTTTATGGCATACCATTTTTGAAATTTTTTGAGGATTTCCAATTTTTCAAAACAAAAGTTGAGGTTCATGACACCAAGCCGAGGAGACGGACATTGTCACAGCTCTCTCCACCCTATTCCTCTCATCTCTCTCCGAGATGCTCACGCAGTAAACTTCCATTACCCTGCAAGATTAAGAAAGAAACAAACAAAAACAAAAACAAAAAATTTACACAAAACAATTCATGAAACAGATATTGGGGTGGGCAGGGTGCTAGCTGGTCAATAGCCCGTTTATCCTGCAGATACACCCACTCTGAATTCCAGTTTAAACACAGCTGAGACCGCACTACGTTTATAAGTTATGAAGTTCATTAATTGTACCCCTTTAAGTGTGTCCCTGTTGGTTGACACAGGGTAGGAAAAGATGCTATCAGTATAAATTACTGAGACCCAGAAGTCCAAGAGAGAAGCTGGAACCCCAAAACATATGCCCTCTTTAGCCAGTCTGAGCTAGCTGCAGGACTCTCAAAAAAATTTTTTTTAACCAGGGTAACCCTATTCTCGGTGGCTTCAGGATGACACAATAGTCAATGAAAACATTTAATGTAGGAAGAGTTGAAATTTTCCAAGTCCACTTTTAGGGATTAACTCAAATTCCTCTTTCTCCATAAATACCTTCTTACTCTGTGCTTTGCAAACACTTCTGTGTGTACCTCTATCAGAACGAAGGCAACTGGGTTTCTGTCAGAATGCTCCTCCAGGACCTCATGTCTGTGGGCAGAACTTGGTGAGACCACATGATCCAATATTTGACCTGTAGGTGAAGTTGCTGTAATTATAGGGATCATTACATGGTTCCTTGTATTATAGTTATTTGTCTACAAGCCTTTCTCCCCCAGTAGACTCTATATGGCCTCAGTGGAAAGGATAATGTGTTATTCTTTCTATCTCCTGTTTTTCTCTTCATGGGTGATTTCGGCGCTGTCACGGCTGCATTTCCCACCCAGATCTTGATGGTGCTCACAAATCACTCCTGCTCCCTCGGGAGTTTCAGATTATATGTCCAACTCCCTGCTGAGCAAACCCCTTTTAGGCCCTCCAAGCACTTCCTATGCAACCCCACGAAAGCCGAACTCATAGCCTTCCCCACCTCCTCAGAATTCTGTTCTCCCCCTTGTATTCTCCATCTCAGGTCATCGACCCTCTTGTACCAGTCAGCCAAGCCTCATCCCAATTCATCCCGCTTTCTCCTTTATCTCCTCTCCTTCAGCCAGTCATCACCGAATCCCATTGCTTCTTTGTCTCCTAAATGGCCCATAAACCTGTCTCCTCTTCCCCAATCCACTATATCAACCCTCTTCTAGCTCCAGATCTCAGCTTCTCTTACTTGGACTATTGAATAGGACTCCTGACTTCCAATCTTGACACCCCCACACCCCCCAGATCCATCTTCCTTTCTGCAGTTAGACAACATCTAAGCATGTCACTCAACAAAAAAACCATTTTATGGCTTCCCAACATGACAGAATCCAGTTAGGCTATTTGCTTGGCCTATTGGGTCTTGCATGAACTGGCCTCTGTCCTAATGTCCTGTCCTGCCCTCCTCGTCTCACGTTTTATGCTGTCACTGTGCCAAAGCCCTCGTAGCTCCTACCATGCCTTCGCTTCCCAGTGTCTGTGTTGTTGCTCATGTTCCTTCCTGAGCCTGGAATTTCTGTCCATCTCATTTTAGCATAGTTACCTTTACTCCCCTGTCAACACTCAGCTCAGCCTCCACCACTTCCCGAGGCGTTCCCAGAAGCTCCAGGTTGGGCTGAGTGCGGCTCCCCTGAAGCCCTAAAGCTCCCTCTGCATGTCTCTCCCTTGGCCATGACTATATTATATGAAAACCCATGGATAAGTCTGGCTCCCCAACAAAAATTGCAAGCTCTTTTTATTTATTTATTTTTTCTTTATTGATTTTTAGAGAGAGAGGAAGGGAGAGGGAGAGAGAGAGAGAGAAACGTCGATGAGCGAGAACATCGACTGGCCACCTCCTGCAACTCCCGCCCCCAACTGGGGATCTGGCCCACAACCTGGGCATGTGCCCTGACCGGGAATGGAACTGGCAACCTCTTGGTGCATGGGTCGACGCTCAACCACTGAGCCACATGGGCCTGGCAAAAATTGCAAGCTCTTAATGACAGGGACTGTGCCCTATTTTTATGTGCTTCCCAAGCAACTAGCACAGTGCTTGGAAAAGAGTGCATGTTAGAAAGTTGTTCTCCATTGTGACTAGTGGGGAATCATGTTGCTAGATGCCCCAGGGATGTTTTTAGGATAGGACTTGTTTCCTGGGGTGGGAGGTGGGGAGAGGCACGGCAGACCCGTCATCAGAATCCTGGCTGGTGAGACGACCCAGCTGCTTCTCCTGAGCACTTTCTCCGACGGGCTTCTCTTCAGCCATCACGAGGTGCAGTTCCAAGCCTGCGGGAAACGGCCGAGAGGAAGCAGTGTGAAATACCTGCCTGGCGACAGCAGGGACTGGGCTGTGAGGTACAAAACAGGCAGTAAAAGCAGAACTTGTCCTGTGCGCTCTGCCGAACCAACCCCTTCACCGCCAGCCTGACCCCTCTCCTCTCAGTCCCCTGAGGTTAGAGCCTGTCATGCGTCTATATTTTGAGACTTCAACATTTTGTTTGCCCATCCTCTGCTCTTCCACAGAGCCTGTAATCCCCTTTTCTCACCCTCCAAATTCATGTTTCCTAAAATGGATAGCATTGCACTAGGAAACCCTTCGCATCATGTCTTGGTTAGAAGGGCCACGCCCGCTTTGTGCTCCATCATCTTAGAGCCCAAATCATTGGCATGTGATACACGTATTGCTCACCTGCCTGTCTCTCCTGCTGAGGTTGTAAACTCCTTGAGGCCAGAAGCTGTGGTGCATGTGCTTTTGTGTCAGCCTAACCCAGTGTCTGGTGCTATACGTGGTTATGCTGCTGACTGAATGTTCTCGTATGAGGAAAGCAGAGTCCGGAGAGAGCAGGGATGATATGCTTTGATGGTGAACCAGGGGGGTAATCGGGAGCCAAGTGGATGGATGGAGCCCCCCGTAAGTGATGTGACGATGCCTGGCAGCAGCATCGGGCATTGGGGTCAGTTGGGGGTGGGTGGGGAGAGAGAACGGAAGAAAGAATTCCCAGTAGACTCTGAAGAATACTTTCCAGTGGCCTAGGCCCTGCACCTACCAGTTCAAGAATCTTCCTGGGCCCTGGTTGGTTTTGCTCAGTAGTTAGAGAGTTGGCCCACGGACCAAAGAGTCGAGGGTTTGATCCTGGTCAAGGGCACGTACCTCGGTTGCAGTTTTGTTCCCTGGCCCTGGTCTGGGTTGTGCAGGAGGCAACCAATCGATGTGTCTCTCTCACATCCATTTTCTCTTTCTCCTTTCCTCTCTCGCACTCTATCTGAAAATCAATGGAAAAATGGGGACATGCAGGAGGCAGCCAATGGATGTTTCTCTCATTTCTCCCTCTCCCTTCCTCTCTGTCTAAAAAAATCAATAAAAACCTAAAAAAAAAAAATCTTCTTGAGAGTTCCAGAAAATTCTAGAACCTAGACCAATCACATATACAGGTATTATATTTGTGTTTGGGCCTGTCAGTTTGGTCTCCCCAGATGGGAATCCCCACATCAGCTAAGACCACAGTTTGTGTTTGCCTTTAATTCCAGCAGCCCCTACAGAATGCTTCCTTACCTACGGCAGGTGCCCAGAGAATGTTTGGTGACTTGCTGATCATGCTCTTTGACATTTTGAAATAGTCTTTAAACACAGGAGAGGCTTTAAATGAGTTTTGACTAAGTCTTAGGCAAATAGTCCTGGTCAGATTGTATTCATTCGGTTTTTAATTTACATTCCATCATCCCCAGGGATGTCACAGCCTCTCGCTGGACATGCTTCTGAGAGTCAGGAGCACATCCATGTGACAAGAAGTGCTGAGTGAGCACCAAGCTGGCCAAAGGGTCCCAGCGCTGCTTTGCCGTGTGGGTTCTTGTTTCCATCCTAATTTATTGTGCAGGTTAAAGCCCAATTCCTTCACACTCACAACTCACGTCCTCATTCTCAAGTCAGGGGGGGTCAAGAGAGTTAATACAACAGAACTGCAGTCTTCTCATCTAGAACAAACACCCTAAATAAACCAAGGAAGCTGAAATAAGAGCGTCCAGACTTGCCCAGAGAAGCTCATAAGCCCAACAGTAAAAAGCAGAGGAACATGTAAGAGACACAGATGTAAAGGTATATTTCTTTCTTTTTCATTTTATTTTTTTTCTTTATTGATTTTACAGAGAGGAAGGGAGAGGGAGAGAGAGATAGAAACATCAGTGAGAGAGAACATTGTTCGGCCGCCTCCTGCATGCCCCCCATTGGGGATCAGGCCCATAACCGGGGCATATGCCCTGACTGGGAATTGAACCGGCGACCTCTTGGTGCATGGGTCGAGGCTCAACCACTGAGCCACACCAGCTGGGCGTAAAGGTATATTTCTAACACACATAAGATGATAGTCAATGTCTCTTGAACATGTGTTAGGTGCCAAGAACCTTTAAAACATTATCTCATTCAACTATACATAACCCTATGAAATAAATATTATGAATCCCATTTCACTAATCAGAAGACTGAACTCTCAAAGAAGCCAAGTACTTTGACCAAGGTTTTTCAGCTGCAAAGTCAAGTCTTTCTGGTTTTAATTCAGCGCTCGTCGGCTGAACCAACCGTTTTCCACACACATAAAGAACCAGGAAACCCACTCGGAGTGTCGTAGCCACCAGGGTGCAGTCAGAAAACAGAAATTTCGCTAGTGATTTCAGCAGAGAGAATGTAATACAGAGAATTGGTTCAACAGACACTGGGAGACTGAGAAGGCAAACAGGGAACTGGAGGTAGCAAAGGCTGGTAACTGCAGGAAGTAGCTAACACATACCTGTAAGGCAGGGGGGACACAGGGGGCAGGCTGGAGTCATCAAACCCAAGAAGGCTGGAGAAGGGGCCCTGGGAGCTGGGACCCAGGCTCTGAGGGGAGGGCGCTGTCCCGCTGGTGTGGGTGCCCCAGAGCACGCTGTCGGGGCTGCTTCCAGGAGTACTGAAGGAAAATGCTTCTGGGTGAAAGGTCACTGCTGACAGACAGGACAAGTCCTTTCTCCTCTCCTTGTGACCACCCAGTCTCCCTGGAGTGTCACTAAGTGCAAAGGAGACATGTAGTTAACAGTCCCAGCCCCAGCCCACAGAGCAGAGCCCAGCAGCGTGGGGTTGGGCTGAGAGAATGGCCTCCTAACCAGCACACGTGGGTTATGTGTAAGCACCAGTGGGAGTGGCTCGGGGTGAGGGAGATAACCATCACTGTGATGTCAGCAGCTGCCATTACTGAGCACCTGCTATGAGGCATTCAGCGTGTTCCATTCTTTTCACACATTGACTCCTTTGCTCCCCACAACCTATGAGGCAGGTGCTACTGTCTTACCAATTTCACCAAGGCAGAAGCTAATATTTCGAGATGCTAAGGTTAGGAAGAGGAGGGACCACGATTCAAAACTAGGTCTACCTGGATGCTAAGACCCTGCTATATCCACCCATATGTGTTTGTTAGGGCTGACATAACAAATTACCACAAACTGGATGGCTTGCAACAAGAAAACTTTATTTTCTTACAGTTCTGGAAAGCAGAAGTCCAAAACCAAGGTGTTTACAGGACATGCTCCCTCTGAAATCTCTGAAAGAGAAACCTTCCTTGCCTCTTCCAAGTTCTAGTGGTTCCAGGTGTCCTTGGCTTGTGGCCACATCACTCCAACCTCTGTCCGTCTTCACAAGGACTTCTTCCCTTTGTGGGTCTGTCTTTCTCTTGTAAAGACACTCGTCACTGGATTTAGGGTCCACTTAGATAATCTACAGTGATCTCTAAAGACCTTTAACTTAATTACATCTACAAAGATGCTTTTTCCGAAGAAGGTTACAGTCACAGGTCTGGAGGTTAGGATGTGGACATATCTTTTGGGGGGCCACAATTCAAGCACTATGCCACCATACCATGTCCAATTATTCCTTCACTTTTGAAACTCATGCTCAGCAAAACTATTTAAAATAAAATCTGTACTCTTGTAGGATTTTCAGATTTTACGTTTTTCTCTCTTCCTGAAGACAAACACTCAGTGACACCTCCTGCAGTTCCTGTCATCTAGAAGAGCCATCCAGTATGTCTTTGTCTCATCAACTCAGGATCTCATTTCAAATCTCATCTGAAAATATCCTCCCTCCTCTCTTGTTCCTCCTTGACCACTTTGACTTGACTTTCATTAGTATTCACATTGTGCAATCCCTGAGTTCAGTGGACACACCTAGTCACAGGAGTATTATTTCATATTAGAGTGTTTCATCAACCACAGAGCCGAAGGCTCCCAAAGCTCCCATCACTTGTTCTACCCTCCTTCCCGAAGCTTCTACTCCATATCCCAGCCTTGGGAAGGGCACCTTCCAGTGACAGTTTTTCTTCTTGGTTAGAAAGATTGAGTAATCTGTTTTGCAATTTACCTGCTTGAGAATATAGTTTGGAAGTTTATGTACGTTAGAGGTGCTTCTTACGTGTGCACAAAGGGCAGAAAGATTTCTCAAAACAAGCAGACATTAGGAGAGAAAGGCATACTGTGCCCCTGCTAAATAAAATATGTGAGCAGAGGGCCCCTAATGCATCAAGGCTAATAAAATGTATTTCATTTGCCTGATTTAAAAAAATTAATTAAAAGGCAAGATGCCTTCTCTCCTATGTAAATATATCATACTCATCTTTATTAGAGTCTGACATATTGCTAGTGCATATTCCCAGCATATCAAGTACTATAACCTTTGAATTTAATTCTGAAGTTCATGAATTTTGCTTCCTAGAAGGAAAGGAGATGAATATTAGAAAGCAAAATTTTTGAAACTCATCCAAGGTTTTCTCTGTCCAAGTGTTTCCATATCAAACCATCACTATATGGGTAGAATTTAATTTTCAAAAGGTATTTCCTGCCTCCGCAGACATGGATATTTATGTTACTGCATTGTTCCTTCCTCTTTCCCCACAAAATTCTTGCAAACATTTCTTCTTCGGGTAAGGTATGTTTTTGACATTCATCAAGATAATTCTTCGGCATTTCATTTATTTTCCTCAAGCTCTTCCTTCTCTGTGGATTCATATTTTACTTCTTTTTTTTTTAAGGCAATAGATAGAAAAGCAAAATAGACTATTTCATACATATCACCACTCTCCTTTCTCATGACCAGAAAAGGACCAAACGCTGCCTCTTCTCTCATTCTTCTTCTCTTTGGTATATCGACAGAAAAGTTAATATGCCTTCAATTCCTCTTCTCAAGTCATTTGGAATAATAAGAGTAATACTTAGCACGTATGTCTGCCTGGTGGTGTTACTTTTCAACTATGTCTTTTTGGGGTTTGGAGTGGGGAGGTTGAAGGCATACAAGGGAGTCACAAAGAGGAGGGCCTTCATGGGGAATCTTAGCCCAACACGTGACCATGACCTCAAATATTTTCCTGCTGTAGCAATCAAAGATAGAACACCTCCCAAGCTCCATTAATTTTACCTGAGATGTTAATTCATAAAGTAAGCCATGAACTCTACAGTTTGTTGAAGTAGGGGCAGGATATATTTTTAGTTCCATTTCCCAGAGATCATGGACCACTGGGCCATCTAGTACCCTAACAAGGATCTCGGGTCCTACAGGAAGTAGCAGTTAGCAGATTAGCTCTTCTGCTCTCATCTTATCCCCGGAAAAAGGGAGGTCTGGTGCAGAACCAAAGCTTCCGATGATCAAGTTTACATTCAGCATTACTTCTTTCAATGACAGCAGCTATCCAAGACTTCATAGTCCTCATATAGTTCCTCCAAGAGGCAATTTCCCAAAGAGAAGGTGGAAATCCTAGTTATTTTGTTAATTGCCCTGTCTTCCTGCTCACAACCTAGCTACTCTTCCACGGCCAGTGTCTTGCCTAGAGCTCCAGTCAAACAGCCTGGCACCGCTGTGGCTGAGAACAAGGGGTATGAATGGGTAGTTTGTGAATTCTGTGGCTCATTGCTATAAGGAAGGAGAAAATGGGACAGAGAGGGAAGGGGAAAAAATTCTTCGTTCCTCGCCTGGACCAAACTTGTAGTCCTTATGGTTTCGCCACCT
This sequence comes from Tadarida brasiliensis, assembly GCA_030848825.1. NCBI lineage: Eukaryota > Metazoa > Chordata > Mammalia > Chiroptera > Molossidae > Tadarida > Tadarida brasiliensis. Next base: position 85,708,492 of record CM061266.1, read on the forward strand.
GAAATAGCTCCCTGCCTTCTCCATCTGGGGAAGTCCTACCAACCCTTCAAGAATGTCAACAAATGTCTGTCAACAGAATCAATGATGGTAAAGTGTGTAAGTCCCCAGTTTTTAGAAAACAGTGAAGGTTCGTGAGCAAAAGCAGGAGGATGTGGGAAAGTGGACAGGTCGGCACAGCCATAAGTTTATCTAGGCCTTTGTTACGTGTGAGGGATTCCAATGTTTCACGCAGGCATCTTATTAGACACAGAGAGAAGAGGCCATGTGAGGATGGAGACAGAGATTGGAGTGATACTACTACCAAGCCAAGGAACACCAGGAGCCACCAGGAGCCAGGAGAGAGGTATGGAATGAATTCTCCCTCAGAGCCTCCATGAGGAATCTACCCGGCCAACACTTTCATTTCAAACATCTAGCTTCCAGAACTGTGAGAGAATACATTTCTGTGGATATAGCCCTAGCAAACAGGGCAGATTTTTGCCTAGAGGGTGAGGAAGCGTATGCTTTAATGAGTGCCAAGGGATGTGGGTTTATTATGACCTCTAATGGACTTAATAAAAATTTTTGACCAAAAGTTATTGAACACCAATTATGTGCCAGTCTTGTTCTCTTGCTTTTTTATTCCGGCAGAAGCCCCACACTGATGCCAGTGGGAAGGAGATGAGCGCTCTGAGGAAAGGAGCAGGTTCTAGGAGAGTATACCTGAGACTATAGCACCGACGGAGGTCAACCTCCAGTAAGGTGTCAGCAAGAGTTCTCCGAGGGAGTGACTGCAGGTGAGCAGGACTCAGGGAGGATTATCCTGTGGCCCTTTCCTTCCTGCACACGGCAGTGGGTGATTTCTGGTCAAAGTGACTGCACCTCTCCATGCTGTACATAATGTCGTGTGAGCTTCCTGATATGTTAATGGTTTACTAAACGGAGTTTGGGGTTGACAAATTTGAGCAACAGACAATGGAAAGAGGGCTCTCATTTTCTTAAACCAGTGGATTTGGTCTTCTCTTGCATCTCCATCCACCCTCAGTGGTTCAGATCCAAGTGTTGGATCTTAAGAGATGTGATAGGTGGGGGAGGAGAGATGGAATTCTACGTTCCAGTAAATTTTAGAAAAAGTATGTTAAACAAAAAGAGATGGGTCCTTTCCTTAAGGCTTCTTTTAACCTTTAATATGCTGACTTGTACTGTGAACCTCCACGTGGGTAATATAATATTCAACATCCCCAAAGTATTTGGGCCCAGAATCCTTTTGTCATAGAGCAGCTCATGGAATTAGTGTTTCATGCATCACATTTTGAGGGAACACTACCTCAGAGCAACTATCATGTTAAACAAATGATTGATTTCTTTTTTTTTTTTCCCTTATCTTTCTTTCAAGGTGCCTTTCAGCAACCCCCAGAACAGAGTTAGACATCCCATCCCCAGGACACCCTGTCCAGGACAGCTAGGCCCATGGTCCTCACTGCAATATGAGGGGATGCAGTCACATCCACAAATGAAAAGCATCATTTAAGTGTGGTGAATGTGAAAGGAAAAGTCCAGGAAGGACCTTTGCAGGGAAGCTCCCCCCGCACCTCTCTGACTGTTACTCCCCTACATGCCATTGACCATGTAAAGATTTGAAAGTAGTGGGCCCTCAAAGGTGTTAGTAAAAACATAGGTAACAAATGGGATCTGGTGACCAGACCCTCCTTTCACATAAAACAAGCTAATCTCCAGGCAGAAGGGCCTGTGATTGACACCTGTGTTCTATGTAATCTAAAATCTCTTGTTTTGTTCATCCTGGGATATATAGTTACAAACATTGAAGTTGAAGAAGCAAAAAACATTAAACAATTCCATAACCAAAGCAATAGATACATACTACTCATGGGTCCATTTCAGTTCCCCTAACAGTGTCCTAAATGTCCTCATTTCCATGCACACTTCATTGGTGACTCACTCTTTACACTCTCAAGCAAGTTATATAACTTCCTTGTGCAGCAGTGTCTCCATTTTCAACCGGGAGAAACAACTTTAATGCTATTGTGTGTTCGAGGCACCTGATCATAAAATACCGTGAAATCTTTGTGTAAATGGTACCATGCAGGAACAGGCCAGTCTAACAACAAAGCTAAACAAAAAGGAGCATCAGCCAAGTCAGGAGTTCACCTGAAGATTACAGATTGTTGCAATGTCCTGCACTAGAGCTTGGGCAACACAGGCTTCCTCAGAGAGAACACACTGCCTGCTTAAGGGTAGCTTGGCACAGCAGGAAAGATGTGGACTGTAGGTTTGAATCTTGGATCTGCAGCTGATGGTTGCACAAAGCCAGGTGACTTTAGGCAACTCACTGTTCCGTAAAATACAGATAAAGACACCTATCTTGCAGGGTGTTTGTAAGGAGTAGCAATAAACATGTAGAATCCTTGGAACATAGATGCCCGATAAATAGAGGCTATTCCACCTCCCTATTCTTGCACTATATTTGCAAGCTAATCCCAACCTCACCCCCATCAGCACTCCCCCTCCTACATTGACTCAAGGCTTCATACTGATGGGGAAGTCAGTAGAGTAGCCAAGGTCATCATGTTTGCTGGCCTTTACTTTCTGCATGGTTCATTCATTCATTCAGCAAGTATTTCCTTGTGTTTTTTTTAAATTTTTTTATTAATTTATTTTTGTTACAGATGTTTCTCCTTTTTCCCCCATTGACACCCTCGTCCCATTCCCTCCCCCCCCCCCACCATGTCCCCAGCATTGTTGTCTATGTCCATGGTTATGCATACATGCATATAAGTTCTGTGGTTTATTTCTTCCCTCCATCCCTACCCCCTCTTCTGAGGTTTGTCAGTCTGTACCCTACTTCTATGACTCTGGGTCTATTTTGTTCACCTGCTTGTTTAGCTCATTATATTACACAAAAAGTGAGATCATGTGGTATTTGTCTTTCTCTGATTGGCTTATTTCACTCAGCATAATACTCTCCAGTTCCCTCCATGTCATCTCAAAGGATAAGAGATCTTTCTCTCTTACAGCTGCATAGTATTCCATTGTGTAAATATACCACAGCTTTTTTATCCACTCATCTATTGATGGACACTTGGGCTGTTTCCAGATCTTAGCAATTGTAAATAGTGCTGCTATGAACACAGGGGTACATATATTCTTTCTGATTGGTGTTTCAGGCTTCATAGGATATAGTCCTAGAAGTGGGATCACTGAGTCAAATGGCAGTTCAATTTTTAACTTTTTGAGGTAACACCATATTGTTTTCCATAGTGGCTGCACCAGCCTGCATTCCTACCAGCAGTGTACTAGAGTCCCCTTTTCTCCACACCCTCGCCAGCACTGGTTACTTGATGATTTGTTGATGGCAGCCATTCTGACAGGTATTGTTTTAATTTGCATCTCTCTGATGATTAGTGACTTTGAACATTTTTTCATGTCTCTTGGCCATTTGTATGACCTGTTTGCAGAGGTGTCTCTTTAGGTCCTCTGCCCATTTTTTTTTTATCCTCACCCGAGGACTTTTTTTTTTTTTTGCACTTATCTTCAGATAGAGCAGGAGGGAGAGAGGGAGGAAGAGAGAGAGAGAAACATCGATGTGAAAGAGACACATCGACTGGTTGCCACCCACATGACCCCAACCGGGGCCAGGGACAAACTACAACCAAGGTACATGCCCTTAGTGGGAACTGAACCCGGGTGTCTCTGGTCCACGGGCCGATGCTCTAACTGCTGAGCCAAACTGGCCAGGGTTCTCTACCCATTTTTTAATTGGATTCTTTGTCTTCCTTTTGTTGAGTTGTATGAGTACTCTATGTATTTTGGAAATTAACCCCTTATCTGATGTATTGTTGGCAATTATGCTCTCCCATATAGTGGGTTCCCTTTCCTTTTTCATGCTTGTTTCTTTTGCTGTGCAGAGCTTTTTAGTTTGATGTAGTCCCATGTGTTCATTTTTTCCTTTGTTTCTCTTGCTTTAGGCATTGTATCAATGAAAATTCTGCTGCATGTGATGTCTGAAATTTTGTTGCCTACATTTTCTTCTAGGATTTTTATGGATTCACGAGTCACATTTAAGTCTTTCATCCATTTTGAGTTTATTCTTGTGTATGGTGTAAGTTGGTGGTCTAGCTTCATTTTCTTGCATGTAGCTGTCCAATTTTCCCAACACCATTTATTGAAGAGGCTGTCTTTACTCCACTATATGCTCTTGCCACCTTTGTCAAATATTAATTGAGCATAATGACTTGGGTCAATTTCTGGGTTCTCTTTTCTGTTTCATTGATCCATCTGCCTGTTCTTGTGCCTGTTCCAGACTGTTTTGATTACAGTGGCTTTGTAGTATAGCCTGATATCTGGTATTGTGATCCCTCCTACTTTGTTCTTCTTTTTCAAAATTGCTGTGGCTATTCGGGGTCTTTTTTTGGTTCCAGATAAACTTTTGGAGTATTTTTTCTAGTTCTGTGAAATATGCCATTGGTATTTTGATGGGGATTGCATTGAATCTATAGATTGCTTTGGGTAGTATGGACATTTTAATGATGTTAATTCCTCCAATCCATGAACAAGGTATATGTTTCCACTTTTTTATACCTTCCTCTATTTCTTTTTTCAATGACCTGTAGTTTTCTGCAAAGAGGTCCTTGACTTCTTTGGTTAAATTTATTCCTAGGTATCTTAATCTTTTTGCCACAATGGTAAGTGGGATTTTTTTTTTTTTAGTTTCTCTTTCTGTGAGTTCATTGTTGGTGAATAAGAATGCCATTGATTTCTTGACATAAATTTTGTATCCTGCTACTTTGCCAAATTCATTTATTAAATCTAGTAGATTTTTGATGGAGTCTTTAGGGTTTTCTATGTACAATGTCATGTCATCTGCGAATAATGACAGTTTCACTTCCTCCTTTCCAATTTGGATCCCTTTTATTTTTTCTTCATGTCTAATTGCTGTGGCTAAGACTTCCAGTACTATGTTAAAGTGAAAGTGGACATCCCTGTCTTGTTCCTGTTCTTAAGGGAAATGCTTTTAGTTTTTGCCCATTGAGTATGATGTTGGCTGTAGGTTTTTCATATATGGCCTTTATTATGTCGAGATATGATCCCTCTATTCCCACACTGCTGAATGTTTTTATCAGAAATAGGTGTTGGATTTTGTTGAATGCTTTTTCAGCATCTATTGGTAAGATCATATGGTTTTTATCTTTCATTTTGTTTATGTGGTGTATGACATTTATTGATTTGTAAACATTGTACCATCCTTCAGCAAGTATTTCTTGAGCAACATGCCACATGCCAGATGCTATATCTGGTCCCAGTTGCTTTCCAACATCATCAATGCCCACCGTTAACCAGACCCGTCTGACCCCTCAGGGTCTCCTTTCCTCACGGCTCCCAGGTTCATGCTCTGTTCTGAGCTTCCCTCAGGCCACTTGGGACAGTGTGCAGACTGTACACTACACCACTTTTGAGGAAGTATCCATATTACAGTTTTGCCTTTTTGCTTGTCTTGTCTGCCTACGTACACCTAGGGAATCTTTCTCCAGTTAAGCTAATAAGCAAAATTAATACAGTGAAATTCGAGAACCAGACTAAGAATCATAAGGAGGAGAGCAAAAACTCCTGAGTGCAAGGCCTGGCTCCTCCCCGCATTCTGGTTTGGAGGGTTTCAGGTCTTATTAACATTATTAGTCCCTGAAGTGCCCATATACTTGCATTTTCCTTTAATGTTCAAGGTAATCTGGTGAAAAATATTATCATTTCAATTTTACCAGTGAAGAAACAAGATCCAGAGGAATCAAATAATTTTTCTAAGGTTAAAAAGCCAGTGAATGGCTGAGCTAGGACCAAAATTCAGTTCTTCTGACTCCCACCCGTTTCCTCATAAGGCTGGTGGCCCAGCAACACCATCCAATAGAACTTACGGTGATGACGGAAATGCTCCACATCTGCTGTGTTTCATGTGGTAGCCATCAGCCAAATGTGGCTATTGAGCTCATGTGGCTAGTGTAGCCAAAGACCTAAACTTTTTATTTTATTTAATTTTAATTAATTTAATTTTAAATAGCCACATGTGACCAGTGGCTACCGTATTGGACAACACAGGCAGGGCCTTAGTGCTAAACCTCAGCTGCACAGAGAAGGCTCCTTGTCTCTCCAAAGGTACCATCCCCCAAAGCCCCAGGCCCAAGTCAACCCATTGATGAATAATCATTGAGTGCGCCCAGAACACTTGAAGAGGGGGCTGGCCTTAAACATGCCAGAGCCCACAGGCTGCTCAAATGGTTTGAGGACAGCTGGGAACAAAGAGCTAGCCCACCCAGTGAGCATTTGCATTGCCTCTGTGGGGCCTCAGTTTTCCCTATCAGTCCCATACCTCCAGGTCTTGGCTTTGAAGGCAAAAGCTAATGTCACTACTAAGCCATTATCACCTTTGGAAATTGACTAGCTGGTCAGTCACCTCCCTTGGCCCTAAGGAAGCAGATCCCAGGAAGGAGATACAAGCTTTAAGAGAGAAAGAAAAGCAAAGTGGCGTGGCTTAGGACAAAAGCACAGATAAAAGTCCCCCACTGGAATCTAGTCCAAAGTCTTCATTTATTTACCCAATACAAACTGTACAAATAATGTTTAAATTGATTGGATTTCCAATATTTAAACACAGTGAGATTTCAAATAAAGACTGGCTTGCCCGCTCCTCCTGGAATCTGGGGCCATCTTGTAATGCACTATATCATCAGAGTCCTTAGCACCAATCACTCAGAGCACTAGCAGCTGCCCTGTTGAGAGGGACGAAAAGCTGCCCCGTCCTCCGCTGCCCCCACCACTGGTTTCTCACAATATCCTTCTTTACTCACATGGCTGACCCGGCTGCCATCTGCGGGCATTCATGGTTGTGATCCCAGCGTAGGGTGCAGGCCTGGGCAAAGTGCTTCTGCGGGGGCTGGGATAAGACACCGTGCTAGGTGGTATCTGGAGGCCCTTGGTGTGCACCGGGGGGAGGATAGAAATGGGCCCTCAGAGGGAGGGGTGAGGGAGAGAGTGGGAACACACTGAAATGACCACCACCACCTCCACCTTCTGCCTCCCACCTCACCTGCACAGACAGGAACCAGACGTCTATTGGAACACCTTGATCTCCAGTCCCCAAAGCTTTTGTCTTCTCCTTTCTTCCACTACCCAGAACAATGCCAACCCCACAAGCAAGAACTCAAAAATTGTGAATCATTCACAGTAAAATGCACCGGATTCAGAATGCCTCCATCAGATTCTCACGGTTATCGCTCCCACCGGTATTCTCACGCTGACTGCTTCTGAATACTCTCTCCTTACGCGCACACTGGATCTCCGTAGTCATTCCCCACTGAGATGGATTTCCTAATTCCAGCCGTCCACCCACATGGCTGACCCAGCCAAACCCCAGCACAGCGCAGGGCACAATTCCCTCTAGTCTCTCAGCAGGGCCCTGGAAGCTGGGTCAAAAACTGGTACCCAACCTATAACCCAGTGTCTGACTTGAACACTTTTATTCTCCTTCCTGTTGTCATTCAATCTGTTCACTTGAGATTTTCTCCAGACAGAGGGAAGGGAATCTGAAAGGTCCTAGATCATAAGGTCCCTGGAAAAATGAGCTATGCATTTTTATTTGTGTATCCCTGGCATTAGCACCACCTATGGCACAGAGTAGGGCTTCTCCAGGTAAAGTTTTGACAGAGAACAATTGTGAATGGAATGAGAAACAGTTTGGTTAACAGTAGCAAGCAGGAGGAGAAGGAAAAAAACGTTGACTAAGGAAGGATCAAGGACACACGTCCAGAACTCTGCTGTGTCTTTTGCTATTGGTGTTAGTTAATTCACATAATCCATCTGAGCGTGTATTTCCTGGATTAATAAAAAAAATAATTCAGAATATATACCCTGTTGTTGATTGGTGCAGTCCTTTAGCATTCAGAACATTACTTGGCAGCAAAAAGCGTGAAGATATTTAAGAACATTGGCTCAGTGATTCCAATCTTAGGAGCTCGTTTTAAGGAAGTAGGTCAGCAGAAACAACACTGTTATGTACATGAGGACGTTTGTTCAGAATTACAATAAATAATGAAATATTTAATGTTACCTAAACTCTCCACAATAGGGAAATCATTACCCATCTATAGTATTTAAACATGATGGATGATTTTTCAACAATAAAAATTAATATATATGAAGAATATATATGAAGACAATCTAAACACAAATAATTTATTATCCTCAATGATGCAAGAGTATTCTTTTAAAAACAGAATTTGTTTATATTGTTGCCCTGCTTCAAGTTATTCAATGGTTAAAAATTCCAGAGTGAGATTGCTGAGTCACTGTTTATGTATATAAAAAACTGCCTGGCAATACCTCGTGCTCTTCTTTCCAACTCTGGCCGGCATAATGGCTCCTGAAAAGAGGGGTGGGGAGAAGGAGAAGGACCGTTCTGCCATCAATGAGGTAGTGACCAGAGAATACACCATCAACATTCACAAGCGCATCCGTGGAGTGGGTTTCAAGGAGCGTGCCCCTCGAGCACTCAAGGAGATCTGGAAATTTGCTGTGAAGGAAAGGGGAACTCCAGGTGTACACATTGACATCAGGCTGAACAGAAGTGTCTGGGCCAAGGGAATAAGGAATCTGCCATACCGTGTCTGGGTGTGGTTGTCCAGAAAACGTAATGAGGATGAAGAGTCACCAAACAAGCTCTAGACATTGGTCATTATGTACCTGTTACCACTTTCAAAAATCTACAAACAGTTAATGTGGGATGAGAACTAACTGGTGATTGTTGAATAAAATTATAAAACTGAAAAAAAAAAAAAGAGAGAAACTGCCCAACTGTCTTCCAAAGTGAATGTCTGACATTTGCGTTTCCTCCACATCTTGGCCAGCTTGCTAAGGTCAGTCTTTCTGATTTTAGGCATGCTCATAGGTGTTTCCTGATATCTCAATGTGGATTTAATTCGCATTTCTTGATGATTAACAATGCTGAACATACTTTCATGTGTTTATTAGATATTGGTATAAGTATTTACCCAAGAAAAATTAAAACTGATGTCTACAAAATGATTTGTACATGAATGATCACAGCAACTTTTCAGTAGTCTAAAATTGGAAACACCAATATCCATCAACAGATGAATGGACAGACTGTGGTATGCTTACACAATGGAATTCTGCTCAGCAATAAAGAGAAATAAACTCCCGATACACCCAACAACGTGGATGAATCACAAAGACATTATACCAAGCAAAAGAAACCAGATATAAAAGAACATGCTGTATGATTTTGTCAATATGAAATTCTAGCACAATTACTCTATTGTGACTGAAACCAGATCAGTGGTTACCTGGAGCTGGGAACGGAGGAGGGTGTTGTCTGCAAAAGGGCACAAGAAACTTTTGGGAGAGATGGAATGTTCTATCTCTTAATTGGGACAGGGGTTATACAGGTATATATTCCTGCTAAAACTCATCGAACTGCACACTTAAACAATACATTTTTATTATATTTTAAATATATATCAAAAAAGTTGATTTAAAAAGAAAAAGTATTCGATTGTTTCTCATTAAATAAAGTAAAAATACTAGTACTACACACAAAGTCTCTTTCTATCTCTCCACCTTTATTTGCTGCTAGAATCCCAGCTGTTTTGCTCCAGTCACACTGAAACCCTTACTGCTTCCCAGTCACCATATTTTTTCTTGTGCCTATGTCTTTTTAAATGTTCTTCCCAGTTCCTGAAATTCAAATTCTATCCTTTGCCACCTTCTAACCTTAATCACTCTTAATCATCCTTGAAAACCAACTCAACCCTGCCTGAAATTTTTTCCAACGCTGGATGCAGAACCCCTCTGATGTGTTCTCATAGCATCCTGTACATGTCTAGTCTGGGGATGTTTTCACACTATGGTATCATAGTTAATATTCTTATCTTTCTCCCTTACAGGGCTCTGATCATCTTGTAGCCAAGATCTGTCTGTCTTCTAGCACAGATCTTGGCACGTGTTGCTTAGTGAATTTTGAATGAATGACCTGTGAGTATCAAGTGAGGTAAGGGATGTGACTCCCTAGACTCTATTATTGGTGTTTGATTTGGCCCCATAATATGGTTGAGTGGCCAAGGCTATGCCCTCTGAGAACTTCTACCTCCATCCCAGGGTATAGCCAGTAAAGAGAACTTTGCCAGTTCCTATCTTGGTATCCAGCTGACCAACCTCCCAAGATGATATGAGCTCCCAACCTCCTTGAGAGGTAGTCAAAAGAAGCTTGACTCCAGTGACTCACTGAGCTGACAGGTGGTGGCTGCACTCCCTCTGTGGGGTAGCACACCTCAAACCACAGCTATTCATTCCTAAAACATTTTTCACTATTCCACATAGTATTTGTTCATTGGTTTATGTAACCTAACTGTATTTGCACTAAGAACATCCGTTTTAGTTTAATGTACATTAATTCCTGAAGATTCTGACAAGCAGATGTCACCAATACTTTCCCAGGTAGACACAAGGCAGCATTGTCCTCATTCACAGAGACTCCCTTGGCCATTTATTTGCTGACATGGAGTTAGAGCAGCTGCTTTCCATGATGGTGATCCATTTTCTTCATCCTTGTTGGAGCTCTAACAAGAACCAGCCGAAACTCGGCCGAACCCTCATCAGCTGGCTGCTTCCCCAGCATCTTCCTCGCACCCAGCTGCATTCTGTCAACACCACCTCCAGCACACATCCCCACTTGATGAAGACGGACAACTTCTCCAGGCGTCATTGTCTTTAATAAAGAAAATGAAGACATTTTCTACCCTACGATCATCATTCCTTGAGCTTCTTCTACTTTTGTTTCAAAAGTGCGTTTCCTTCTGTTTGGCCAGAATTCATTAGCGAGCCATCCAGCCTCCAGTCCTGCACACTGCTCACTGATGGTCTCTCTTACTGTCTGAGGCCGAAGGTTAATCTGGCAAAGTACAGGCTAGTGAAGAACCTTCACCACATTAGTGCTCAAAGGCAAGCAGGTGAAACTCTGGAGGGGATAGTGGAAGAATGCTGATGAGAAGGGAAAATAACATTAAACATGGAGTTGGGTTTTCAAATCCATTTCTCAAGTTATGGGGAGGATGCCTTTCTTCATTCATTTGTTCAATCCTTCAATCTGGCTAGATCTCCCAGAGCATGGCCAAGTGTGTCCTCATCTCTAACGTGGGCCCAGAGCTCTGGCTCCGTTAGGGACTCCAAAATTCCCCCACCCACCCCCTCACCTCCAGACTTACCCTGGAGAGTAATGTTTGTGGACATTCAACTCCACTGACAGCTTAAATATGGTTCTTTTGGAAGAGGGCCAGCAGACGGAATGGTCATTATCAGCGATCTGTTCTCTGAAAAATCTGAGCCATGTGAACTAACAACCTGAGCCACACACACTGTGAGGGGGAGAAGGATTAGACTGTTTGCTTGTGTCTTCCTAAAATAGCCAGTGAACCATGAACCTGAACTCCACACCTGAGGCAAACTGGGAATAGCTATTTGAATATAACACAGGTTAGAAAACAATTCACAGGGGTTCTTGTGACTTGGGCCAGCCTCACGGAAATTTCTGGTAGCATTTGATGGGTTTTCCAAACACAGACTCTCTGAGGGTGAAGATAGACTTTTCACCTGTCTGCCATGGCTTGCTTCAATATTCTTTGCCAGGTGGCATCTGGGATGTTTTTCTGGGCAAACAACAGAGCTTTTAAGATGCTTATATTATTGTCTGCTCTAGGCACTCTCCACTTGGTGTGTTGGCATGTCTCTCCTGGAGGAGGACAAGAGAGCATGTGCAATATAAGACAGGAAATGGACTCACTTATTCCACAAACATCTGTGGAACTCCTCCCTCCACGTGGGGCCAGTGGGGAATACCAAGATGACTAAGCCGCCATTGAATGAGGGCAGAAATGAAAACAAATACTTAAAATAATGCAGACAAGTGCAGAATAAGGTTTGTACCAAGGGCCATGAGAACACAAAAAAGGAATAATTAATTTTGTAGGGGATAACCTTTGGGCTGGAACTTAATGGGTGAGTTGGAATGTTCAGCTGGGAATGGCATTCCCGGTGAGGGAACAGCAGACATGAAGGCGTGGAGGCGTGAACATCCCCTGATGTGTGGTGTGTCTGGGACACAGGTTAAGTGGCGGAAATGGGGAGAGTATGAGGTTCACATGGTGGGGTTAGAGACAGATGTGAATGTATATGAGCCACATTAAAGGGCCTAGCCTTAATTCTTTGGGTAAAACAGAGGATTTTCAGCGTGGGTATGATCGGTCAGATTTTAGAAAGACACACCAGGCAGCAGGTAAAGTGAGACCTGGAGAAGGAGGTCAGAGCTTGTGCCGCAGACCAATGAAGAGAAACTAAAATACGCTGATTTCAGTAGAGATGGGGAGGGCAGCCAGGCACGTGGCCTATGGAAAGTGGAGTCAACAGCACTTGGAGGCTAATTTGATTTGGAGGGTGAAGCAGGAAGAGAGTCAGAGGGGATTCTGAGGTCTCCGACTTGTCGAGCGGAGTCAGTGATGATGGCTACTCAGCTAGAACTTGAACACAAGAGGTAGAAACATAAGAAATTGAGAAATTAGGCCCTGCTCATCCCCACTGTTCATGGTACAGTAATAAGATATCAAACAGCTTAGGTAAAGAAGTTTACTTCCATTCAGACACAATTCTTAAATCAATTGCTTTAAAATCAGTGTTCTTTTATTGTGAGTGGTATTAGACGTGTTCTTTCAGGAGACAGGTGACTAGTGTTGTCTTATGCAGTGCTCCCAGGGATAAGTGACAGTGACAACCAAGAGCTGGGCAGGAAGGACCCTCGTCTTCCTCATTTCCATCCTTGTTGAGTGCCTGGGGTCACAGGGCCCTGTGGAGAGCTGCTGCGACTCGGGCTCAGGCCCAGGGATCATCATTCTGAATGCCCAGGAGAAACTGAGCTACAACAGGTGTGGTGTGTATGCTGGGGCGGATCGGAAACCAGAGGTGGGCAAGAGCCCCAGCCATGGGACCTCAGAATTACTTAGTCACTTCTCTCTCCCTCCCATCTGAGCAGCTTTGAAAAATGTCAGCTCTGAGTAATGTCCCTGCATAATTAGCTACTGTGACTGACTGTGTCCCAGGGACGGTAAAGAGAATTCCCTGTCATCCAGGAGGCTTCAGTCCGAGGATGTGAAATGCAGATGTCTACGTTCAATGAGGAGAGCACAGAAGGTGCAAAGCAGAGATGAAGGGAGCAAGGACTAAGGCAGCCCAGGGAAAGGAGACGTCCACTAGAGGCTTCCTAAAGGTCAGTCAGGCTTCCTGAAGGACAGGCTTCCTGAAGGCTGGGAGCTGGCTGCTGAGGGAGGAGCAGGCAGGACATTGCAAGCAAACGCCAGAAGGAGGAAGGCTGAAGTCACAGGTGGGTTCGCAGACCTGAGATGTTCCACCTTCCTGGTGAAAGGTGAGGCTGGAAAGGTTGGTTGGGATGAGGTCCCTGAGGGTCTTGAGGAGAAGGCCTAATGTAGCTAATGGGGAGCCTTAGGGTTTTTGAACAGAAGTTTGACTTTTGAGAATAATCATTTTGACAGTAGTGTCTGAGATGTACAGTCTGAGGCGTAATGAGAAACAAGGGCAATTAGGAGACCACTGAAATAGGAATCTGCCTTTTATTAAGTCAAGCACTGAACTAAAGTATTTTTACATAGCCACATGTGGCCGGGGTTTTTATTCCCACTCTACAGTTTGGTGAACGTGAAGCTCAGAGACCTAAGACACATGCCCTTGTCGGTGGCGAAGCCCAGACTCACACCCAGGTCTGCTGGACGTCCACGCCCAGGTTGCCACTGTATGTCTCAGGGGAGGGCACTGAGGAGAGTGGAAAGATTCTCGGGCCTGGATGAGCGTCAGAGTCACCCCCGGAGCTTTTCAAAATGGTGATGCCCAGCAGCACCCCAGACCAGTTAAATCAGGATCTCCAAGAGTGGAGCCCAGACATCGGGCCAGCTGACCCTGAACAGCGTGGGTTTGAACTGCGTGGGCCCACTTATAATGTGGATTCTTTCATCTTATAAACAGAAGATGTAAACTTACAATGTTGATAAATACAGTATTATTAGTGTATTTTCTCTTATGATTTTCTTAGTAACATTTTCTTTTTTCTAGTCTACTTTATTGTAAGAATATAGTATATAATACATGTAACATACAAAATATGTGTTCATTGACTGTTTATATTACAGGTAAGGCTTCCAGTCAACAGTAGGCTATAAGTAGTTGAGTTGAGGAGTCAAAAGTCTTATGTGGAGTTTTGACTGCTGGGGGAGCTCCCCCAAATCCTGAATCGTTCAATAGTCAACTGCATTTGTTTATATCTCCCCAGTGAGTCCCATGTGCAGCCAAGTTTAAGAACCATTGCTGCAAGAGATGCCGCAAAGGCACAATTGATAATAGTTGGCTAACACGCGTAAAGACTGAAAAAGAGGAAAGATGGTGACTTTAAGATTTTTAACTTGGATAAAATCAGGAAGGGGTGCTAGTGGGGAGGGATTTAATTGCATAATCCTTTACCCTCATCGTGTGCCATGCAGGTGGAAACAGCCAACAGATGCTTGGCAAGGAAAGCCAGAGGCTTCAGGGCTTCAGAGTCAAGACCACACCCAGTTCAACACCTCAGCACCAGCTCACGCTGTCCTGGAGCCAGCTCAGCCCAGCTGGGGAGAGCCAATCGCTGAATTTTCTGAAGTTTTGCAAGGCAGTTGTTAATACAGCCATTATTAAAAATCCAGTGACAAACACTTATAATTAAATAATCTTAAAAGCAAATGTAATACATACTCAAAACTCATCACTTCCGAACACCTTTAATACACTTTATCAGTATCTGTGCCCTTGAGGTTATTGACATCTATTTTATCTGAATGGTTGGAAAACCACAGGATGGTGCCCCGCATGCGTGTCTCCCCAACTCCACACCAGCCTTGTCAATAGCTTGAAATTGGCCATCGCGAGTATTTGCATCATGAAAATCAGCAACAACTACACCCCCCAACCCCCGAGCAAGATCCAGTTGTTAAAAGAGTTACCAGCACACCACTACCTAAAGCTATCTCATGACCTCTGCAGTGCAGCCCGCCTGAGAGTATGCCCTGGCAGCCTCATTAGGTAAAACAGAGAGAAGAGGTAGGAACAGACTTCCATTGAGGGAGAGAAGAAATGAATGCTAGACACAGTTCTGATATCCACTGATATTTCCCCATAACATAAGCCTTTTGCACTATGCTGGCCCTTTGGGATCGCTGCTATTCCAAATAAACTTGTTTCGTTTAGCTCCATGAATAAAGAAACTTGTAGCCAGAGAAGATATATTTTACGTGCATACATAAAAAATACTCCACGTTTATATAGCACTTTCCTTTTAAGGAGCTCACGGCAATGACACATGTTCTCATTATTCCTATGAATGAACACCCTGGGGAGGTAGCTAGTTGGTAGAGGAAATAGGAAGAAATGAAAAAAAAAAGTGTTAAATTAGGAATCAAGGCGTTACCTAGCCTCCGTGCTATAAACAATCCTTTTTTCTCCCAGTGTAGGAAACCTTGACTTCAGGACGTTAGAGCGTCTTGCTTAAGAAGGTTCTAGAACTGGACTCCTATCACCAGCATTTCTCCGTGGGCAAGGCCATGGAGACCTCCCACTCTCCCGGGACCCCTGCTGTTTGGGCCCTGGTTCTTAACTTGGGCCTCGGCTGCAGTCTGTAGTCCAAGCCCGCCTGGCTCCAGAACGTTAGGGAGTTCACCAAAAGGCCGCACAGGAAAGGAGCTGGGACTGCAAGGACCAGCAGACACCTGCAGCAGGAGTCCTTCCTGTGACCTGCTGTCTCCGTGGTGACCAGTCCTGGGCTCCGTGCCAACGACACCTCCGCCCTCTGCACGCGCTGCCGCATCCCACCGGGCTTCCAGCGGCTCCTCGGCCTTGCCCAGCCCTTGCCCGGGCGCTCTGGGCAGCTCCCCGTGGGCCCGTGGGCGTGCGCGTCAGTTTCACTTGCGTGTGGCCTCTCCGCGCACGCAGTTTATGTGCGCTACAGAGCGGAGCTATGAGGATGCTGAGAATACAAATCGGATGAAAGAATGAACTGAACTGTGTGTGTGTGTGTGTGTGTGTGTGTGTGTGTGTGTGTGTGTGTGTGTTCGTTTGTGTCCAGGAACAGAAAAACAGAGGCAGAGAAAAGAGAAAGGCAAGGAGTTATAGAGGCTGTGGGAATTCCTGAAGGAAGAAATTATTTTCGTTTGAGTTGTTTTGTTTCTAAGAATTTTGTTTGTTTGTAATTGGTGAGAGGGTACATCTTTAAGGTAAACCTCCCTGACGGATAACCCTGGGCTCCCCCTAAGCCTGGCCCACATTATGCAAGGTCCTAACAACCTCCCCTGGAGGTAACGCCAAGGGGGGCGATGCCAGGGAGCACTGCCTTTGGGAGCATTTGTCTCTGACCCGACATCACTGGATATCCAGATTGTCGGACCCACCCAGTCAAGTCTGAAGAAGACTCCCCAGGTCCCCAGAAGGATTTCCTGATGGCCACAAAAATAGCAGCTGATCTGCGGGCAGCACCTGGGATCTCCTTCGCACAAGTTGTGAGGATCTGGGAGGTTCTGAGAGTTTCCTGATGTCCAGCTGGCACCCAGCCTCAGTGTCCTTTGAAGCAGGCAGTGTCCATTGGGACACACAAAACAAACTGAGTGGAAGCAGCACTGGCTTGGGAAGCAGGAGTCAGGTTTTCACCTTCCTAGTTCCTTCGCAACTGCAGCCATTCATTGAACAGTCCTTTACTGAGCACCTGCCAGAGGCCCGGCGTTATAGAAACAAAAGGCAAAACAGCCCACTGCATAGGCATCAGTGGGCTTACAGGACGCGCTCTCTAAGGGCCCTTCCCATGTAACGTGCTCCAAATAATTTCTTCCTGGCAAGAAGGCTTCCTACCGAGTAAAAGGAATCAAGTTTTGTTTCTCTGTTTGTTTGTTTACATTTGAGTTCCCAAACTTAACTACTTCACACTTGCAATGTGGGTGTCTGAAATGTTAATTGAGCCTCACCACAGCCCCCGAGGAGGGAGGTAAATGTTGCAACATCTGCCACAATCAAAAATACTTATTAGGCTCCTGTCTGCTGGGGCACCATGTGCACTAAGTTAAAGAGGCACAGCCCAGCTGTCCAGAAGCTTCTAGAAACCCTGGAGCTCACCCGCCCACATAAAGGACAAAAACCACTGAGCAAACTCTGATAAAATGGTGCTGTCAGACCAACAAAGGGAATGCTAATGGAGTCTGGGGAAGACGTTCCTTTCGGGAAGGTGGAGGGTGAGGGGGGGACAGGGGAGTTTGCACAGGCCAGACAATGGGGTGCAGGGGTCACTGGCTCTGTCCTGTTGGTCCAGGGTTGCCAGGGGTTTTTGAATGGTGGAGAAGGAGGGTGGAAAGAACTGTGAAGGGGACCCAGGACAAAGGCCCTTGGTGACTGCTCCCCAAAGGCTCTGGGACATCATTGCAAAGTCACAAAGCTAGGGTAAAACCTCTCCGGCACTTCACCCCTGCAAGGAAGGGCTGCGGCCCCTCCCTATCCCCCTTTACCATCTTATATAAGAGCCTTCTATTGTGTTAATATCAGGAGAGAAGTGACTAAGGGCAAGTGTGTGACTAAGGGAAATAAAAGTAAGAAGGGAGTCTTAAATACTTGCCCTCACCCCCAGGTTATCTTGGCTCATTCCCTGATTCCGTCAGTTCACAGGCTCTGACATAAAAGGCAGGAAGTTACATACACTAAACAAAGCTCCTTAGATGTCAGGAAATTAACCTGGGAAAGCAGAGCCAAGAGCGATTACAGGCACGGCACTCTGAGTTCAAACACCACCATGGCGCCCGTTCAAAAGCTGTTTGCTGGGCACCCAGGCTGGGCTCTGCCAAGCTGCACAGAAAACCTGGCCACGAGGCCCGCACGCCTGCGCTGGGTGCTTCCTCCGCGCGTGACCTTATCCTCACTCAGACCTACGGCTCTCGACTCTGCCCGCCGTAGGAGTCTGGATGCCCCCAGAAGAGCGGCTGGCCTGCCCTGGCTCCCTGATTAGGGAACATCACACACCCCACCTCAGAGGGGTTCCCACAGGTGGCCCCAGGGGAAACAAAGTCCTTAAAAGGAGAAGAAGGGAGGCAGCCTGGGGATCCTGACCCTCTCAGCTAAGACAACAAGCACTTGGTGGAGGGTGCAAAGTCAGACCAGAACAAACCATAGAATTGTGAGAATCATTATTTATGTCCACAGCCATAATAATATCTCTTTGAGCCTTTGCCATTAAGGGGTTGGACTACGTGTTCTTTATAATACCTTCTAGTTGTGGTATCCTGGAATTCTTAAACAGCTTTAACAAAACATTTTACATCATAATGAAATTATCAAGGAGTTTTTGCACAGGACCACCTCATTATATCCCCAGAGATGGGTGTTAACCCCATTTCACAGAGGCATAAACTGAGGCCCCATGAGGGAATCAGCTTGCCTAATGTCACATAGCTGGAAGACAGCAGAGCCTAGTGGCTCCTGGTCCAGTGTTCTGGAAAGGACAGTTAAAGCGTCTGTGAGCCTGACGCTATACAATCACTGCATCAGTCAGGGTTCTCCAGAGAAGCAGAAAGAACCAAAGGATGTATACAGACACAGAAAGGGATTTGTGTAAGGAACTGGCTCATGCAGTTACGGAGGCCAGCAAGTTCCAAAATGTGCAGAGTGAGCCGGCAGGCTGGAGACCCAGCAGAGCTGGTGGTTTAATTCCAGTCCAAGTGCAAAGGCCTTACACCCAGGACGGCCGACGGAGAAGGTCCAGGCCAGAGGCTGGCAGGCTTGAGCGTCAGGAAGAGCCAGTGTCTCAGTCCGAAGGCTGACTGGATGAGGAGGTAATCTGCTTTACTCAGTCTCCCAGTTTAAGTGTTCATCTCGTTGAAAAACACATTCCCAGAAACACGGGAATCATATTCAACCGCACATCTAGGCACCTGAGGCCCAGCCAAGTTGACACATAAAATTAACCATCGAAATCACCTAGAGGAAGGCCAGGTTGGCAGAGGCAAACCAGAATCCAGGTGAGACCAAGTGAGGACACCCAGGGGTGCAGGCTTGAAGAGGGGACATCCTCAGGGAGGCAGTGAGATGAGGGATGGGAAGCTACTGCCCAGAGACCTTCTAGATCCCATGAGATTCCTCCGCATCCTTTCCCTGCATCCCTCCCTAACTAACCTGCTTTGAGTGGGTTTCTCTTTCTGACAACTGAACCACGTCAGATTAGAACAAACACATTGTGGATTTTACTAGGTAGCACCTTTCTCTAACTTCAGACCAACCATTTAGCAAATGATAAATCACCAGACTGGGTGTCAAATACTGCTATTCTCTCTACTTGACTTTGCGGTTTTGAGTACTTACAAGCAACTACACAAAGCTGAAGCAAAATATCTTCAGAAGACTTGGGTATGAATAATGTGCTTTGACCTATTTCGAGTCAGGTGCAAAGAGTGAGCTACTCAGCCAGCTAGTGACCTCAGACAGCTGCCCAGCAACCACGTCACGCTGCAGTTTTGCTCGTCACCTCGCTTTTCTTCATGCGTTTCCTGAGGAAAATCATACTTGAAGAGGTTTTCCTGAATCGGAGAATTTGTGACAGCCCAGGCTGAGTCCCTTATAAATGCCATAGTCTACTGTACTTTGTTACTATCATATTTTTTTGAAATCTCTATCTCTTCTACTAACTGTTGGCTCTTTGGAGGACAGGCTCCATGCATTATTCAACGTGCAGCTCTTCTACTTAGAACAGTTACAGGCACCTTGTCTGCTCAGAGCACATGTTTGAGTTCATTCTTTTATTTGATTCTCACAAGAAGCCCATCAGATACTTACATTATTCTCAACTGTATTAATCAGTTTAAGCTAAGGTTATGCGGCAATAACATACAACCGCAAACCCTCAGTGTTTAACGCAACCGAGGTTTATTTCTCATTCGTGTCACACACTGAAGGTCAGCTACAGCCCTGCCCCAAGTCATCTTCATTCCAGGACCCAGTGACAGAGAGAAATGGCAGAACACACAATGGCTCTTACGGCGTCTATACAAGAGTGACACAATCACTCGTACTCACTTTCGCAGCCAAAGCAAATCTCCTAGCCAAGCCTGGTGTCAATAGGGCAGGGATGTATAGTCCTTCCACAGCAGGGAGGGGTGCCGAAAACCCCATGGCCAAACCTGGCACCGTGGGACAAAGATGCATAATCTTCCACGCGAGCGGGACAGCGAGATTATGAACACTAATACTATACATCGCATCATGTTACAGAGAAACAGAGGTGAAGCAATTGCCTGACCGAGCATCTTGTTAGTAGCAGAGTCAGCATTTGAAGACGTCTTCGGGCTCCAGGTGGAGGATCCCTTCCACTAAGCCGCAGCTGCTCTGGGCTCTAGGCCTGGTCTGTACTGTGTACCACTCTCCACTGACACGCACATCAAGCTGCTAACACATCTGGCCTTGAATGTTTTATTCATAAGGATCCCATGTCCAGGGGAATGCGAGTGAGCCAAGGCAGACTACATTAACAAGTGCCAATCAAGAAATATAGACAGAGCCAACACTTCGATTCTCAATAAATGGAGCCATTAAAAAAATGGTGTTTTTTTGTTTGTTTGTTTAACCAGACTGAAGAAGAAAGGGGGTGATGGCACCCAAGAAAGACAAACAGCTGTCACCCTCTAGGGTGCAAAAGAGAGAAGAAAGACAGTGCTGCCTGGTTTCAGCAGTTCAGGTGGTGTCAGTGGGTCCCTCTGGCCACTGGTTGATTGCGTGCTGCAGTAGCTGGAATGAAGGGCCTGGGACACAGGGACTGATGTCTGGGAGAGCCTAGCACCATAATTTGGAAAGGGCCTTAAGTGTAACCTGGTCAGCATTTCCAGGGTTAATTATTCCCATCACCACAAACAGCACCTGTCCCAAATGGACACCCTGGTCAGTGGTTAATGCTCTCTCTGGCCAGAGAGCAGTTTGCTCAAGGGAAAAACCTGCCTGCATGCAGGTCCCAAGTCTAGAAAACAAGTCAGAATTCACTGTTTGTTGCTGGACCATTTAGTTTCCTTTACGTTGCATAGGAGCCATGTTCAGTCTTTGGATGGTGCGGGTTATGGAAAGTTCAGCTCTCTCGCACTTAGCACCAGAGGCTGTACGAAATACCTGTTCCCCCTCTCTGCCAATAACATTTTTAAGGAGATTGGGCTTGATTAAAATACACACGATAAGTCATGAGTCCAGCCTGCCCAGGATGTATCCAGTTGCAGTGTTATGAAACCCATACCATCTTGGATGTTCTTACAAAAGAACATGTACAGAAAATGCTGTCTCTCTGCCAGAATAAAGGCTCCTTTTCAATCCCCACTGCTCTCCACCCTCAGTCCAAACAGCCAACAAGCTGAAGCGTGCAGGCAGCTGTGACCGAGCCCTGGGTTGCAGTCCCAAGCCTGCCCTCCGATCCTCTTGTGAGAAGTCCCTCTAGGGGGCCTGGCTACTGGTCCCCAGCAGAACAGAATAACAACATGTCATGGGAAGTGCTCCATTGAGCCTTCTCACTTTTGTTCTTCAAAGTCCCTTGGTGTGGCCTTGTGCTCCTATTGTGAGGAAGGACACACAGGCAAGAGGTGGCGCAGGGCTCAAGGCAGCACAGGTGCACTAACAAGGGACCCTCAGGGAAGCCTTCCAGCTCCCCCTGAGCCACGGCCTGTTCCATCCCCCTCTCCAACGTCCTGCTCCATCCAGACCTGCCCCTCCCTATTTCCACACCCATGTCTCACTTTCATTCTTCTTGCTGAAAAACTTACTACTCTCCACTTATCCACTTTCTTCAAGATTTAACTCAAGTTTTGCTTACTGCAAGGTTTCCCAACTAGACCTTTCCTAAACCCCTTAGATGTGTACTTGTAGCACTTAAGAGCTATGCCAAAAACAAGTGCCTACTTTTCTTTTTCTTCATCGATTTTAGAGAGAGAGGAAGGGAGAGAGAGATGGAAACAGTGAAGAGCGAGAACATCGATTGGCCGCCTCCTGCATGCCCCACTAGGGATTTGGCCCACAACCTGGGCATGTACCTTGATCGGGAATTGAACCGGTGACCTCTTGGTGCGTGGGTCAATGCTCAACCACTGAGCCACACCAGCCAGGCACAAGTGCCTACTTTTATTTTTGGACAATTAGATCAGAACTTAATCATCCAAATGGATGTCACTTTCCAAGTACTCATCTTGGGAGATTAATCACTTCTTCCAGTGCAGCCACTGCCCATCCTAATTTGGGGATCCCTCTTTGGGCCTGGCCAGAGAACATATCATACATTATTGAACTCAGTAGCCTACAACAATTCTCAGTCTTTGAGGTTTTAGGCATCGTTCAGAACCATGACCAGTGATTGCAGGTTAGTGAGAGTACATAGATATTTTGTAACTACACAATTTACACATCAAGATTGAAAAATGAAACCCTTTCTCCCACAATGCTGCCCTACATCCAATCAGCCCCAGTGATGGCAAGTGTGTCCTGTGAAAGTGATTCTATTTCCTTTTTGGGACATTTGGAACCACACCTGGTTAGTAATGTAGGTATTGATTCATTCACCCAACAAACATTTGTTGAGCACCTTCCTCATGCCAAGCACTGTGCCATGAGTGAGGCTGTAAAATCAAATAGAAGGTGGTTTTTACCCCCATAGGACAGGGCCTACTTGAGGAAAAATACAAGTCAATCAACAACATAGACTAATACAGTAAGTGCTGTGATGTAGAAAGGCATTGGGGTCCATGGGAGGAAGAGGAGTTGAGTTAGACATCCTGATGCTGTTTTGAAGGATGATTAAGAGTTTGCTAAATGAAGCAGTTGGCAGTGGGGAGGAACTACTTGTAGGAAGGCACAGATAGCATTCTGAAAGAACAAACACGTTCAGGACATTTCCTGTGAAGAGTGGATTGGTAGATGAATGCGGAGATGAGAGGCATTCAGGCTGCTCGGAGGTCAAGGAGGACTTATCTTGAAAGTGATGGGTTCAGGCTGGGACGAAAACCAACCAACAAACCAAAATGATACCATGTGACTAAAAACTCATGAAACATTTTTAATGTGTTTGCTCCGTAGTTTTTCACACCTGCTAGCCTAGTTAATCCTTTTCATAACTGTGAGAAACACACTGTTGTGCCCACTTTACAGATGAGGAAACAGAGACCAGCGAGGTTTAGTAACTTGCCCAAAGTTATACATCTTTTGGAAAACGATATAATAACACATATCAAGGGTTATACACATATTCATTTCCTTTTGCCACCTTGAGAAAATATTGCAAAAGTAGATGCAAAGTTTATCATTGCAACATTATCTTTTTGTTGTTGTTGTTGTTAATCCTCACCCAAGGATATTTTTCTGTTGATTTTTAGATGGAGTGGGAGGGAGGGAGGGAGGGAGGAAGGGAGGAGAGAGAGAGAAACATTGATGTGAGAGAGACACATCAACTGGCCGTCTCCATCATACAACAACGCACTGGAAATTGTGGAGTCATAACATGCTCTTTATTAGGATTATGTAACACCATGGGAAAGTATTTATGTGTAAACTGTCACGTAAAAAGGTAGAACAGAATACATATTAACACTTATGAGGAATGTGGCCTAATATCTTTGCAAATTCCCAGGTGAAGTGAAAACCATTACATCATACAATTTCCCTTTTAAAATGCAGTAACTAAAAATGTTAAGTAACCCCTTAAGACTCTAATGAATCTATGAGCTCAAGATTTGCTTATAAACTATAAAATAAATTCTGGATTGCATTATATCACATCATTAGTGTACTTACCTAAATTTACCTAATCCTACAAAGGAACAGCATCTTTATCACTTCACGAGAGTCCCTAGCAAGCTCCCTACGCAAACACAAATACTGTATTGAAATGCTGCTCCCAGCAACGGTGGGCTGGGCTTATTTACTGACTGTCTTGGCTCTTACCTTCTTGCACACCAGCTTTGAAACCTAGCCATTTTTAAGATCAAATTCCTGCAAAATTATAAATTATTATGATCTCTGAAGTCCCAGGCAAATAACTAAAATTGAGAATGTTGAGTCTACTACTATTTATAATATATATGCAATATTTATAATATTACATAACTATTTGAAAATGTAGACATATGGCCAATGCTACCTGGACACATAAAAATAAAGATAGTTGTGTTTGGGTAAAAGAATTCTAAGTAAATAGTGTAATAACTAAGTATGGTGCCGGGTGGGTACTGGAAATGTCGGGGGAACACTTTGTAAACTATGTGATTATCTAATCACAATGCTAAACACCTGAAACTAATACAAAATAATATTAAATGTAAAAAAATAAAAATAAATTAAGTGGAAATGCAAAAGAAAAGATTTTTAAGTAATACTTTTATTTTAAACATTTATTAAGCATTATATTATTGCATTATAATAAATGAAGTTCACACAAACAATTTATTACTCTGCAGCTACCTTTTTATGGGTTGAGCTCTATTGCCTTTAAGTCCATTGGTATTTTATAGTTTTCAGTGTTTGTAGGGTTTGCAGGTGGCAATACATGGGTAAAGACTGGAGAATGAGGCGTGAACTGGCTACAGAGCTAAGCCACATCGTACTTCTATGACGTTTGAGTAGAGATGCCAAAATCAGTAGTATCTTTGTATCTACACACACTAGTAAAATACACCAGAACTTGGGCTTCAGAGTGGGGCTGGCGCTCAGTCACTCAGATAAAAAAACATGCTTATGAATCCCGAGGCCCCGCTGTCTGATTTGACAGGAACTGCAAATTACATCCAGGAGCTTCCTCCAAGGCTCTAGGAGAGAGGGAGGAAGGAAGAGTGGAAGGAAGGACAGAAAGAGGGAAGGAATCATATTGTACGTCTGCTAATAAGCACTGCAAACCACTTTTTTTTTTCTTCTTGTTGTTCACAGCTCCTTGTGCTGACCTCCAGGGGTCAATCTATCTGTCACATGCATGTCACCAGAGACGGGGACGGAGGGGCGTCTGGAACAGTGAGAGGAGCCCAGCCTACACATCAGTATGTGAAACAGTCGGAAACTGGGCATTGTGTTCTAACAAGGGACTTGGTCCTAACGGAACATTTAACTGGGTAACTGTGTGCCTTCTGCTTTCACAGGAAGGGACTAGGTTGGGAAGAGCCACAAATGTCTAGGTGCATGAATTTTGCAATTTGTAGACACTCATTGATTTTTCACTTAGTATAAATAGCAAATTAATCATGTGCAGAGAAAGAAATTCTAGTGGCAAAGGATCAACTACAAACAGCCCAGGAGAAGCACTAGTAAGGACGAGCCGGGTAGGAACTGCAGAGATTACCTCATTTAGCTTGGATCTTGAAAATGGTGAATTTTCTATGAAATCTAATTTCTACTCTTCAATAAAACTCTGTAACATAAAACTCTGGGTTTATGCTTTTTTAAAATCAACTATATAAATTCAATAGAGAAATAGGGTGAAAGCTTAAGAGAAGAATAGGGGAGGAAATTCAGTTATGCAAGATAAATAAGTTCTGGAGATCTAATGCACAGCATGTGGTGATATCATACACTTGGAATTTGCTAAGAGGATAGATCGCAAATTAAATGTTCTCACCACACATACCCACACACAAGTGGTAACTAGGTAGAGGTGATAGGTTAATTAGCTGGTTTGTGATGACAGTTTCGCAATGTGTATGTATATCAAAACATCAAGTTGGATGCCTTAAATAGACATTTTTTATATGTCAATAAATAATATCTCAAAAAAGCTGCTAAAAATAAGAGGGAAGAAAATAATATGTGAAATATTTTAGGAGTACAGCACCTCCTTGTTTACCAAACTATCTATCGTTCTACCACTGCTGTGGGGTGGGGTGGCAAAGAGAATGAATTAAGCACACAGAGGTTACACCTCGGAGAGCTCGAGCTTGTACAACCACTACGTTCCTCCCCCAACTACAAATTCCACTAATACTGAATGCCCCCCATTGACCAGGCACATCCCCCTCATCCCCTGGAATCCTCAGATCCTCACGTTAGGTGAACATTTGTGGTCGACTCCCTGATGTCCACACCTCCAAATTAGTGTAACCAATCAAGCTGCCATAGTCACCAGCCAGAAACTAGTTCAGGAGTAACCCTGGGCACATTTCTTCCGGAAGTCTTCTGAGAAAGATTCCTCTCCTAGAGCATGGCAAGCAAAGGAACTCTCTTTACTTCCTCGACCAAGACTGTAATGCATCCTTTTCCCAGCGGATCACTCTAAGGATGACAGAGGAGCAAGGGGGAAAGACATCAAGGGTCCTGGATGGCATCACTGAGGTGCCAACCCCACCAACCCAATAGCTAGCCCAACCTCTGGATTCCGTGTTACATAAAATAATAAACTTCCCAGATGTCTACGCCAGTAGGAGTCAGATTCTATTTCCTTTCATCAGAAGCATCCCAGCTGATGCAAAAAGCCAGAATCCAAATTCAGGTCTGTCGGATGACCAAAACACCTACTCATTCTAAGAGTTTTCTAGTCTGAGAGCCTGTCTCTGGTGAACATAAAGTCTCAAGGGGTTTCCGACTCAACAGCGACAGTGGCCCTGGAGTCAACTTGGATGAAATGCCAGCTCTGCCGCTAGTTATTAGCGATTGCCACAAAAGACATTGGAAGACTAGAAGACAGTTCTGCACAGTAAGTGCTCAGTGCCCAGTGGCTCTCACAAGGAAGGGAGCAGCGTGGCGTCTGCACCGAATTTCTTTTCAGAATCCTTGTGATGTTCGAATAAGGTGATTTTATTTTCTCCTGATATATCAGATCTATGTCAGAATTAAAATATGGTGTTTCTTTAATATTTGTCTCTATCGGAGCTTTTGGCTTTTTAGTTAATGACTGCCCTCATTCTTTTTTGAAAAAACACGTCGTTAAAGAAAATATTTACAATGTCACCCATAGTATCGCACTATCTAATTAAATTATTTTCATTCTTTAATATTACCTCTTGCATGTAGTATTTACATACCCACATAGTGAACATTCTACTTGATTTACTGTTATTTTTACTTAAGCTACAGCACATTTCTCCGTATTTCTACATGTTCTTTACAATTATTCATGTTAATATTTTTATATTGATATAACATAATTCACTAAACAGTCTCCTAGCATTGATATTTTTACATAAATACTGCCTTATTTTTTCAATCTTAAAAATAATGCAGCAGTGAACATTTTTGTTTATATATTCTTTGGTTTCTGTGAATTATTTCCTTAAGAAAAATTCCTTGGAGTAGAATTACTGGGTCTAGGGCCATGTATTTTCTTTATGCCTCCTGCTATATAATTCTTTCCTAAAGGATTGTTCCAGTTTGCAATTGTAAACTTTATTTTAACTAGTCAAGACTGAAATTGAGTTCCTCTAAGCAGTTATTAGTTTGAAATGCCATGAAAGTCTCTGTACTTTGGGGAAATCAGTATTTTGATTGCCTGGCCACGGGTTTCAAGCTTTATAAGTTCTGCTTTCTTGCTTTGAAAGTTCCCCTTGAACCAATCAGTCTTATTTTTCACAGGCCATGAACTTTTAAAAGCCAGTCTGCTTTTATCTTTGTCTCTCGTCATGAATCTGATTGGACTGATATAGACCCCCAAGGATGTATAAAAGGCTCAAGGACATCACTGTAAATGGATGACCACGCCCAACTTTGTATTTCCCACGAGACACACTTTTCTAGTCTGCAATCAAAGTGCTACAATCACTCTACCCAGATGGAGTAACGCTGACCTCCCCTTGGTATAAGCCCAGGTCCTTGAAAACCCACTGATCATTTCATGAAAACCGGGGACATGAATTAGTGAAGTAACTAAGAAAAATTCACCCCCTGCAAAGTTTAATGTGGATCTGTCCTTACTCTTTCATGTAGCAAAAATAACCACTCTCCTTTTCCCCCGGAGGAGTCCTTTTTTTTAACTTTCAGTTTTTTATTTTGTTTCTGACAACTGAATGGGTCATTTACATTCTAGCACATCACTAGTGAAAGATGACTTACTTATATATAAAAAGGCAAGGGAAAAGTTCATGATTATCTAACAGGGAATTTGAATCCCAAATAAATTATCTTACAAAAATATCAAACTTGCTTTTCTACTTTTCTACTGTTAAAAATGAAAAAGAAATTCACATTAAAAAATATGTATGCCCGACTGGTGCGGCTCAGTGGACTGAGCATGTCCCATGGACTGAGAGGTCCTGATTCAATTCCTGATCAGGGCACATGTCCGGGTTTCCAGCTTGATCCCCAGTGGGGGGCGTGCAGGAGGCAACCAATTGGTGTTCTCTCTCACATCGATGTTTCTCTCTCTCTCTCCCTTCCTTTCTCTCTAAAAAATCAATAAAAACATGTTTAAAAAAATAAAAAATATGTAGACTGGTATAAAGCAAATTAAGACAATCATTTTTACATACTAAGTCCTTCAAATAAATATTTTACACAAATTTAAGTTTTCAAAAATAGGTCCAGTATTCACCCTATATTGGTTTGGTCCACTAAAAGCCCATTTATAAAACTGACATTAAACTGGACTGCAGCTCATACCCTAAAAATAGTAACACGCATATCATGGCGGCTGGATATCCACGTGTACGTGTTCCATATGTGTGACGTGGCTGCCACTGCTGAGCACACCACCTCCACGTGTAGTTTAACACTGTAAGACCCTCTAGCCTTTCTATCATGAACCAAGTTGTAAGAAAAGAACAAAAGAAAATACTTTGCCTTTTGTGGACACTTGCTCAGTAATTGCAAAAAATCATCATGCTTTGGGGACTTTAGGAATACCGAACATGAGATAAAATCCTGCTTGGAAGCACTCGGATGTGGAGAGCATGTTATTCAACACTCACGTGGAGAGCACATACGTGAGTGTCTGCCTGGCCCGTTCCTGTTGTTTTACACTAAAGTCTTACATGGCCCCGGATCCTTAAAGGATGGATATTTAACAAAATAGCTTTACATTAAGTTTTTCTGTTCTAATAACCAACTTTAGAAAGTACAGTAGAAGGGTATAGGGCTTTCTGTATCTCCTCATATTATCAAAAGCCAATTTGATTTTTATTGTGATGTGATATTTTAACACTATGCTAAAAATAAAAATGACTGCATTACGATTTTGTCCACAATATTCAAGTTTCTTATTGCTAAAATATTCCAAAGTAAATCCAGTAAACAATTTCCAAGTTCAAGGACTTGAGAGGTGAATCTAACAGTTGTTGTTGTTATTTTAATCAATTACTACTAAATTGGGCTGAGGACAGCTACATTACAACCCTGCACACCAACACTTTCCATCCAGGATAGGAAATGAGCATGCAAAGTAAAGAGAAGCAACAAGATTGATCAAGTGCCCCATCAAAAACCACTTCTCTGTTATTTGAGCTAATAGTTACTCGAAGCTTAAAGTTTCTGTCTTTGTTATTATTGGTGGATCCTAGAGTCACAGCTTCAATGTCAAATGTGACAGTGGACCCAGAAGTAACGGGGGGCAACTGATTAGGCATTTGTTTTCCGTTTACAAAAACTTCACCGTTTGTACTATTGCACGCAGCTTGGTCCTGCTGCAGAGTCACATCCAGCCTCTTTCCGAACATGCTCCTATGCTATCTCTTTTGTCTGGTTGTCCCAGAGTGTCAACTCTGAACATTAACATCTGGAGTAGAGAACACCTGAAGATTCCGAATCATTTGGAGTGCTGTATGTCATTGACTGCTCAGACATACCCCTCAAAGCCAGCTGTGCACTCCTGAGGCACCAATGTGGAGTGACCTATCCAGAGACGTTCCAAGGACTCCATTCTTGTCAGCCATCTCCTGGTGCGCAGACTCTGAACTGATAATCAACACGGGGGGGAGGGGGTCTATGTGTAATACGATGAATTTCAGTTACATCCCCAAAATGATTTGAAGTACATTTACGGAACTGACGTCTGTGATCTTGGGCTGTAAAGTGGTCATCCACCTTACACCGTCGCACGATGATGCCTGCGGGTTTCTCTGTTAGTTCTTCTCTCTGTACTGGTGGGTGAGATGCTTCTGTTCCGTGCTTAAATATGGTCTCTCACTATGTTAAGAATTGAATCATCCAATTGAGCAGGTAAACAAGGCACATCGACCAGCAAAGGGATTTCTGGTGAGCTGTCCAACTGAATGTGCGAGGCCTTTTCGATCAAGCTCCACAGTTTTTCGTTCTCTTCTGCACCACCAAGGATGGCAATTCCACCTCCTTGGCCAAGTCCTCTGCAGTGTTCACCCCGTGCTCTGTGAGCTCCTGGCAGTCACCCAGTGGTTCAACGGTCTCTTGTTCAGTGGGATCCACCTCCTGCTGGTCGCCAATCTCTCATGCAGGAGCTTCCCAAGTGCTCCTTTTAAATCATTAAAATGCTGTTTGTGGACACCTCTCATCTGTGATGCACTCTGGTCGGCCTCAGCGCCGCCAGCAGCCCCGCCAGCCTCTGGCCCTGCTCCGCTGTAGACCCGACCCTGCACTGCCTCCACCATCTCCTGCCTCCTCGCGGTTCCCTACTGTCAGGAGGAGTTTCTTAAGGGTAGAGAGAGCCTGCGTCTTTTTCTCTGGTTCTGACTTTCTTTCCCTGACTTGTAGGCAGGCACCTCTAAGTCATAGGCAAGGTGGTTAACACAGCCCTGGATGCCCGCTCTGAGCTCTTCCCATCTTCTCCTGTTCTCACAACAGAAACCCAATATAAATGCAGACGCTGACACACAAGGTGTTATGACCGGGTTCTAGAGTAGTCATTCAGAGAATACAGAGCAAGCATATGTTCAAGTTTAACTACAGATGATCCTAGACACAAACGTACAACATTGAAAAGTTCTGGTAGAAGTCCAAAAGTATGTTTAGAGATCCTATTAGAGTTATAAACTCCAGGTTAAAAAACACATCGAGTTCAAGGGTCTAGAATTGTTTCTGTAAAAGGGCCAGATGGTAAACATTTTAGGCTTTGTGGGCGACACAGTCCTTGTCACAACCATTCAACTCGACCAGCACAAAAGCAGCCACAGGCGATTTGTAAACAACTGGGCATGACCATGTTCCAATAAGACTTTTTATTAACAAAAGGAAGTCCTGGATTGTATCCAAGGGACAAAGTTTGACAACTCCTGATCTCGGGTGTGAGTGGTTAAATGGAAGACCTTACTAGCTCCACGCTCTCGCCTCCTGCAATTCATGTTTGCAAGCTCATTGGTTCAGTTTATCAGTGACTTTATTTATAATCTTATGAGATTTAGGATGTAGGATGTTGGCTCCTTCATTCAAACATATAAGATACTTTAGGTGCCCACTGTACCCTGGACACACACCATCTGTCCTTAATTAACCTTGCCTTTGTCTGTTAAATATGACCCAAGACTACAGTTTTTGATGACGTAGGTAGAATGGGTTGGGAAAGTAAAAAGTTGGACAGTAGCACACAGTGTATATCAGTTTCAAGAACGTCTGATGAGCGATTGGATCGAGCCTCTTCTTTGAGATCTGGACAGTCTGCACTGAACGACTTCTCCGGGGATCAGTGAGGAGCTGAAGGCAGGGAAGCTGTCTGACAGCAGAGCACCCAGCTCAGAGTGAATCACCGATGCTGCAAACACTTAGCTGCACCACCTCTCCTTGGGCAAGCCGTTTATCACCTCTGAGACTCAGTTTCTCTTTCCATAAAGCAAGAGATTTGGATTAGATGGATTGGATTACACGAGCCCTCAGTCCACTTAAGCTCTGTGTCTACCGGTCTATGCTGAGAGACTGCCGTGATGTCAGAACACAAGCAGTCCAGAGAGTCCTTGCTTCTTGTGGAGTTGAAATATATATGCTATGGAGACCCCTCACTTTGGTTCCCCCTAAAACTAGGACATTTCATTCCTGTTGGGGACCACAAGGCTTTCCACCCAGTGAGGGAACCTGAGCGGTAACTGCTGTCTGCGGCCGAGGCGGAGTGCAGCAGAGGGTCAGGCCGTGAGGGCGTGGGGACAGGAGGTGCGACTCCGGCCAGAAGAAGAAGCGTTTGAATTGGGCCCTGGGGAATACTCAGCTTTTAATGAACATCAAAGGAAGGCGGGGGTATTGGAAGGCTTTGCTGACGGGGCGATGCGGATGGAGAAGCGTGATGGAAGAACGGGGGCAGCGTCCAGAGCCATAGCTCAGCGACACCAACCCGAGTGAGGGTCTGCATCGGATCTGTCTCTGTTTGCACCCGCCTCCAACAGTTCATCCACGGTAAGTACTGTAGCAAGTACACAGTGGGCACTTTTTCATTCAATACTCATTTTTTTAACTTTCAGTATGAAATGTTGGTTTATGCCTTTCCATTGATTAGTCCTTCACAGTCATGGACCCACGGTCTAAAATGAGGTCAGATTAAAACAGGAGAATAACGACCAGGGTAAGCGCAGCGACTCAAGCTAATAAAAAGAGTTATGGTGACAAGTGAGGTATAAAAAAGGTAGATACATGTCTGTTACAAAGCCCAATATTGGCAGTGTAGTTGCAGCAAAATACCGCTGAACATATGAAACGAATGTTCTTAACTTGAATGATATTGACAGTTTCCTTGTTTATATTTAATCAGATGTTTTAATGGTTGTGTAATGACTATAAACACACAAACTAGTTGTACATTTTTATGTAATTTTATATAAAAACAATGTTAAGTCAACACTTGAAGTCTGAAAGAACTTTTGCAAGGGTATTCATTACTCAAGTTTTCTAAACATCACATTAGATGAACTTGAAGTTTATTTCCTCATACATCAAATAAAGAAGATAATCATTTATTTTGCAGGGCTATTAAGAGGGTAAAATGAGATGGTTAAAATAGGCCTGGAGTCCTGGCCAGTTTGGCTCAGTGGTTAGAGCATCGGCCTGCAGACCGAAGGGTCTCGGATTTGATTCCCAGTCAAGCGCATGTATTCAGGTTTGATTCCACGGCCTGGTCAGGGTCGTGAAGCAGGCAACCAATCGATGTGTCTCTCTTACATCGATATTTCTCTCCCTCTCTCTCCCCCTCCCTCCTTTCCACTATATATAAAAATCAATGGGAAAATATCCTCAGGTAAGGATTAAAAAAAAAAAAACAGTCTTGGAAAGTATAAAATGCTACATAAAATCAAGGTGATAAAACAGTTTTTATTATAAAACAGACACAGCAAAAAACAAAACAGCTGCCCAGTATCTACATCAACCTACATGCTCACGGCTGTCTGCAGAACTGTTTTCATAGGTAAAGAGCAATGACTCACAACTTAGATGTGTTCCCTGGGGAATCTATGCATGCAGAAAAACTCCGCCTGCCTGGCTGCATCGTTATCTCTGCAAATAGGTAGACGCTCAAAAATTTACTCGGGGTTCCTCTCAGCTGTTTGCAACAAAACTCAGCCCAGGGTAAATGCAGCTGCCAACCCATGAAGCTGAAGCTTCCCAGAACTGTTTGCAAGCAACTGATGACAGAATGCATCCTGAAATCTAGGCTGGAAAGTCTTTTGACTGAGGCAGGTGGGCAAGATTTTCTATAGCATGTTCTTTAGCATCAAAAGGTCCAAATGGGCCCGGCCAGTATGGCTCAGTGGTTGAGCATTGTCCCATGCACCAAGAGGACGCCGGTTTGATTCCCAGTCAGGGCTCACGCCCAGGCTGTGGGCCCAATCCCCAGTGGGGGGCATGCAGGAGGCGGCCAATCAATGTTCTCTCTCATTGATGCTTCTGTCTCTCCCTCTCCCTTCCTCTCTCTAAAATCAATAAAGAAAAAAAAATTTTTTTTAAAGGTCCAAATGATATGTGTCTCATAAAACACTCAACCCAGCCTCGGCTCAGGGAGGTGGGTGCATGCAGGACTCACAAGGCAGGTGTCTGTCCAGCTTAGAGCATGAAGAACAGTGAGGAGGAGTCAGGGTTTTTACACGAAGCTGCCCACTAATCCCTAAGCATTGGAATTTTCCAAAAAGAGAGTAGATCACTTCCACCAACGAAAATAAAATGTGGGTAACCCAAGTATAACCAGTAATTACAGGAATTTAAAATTGGATCACTAGCACCAGTTTTGCAATTCTTTATTCAAGGTGAGGAAATGCATATTTGTTGGATGTCCAGAGGTTGCCTGGGTATTGAAGTTCTTGACTTTCAGTTGCATTATTTCAATGACAGTGACATTTTGACATTTTCCTGTCTGATGAAAATTCTTATAGCTTCCCAGAATTTTTTTGAACTTCACAATAAGGTGGAATTATGATTTTTAATGTATTTATTGATTGCAGAGAGAGGGAGGGAGAGAGAAACATCAATTGGCTGCCTCCTGCATGCCCCCACCAGGGATCGAGCCCACAACCTGGGCATGTGCCCTGACCAGAAATAGAACCGGTGACCTCTCGGTGAATGGGATGATGGTCAATCAGCCACACCGGCCGCGCTGAATTATGATTTTTAGGTTGACATAAATATCTCTGAACTATTATGCTGAGGGATTTGCTCAAAGTCACTGAGCAAAATCAGTCCTTATAATGACTGTTTCCTTTTTTCTTCTCAAATGCCTGATAAATTACTGTAGTTAATTCTCTCCAATCCGTATACTCTCCCGATTCACCACTGACGAGGGTTTAAGCAGCTGGACCACAGCATTGTATCGGGGTGCTCACCTCCCCCTACTGATGGGTCCTTTCCCCCAGGTGGATGGGAGTGCTGCCGCCTCAAACCCCATCCTACTGCCTGTTTCCTGGGCCACTCCCAGCACCGACTGTCGCAGGTTGGTAGTGATTCTGAATTGTTCAGGAGCAGACTGAGACGGAGCTGGCATACAAAATGTTTATTAGAGATCAACAGCTGTGGAAAAGGGGGAGTAGGATGGGCCAGAGAGAGAAGTGAAACCAGTACAAGCACCATAAATCCTTTGCCAACCCCCACAGGAACTCGGGAGTATCTGTGACCCATAGGGGTTGCCCCACTTAGGGCTGAAATGGCCAGGCCTTTATACCCACCTCAGTCACAGGAGGTAAGCTGCCCTCAGGTGAGGCAGCTTTCTGCAGCTGAGGTCAACCCTGAACAGCTGACAGATAATATATGCTGACAACTGGGGCCACATGTCGTTCCTTGAAGAGGGATCTGAGCAGCCCGTCATTGTACCCAGCACAATCCACCTCTTGCCATGGTCAGGTCCATTTCATATTAATTGGGGAACAACCCTTTAGGACTCCAGAGAACATCTTTTCCTGAAGAAACTCAGAAATGTGGTGAATTACAGCTCTCAACACTGTGTCTGGTATCAGGGACATGGCCGGCACTCAGCATTTCTCTCTTCTGCTATCCTTATGTGATTCTTCTTATCTACACCCACCACGTCTGCTGGCCCCAGACTCTCCTCTCTGAGAAGTATGAATCCTGAGCCCACCGTGACCATCTCAGGCCAGGGGTGCAGCCCTTTATTTACCATCATAACTGGTGAAGGGAGCACCAAGACGTACCCACGCATACTACCCGAGGGCCACCCATATTCCTCCTATTCACTGTGTAATAGCAGCCCTGCTCTTTCTCCATGATGAGGATCCCTTAGCCCTGCCAAGGTGATGGTTCTTCTGCTGCTTGTCCCTGGGCACAGGAATCCAAATGCCCAGTTGGAAGCCACAGTGTTATACTTAATGTGATCTGTGCTGTATCCTCCGGCCAAAAAGTATGCCCCTTTGGGGGACCATAACCTCTAACCCTGAGGTGCCCAGAGTTGTGGAAATGGGGAGCAAACCTCCCCCAGTGGGCCGCTGACAGTGATGGTGTGTGGCATTACTCACGCGTCCACCCCTTGGTCCTTAAACCCATACACTCTTCTCATTGTAACAGTACCAGATAAAACCTTTCGTTCAATGTGTATATTGCCTCCTGGAGAATGGAGGCCTGTATTTGCAGATTATCATTGAACTGATTCTTTAACTTGGCTTTTGGCAGATCATCCAAACAATCTACCAGGCTAGTAGCTCTTGAGTGGTGTAGTGTGTGATGTAGGCCGTGGGCCCCGTGGACATAAGCCCCTCTCACACCTCCTTTGCTGAGAAGTGGGTTCCCTGGTCAGATGCCATATTATGTGGAATTCTATGCTCGTGGTTCAAAAATTCTATATACTTTCAGATAGTGATGTTGTTTGAGGACCTTTCAAGGAAAGGAAAACATGTACAGGGACCTGAAATATGTAACTTCTCCTATTAGAACAAATCTTTGTCCCTTCCAGGAAAGAAGTCCAATGCAGTCAAGTTGCCAACAAGTGGTTGCTTCCACACTGAAGGGTCAGAGCTTTTCTCTGTCGCCGGCAGGCTGAATGTTTGGAGGCAGCAGTAACTGAGTCAGCTGTAGGAAGTAGAAGCCCACTCTGCTGGGCAGTGGATAACCTCCATCTCTCACGCGTGGCTACTCTATTCATTGCCTTCAGGCCAGCATTTGGATGGCTGGAAATGGAACCTGGCTGATGATAACGCCTGTGTCAGTCTCTCTACGTAGTTGCTTAGAGCTTGTTCTGTAGCTTCCAGGAGGGCTCAGCATGTGATGTAGAGATTGTCACACTTAATACCTACGCCAGTAGGTGTAAACACGCCTCTGCTCCAGAACCCTCCTCCCCGATCTTCTAACATTTCTCGTCAAGCCTCCCCAGCCATCCAGGCCACTCACCACTGCCCAGGAGTTGGTATAAATGATAACCCCTGACCATTTCTCCTTCCACGTGATGTGGACCCAGCAAAACCCTGTCCATTGGGAGTATTGTCCCAGGCCGACGTCTTTCCAGGCCACTCCCAGGCGAGGCCAAAGTGCAGGCGCCACCCACATGCAGCTGGGCACTCACACCAAGTTGGCCACCTGGGAACCCAGGCTGGGAACTGTACTCCTCTGATTACTGGTGCTAAGGGATTCCCCACAGGGTTTGTGTGAGTGTGTATAAAGGTCTATTATATATGATCAATGTAGGGGCTAAATACCTGGTAGTTATAAAGTCACTTCCTGCGTCTTTATTTTGGATCTGTATCTAAAAGGTGTTGAGTCCTCCCTGCTCCATACTCCCCAGGAAGGCATGGGGAGTAACATCACGTCCGCAAAGTGTTTGTGCCCTTGGAAGGGGGGAAAAAAAAACAGAGAGAGTCACCATCATTGTTAAAGTTGGATGATTATTAAAGCTGGGCTTGGCAAGTCCTGATGAGGAGAATTCCTTTTAGACTTTAAACAAGGCATGGATGAGGGGGCAGAGAACATAGGCAGGGAGGATAAAAGAACCCATTTTCCTGAAGACTTCTTGTATTTGAAGACTTACCCCACAGCAGCTGATAAAAGTATAATAACCACCAGTTAAGAGGAATTATTCATTACTATCCATAAGACCAGCTGAGTGCTCTGAAGAAAAAAAAAGTTACAATATATGGGCCTGGACTTTGAGGAGGCTTGAAATAAACCAGCACAGAGAAGTCCAGGCCTCCAGGGGTCTAGACCAGTGCTTCTCAGTTAATAGGGAGGAATCCTCGGGGGATCTTGTTAAGCGCAGACTCTGGTTCAGCCGTCAAAGTGGAACCTGAGATTCTGTATTTCTCAGCAGCGCCCAGGTGACACAGTGCTGGTAGTCTCAGGCCACACTGGGAATGGTGATGAGCTAGCGGCTGAGAGGAGGAGGGACGTGTTGTGAGCTGAAGTTGAGACCAGGGAAGCCTGCACAGATGAGCTTGGGGTGGACCCGGAAATGTGGGTACGATGCTAAACCCCAGACCGGATACAGGGACTGTGATGTTGTGATGTGTCAGAAGAAATATGTATTCGGTCTTCCTCCCTTTCCGGGCGCAGAGCTCCTAAAACCCTTGGAATGTCCTGAGCAATAGGATATAAACAAGAGTTAATTTCCTACGGTGTCTCATCACATGTGTCTTCTGTTAACGAGGCAGCTTTAGAAAGCCCCTAAGTAACCCAAGGATGGGGACTGGATGGCAGGGGATTAGAAGGCTGGAACTTTAAGTCCTACTCCCGGACCCCTGAGGTGCTGGAAGTTGAATCAATCGCCAGTAATCAATTATTTAATCAATCATACCTACGTACGCAGCGAAGCCACTATAAAAACCCAGAAGGACAGGGTTCAGAGAGCTCCCAGGTTGGTGAGCACATGGGAGTTTGGGGAGAGTGGGCTACTGAGAGAGGGCGTGGGAGTTCTGCCCTTGCCCCATCCCTGCCCTCCGCATCTCTCCCACCGGGCTGTTCCTGCCCTGTGTCCTTTATAATGACCAGCCACCTAGTAAGCAAGATGTTTCACTGAATCCTGTGAGCCGCTCCAGCAAATCAATCAAACCCAAGTCAGAGGATGTTGGTACCTCTGGTCAGTAGGTCAGAAGCACAGGTGAAAACCTGAACTTGTGATTCGCATCAGAACTGGGGTCTTGTTGACCGAGCCCTTAACCTGTGGGATCAGATGCTATCTCCAGGTAGACGGTGTCAGAATCTATTTGAACTGTAGGACACCCAGCTGGTGTCAGAAACTTGCTTCCATGTATGGAGGAAAACACCCACACACTGGAATTGGGAGCAGAATCACAGGAACATACAGTAACCCTTCAGTTAATGTCACGGGTAAGTTCTTGGAACTGCAGCAAAACAATGTGTAACGGAACGAATTTTACCAAAGGTTAATTGATATAAACAAGAGTTAATTTCCTGCGGTATCTCATCAACGTTATAACAAAACGACATTGAATGAAAGGACATCATTTGAGGGCCTGCTGCTTGTGGGAAAAGTGGACGCTTTGAGCAGAGGCTGGGAGACCAGAGAGCACTCTGCACAGTCGGAAAGCCCTGTGGCCCGAGAAGGGAGAGGTGTTGAGAAAGGGTGGTCGAGTCTAGAAGGGGGTGCTGGGTGGTGACTTGGCCCTTTTGATAAGGGAGAGCCATGAAGGTTTTCATAGCTCGTGTTGTTACTGGTGATGAGAAAAGAAGCAGGGGGGTACCGGCCCAGGAAGCGGAAGAGACTTTTTTCAGGACAAAGTGCACATTGATGGCAAGGAGAGGGTAAGAGTTGGGGGTCTCTCAACTTTCAATAGAGGGTCTAACTCTTCCTTCTGCCTACTATTTTAAAGTTTCTAATCATTCAGTGATTGTTGGTATTTCCTTTGCGGACTTCCTCTCAACTGACTTTACCTATGGTAGGTCTCCCTTCCTGGTCCTGGCCAGGAGGCCGAGGCCCTAGGAGAAAGGCCCTGGTGCCCTGGGGCTTCTGCCTCTGTGGCCTCTGGTGCAGGGGCCCCGCTCTGCTGTTGCCTGCAGGACGTTGGCCTTCTTCGTTCCCCTGTGGATCAGAAGCAGACTAGCGCCCTGGCCGGTTTGGCTCAGCGGTTAGAGCGTCGGCCTGCGGTCCAGAGAGACCCGGGTTCAGTTCCCACTAAGGGCATGTACCTCGGTTGCAGTTTGTCCCCGGCCCTGGTTGGTCGTGCGGGTGGCAGCCACTCGATGTGTCCCTTTCACGTCGATGTTTCTCTCTCTCTTCCTCTCTCTCCCTCCCACTCTGTCTGAACAAAAAATGGAAAAATGTCCTCGAGTGAGGATTAAAAAAAAAAAAGCAGACTAGCACAGCTGGGCACAGGCCAGATGTGTCCTGATGAGCTGCCTTGGAGCTAGGCAGCCCACCCCCAACCCAACCCAGCTGGGGGCAGAAGTGACTCCCTGCAGCCTGCTCTGGGGTGGGGGTGGGGCAATGGGGGCCTAACCTCAGGAGCGGTTTCCACCAGCCAGTCCTAGCTGGGGCCCCCTGGGTGACCCCCTCACTGGTGGCTGCCTCAGTGTAAGAAGTGCTCTTCCATGTCTGTCGTGTGGCCCGTGACTTTACAACTACATGTATTTAGCACCCACATTTGGGTAACCAACTTGCCCTTGTTTGACGGGGACTGTCCCAGCGGTGAAATCACGGGTCCCACACCCCAGGAGTCCTCCGTCCTGAGCAAAATGGAGCACGTGTCAGTTTTCTGATCTATCAAAGGGATAACGTTTTGTATCTCATAAAGTGGTTTGGGAGAACTTTAAGAAAACAAACACATAAAACAGCTGGCCCAGAGCAGGAACCCAATAAATGTTCTTTCCTCTCTCCTCCTTGCATGGCCAGGCAGGCTTCCCGGTGTCGCTGGCCCATCACCTCCCGGTGGGGCGCCCTGGACACCACTGGGCACTGTGGCCGGAACGCCTTTGTGGGATGGAGGGCGGGAGGCCGAGCCCACCTCAGCCTTCCTACAGCGGCGGAGGACTGGCATCTTAGATCTGGGTGCCAAGGGCACATAGCCGCACTGAACCACGGACATAGGGCTCCCAGGGAGCTCTGCCAGCAGACCGACGACGACGACGGGACTCCCGTGCTAGTTACTAGCTCTGTAGAGTTGACCATAAGAAACTGACCATATGAAAACAAAACAAAAACCAGAAGCAAGGAAGGACAAGTGACTATTGAGACCACACAAACATTTATTTATTAATGTATTTATTTATTTATTTACTATTTTTCAATTACAGTTTGCATTCAACATTATTTTGTATCAGTTTCAGGTGTACAGCATAGCAATTAAACAATTATATATTTTACAAAGTATTCCCCCTGACCTGATATTTCAGGTACCCATCTGACCCCATACATAGTTATTACAATATTGTTGACTATATTCCCTGTGCTTTACTTGACATAACTATTTTGTAACTACCAATTAGCACTTTTAATCCCTTCACATTTTCCACCTAGCCCTCCAACACCCTCCCATCTGGCATCCATCAGTCTGTTTTAATTTTGTTTGTTCATTTATTTTGTTCTTTAGATTCCACATATAAGTGAAATCATATGATATTTGTTTTTCTCTATCTGACGTATTTCACTTAGCATAATAACTCTAGGTCCATCCATGCTGTCAAAATGGTAAGATTTTATTATTTTTTATGGCTGACTAATATTCCATTGTATGTACATACCACAACTTTTTATCCATTTGTCTACTGATGGGCACCTGGGTTGCTTTCATATCTTAGCTATTGTAAACAATGCTGCAATGAACATAAGGTTGCATATATTCTTTTGAATTTCTGTTTGGGGGTCATTTTTGGATATATACCCAGAAGTAAAATCACTGGGTCACAAGGCAGCTCAATTTTTAATTTTTTGAGGAAATTCCACATTGTATTCCATAGTGGCTGCACGAATCTGCATTCCCACCAAGAGTGTACTAGGGTTCCTTTTTCTCCACATCCTCTCCAACACTTGCTATTTGTTGTTTCATTGATAATAGTCTTTTTTTTTTATTCTCACCTGAGGACTTTTTTTTTTTTTTTTTTTTGCACTTATCTTCAGATAGAGCGGGAGGGAGAGAGAGAGACATCAACATGAGAGAGACACATCGAGTGGTTGCCACCCACACAACCCCAACCGGGACCGGGGACAAACTGCAACGAAGGTATGTGCCCCTAGTGGGAACCGAACCTGGGACTCTCTGGTCCGCGGGCCGACGCTCTAACCGCTGAGCCAAACCAGCCAGGGCAATACTAGTCTTTTTGACAGATGTGAGGTGATACATCATTGTGGTTTTAATGTGTATTTCTCTGACAATTAGTGATGTTGAGCATATTTTCACATGTCTATTGGCCATCTGTATGTCCTCTTTGGAGAAGTGTCTATTCAGGTCCTTTGCCCATTTTGTAATTGAATTATTTGTTTTTTGGGTGTCTGGTTTTTAAGTTCCTTATAGATTTTTATTATCAACCACTTATCAGATATATCGGCAAATATGTTCTCCCATTAAGTGGGTTGTCTTTTCATTTTGTTGATGGTTTTCTTTGCTGTGCAAAAACTTTTTAGTTTGATGTAGTCCTATTTGTTTGTTTTTAGTTTTACTTCTCGTGCCCAAGAAGATATTTTTTTAAAAATTGAGAAATGTCAGAGATTTTACCACCTAGGAATATTATGGTTTCAAGTCTTATATTTAAGTTTTTAACCTATTTTGAGTTTATGCTTGTGCATGGTGTAAGAAGATGGTCTAGTTTCATTTTTTTTTTTTTGTATCTGTCCAATTTTCCCAACACCATTTATTGAATAAACTATCTTTACTCCATTGTCTGTTCTTGCTTCTTTTGTCAAATATTAATTGACCATATAGACGCAAGTTTATTTCTGTGGTCTCTATTCTTTTCCTTTGATCTATATGTCTGTTTTTGTGCCAGTACCATGCTGTTTGACTAGTATGGCCTTGTACTATATTTTGATGTCAGGTAGTGTGATTCCTCCAACTTTGTTCTTCTTTCTTAAGATTGCAGTGGCTACTCAGGGTCTTTTGTGTTTTTACACAAATTTTTGGATTATTTGTTCTAGTTCTGTGAGAAATACCATTGGTATTTTGACAGGGATTGCATTAAATCTCTAGATTGCTTTCAGTAGTGTGGACCTTTTAATGATCTTAAGTCTTCCTATCCATAAGTACCATTTATTTGTATCTTCTTCAATGTCTTATAATTTTCTGAGTACAGGTCTTATACATCTTTGGTTAAATTTATTCCTATGTATTATTTTTTTGATGCAATTGTAAGTGGGATTTTAAAAAAATTTTCTCTGATAGTTTATTATTATCATATAAAAATGCAACCTATTTCTGAATATTTATTTTGTATTCTGCTACTTATTGAATTAATATATTAGTTCTAGTCATTTTTTGGTGGAATCTTTAGGGTTATCTATATATAGTACCATGTCATCTGTAAATGATGAGTTTTACCTCTCCCATTCCAATTTAGATACCATTTCTTTCTTCTTGTCTGATTGCTATGGCTAGGATTTCCAGTACTGTGTTGCATAAGAGTGGTCAAAGTGAATATCCCTGTCTTGTTCCTGATCTTAAGGGAAATGCTTTTAGTTTTACTATTGAGTATGGTGTTAGCTGTGGGTTTTCAGATATGGCCTTGATTATAGTGAGGTATATTTCTTCTATTTTTTTTTTTTTTTTTTTGCTGAGAGGTTTTTATCATAAATGGGTGCTGGATTTTGTCAAGTGCTTTTCTGCATCTATTGATGTAATCATATGATTTTTATCCTTTATTTTGTTTATGTGGTGTATCATGTTAATTGATATGCAGATATGGAACCATCATTGCATCCCAGAAATAAATCCCACTTGACAATAGTGTATAATTTTTTTTACTATATTGTTGAATTCAGTTTGCTAATATTTTTTGAGGGTTTTTGCATCTATGTTCATCAGAGATATTGGCCTATAAGTTTTTTTCATAGTGTCTTTATCT
The DNA here is from genome assembly GCA_030848825.1 of Tadarida brasiliensis. Taxonomy (NCBI): domain Eukaryota; kingdom Metazoa; phylum Chordata; class Mammalia; order Chiroptera; family Molossidae; genus Tadarida; species Tadarida brasiliensis. Next base: position 85,751,920 of record CM061266.1, read on the forward strand.
GGTTTAAAATCAGTATAATGTTCACCTCATAAAATGAGCTTGGAAGTCTTCCCTCCTTTTGAACTTTTTGGAATAGTTTGAGGTATTAATTCTTTAAATACTTGGTAAAATTTAACTATAAAGCCATCTGTTCCAGGACTTTTGTTTGTTGGAGGTTTTTAATTACTGCTTTAATTTCATTGGTTATAATTGGTCAGTTCAGAGTTTCTGTTTCTTTTTTATTCAGTCTCAGGAGATTGTACATTTATAGTAATTTATTCATTTCTTCCAGATTGCCCAATTTGTTGGCATATAGTTGTTTTAGTATGTTTTTATAATCCTTTGTATTTCTGTGGTGTCAGTTGTTATTTCTCTTCTTTTATTTCTAATTTTATTTAGGTCCTCTCCATTTTTTTTCTTGGCAAGTCAAATGGAAGGGTTATCAATCTTGTTAATCTTTTCAAAGAACCAGCTCTTGGTTTCATTGATCTTTTGTATTGTTTTTTTAGACTCTTGTTTTGTTTATTTCCACTCTGATCTTTTTTTTTTTTTTTTTCTTCCTATTCACTTTGGGCTTTGTTGTTCTTTCCTAGTTCCTTTAGGTGTAAAGTTGAACCTCAACACTGAAATTAGGTGAAATATTTTTCTGTCTGCAGTTTCTAACAGTCTTGACTTCGCATATCCTGTGCAGTTGCCCCACAAACAAATATTTGCCCAGGTTATAAATTTGAATTTAGAAAATGTGACTAGGAAACATAGATCCACTGTGTTTAGCGGCCCCATCAGTCCTGGCTGTAACAGTTGGGCCTGAAAAGACCTTTGTGGAGTTTCAGAGTGCGTCCTTCAGGCGCTAACAGGAAGCCGGCACGAACTGCTTAGTTTTGAAAGTGTTACTTTCTTGGCAGAGCTGTAAGCCTGGCCTTTTTAAAAACACACACAAGCTGTCTGTGGGAATGTCAGCAGTTACTGGGCCCCTGCAAAATTTTTCCACATAGGAGTTAGCTTCTTGGAACATTTAGTAGCAGTTTCCCTCTTGATTTTGTTGATTTATTTGAAATTCCCATACCCAACCTGCTGGGTCCTATCATGGGAATAAGAGAGAGGCAGTGGGGGTGTACTCAAGCCAAGTAGCAACATGGAAACCACTCTACAATGTGACAAAGCAAGATCCAAATGTTCAAATCCCAGCAGGTCTGAACACCACTTAGCCCCACAGCAAGGCTAAGGAGTAACTGTTGGGACGTTCTATTGTCTGAAGAGCCCCTGGTGCAAAATTAAGTTATCTCAATGGGTAATATGGTTGCCCATTCCTTTGAGAAAACAGTCCTTTAGCAAAACTTCACACATAAGCACACGTTAGTTTATTCAGTTACCCTTTATTAAGCACTATTTACTCGTCTTCTGTTCTTACTTTCTTGCATAAATTATTTAGCTTTCATTTGAAATAGTATTTTGAATTTTTTTAAGTATTTAATAAAGATGGTGTCTTTAGGTGTGTTTACCAGTAATAATAATATAAACAAAATCAAGTGACTAACAATTATTTAAGTGAGGCATAAAGTTCTCTGTCCCTAGGCCAAGGAGTTCTCATTTGAAGTGCTTTTATTATTCTAGCTGGACAAGTGGTTGCTCAGTAACCCTCCTTATCAATGATTCAGGTTTTCTCCTGATTGCCTTGTAAAAAGATAGTACCTTTGGTACCTTCTATTTCTTCCCTTCCAAATGTAATAAGAAACTATTTTGTAAAAGGTTACCCTCAAGAAATACATACTTTCATTTATCTCACTAACATATAACTAAATTTAAAGATGTATAATAATTAGTGTTGTGCTTCCAACAGTGGTTCTCAAACTTTGGTATGCATCAGACTTTCCTGGGCAACTTCCAATGTCAAAGAGCCTGAGGCTCTATATTCCTTTCTAATACACCAATGTCGCAGAACTGTGACCAGATCTTGCATCCACTTGCTACAGAATAATCAGAGCCCAGAGTTCTCAGGTGTCCACCTGCTGATGCCAATCAAAATCAGATCAATGTCTGAGTTTTCATAAGTAGTACTAAGGAAATTTCTCCAATGCTTAATTACAACCACGGACCCAAATGCAAACAGGCTCCTAGAGGGCCGGAATCAGCTTGTGTATCTGTGTGCTATATACACAGATGGGCTCTGGTGATAACATTTGGATCGTGGCTTCCAGAGCACTCATTCTCTGGGAAGATGAACATCAGAAAGAGCAAGCCAAGTCACACCAGGGAAAAACAAGGTCTGGGTCTCGCCTTCTCCAAAGCTGGGATTTCAGTTAGTTAATAAAACTCACTCTGCTATCACAGGGTTGTGAGATGCTGAATTTCATTGTAATAAAAGCTGGTGTGGCATTTTCTTCCCTAGAGACTGCAAGAGTTCAGAGAGCTATCTCTCTGGAATAGCTTCAAGCACAAATCTGGCTGCACGTATGTGACTTGAAATTCTGTGACCTTCAGAGAGAATTGGTCTGTTTCCTGGAACAACTTAGAACATTTTCTCCTTCCTGTAGCACTGGGTCAAACAGGTCTATACAATTAAGATGTGACTTCTCTTGAGACACACAAGAAGGAATAGGAAATGTGGAGAAAGACAATGAAGGCAGGAAATATCCTGGACTTTGACAGAATTTCTGCTCCCAAGATAACCTCTTCCCCCAGCCCCAACATAAAGGGCAAACCAATCAATTTTTTTTTTTTTTTTTTGCTTTAAAAAAAAGAAAATTGTTGTCCTGGCCAAGTGGCTCAGTTGGTTGGAGCATCGTCCCATACAACAAAAGGTTGAGGGTTTGATTCCAGGTCAGGGCATATACCTAGGTTGTGAGTTCAATCCCTGGTCAGGCACGTATGAGAGGCAACTGATCAATGTTTCTTTCTTGCATCCATGTCTCTCTCTCTCTCTCTCTTTCCTTTCCTGTCTGTAGAATCAATAAATATATCCTCGGGTGAGGATTAAAAAAAATGTTTACTAAACCATGGTTTTAAATGAGGTACTTAGAAAGCAGGTGTCATCATTCCTTCATTTGGAAAGACCCATGAAGCAGATAATTGCCACTAGGCTCAGTTCCTAATATAATAGAATCATCTCTTGGTGGCCACTGGCTTCTTCACAAATCACAGGGACAGAGTTCTGTAGAGAAGACAAGAAAGAATGCTAGAGTTCTTGGCAAGTTTGCTCAGAGAAGACGCTAGACTTCATTCCTACACATTCAGAAGCCCCTTGGCTACAAAGCCATATGCTGGAGATTTCAACTTTGTGCACCCAGAATAAAGCTTTACAACAAAGTCTAAAAGTGGTCATCTTCTACAGGTAACACTTTTATAACATTATCATTTGATGTTTCACAACTACAGAAGAAAGGAAGACGGACAAACGGAAGGCTGCCCACAAAATGTAGAAAGAATGAATTTGGGCTTCACACCAACCTGAGTTTGAGATGTGGCCCCACCACCTTCCAGCCATGTGGCTACAGATATAGTTGTTTAATTTGTCCAGACCCTAGTTTCCTCATCTGTAAAATTAGGAGAGTCAAAATATCTGCCTCATCAGTTTGCTGGGAGGATTAAATTCAATGACATGATGGTTGGAGCCTGACACCCACACAAAGAAAGTACTCAGTAAGTGTCAGCGTTTTGGGGGTGTCTGTAAGGAAACAAGACCACGCTACACTTCAAGCAAAATTCTCAAGTCATTGGAAGGTTGGCAATTGTAAGAAAGAAAATGCAGGCATAGAAGGTGGTGGGAGTATCCTGCCTTTTATCTCTTCTAAAACAATGCATAGGGAACTTTATTATTTTCTGAGCATCTGCACCACATGCCCAGGACTGTCCTTGACATTATCGGAGATATAAAATATGATCCCTGTCTTAGAAGGGATTGTGTAGACAAACCATACAATTGTCTAACTAACTGTATAGACAAGGAAGAATTAAGCATAAAACCAAATGATATCTTCAGTGAAAAAAGAATGAGAGAAATGAGACAGTGTGAGTTTGAGAAAAGCGTTCTGAAGGTGGTGAGGTTGGGGAAGAGCTTGAGTAGAACTAAGATGCCTCACATCTCTGTTTGCATCGGTCGCCATGAGACACTCAAGCCTCCCAGACCATTGCCACCTCCTGTATACATCCTGTATACGGTTCTGTATACATCCACACCCACTCCATCTCACCCTCTTTCTGACCCACCAAATTCTTGTGCTGTGCCCTCTAATCTTGTGATCTGAAACACTGAAATCTTCTAAACCTCTTCTCTGAGAGCGCTTCTCACCTTCTCCCCCAAACCACCCCTAGTTCCACCCGAAGGAAGCAGATTCTCCTGCAGCTCTGGAGCAGCAGCTCTTTCTCACACACACCCCTGAGTTACCCACCAGGCCAGGCTCCTCATGGCCTCCTCCTGCATCTCCTCCCAAACCTCCAGCGATTCTAAAGCACAGGCTCTCAGACCAGAACTTCTTGTTGGTGTCGCTACACACCCTGGGGCCCATCCCTACCTCTTGAAGAGTTTAGCATTGGGCTGATTGTTACTCTCATCAACATTTCTTCTCTGATAGAATAATATTATCCTTCAACTCTATTGCAAAGATGTCCACTTCCTAATCCTTGGAACCTGTGAATGTTACATGGTGATATGGGCTAGATTGTGCCCCACCCCCAGATTCACATGTGGAAGCCCTAATCCCCAGTAACTCAGACAGTGACTGTATTTGGAGAGCAGACCTTTAAAGAGGTGATTAAGTTAAAAATGAGGCTATTAGGGGGGCCCTAATCCAATCAAACTAGTGTCTTTATCAAAAGTGGAAATTTGGACACATAGAGAGACCGCAGGGATGTTCACACACAGAGGACACTACGAGAAGGTGGCCATCTGCAAGGCAAGGAGAGAGGCCTCAGGAGAAACCAACGCTGCTGACACCTTGGTCGTAGACTTTTAGCCTCCAGAACAGAGAAATAAATTTCTGTGTTTAAGTCACCCAGTCCGTGGTATTTTGTTATAGCAGCCAGAGATGACTAATACACATGGCAGAGGAAAAGGTTGCAGATGAAATTAAGGTTGCTAATGAACTGACCTTAAAACAAAGAAATTATCCTGGATTATGGGGTGGGTCCAATGTAATCATAAAGGTCCCTAAAAGTGGGAGAGCAAGGCAGAGAGTCCAGAGTAATATGATGAGAGAAAGATGAGACCCCCTGTTGCTGGAAGTTGGAGGAAGAAGCCATCAGCCAAGGAGTGCACGTGGCCCCTGGACGCTGGGAAGGGCAAAGAGCCCGATTCTCCCCTACAGCCTCCGGAAGAAAGCACAGCCCTGCTGACATTTTGATCTGAGCCCGTGAGACCTGGGTTGGTCTTCCTTCCTACAAAACCTACAAAAAAGAAAGATAATCAATTTGTGTTATTTAAATGACTAAATGTGTGGTAATTTGTCAGAGCCACAATAGGAAACTGATACAACCCTTGTCATAAGCCTTGGAGATTTTGACATTTACATAGGGTAGACAACCCATCCAATATCCTCCACTCCTTCAGCTCCTTTAGTTTCTTTCCTCCAAAGACCATAGTCTGCACCCTCCTCCCGCAGGCCCCATTCCCATGACCTTGTCATTGCCTCTAACTGTATGTAAACTTTCCATAATCTCACTCTCAAGCATCACATGCTCCGCTTTCTACATCTCTTATCATTCCACCTCACTTCCTTAGGTCCTGAACCCAGACTCCAAAAATCCTTCAGCTGTACTTTCTCTTACCCTCATTCTCTTCCAAGTTAAGATATCATTGGCCATAAATATAATTATCCCTTACATATACCCTCATTGTCTTTACTCTTTCCTTCCTTCACACTCATGCGGGAATAGCAAGCCCTGGAAAGATCCAATGCTCCACCTGCTCTACACCTATTCCTAAACATCTGACCATGGCTGGAGGAAAACATTCTGCCAGGCTTCTCAGTTTCAGTGTAAATTCAGGACTAACAATCTCAAGAAGGACCCTCGGTGCTGCCAGGCAATCCCACCACATTCCTTTCCATTTACTCTCATTCTCCTGGATGAATATCTCATACCTGAACACTGACCTTGAGCCATCACCTCTTACAGGAAGCCCTCCAGACTTCTTTCCTGGCCACCCCAAGACTAGATGAGGTGCTTCTCAACAGGACTACTAAAATATTGCATGCCTATTGTTGGACTTATCATTATGGACTGTAATCATCCATACACCCACTGGATGGTGAGATCCCAGAGGGCAGAGAGCAGTGCTTTTCCATGCCCTGCAGTAAGTCCAGTGTCCAGCACAGAACAGGTACTCAGCAAACGCTTGAGGAATGGGTAAAGAAATACATGAATGAACCAACAAAATGGAAGGAAAAAGGATTTGAGGAAGCCGGATGACATACAATATTATATGATGGGGTTTTAACCTCTAACCACTTTTTTCCAAAAGAACAGAAGCCAGAGTGGCTGACCGACCACCCAAGGCCATTAGTGTGCTGGGCAAACATCTTGAGACAGCTGTTGGAAAGTGGCTTGGATCTATTTGTCTAAATCAGAATAGATTTCCTTTGGAGATGTTCCCAAGTCTAGAACACCAATTTCAACTGGTGTGCCCCAAAAGGCACACTGGTGTGCCGCAACAATTTTTAAAACACGCAATACCTGACTATTTAGTCAAGGTCACTGACCTCCTTTCCCTTAGGTTGTTAAATTTAAAAATGGCAACGGCCAACACAACGATAGCCATCCTGTGTGAATAAATCAAAATCATCCCTATTTTTTTTTTTTTTGTCATAACATGTTTTTGGTGTTCTGCAGAAGTTCAATGGTGAGTTTATGTGTTCCATGAGATGAAAAAGATTGAAAATCACTGGACCAGAGTCATGAAATCTTAGAAGCGGATGGGACTTGTGAGGTCGTTTAATTTTGTGCTCTGACTTTTCCAGCCCAACCTGAGGAGTGACCTCTGCTTCAGAGCAATATTTGCTACTTTGGTGAATTTGTTATTACATTAATTATTTTGAACAGAAGTTGTTTAGAACATGAGAAAGATACTGAAAAGGAAAAATATTGGTTCATTGAAAGAAACCAATTACAATCGGCCACTTTCATACATTTTTGCATTTGAACAATTAGGACAGAGTAGAGGGAATGGAGAGATGTATGACCCAGAGTCAGGAAATGAAGGCCTTTAGGCTCCCAGGCGTACTTGTGCAAACCACTGATCCTTCCTGAGTTTTCCTCCCAGACAATGGAGGTTATTATACCTGCATTCCCTTCCCCAGACCTGACTGCATTAGGTAATGCCTGTAACCGGACTGCGCTCCCTGGAGAGTGGGTATGAGCAAAAATTAGTCTGTTGGAATATTTGCAAGACCCTAAGAAACTAACGGTCTTATGTGTATTTTTAAAAAATCGTAAACCTTATGATTTGACCCAGCCAAACTGTGAGAATGTCCCTCATGATTTGACCCAGCCAAGTTGTGAGAAATGCGGTTAATCGTCCTAAGACATGTGGAATAACAAATGGAAACTTCAGAGTTTTGGCTGCGTTTTACTAGAAAGAAGCAAAATGCAAAAATACAGAACACGCAGTTTCTCTGAGCCACACTTTTTCAATGTGGTTCCAAAAAATCCCACATTTATTCAGCACCTACTGAGTGTCGGACAGTGTTGGACGAGGCCAAGACAGGTGAAGATGATGGGCTGAAGCACCTTCTCCAGAGACACTCACAGTGTGATGGGGTGGGGGAGACACGGGCAGATACAAATCACCACAATAAGAAAGCCAAGCACCCCTAAAGAGGTACTATCGTAACAAGAATACCATCTGTCAATATTTCTAGTTCCCCTTCCAGGTAGGGACAAGTTGCTTTGGTCAATAAATGTTCGAGAAAATGATACGGGCAGAAGCATTTCACAGTCAGTGTGAGACTCTTCAGAGTTTTCATCTACCTTGGTGACTGGGGAAGGATGAGCTAAAATGAAGAGCAACTCAGAACCAACATGAGTTCAACCTCCCAAGCCTACACCAAACTTTGCATCAATCGGAATATATCGTTTTTGTCTTAGACCTGTAAGATTTCGGCAGTTCGTTATCTACCTATTGTAATTCAGCTATCGGCTAAGTGCTTGGACAGTGGAGAGGGAACTTGATGAGATGAAAGACAGTTGAGCTAAATGAAAGGGGCTGGGGAATGGTAAGCAGTCTGGTGTATGCGTATATATCCAATGTGAGGAATTTTAATTTCTAAAGAGATTCAAGGTCAAGAGCATTGAAAGTCATGCCAAGGAAAGGAGTTTGGACTGATTGCGATGAACTACTGTTTTTCAGAGTGGCTGCAGACCAGTGTGCTTATCTCAAGGCTCTTTGGGTGGTTCTCCAACAGAGGAATAATGTCTAATCATATAGTGAAAAACATTATTCTCTTAAAATTTTTCTTTTAAAACTTCTAATGCCACCAAGGAGGAAGTCTCAGTGTGATGCTCCTCGCCTCACAGAATAGCAGCCCAGTGGGAGACAAGGCCTACAGCGACCAGAGCTCATTTAGTGCTCATCCCTCATGCACTCCCCTGGAGACACACTAGCCTCCTGGATGGTCCTTGAACCCCAGGACATTTGCATTCGCCATTCTCACTGCCTGGAATGTTCTTCCCAGGATACCTTGTGGCTCCTCTCCCACTTCCTTCAAGTGTTTGTGCATTTGTCATCTTACCAGTGATGCCCTCCTTGACACCAGCCGCGTAGAATTATAATCCCTTCTCTGATGCTACATAATTTCTCATCTTATTTTGCTTAGCATAGGTCTATCCCCACTAGACTGTAAGCTCATCAGTGGCACGGATGCTTGACATTTTGTTCGCTACTGAATTCCCAGCTCTTAAAATGAACAACGGGAGTCCAAAAAAATGTTTGTTGAATGAATGAATGAACACCTATCTAAAATGTGTTCATCTCCATTTCTATCAGAGGATTGGCATCAGGATTTGAAATGCTGGAAGGCATCAATGTCTACTTAGAATGGGAAATTGTATAGGTCACAGATAATTTTTTTTTAAATATGAAATTATGACTTTCATACAAATATAAAATGAACAGTTGTCAAAGATTTTATTTAGCAATTAATGAGTGAACCCGTAAGATGCTATAACCAGTTCAAAGGAGAACTCAAATTATATACACAGATAAGTAGTACCTAGATGAATATATAAGTAGATACAAAACTGGTCATTATCAACAAGGCAATAAATCCATTCCATCAGATAAAATTAATTTGCCGTTCTATTGACAAGAATTGTGTGCACTACATAAATTTTTATACATAAGTTTTCTACAACTTATAGCATTGAAAATTGTTCAAAGACAATGAAAAGCACAAAGCAGAGCAATAGACAAGACACCCAGTAAACACTTTTGCTCATTTTAGTCTTTCACAACTTTTCCTGACATTTAAAATTTTTTATTGCATTTAATTTTACAGTGAATATCCTATTTATAAGAAATGATACTAGTTTCCCATTTATATTAGCGATATTGTTTTCTCTAAACATACACTTGTTTGCATTTTTAGAAGACTATCATTTTAAAGAAAGCAGAGACCTGTGTGCCTCAAGCTTTACCATGCATATGAATCGCCTGGGAATCTTGTTTCGAGGTAGGTTCTGAGTAAGGAGGTCTGGGCTGGAGCCTGAGATTCTGTACTTCCAGCAAGCGCACATGTGATGTCCCTGCATATGGTCCACAAACCACACTTTAAGTAGCAAGGGCAGTGTTGGCCCTGGGATAAGGCAAAAAATAATAGTTTGACCAAAGATTGGGAAACCGCTCTAGGCTGTTGAATCAGGGGTCTTGAAAGGGTTAAACAGAGGAGCGACAGGATCAAATTTGCCCATTGGGGTCACTATTTGACCTGCAGAGGGAGGTTTGTACAGGAAGATGGCTGAGGGAAGCCACTTTCATCCTCTGGAGGAATGATGGGAACCAGAACACTAACAGAGGTACCCCCTCAGCAACTGGTGGCGGTTTTTTGTTTTGTTGTTGTTCAAGAACTTAATAGTTTCTTTATAATCTGCCTGCATCATGAACACTCTGCATTCCTATCAGATAAGCTTCTTCTGTAACACTTGGTGGGAAATAGGTCTTCATACCCTGAATCGGAGGTGCACAGAGCAGACTTCTCTGCTTGTGTCAATAGACCCTTCCTCATAAGTGCAAATGGAATGACTCCATCCTTGACAAAGTTGAACCTAACAGAATTCTTTTCAGTTATAAAAATAAGAATTTAAGAGTTTAATGGCTTCCTTGAGTTATTTCTCCTCTTCTTATCCAAATTTGGCATCTTAAGAAATCATCTTCTGTAGAACTCTGGAATACTCTGTACACCCGTCCCTTCAGCGGTTCAGAACACCCTTAAGGACAACTGGAAGACACACAACCGTCAGGCCAAACCACTTACAGATAAATTTCTACTGGACAACTAATTCAAAATATTGAGAGCCCATGGCATGTTAGGTATTGAGGGGAGAGCTATATCAAGCAGAGTAAGATGACTGGCTAAAGACAACACCAGAAAGTCATCACCCATTTTAAGTATACAGTATGATTAATCTTAATATGTGCAGTTATATCGCCGTCACCTCAATTCAAGTTTAGCACACTTCCATCACCTTCAAGTTTCTGTACCTATCTGTGGTTAACACCCAGCCCCATTATCAACCTTAGGCTACAGTTTTGCCATTTCTAGAAATTTGAATCATATAATATGATTTTTGTGTCCAGCTTCTTTCATTTAGTGCAATGTTTTTGAGTTTCATCTATGTTGTTGCATGTTTTAGTAGTTCATTTCTTTTTATTGATGAGCAATATAGTCCATGGTACGAATATATCACCTTATGTCTGTTCATTAGTTGATGGATGAACTTTGGGGTTCCTGTGAATAATGCTGACATGAGCATTCATGCCCGTAAGTCTCCATGTGGATAGATGTGTTCATTTCTCTTGAGTAGATACCTAGAAGTATAATTGCTGGGTTGTGTGGTATATTTATGTTTAAGTTCATTAAAACTGCCAACTCGTTCCCAAAGTGACTGTACATTTTTGCATCTTACATTATTACCAGAAATGTATAAGCATTCCAGTTTCTTCACATTCTCTTCAGCATTGGTTTTGTCACCGTCTTTTTGATTATACACTTTCTAGTGGGTATGTATTGGTATCTAATTATATTTTTCTTTACATTTCTCTAATGATAAATGATAAGCAATGTTTCATGAGCTTCTTCTTTTTCATTTATTTATCTTGGCCATCCATTTATCTTCCTTGGTGAAGTGTCTCTTTAAATATTTTGCCCACTTTTTTCTTGGATAGTTTGTCTTATTGTTGAGTTGCAAGAGTTCTTTATGTGTTCTGGATACATGTCCCTATCTAAAGATATATGATTTGCAAATCTCTTCTCGCAGTCTGTGGCTAGTCTTTTCATTCTTCTGACAATGTCATTCAAAGAACAGAAGTTCTTAATTCTGATAAAGTTCATCTTATCTGAAAATTTTGCCTAATCCAACATCTCAAAGATTTTTCTCCTATGAATTTTTTTGGAAGTTATATAGTTTGGGCTCTTACATTTAGATTTATGATCTATTTTGAATTAATTTTTGTGTATTTGGGAGATGAGTCTAAGTGTTTTATTGTTGTTGCTGTTGCTTATTTTTGCATGTGAATATTAAATTTTCCAGTACCATTATTTAAAAGAATTTCTTAGCCCCATTTTTTGAAGACTATCTTTTCATCTTTTGCACCCTTTTCAAACACCAATTGACCACAAATGTGTGGGTTTATGTCTGGACTCTAATGTATACCACTGATCTATGTTTATCCTTATGCAAATACCACATTTATCTGATTCCTGTAGCTTTACAAGTTTTGATATCAGGTAGTATAGTTTCTCCAACTTTGTTTTTCTTTTTTAACATTGTTTGGGCAATACCTGCCCAGTGTGGCTCAGTGGTTGAGTGTCGATGCATGCACCAGGAGGTCACTGGTTCAATTCCCAGTCAGGGCACATGCCCGGGTTGTGGGCCAAATCCCGTGAGGGGCATGCAGGAGGCACTCAACTGATGTTCTCTCTCATCCATGTTTCTATCTCTCTTTCTCTCTCCCTTCCTCTCTCTCTCTGAATTAATAAAGAAAAAAATTAATAAAATAAAATTGGGCAATTTTGGGGTCCTCTGCATTTCCAACTCTGTTTTAGGGAGATCAAACACTTTTTTTTTTAGCACTATAGTTTTTATCTTATGAAAACAATTCTGTATTTCTTCCACGTCTCTTTGTTTGTTTGTTTGTTTGTTTGTTTGTTCAAGAGGTCAGAATGTAATCTGAGGTGAACAAGAAAGATTGTCAATAGTTTAAAGTGGAGAAGGCTACATCTGGGCTAAAATCGGCCCTAAAGAATATTAGCTCTCCTCCCACTCCTGTCCCCAGCTTGCGTTTCCACTAGGAGTTTGTAGTCAGATCACAGGGTTAGACTCTACCTGCGTAACTTACAAAGTGAGTAATCTGAGGCAATTAATTTAACTTCACTGAGCTTCATTTCTGTATCTGTAAAATAAAGATAATAATATCGACCTCATAGGGTTGTTCTGACTATTACATGTAATGTACCAGGTACATAAAAAAGTTCAATAAATATTTCATGGATAGATGAATAAATACATGAAGAGCTTTATCACAGAATGAGTCAATAACACTCCCTGGCTTTATGATTAAAGAAAAATATGGGAGAGGAGAACTCATCTCCTGGTTTCCCACAAATATTCCTGGTAGGAAATTAACCTCCCCAATTCTGCCTACTTCTGGAAATTGGTAGGAAATATATTCAACATTCCTCCTACAAGAGTCCTGGCTAAGCTTTTCAGAGTTCAGCATCCGCGTTTTCTCGTTTTTGTGCTTCATCTAAGGCTCAGTGCCACCTGGAGTCCTGGGCATGACAGAGCAGGCTTTGGGCCCCTGGGGCTGTCAGATTGAGCAAATAAAAATACAGGATGCTCAGTTAACTTTGAATTTCAGTGTATGTATCATGCAATTTGAGGACATGGTTATATTAAAATATTAGTCATTGTTTATCTGAAATTTAGATTTAATTGTATGCCCTTTATTTTATTTGTCCATGTGTTAGAGGACCTTACTTATTATAAACACACTTAACACAAACAAAAAAATGTAGTGAGAAATACACGGGCACCTCTGTCATGCAGACCTGAGGCTCATTAGTGGCACAACCTGTAACCCTAAACGTTCTCTCTCATAGCTGAACTGTTCTCGTAGCAAACACCGCTCAGCCCCAGGGAATCACTGGTTCACTCCTCTTGTTCATTTGTCCTTGAAATGAAAGACAATTGCACCCAAACGCAGTGAAGGTTTGTAGGTTAGACCACTGCCAAGGTCAGAGGTGAACACTGCTTGAAAGTGCCAGAAATGTTTGAGTGACAGAAGCACGAAGGTAAAAGACAAAGTAATTAGCTCGCCAAGACCTTCCTTTCAGACAGCATGGAAGACATAGACTCTTTGGAAATGTAACACTGGTTCACGGCAGTGCCGGAGGACTAGTCTGTGCTCCAGTGTGTGGTTCTGGCAATCACAACATGGTGACAGGGAAACCTTCTGCAGTATTAAACAAGTCGTATCACTCTTTAATTTGTGTATTTATAAATGTACACGACATGCATAAAACATGATAGCAATTCTTTGTCGGCAACTAAAGAGACATTGGATGCTATAAAAGCATATGTAAATATAAATTATTTAATAGAATTCAAATATCCCCAAAATTAAAAACTTAGCTCTACTTGAATCATTTTGATTTAAAAGTTTATTAATTATAATCTATAATTTGTTTCTTAATTTTAAAAGGTAATTTTGACTATTTTAGGAGAAAAATAACTATTTGAAAGTGCTTATAAAAATAATTATAAAATTTCACATTTAATTGAATTTGCTTTTTAAATAAAAATATATTTATACTTTGTTACCTCTAAATAATTATGTTTTAATCCTTTATATTATTATCAAGTGAGCATAAATGATGTGAAAATCTTTAATATAACATAATTAGTAATTGAGCTGAAATAAGGCAAGAAAAAAATGTATGTAATAATTATATAATAATTTATTATTATTTAGGCCTCTATTTGTTATTTTTTCAAACATTTCCAGGTCATGAAAAGATAACCCAAAATGTACACTGATACTTAAATTGTCATCGTTAACATTTTGCCAGCTGTTAGTCAAGTAAAAACTACAGTTTTACATGTATTATTTATTTATTTAAATTTTTATTGATTTTTAGAGGGAGAGGAAGAGAGACAGAAACATCTGCGAGAGAGAAACATTGATTGGCCACCTCCTGCACACCCTCTACTGGGGATCAAGCCCAAAACCCAGGCATGTGCCCTGACCGGGAATCAAACAGGCCACCTCTTGGTCCATGGGTCAATGCTCAACCACTGAGCCACACTGGCTGGGCTACACATATATTTTAATTGTGTTGCTGTTTTGCATGGTAGACAGACACAATGTATTTATTTACCAGTACATGAACTCCACTGATGGGTTCTCAGTACTGAGAGGTTTGGGCTGTGGTTCTGCCAGATCTCTTGCTCTGGGCTGGTGTTGTCAGGGCTGGCCTTCCTAAGCTGTCCCAATAACCAAGGCAGGCAAAGGTGGTGGGCTCCATGATTTCTTGCTCCTCAAAGGAGTGGAAGAGAGAGAGAGACCAGTGGCTCTTTCTGCAGTTGATTGTTGGAGAAGTTTGGCTCCCGGCCTCTGATGAGACCGAAGGCCTCCCAAGGTTGTGCTGAAGATACAAAATCAGGGTGAGCATCTAACCTGGAGTAGGCAACAGAATCTCAGGAACAGAGCCAGCTGGGTCCCAGGATGCTCAAAGAGTAGGCCTCAGCTGTGGCCTGGAGTCTCTCCCAGGAACAGACAGAGGGAAATACGCACACGGCACACTGGCAGTGGGGATGGCGAGGTCTGGCGCACGCAGGAATCCAGGCTGACGACAAGTCCAAGGCCAGGCAAGGGCATGTGACTGAACAGACAGACGGAGGGCTGAAGAAATCACTTTAAATAGGTATACAACTGCATAAAAGAGCGGACTTTAGAATGACAAAAGTCCGGAGGAGACCTGCTTTACATAATTAACTAGGTACCCATTGACTGGCTGCATATTACTTGGTGATGACAAAACTAGCCACAACACTCCATTGTCTGCTCCCCCTGCTAACATCTGCCAACATCCATTCCTCCAGTGGAACCCTTTCACCTCCAGCAGGAAGCCCAAGCACCTCGGCCCAGCCCAGCCTTGCACTCCCATCTTTCCAGCTTCATTTCCCTGTCCCCAGCCCTTCCCAGTGTCCCACTTCACTCTGAGGAACCCCAGAGTGCTTGCCGGTGTTCCCCATGTTGTTTCACATGCACATGCTGCACCCCTCCTTGTCATCCGTTTCTGTTTCTGGTGGACCCCACACACCAGACCCACCATGTGCCACCTCCCACCATTGCCATCCCAGAGTGGGACCGAGGCCTTCCCGGGACTCCTGCTGTTGCACCGAATGAACGTCTGTGTCCACAGCCATTCTTTGGCATGGAACAGGTCACTCATTGAAGGGTCTGTCCCTGTAAACTGGGAGTGTCTGAAGTTCCAGAACCCTTTTATCTTTGTCCCCAGCATCTGGCATAGCGTCTGGAACATAATCAACGCTCAGTAAAGGTGGGTTGCCTGAATTGAGCATCATCTCACTTGAACGTCACAGCACCAATAGAAATGGACATATTATCTCATTTAAGTGGTTGAAAACAAAAGCTTAAAGTAACTAAGTTCCCTGACCAAGAATCTCAGTGTCTAAATAAAGTCTTCTGGCTCCTAAGACCACATAGAAGTTTCTACTAAGTTGTGTGTTAAATGGCACACTCTTCTTTAATTCAAGGAGGTTTCTGTAGCTGTGAATTGTGTTTGAAGAACACGAGATCAAGTGGTCCTCACCTTTGAAGCCATGAAGCAATGGTTATTCCAACACTTCGGAATACTCTCTGGCCAATGAGAATTGTTTTTGAGACTTCCCTTTGCATAAAACTGAGTTGTCATCATTAGTTGGGAAATAATTACATAGTACAGAGCACTCAACCCACAAAAGTCTTTGTGTGTGTGTGTGTGTGTTTTTAATCAACCCTTTGCAAAAAGCTGGTTTTCACCCAGGTAACTGCTACAAAATATTTATCCAAGTAAGAGAAACATTCCTCAGCCAATCAGAGGCATCTCTGTTGTGTGACTTCTCCTACCTCATTACCATTTCCTACACGAGCTGTGTAATTACCTTCAGTATGGAACACACCCTGTTTCCGCTTGCTGGGACTCTCAGAGGGACATTTTCTCTGACTTTCCAGAACTGGGCTGGGATGTCTCAAGTCAGACATGTAAACACGAGGCTGACTCTTTTAGCTCAAAACCCCTGCCTCACAGCATGTCAGGGCACAGCCAAACTTAAAGCCATTCCTGAAGACTAGATGCATGCTTTAGCAGGGGGAGAGGGTCCCTGGGTCCTTCAGGCAAATGGCCACTGACGGAGGGAGTGGTGTCAATCCCAGCACAGCAAATAAGGCTCGGGGCTTACACATGCGCACCTCCTCCCCAAGAATCCCGGCCCCCTCTTTCCAGGAGCAGACCTCAAAACCAGTAACAATGGCCAGAACGTTTAGGTGGAGCCTTAACAGTGATGGGCACCACAATCTCTGAAAAGCTCATTTTCTGTCCTTTGGCACAACGCAATGAGTAGAGAATGCGTTAGGACTTCGAAAGGGCCAACTCTCGTCCCAGCTCTGCCTTTCTGTAGCAGTGTGACCTGGAACAAGTTACTCGATTGACCAAGCTTGCTTCACCGCTTCTAATAGGTATTTTGTCATTTGTATTTGAGGATAATAGTATTTGCCTCACAGCTATTGTGAAGATTAAATAATACGGGGTGTGTAGAGAGCAGGGCACGAATGTCTGGCAGGGAGCTGGCCCCACACCAAACGTCACTTCTCATCCCTCTTTCCCCGTCCCCGAAAGCTGTAGCTAGGGGTCCCAAGGCCCTGCTCGGAGAGAGACAGCTTCCTCACCGTGGAGGAAACTGCAGACGCAGCCACAAGGGCAGGAGCTCACCGTCGGGCTCCTACCAGGGCAGATGGGACATGTGAATCCATACCTCCGGGTGTGGGCATGGGGACCACAACAAATCGGAGAAAGCATGCTCCCTCGCAGGGTCCTCTTGGAATTATCCTAAACACGTCAGTCTCTGGCCTAGCGTTACCAAAGCTTCAATTTTTTTTCCCATTTTTTAATTAATTTATTTTTGTTACAGATGTTTCTCCTTTTTCCCCCACTGACACCTTCCTCCCCGCTCCCACCCGCCCCCCTTCACAGCATTGTTGTCTATGTCCACTGGTTACGCATACATACATGTAAGTCCTTTGGTTTATCTCCCCCCCACCCCCCCACCACCACCTTCCTCTGAGGTTTGTCAGTCTGATCCCTACTTCTATGTCTCTGGATCTATTTTGTTCATCAGCTTATTTTGTTCATTATATTCCACAAATAAGTGAGATCATGTGGTACTTGTCTTTCTCTGACTGGCTTCTTTCGCTTAGCATAATACTCTCCAGCTCCCTCCATGTTGTCTCAAAGGATACGAGATCTTTCTTCCTTACAGCTACACAGTATTCCATTGTGTAAATGTACCACAGCAAAGCTTCAATTTTTAAAGAGAAGCAAGAAATAAAGATATTTATTTGAGAGTTCCCAGTTTTTAAAAATTCAATCAAATTTAAATGGGTAGTAATATTCTGAAGGTCAAGTAAAATATTAATACATTCCCATTAGTCCCCGGTTTGCAATGTCTCTACGAAGTTAAAATGCAAATGGTACAGCACATTACATAGTGGGCTGAACTTGGAGACCCATGCACATCCTGTGGCACTCGTGTCATTTCCTACGACCTGCAATTCCCAGGCACAAGTCAGATAGTTATTACCACAAACAACCAACATTTAATGAGCCCTTACTGTGTGCCTGCATTACCCCACCTACTCCTAACAATCCTGTAAGGCAGGTATTATTATGATCACCATTTTGCAGATGAGAAAGCTGAGGCTTAGTGATAGCTTTCCCAAGATGATCTATTTGTTAAGAGGTGGAGCTGAGATCAGCCAATGTGTACACCAAATCCTAGGGTCCTCAACACTACCCCAAGTCTAATGCTTCAATGAACTTGAAGAGTTAAGGGAGATGGGCCCAGGGAGAATCAACAGATTATTGCCACCATGTCTACTTGGTCACCCTGTCTACTTAGTCACCATGTTTACTTGGCATAAATTGAGAGACATCAGAAGCAGAATGTTCTCTGCCAGGGGCCTTTGGCTGGAGGCATTTTCCACTCCGCAAGCTCATCAGGAAGAGTGGATCCTAAATGTACCCAGCCAATAAATAGAAAGAAGCCTATACTTAAGAAAATTGGGGTCAATATTTGTTATGGCTTTGCAGTCTTGCAGACTAACAGGATGTGGGCACAGAGGCAGTCATCAGCCTGGGAGCATGACACATCTTCCACACCCTGGCTCCTGGGCTGCCCACCCCTCGGGGGCTGCTTCGGACACTCAGGTGAGGATAGAGAGCGGATGGTGTGATGCAACTCCTGGAAAACAGACTTGTGGTCTGTGGACACAGTCTGCATTTCAATGAGCCCTAATACATGTCAGAAATTAAACATCACTAGTAAATGAAAACAACAGAGTTACCATTTCCCACTCATCGGATTTGCAAAATTTGAAAAGTTTGACCAATGCCAAATATTGTCAAAGACCTGGGGGAAACAGAAATTCTCATACACAGCACATGAAAGTGTAAATCAATTCAAACATTGAAGAACATTTGGTAATATTAAAAATGAACACAGCTTACAACCCAACTATACCATTCTAGGTGTCTGTGCCAAAAAGAAATGCCCTTTGTGTGCACCAGGAGCTACATACAAAGAGGCTTACTATGACATTCTATTTGATAGACAAAAGTAGGGGAATTCATAGATTCTGTGTCATTTCACACTATGGAACACTCTAGTCCAATCTGAGGTTAGTTATCTTGTGAAAGTCAAATGTGACTCATGATTTTAAAAGGAAGAATGTCTATCTAGACCACACACCCCTGCCAGCCAATCATTTTCTACCCCTACAATACAGTCAGAAAAAGAGTCGAACTTCTTGATGGGTCAGTACACAACAAAACCCAACATGGCGTAACAGGCTTTGGACTCAGACCGACCTGGGTCTAAGTTCCAGGACCATTGTTTGCCAGTTTTGAATCATTTGGCAGAATAACTTACTTGAGTTTCAGTTTCATCTATAAAGTGTGGAAGAAGACCTTCCTCATGGGTCTGTTGTGGGAGCTGAATGAAGGAATAAGGCATGTCCTCATTCAAGGTCACAGAGTTTCCCCATTTCAAAATCTCTGAAATCAGGGCCTGCTTAATACCACGAATATCTTAAAATTATAACTGGTGGTATTTTTTTTTTATTATTTCTCACAGGAAACCACATAAAGATATGTCTTATAAGCAATGGTGTCTTAGATTCTATTAAATACAGGGTGGGGCAAAAGTAGGTTTACAATTGTTCATATGGAAAATAACACAATAATTAATAAATAATAATACAAGAAATAAACTCAGTGTTTTGCATACTCAAAATGGTAAACCTACATTTGCCCACCCTGTATAGTAGTTCCTGGCCTTTCTGTTTTAAATAGTAGCTATGTGTAAATCAAGATAAATCGGAAACACTATTAGGCTAGTACCTCATGGATATTGCCAACCCTAATAAAAGTGCTAATAAATATTTACCTCATTCTATCCAAGCTATCAAAGCTTCCTTAGAAAAAAAAGGGGGTTCCTTCCTGGCCCTAGACAAGACATATCTCTAAAATCAATCATCATACCTTCAACATGCTTTTTTAAAAAAAAATTTCTTAAATATGTTTTTATTGAATATTTAGAGAGAGAGGAAGGGAGAGAGAGATAGAAACATCGATGTGAGAACCATCCATTGGCTGCCTCCTGCATGCCCCCTTACTGGGGATTGAGCCTGAAACCCGGGCATGTGCCCTGATTAGGAATCGAACCAGGATCTCTCAATCCATGAGACGATGCTCAATCCACTGAGCCACACTGGTGGGGCCCTTCAACATGCTTTATGGTTCTTCTGCAGGACTGCTGGGAGGAGAGATAGGTATCTCTAAAGAATGTATTAAGTGCATAGAAACAGACATAAACAAACCCCAAGCTCATCTTCTTAATAAGCAACAGAAGTATTTGCTAAGCATTTCTGAGAGATAAGGGGATATTTGCACAACACAGAAAAATGTAATGGAGAAATAAGGTGTAAATCTTGAGGCAATGTATATAATAAAAACACACATTGTGCTTTATATTTTTTCAAAGATTTTAACCTATTTAATGTAATCATTATAACATCGTGAATTAAGAGACTAAATATTATTATATTATTCTCATTTTACAAATCAGACATATGAGACCTGGAAATAAGTGCTTTTTTAAGATCTCATAGTAGAACTAGTAAAAATAAGAGTAGAAACCAGATGTTCAAATTCTCAATCTAATTTTCTTTTCACTCTACTGTAAGAGCAACCCAGAAGAAACCAATTACAAAGATTTTATTCTGTGGTCTTTTACAAGTACGTGGCATGCCAAATAATTTATTAGATTTCTTGCTCTTCTGATCACTCTTTCAACTGATTTCATAATCAATAACAAATGAATTATTCTTCTTCTTTACTTCCATCTTATGAATTCATACAATCATTTCTTTAAAAATATTTGACAATTTGTCGTGACAGCCAAAGTCAATGTATTCACTATTGTTAGATCCCAGGCTAGCAATTTGCCTGTGTGTTTTGGCATATTCTGATGAAATTACTGCTCAATTTACAGCATACTTTCTTACAGTCCTGAGTGAATTTCCCTGAACCATTAATCTGTGGTTTCATCTATTCAAGTTGTCTAATTGATATCTTATTTTCTATCTTGTCTAACTCGCTGGCAACACAGCCTGTGAAACAATACATCGAAATAGAAATTGATTCCAGAAAATGCAGTTCTATACATGTGCGCAGTTTATCATGTGTTAGATTTTTTTAAATATAGTCCAGATAGGATTAGGATATATACATGAACAAAAAGGCATCTGTGTTTTTATTTTCAAGCCGGAAAAGTGAGGTCCCAGAGTTTCTTAAAGTAGTGATTTTGATCTTCAACAAGCTTGTTGTTAGGGCCCATTGCTGGTCAATCATTCATTATTCATGTGCAGGTATGACACAAGAAGGTGAATTTGTCTTCTACGCAAACTCCAGGCAAAACAGTTACCACCTTTCACTGAATGCCTACTGTGCTCCGTGTTATACATGCCTTGAGGAGATTAAGTATTATTAAACTGATTTTACAAGTGATGAGGTTGAGTTGAGAGAAATTAAATAACTTATCTTAGATAGCCCAGACCATCAGTGAAAATCCAGGAATTGAACTCAAAGCCTATGCCCTTAACCACTCTGATATAAGAGTTTAATTTAACCTCAAGTTGTGTCTTTAAAATGGGATTTGAAGATTTAAGGATCTAGAATTTCCATTGGATATTGAATAGCACTCACATAATTCTATTAATATTAGCATACTTGAGTTTTTATATATTCAGTTAACTGATACCATTTTCCTTTATTTTTCTTGGTCCTGGGTATAAAATGGTAATAGCAGATATAGTATCTGCCCTCATGGAGTTTACAGCCCAGAGTGGATGTCAATAATTACACAAATAAATAAATAAACATGTAGCTACGTCAATGTTAATCAGATAATTACACAAATAAATAAATAAACATATAGCTACATTTCAGCATCCTATATCACATTTAATCCTATGAAGGAGAAATAGTACATGTTCAGGGGAATCTGGCTGAGTCCCAAAGGTTTCAGAGTAGAACTTGTTGAAGTTTATAATCCATGAAGCATAACACTTGGTTGTTGCTTCTAAAGTTCAGGAAACAACAGCAACAATAACAATCAGGATTTCCAACTGTGTCTGGTGGTCAGTGGTTCTGAATTAAATCTAGTATGTTCTCCACTGACTTGGTCCCATAGTATTCTCCTAGAGCAACTCTAGGACATTGTCTCCAGCTCTTTCAGCTAAATCGAACTGTGTTTGAAATAATACATCCTGTGAATGACTCGGACATAAAGGATGGCAGCAGGAACAGAATCAAGGATGACTATGAGAACATAAATGTGGATAACTGAGAACTGAGTACTTTCCTTCACCAGCAGTGGTAGAGTTGAACAGCAGTGAGCATTTGGGGAACACCTGGATTATAACTCATCCTATTTTAGACATAGAGATTTAAGTGATCGTAAAATAACCAAGTGGAAACACCTTGCAGACTGGGAGGGGGAAACATTATAAGAACAAAATATAAAACTGGGACTTAGACTGGAATTTATCTGCATTCAGTAATAATAACTTTAAATTACATAATAATCATTTACATTTCACATTGTTCTCACCACATGTCTACATACATATTAACTGTTGAAGTCACAGAACAAGCTCAGAGGTGTGTATTATTATAATCTCCATTTTACAGATTAGGAATTTGAGACTCAGAGAGTTTAAGTGACCTGGCCAAGGTAATAATAGTGAACCAGGTTTAAACCCAGAAAAGCTGGCCCCAAGGCCACATTCCTAACCACTCTTAAGGCCTCCTTACATAGCATTACAGATTATAATGCACTCAAACATCCTACTCCATGCTTAATCTCCATAGCAACCCTACAGAGTATAACAGTGGGGAATTGTAACTCACCCCACCATTCTTTTGACATTGTTTCTGTAAATGCTCACTCTGGCTAATTTGTTGCTTGTAAATAAACAGCATATGTGTATAAGAATCCTAGGAACTAACTTCAGAAGATACAGACTCCAACCTTCAGTCACCCCAGTTCCAGGAAATTTACTGACTTTCAACCAATGATCCAGGATGACTCACACCAGACCATCACCTGACCAATTTCAAGGTCCTTATCAGAATGGACTGTGCTGGTCTTCACGTAGAGAACTTTTCAATCTCCTTCTCTTCATTTCTTTGGTTGGCTTTCCCTCTCCCTCCTTATGATAACCTCTGCCTACTTTGAGGTAGGACAATGGGCTTTGTGACAGAGTCCCCCATCTCCTCAGGTGACCAGCACTTTAGTAAACCTCTTTTCTTTTTCACCAGTACCTGTCTCATGAGTCTGGCTCTCGTGGCAGCAGGCAGCCAAACCTTGGTTTTGGTTACAAGAGGAAATATTGTTATGCTCATTTCTACAAATGAGAATACAATGACCTGCCCAGGTCATAGAGTTCCAGAACTCAAACTTACCTCTTTGGGTTCTGAATTCAGTATTCTTTCCACTTTATCATAGCTGCCCCTGAAAGCCCATAAGATCCTACTGTAGGTAGCACAGAGAAAATAAAGGGAATTTCCACAGGTGTCGAGGAGAGAAGAGGGAGAAGTGAAGGTAAAGAATGAAAAGGCAGAAAAAAAAACAAAAAAGCCCAGATAGCAATAACAGATAATTTCCCTTCTAGTAGCAATCTCATCAAATTATGATTGGCTGACTTCTGTGGGCAAAGTGCTAGGCTTGGTGTTTAATAAAAGGTAGCCCAAGGCCAGATGCAATGGTTAAACACCTTGTAGAAGACCTGATTCTTGTCCTTGATGAGTTTATAATCTTGTTAGGGAGTAAGTCAGACCTTAAACACAGATAAAATACTTTCTAAGACAATGTACAGTCTCTGTCAGATGAGTAACTCAGAAAAGAGCAGGAGGATTGCAGAGGAGGCAAAAGTTACAGGTTGAGTTGTCAGAAAACACTGAGAGCAGATGGGTCCTGAGTATTCTACTAAGAGAATCATTCTGTGCCCTTACTCTCCTTTTCATTCTTAAGTACATCAGCATATTTATCTTGATCTTTCTGGACCAAAATGGAAGAAAACAAATTTAAATCCTTTCCTCTCCTACCACCCACTCTCCAAAAAGTGAAAAATAATGACAACTTCTCTACACCCAATGTTGAGATGATTTACTTGAGGCCTATTTCAGCTTTAGTAGCTGTCCTTCCCATGCCACAAGAGTGAGTTTTATTTATATTTCCATCCCCAAAAAAGGTTAAAAATGCTCAGAGTGAGCCCAAGTTTCCACCCTCCAACTATTAACTAAGTCAACAGTCCCTCAGGGAAATAATCTCTCTTTTAGAAATGAGCAAGCCCTGCCTATAGTTAAGACACATAGCCCAGCCTGGCTGGGTGGCTCAGTTGGTTGGAGCATTGTCCTGTGCACCAAAAGATTGCAGGTTCAATCCCATGTCAGGGCAACCATTCGATGTTTCTCTCTCACATCCATGTTTCTCTCTCCCTCCCTCCCTCCCTTCCTCTCTTACTTCCTCTCTCTCTAGAAATCAATAAAAACATATCCTCAGGTGAGGATTAAAAAAAATAAAATAAACAGCCCATGTGATTCCTGTTTCCTAAGAAGAAACGAACCCAATACAGACATTTGTTAAAGTGGTTTCTTTAGCACAGTAAAAGAATCTCAAAAAGCTGATCTATAACTAGGAACCAGGAGTTGTAAATTTCTACAAGTCTAGCCATGTCAAAATAGATTCCAGACAAAGTGGCAGGATACAAAATTAACATTCAGAAATTGGTGGCATTTTTATACACCAATAAGGAATTATCAGAAACAAATTAAGAAAACAATCTCATTTACTATTGCAAAATAAATAAATAAATAAATAAGGTACTTAGAAATAAATTTAACCAAGGAGGTAAAAGACCTGTACTAGGAAAATTATAAGATACTGAAGAAAGAAATTGAGGAAGATATGAATAAGTGATGCATATATTGTGTTCATGGATAGGGGAAAAAAAAGTATAATTAAAATGGCCATTTTACCCAAATCAATCTACAGATTCAGTGCAATTCCTATTAAAATACCAATGGCATCTCTCACAGATCTAGAACAAATATTCCAAAAATTTATGTGGAACCACAATAGACTCCTAATAGCCTCAGCCATCTTGAGAAAGAAAAACAAAATTTGAGGTATCACACTACCTGATATCAAGGCCATAGTAATCAAAACAGCATAGTGTTGACCCAAAAACAGGCATATAGATCAATGGTACAGAACAGAGAGCACAGAAATAAACCCACACCATTATGGTCAATTAATATTTGACAAAGGAGGCAAGAATATACAATAAGTTAAAGACAGTCTCTTCAATAAATGATACTGGGGAAATTGGACAGATACATGCTAAAAAATGAAACTAGACCACCAACACCATACACAAGAATAAACTCAAAATGGATTAAATACTTAAATGTAAGCCACAAAACCATAATAATCCTAGAAAACATAGGCAGTAAAATTTCAGACATTCCTCGTAGCAATATTTTGCTGATATATCTCCTCAGACAAGGGAAATAATGGAAAAAAATAAACAAATGGGACCATATCAAACTAAAAAGCTTTTGCACAGCAAAAGAAACAAAATGAAAAGGGAACCCACTGAATGGGTTTATTTGCCAATGATACATCTGATAAGGGGTTACTATCCAAAATGTATAAAGAACTTATAAAATTCAACATGCAAAAAAACAAAGAATCCAATTATAAAATGGGCAAAAGACCTGAATAGACACTTCTCCAAAGAGGACATACTGATGGCCAATAGATATATGAAAAGATGCTCAACATCACTAATTATCAGAGAAATGAAAATTAACACCACAATGAGATATCACCTCACAACTGTCAGAATGGTTATCATTAATAAATCAACAAACAAGTGCTGGTGAGGTTGTGGAGAAATGGGAACCTTCATGCACTATTGGTGGGAATGCAGACTGGTGCAGCCACTGTGGAAAACAATATGGTGTTTCCTCAAAAAATTAAAAATGAAACAGCCTTATGACCCAGCAATCCCACTTCTGGGAATATATCAGAAGAAACCCAAAACACTAATTCGAAAATATATATACACCCCTATGTTCATAGCAACATTATTTACAATAGCAAAGATCTGGAAACAGCCCAAATGCCCATCAGTAGATAAAAAAAGCTGTGGTACATTTACACAATTTACACAATGGAAATCTTACCTTTTGCAACAGCATGGATGGACCTGGAGATATTATGGCTAAGTGAAATAAGCCAGTCAGAGAAAGACAAATACTGTATGATCTCATTTATCTGTGGAATCTAATGAACAAAATAAAGTGAAAAATTAGAAACAGAGGAATGGATACACAGAACAGATTGACAGCTATCAGAGGGGAAGGGGGTTGGGGGGCTGGATGAAAGAAGGCGAAAGGATTAAACAAAAAACATATATATAAACAGTGTACTGAGATGAGAGCTGGAGGAAAAGGTGGGTGGGGGTAGGTGGAGGTGGGCAAAATGGGGGAAAAATAGGGACAGAAAGAGACTTTGCCTGGGGTGACTGGTGCGCAATGCAGTGTGTAGATGATATTTTTTTAGTTGTACAAGTGAAACCTGTGTGGTTTTGTGAACCAATGTCACCCCAATAAATTCAATTTAAAAAAAGAAGTAATGAAGAACAAACAAAATGGTAAATACATAGATATATATAAATATAACCTGACTGTATAAAAAAATAGATGCCTAAATAAAGATCAGAAGTTTAGTAAGTCCCTTTTCTCTTGATGCAGAATCCCATTTCTGCTATTGAATGGGATTTATAGACATTGAGTCAATTAAAGGAAATTATGTGGGGTACTCAGAATAGGCAATTCTTAAAGACAAAGTAGAATGGTGGTTACCGGGGCTGGGGGAGGGGGAATTGGAAAGTTATTGTTCAATGAGGACAGTTGCAGTTTGGGATGATGGAAATGTGCTGGAGATGGACGGTGGTGATGGCTGTACAACAATGTGAATGTACTTAATGCCACAGAACTATACACTTAAAAATGGTTAAAATGCTAAATTGTATGTGCTGTATATTTTACCACAATTTTTTAATTTTTATTTTTTACAGATTTACATTCTTTAATTGAAGCTGACATTTGTTAACATTCTGCCATACTTATTTAATCAATTTTGTGTGAAATAATTAAAAGAAAAATGAAGTGGAAATTACTTTTATTTTCCATACCCATTTCTATTGTCCTCTGTTCTAAATATACACAACCAATATCATACTTTTAGTGGTGACAGTTCTAACCTATTTAAAAATATGTTATATATCCATATAATAAATATATACAAGAAAAGTACATAATATTGCTTTAGGTAATTTTTTATTAACATGATTTATTACATGCTCTATATTCTTCCAGTTGCACGTCCCCCTCAAATTTATGGTTTGATATCCAGCCATGTCGATATATTGATTTTTGTTTAATTTCTCTGACCTGCCTTGTAGTATTACTTCCTTTGTATATACTCAACTTAATTGCCTCCAATTCCTAAGACATTACAACAATACTGTAATAAACATTATTGTTTATGTTTCCCTGTAAACAAGGGCAAGAATTTTTTTTAGGCTATATATGTATAAGTGGAATTTTGGGGGTAATAAGGTAATAATAATAATAATAATAATAATGTAATAACATTTAATACTATGCAATTTTATCTTTTTTTTCTTCACATTTTGAACAAATTTTTATACCTATCATTAAGTCATGAAATTTTCTGTTCTAAATATTTTGCAACAGTTGATAAGATCACATGTTAAATTTTTGCCAATATGATGAGTGCAATAGAAATGCCTTACTTGCAATAATTTTACCTCCACATGCATATTTAGTACTAATATATCCCAAGCACCCAAAACAGTGCCTGGCTCATAGTAGAATTTCAATAAATATTTTGTTGAATATATTTACTAGTGAGATTGAGCATCTTCTCATGTATACACTTGCCTATCAAATTTATTTTTCTGTCTATTGCCTGGTTTATTTCCTTTGCCTATTTTTGTATTGGATTATGTATCTTTTTCTTATTAATTTGCAGAGACTATTCATTATTCCAACTACTAATCTCTCTTTTTTTTAAGTTTATTTATTTATTTTTGTTACAGATGTTTCTCCTTTTTCCCCCATTGACACTCTCCTACATTCCCGCCCCCGCTCACCAGCATTATTGTCTATGTCCTTGTTTACACATACATGCATATAAGTTCTGTGGTTTCTCTCTTCCCTTCCCCCCATCCACCTCTTCTGAGGTTTCTCAGTCTGCACCCCACTTCCATGTTTCTGGGTCTATTTTGTTCCTCAGCTTGTTTTGTTCATTATATTCCACAAATAAGTGAGATCATGTGATATTTGTCTTTCTCTGATTGGCTTGTTTCCCTTAGGATAATACTCTCCAAGTCCATCCACATCATCTCAAAGGATAAGAGATCTTTCTTTCTTACAGCTGCATAGTATTCCATTGTGTATATGTACCACAGCTTTTTTATCCACTCATCTATTAATGGATACTTGGGCTGTTTCCAGATCTTAGCAATTGTAAATAGTGCTGCTATGAATATAGGGGTACATATATTCTTTCTAATTGGTGTTTCAGGCTTCTCAGGATATAGTCCTAGAAATGGGATCACTGGGTCAAATAGCAGTTCAATTTTTAATTTTTTGAGGAAACACAATATTGTTTTCCATAGTGGCTGCACCAATCTGCATTCCCACCAACAGTCCACTAGGTCCCCTTTTCCCCACACCCTTGCCAGCACTAGTTGTTTGATGATTTGTTGATGGCAACCATTCTGGCAGGTGTGAGGTGATACCTCATAGTTGTTTTAATTTGCATTTCTCTGATGATTAGTGACATTGAGCATCTTTTCATATGTCTCTTGGCCATTTGTATATCCTGTTTAGAGAGGTGTCTATTTAGGTCCTATGCCCATTTTTAATTGGATTATTTGTCTTCCTTTTATTGAGTTGCATGAGTGCTCTATATATTTTGGAAATTAGCCCCTTATCTGATGTATCGTTGGCAATTATGCTCTCCCATATCATGAGTTCCCTTTCCATTTTGATGCTTGTTTCTTTTCCTGTGCAGAAGCTTTTTAGTTTGATGTAGTCCCATGTGTTCATTTTTTCCTTTGTTTCTCTTGCCTTAGGTGTTGTATCAATGAAAATTCTGCTGCGTGTGATGTCTGAAATTGTGTTGCCTATATTTTCTTCTAGGATTTTTATGGATTCACGAGTCACATTTAAGTCTTTTATTCATTTTGAGTTTATTCTTGTGTATGGTGTAAGTTGGTGGTCTAGCTTCATTTTTTTTTTGCATGGAGCTGTCCAATTTTCCCAACACCATTTATTGAAGAGGCTGTCTTTACTCCACTGTATGCTCTTGCCACCTTTGTCAAATATTAATTGAGCATGATGACTTGGGTCAGTTTCTGGGTTCTCTATTCTGTTCCATTGATCTATATGCCTGTTCTTGTGCCAGTACCAGGCTGTTTTGATTACAGTGGCTTTGTAGTGTAACCTGATATCCAGTATTGTGATCCCTCCTACTTTGTCCTTCTTTTTCAAGATTGCTGTGGCTATTCGGGGTCTTTTTTGGTTCCATATAAACTTTTGGAGTATTTGTTCTAGTTCTGTGAAATATGTCATTGGTATTTTGATGGGGATTGCATTGAATCTATAGATTGCTTTGGGTAGTATGGACATTTTAATGATGTTAAATCTTCTAATTCATGAACAAAGTATATGCTTCCACTTTTTTTATATCTTCCTCTATTTCTTTTTTCAATGGCATAGTTTTCTGCGAATAGGTCCTTTACTTTTTTGGTTAAGTTTATTCCTACGTATCTTAATTTTTTTTGCCACATTGGTAAATGGGATTTTTTAGTTTCTTTTTCTATGAGTTCATTATTGGTGTATAAAAATGCCATCGATTTCTTGATGTTAATTTTGTATCCTGCTACTATGCCAAATTCATTTATTAACTCTAGTAGATTTTTGATGGAGTCTTTAGGGTTTTCTATGTATAATATCACGTCATCTGCGAATAATGACAGTTTCACTTCCTCCTTTCCAATTTGGATTTCTTTTATGTTTTCTTCATGTCTAATTGCTGTGGCTAAGACTTCCAGTACTATGTGGCTAAGACTGTGGCTAAGACTTCCAGTACTATGGTGAGAGTGGGCATCCCTGTCTTGTTCCTGTTCTTAAGGGAAATGCTTGTAGTTCTTGCCCATTGAGTATGATGTTGGCTGTAGGTATTTCATATATGGCCTTTATTATGCCAAGATATGATCCCTGTTTTCCCACATTGCTGAGCATTTTTATCAGAAATGGGTGCTGGATTTTGTCGAGTGCTTTTTCAGTATCTATTGATATGATCGTATGGTTTTTATCTTTCATTTTGTTTATGTGGTGTATCACATTTATTGATTTGTGAATATTGTACCATCCTTGCATCCCTTAGATGAATCCCACTTGGTCATGATGAATAATTTTTTTGATGTATTGTTGGATCTGATTTGCTAATATTTTGTTAAGGATTTTGGCATCTGTGTTCATCAGGGATATTGGCCTGTAATTTTCTTTCTTTGTAGTGTCTTTACCTGGTTTTGGAATTAGAATTATGTAGGCCTCATAAAATGAATTTAGAAGTCTTCCATCTTCTTGGATTTTTTGGAATAGTTTGAGGAGAATGGGTGTTAGATCTTCTTTGAATGTTCAGTAAAACTCCCCCGTGAAGCTGTTCCGGCCTGGGCTTTTGTTTGCTGGGAGTTTCTTGATTACATCTTCAATTTCCTTACATGTTATTGGTCTGTTCAAGTTTTCTATCTCTTCCTGGTTCAGTTTTGGGAGACCGTGTGTTCTGGAAATGTGTCCATTTTGCCTAGATTGTCCAATTTGTTGGTGTATAATTGTTTGTAGTATGTTTTAAAGATCCTTTATATTTCTGTGGTGTCAGTTGTTACTTCTCCTCTTTCATTTCTGATTTTGTTTATTTGGGTCCTCTCTTTTTGTTTCTTGGTGAGTCTGGCTAAGGGTCCATCAAACTTATTTATCTTTTCAAAGAACCAGCTCTTTGTTTCATTGCC
The DNA here is from genome assembly GCA_030848825.1 of Tadarida brasiliensis. Classification (NCBI taxonomy): domain Eukaryota; kingdom Metazoa; phylum Chordata; class Mammalia; order Chiroptera; family Molossidae; genus Tadarida; species Tadarida brasiliensis. Next base: position 85,783,127 of record CM061266.1, read on the forward strand.
TTTTTTTTTTTTTTTTTTTTGCATTTATCTTCAGATAGAGTGGGGGGGGGGCGGAGAGAAATATTGACTGGTTGCCACACACACGACCCCAACTGGGGCCGGGGACAAACTGCAACCGAGGTATGTGTCCTTAGCAGTAACTGAACCTGGGACTCTCTGATCCGCCGGCCCATGCTCTAACCGCTGTGCCAAACCGGCCAGGGCTCATTGATCTTTTGAATTATTTTTTAGTTTCTATGTCGTTCATTTCTAGTCTGACCTTTACTATTTCTTTCTTTCTACTTGCTCTGGGTTTTTCTTTTTGTTTACTTTCTAGTTCTTCAAGTTGTAGGGTTAGAAAGTCAATTAGGAATTTTTCTTGTTTCTTGAGGTAGGCCTGTAGTGCTATGAACTTCCCTCTCAGGACTGCTTTCACTGCGTCCCATAGATTTTGTGTTGTTGTGTGTTCATTTTCCTTGGTTTCCTGGAAGTTTTTAATTTCTTCCTTGATCTCCTTGGTAACCCATTTGTTGTTTAATAACATGCTATTTAGCCTCTATGTGTTTGAACGTTTTTGTGTGTTTCTGTTGTAATTGATTTCTAGTTTCATGCCATTGTGATCTGAGAAGATGCTTGATATGATTTCAATCTTCTTGAATTTGTAGAGACTTACTTTGTGTCCTAACATGTGGTCTATCTTCGAGAATATCCCGTGTGCACTTGAGAAGAATGTATATTCTGCAGCTTTGGGGTGAAATGTTCTGTAAATATCAATTAAGCCTAACTGATCTAGTTTGTCATTTAAGGACTCTGTGTTCTTGTTAATTTTTTGTCTAGAAGATCTATCCAGTGGTGTCAATGGGGTGTTAAAGTCTCCCACTATGATTGTATTGCTATTGATCTCTCTCTTGAAGTACTCCAGAAGTTTTTAAATATATTTTGGTGCTCCTGTATTTGCTGCATATATGTTTACCAGGGTTATATCCTCTTATTGGATTGATCCCTTTAATATTATGCAGTGACCTTTTTGTCTCTTACTATGGCCCTCATTTTGAAGTCTCTCTTATCAGATATGAGTATTGCTATACCAGCTTTTTTTATTTCCATTTGCATGGAAATTTTTTTTCCATCCCTTTACTTTCATCCTGTATGAGTCTTTTGTTGTGAGGTGGGTCTCTTGTAGACAGCATATATATGGGTCGTGTTTTCTTATCCAATCAGCTACCCTATGTCTTTTGATTGGAGCATTTAAGCCATTTAAAGTTAAGGTTATTATTGATAGATATTTATTAGTTGCCATCTTATTTTATGCCTGTGTTCTTTTCTCTCTCTCTCTCTCTCTCTCTCTCTCTCTCTTTCTTCTTCTTCTTCCAGCAGTCCCTTTAGCAATTCTTGCAGTGCTGGCTTGGTGGTAGTAAATTCCTTTAGCTTTTTTTTGTCTGTGAAGCTCTTTATTTCACCTTCAATTCTGAATGATAGCCTTGCTGGATAGAGTAGTCTTGGATTCAGACCCTTGCCTTTCATTACTTTGTATACTCATCCACTCCCTTCTTGCCTGCAGTATTTCTGTTGAGAAATCAGCTTACAGTCTACTGGGAGCTCCCTTATAGGTAACTTTCTGTCTCTCTCTTGCTTCCTTTAAGATTCTTTCTTTGTCTTTAATGTTTGCCATTTTTATTCTGATGTGTCTAGCTATGGGTCTTTTGGGGTTCATCTTGCTTGGGACTCTCTGTGTTTCCTGGACTTGTGTGATTTTTTCCTCACCAGTTTAGGGAAGTTTTCTGATTATTTCTTCAAAAGGTTCTCTATTCCTTTCTCCGATTCTTCTCCTTCTGGTACCCCTATAATGCAAATGTTGTTACATTTTGTATTGTCCCAAAGCTCCCTTAAACTCTCCTCCTGTTTTTAAATTTTTTTCCCCATTTGCTGCTCTATTTGGGTGTTTTTTTTCTACCTTGTCTTCTAACTCACTGATTCGGTCTTCAGCTTCCTCTAATCTACTATTGAATCCTTCTAAGGTATTTTTCATATCAGCTATGCCATTCTTTATTTCCTCTTGATTTTTATTCATATCATCTACCTCTTTTTTTAAGCTGATGTAGTTCCCACTGAGCTCTTCATAATTCTCATTAAGTTGCTTGTTTTTCTCACTGAATTGTTTGAGCACCCTTAAAATCACTGCTTTGCATTCTTTATCTGACAAATTGCTCTTGTCCATTTCCTGTAGTTCCTTTTCTGGTGATTCCTCCTTTTCTTTCATCTGGGTGTTGTTTCTTTGTCTCACCAATTTAGCCAACTGGTAGTTCTAGGCCCAGTGAGGGATGTTGGGACGTGTAGGCAGGTCGGTGTGTATTAAATAAGGCTGCTATGCCTCCCAGACTGTTTTGGTGTGTGGCGCCTCTTGCCTGCTGTGGGTCCTGGAGGATTGACTACTGGTGTCTGGTATTAGTCTGTCCTGGTAGCCGCTGCTGCTGGGTCACGTGGGTCCTGCTGGTGGTGGCTGGGGTACGCTGCTGCCTGATGGGGCTCAGCTCCTGATCAGCCTCTGCTGATGTTGTTGGGGATGGGTCTCAGCTGCAATCTGTGCAGCTGCTGCCTGGAGGTGGATGTCTGCTCCCAAGCCTCTGCTCCTGGGGTTGTGTCTCAACTCTGATCAGGCTGCTGCTGTGGGGGATGGTGCTAGGTTCCTGACTGGTTGGGGCTTCCGCAGCAGGCACCTTGACAGAGTGCTACTGTGCACAGTCTGTATTGACACAGTGGGGTCCACTGGTCTGATGATGTAAAGTGCACTAGTGGGCTCAGGTCTCTTGGCCCTAGCTGCTCCCCGCTTCCTCCTCCCAGAGAAGACCAGGGATCTTCAAAATGGCGGGGCCTCCCGGCCACGCAGGGAGAAGTGCATTGACAAGCTGCTTACTGTAGCTGGCTGCTCCCCATCCACAGCACCGGAACCCTCTGCCCCACATTTCTGCACTACTCGAGGTTGCTCATCCACTCACACTCTCTCTCACACTCGCACACACTCTCACACACTCACCCTCGCCCTGGTCCTGCCCGCCGCCATCTTTTTCCCAATTACCCCATAATTTTTTTTTAATGAGTGAAGGGAATTTCTTTCAAACCTGGTGATTAGAATCATCTCCTAATGACATTGACCAGGCAATTGCCACCTTTTTATGACACACAAGTTTGTAGTAAACTATTTGAAAAATAACATAAATGAAGGGAAGGGAGAAAATAAGGTTTTTGAAGAGCGTAATATGAAGAGAAGTCCAATTGTTTGCTAGAAGTCATAGCATGAGTAATTCAGGTGAACCATGGTTGTTTCCAGGATTATTTAAAGAACAACTCAGTTCACCAGATGGTCATTCAGCAATCTAATAAAAGTACATTGAGGCTTTGAGCCAATTGTTATCCATTTAAGGAAACTAAGATTTCAAAACTGTTTTTCAGTACCGAGAATAGGCAAATTTATAGAGACAAAAATAGAACAGGGGTTACCAGGGGCTGGAAGGGGGCAGGGAGGGGGAACTAGGAGTTACTGTTTAGCAGGTATAAAGTTTCTGTTTGGGATGATGAGAAAATTCTGGAAACAGTGGTGATAGTTAATGCCACTGAATTGTACTCCTTAAAATGATTACATTCTATGTTATGTATATTTTATCACAATACAAAATTTAAAAAACATTTTTAAAGGTAAACAGTTTTAGCCCCTTGAAATAATCCTTTCCGGGAAAGGGGTGGGGGGTGTGAATTCTAAGGGAAAAGACTAAGAAAGAATTGGTAGACACTGGGGGGTGGGATGCATGGGGGGATTATGTTTCACACACACCAAAAAAAAAAAAAAAGAAAGAAAAAAGCCGTTATCAACATGTGGCAGCATTTAGCCAGTCTGCTTTGCAGACATCCATCCCTGGTCTTTGGCTGCGAACGTCCTATTCAACCAGAAGTTTTCCAAGTGGCCCAGGCCCTCTCCTGGCTTCCTGTCCCCTTCTTCCCCTTCCTCCTAAACTATTCAGAGCCCTAACCAGTCATTTTCTTTCTTTCATATTGGCAACCGCCTACGTTAGATAAACAAAATACACAGGATGGAGGGGGACTGAGAAAAGGAAGCACATTTCAGTGGTAAGAAAACAAATAGCCAATGAAGCAGACCACAGTTTGACTTAGACATGTTCAGCTATGGAAATACACGTCAGAGGAGTCAAGTATTTCCAGATCTCAACAGGCCAGGGATGGAGAGAGCAAACCATACCATTTATTGAAGTGAGCTCGCATGGGTGGAGTCAAAGTCAAGGGAATGGATGGAGAGAAACAAGAAAGGGAGCTCAGGTCCCTTTCATTAAGTTGTCCCTGAGAAAGCCAAGTCTGTAATAAAGCTTGTTGGGTACTGTGTGGACTCTGTGGGTTTGGGCAGGAGAGAAAAAAGGATACAATACCAGTCATGACATGACACCTTCTCCCTGATTCTCACTGGAGCAGAGCAGAAAGAACTGCACCAAACCAAGCACAGAAACCAAAGCCACGTGGTCACCCACCTCAAGGTTCCCACGGGCTGCCACGTATGAGCATCTCAGGAAAAAGGATGAAGAAGCAGGAGGGGACTGATCATGAGCAGGTGAATAGACTGTACCTCTGATACACTTAGCCACTGAGCGACAGAGAGGGACCAGACGGACCTTGCCTTTCCATGAGCTCTTCACAGAGCCACGAACAAAGACAAAGGCAACTAGAGCCTTAAAAAATTACTGGGGTCTGCCCCAGCCAGGTGGTTCCGTTGTTTGGAGCATATCCCCTACACCAAACAGGTTTGGGGTTCAATTCCCAGTCAGGGCACATACCTAGGTTGCTGGTTCAGTCCCCAGTCGGGGTGTGTATGGGAGTCAAACAATCGATGTTTCTCTCTCACATCGATCTCTCTCTCTCCCTTCCTCTCTCTGTAAAATCAATAAATACATCCTTGGGTGAGGATTAAAAAAAATTAGTGGTATTTACTGTAGAAGAATTGAATAAGGCCCTGTTTTCTCAGTCAGGTTAATAGAGATGCAGAATGAGCTAGATGCATTGTTTGTACGTTGAGCCTGCCCTTTGGGGAGACAGCAGGATAAAATTCAGCTCCTTCCTATTGCAGGGAGTCAAACTGTTGGGTGTGTATTCAGGCAATACTATATTTAACATAGGACAACTTTGCCAATCCGAAGTCCACACGCCAGAATGCCAGTGCCTTCGAAACGTCTGCTGTGCACAGCACTGTGAAAGAGAAGATGATCAGAACAAAACAGAAAACAGATTACGCAGATTCAAACCAAGTGAGTACACTCACGGCCTACCAGTTATGACAAAGGAATGAATCGGAAAAGCAGCAGCAAGGCACTAAACGACCAGGGAGAACAACGTCTGGATGGAATCAATCATGGGAGCTTCCTGGAGAACCAGGCTGGCCAGTAAAATTGTGAACGTTTATCATTAAAACGGTAACACCGATATTAAACACAATTATCTGAAAAAAACACATTTTTGTTTCTCCACAACAAAAGAAAAAACAACCCTCAATCAAACCAGTCATATTTCCTTCCTTCTAGACTTTGTTCCTTTAACTGCCAAACTGTTTATGACTTTTACTAGAGAATGATAATTAGCTGTGTTATGATAAAAACATTTATTTTAATTACACGTCCTGTCTATTATCAAAATGATAGAGAAAGCAGCAGAAAACGAGCCCCCCCACTACACACACACACACACACACACACACACACACACACACTCTCAAATTAATTGAGCATAGCTTTGCATATACAAAGTATCACTCTCGGTTACTGAGCAACCATCATGATTACATTTTCTGTCTTTTGATGTATGCTTTCATCACCTCTAAGTGGGGAGTTGGACCGGATAATCTCCAAGGTCCTCTCATGAATCTATGAAGAAGATGGGATCGTGGATTGTTAAACGGGGAGCTCTGACAAAGAGCAGGGGTCCAGGCAACCCTCCCCCTCCCCCAATGCCACCACTGCACACATGTGCGAACCCCCAGCAGTCACGTTCGTCATCGTGGACAGTGGTGGTGCCACGGAGACAGTACCGGGTGTAGAGGCTGGGTACGTTTGAGGTTTTCTCAGTTTGATGCAATAGGCTATGCAAACATGACTTCAAGACACAGTCCTACCGCTGTCCACTCCACCCCCTCCTGACCGGATTGTTGACCTTAAGGTCCTCCTATATGGAAATTCTGTAGCGTCACCATCTGTGTGCTAGTTTCTCAGCTGTAAACCCAGAATACTAATAAGGTTGACCTACCCCCCAGTACTGGTGTGGGGATTGACTAATTAAGTCCAGTAAAATGTCTTGAAAAATGGACAATAGAACTCCCTGCCTATCTGTCAGAAGGAATTCACACTGTTCCCCGAGGCCTGACCCAGGGGTGGATGTCGCAGAACTTGTCACTCTGCTGGTATTTTGTTACGCTTGGACAAAGAGCTGGGGTAAAAGGGCAGCTTAAACCACACACCCAATATCATGCTCAGAGGAATTTCTGGGAATCGGTTTCCTGCTGGTAATTAACTGCTCTGAATCACTACCTTTCTTCCCTCAGGTTGGCTTTTTCTTGATTTCTGCTCCTCCGAGAAGTGGGTGTGCACTCATTCGGGTTTGGGAGAGGGACATGCCTCTGGCCCCAGGCTTATATTTCCCGGTGACAGTGACCTGAAGAAGGATTCCCTTCCAAGCTTCCTCTTCCATTCCCTCACCTAGTTCCCCATTTGGGCACAGATTTTGTTCTGAAGCCTGGAAAGCTCTCTGGGCTCTCTGCGCGCAAAATCACTCTGGGATGCTGTCTGATTAAAACACTGTGGTGGTTTCTGTGGAAACAGGTCCGTGCAAACATCTGGGCTTTCTGCACATGGTTTATCAGTCCATACATATCATTGCCAATAAGCTCTCTACAAATCTCTTAAAGTGTATTAGATGTGACAGGTTTCCTGAAGCTTGGACAGCAGGTCTAACTGCTGACGTTCCGAAAGGCCAATGGTATTCCTGGTCATCCCTGAAGCTCCTTTCGAGCAATTGTGATGAAGTTATTAAAAGACTGGACTTTCCTGCCCTGGCCAGTTTGGCTCAGTGGTTGGAGCATCGGCCGGCGGACCCAAGGGTCTCCGGTTCGATCCCGGGGAAGGGCTGGGTATTGCAGGTTCAATCCCCAGCCCTGCAGTGCAGGAGGCAACCAATCAGTGTGAGGGAGATACATTGATTGACGTGTCCCCCCACCCCACTTCCACTTTATCTAAGAATCGATGTAAAAATATCCTCGGGTGAGGATTAACAAACAAAAAAGACGACTTCCCTTTAAATCTCACATGATAGAGATAAAAATAACAACTACAATAAGGAATAAGTGAATTGGATCAGCAAAACATGTGTTATGTTATTTTAAATGGTAATTTAACTTTTAATTTAGATCAAAGGAAAAATATATAGCCTGAACACACTCATATACTTTATGGAGGAGTAGAAATTAATACAGTCTCTTTGGAGGATAATTTGGCAATATCCATGACCCTTTTATGCATACAAATTGTAATATACTTCTAGGAAGTTCTCCAACAAATATATGCTTGCAAATTTGCAAAAACACATATACTAGGCTATTCATTGATTCATAATAGCAAAAACCTGGAAACAATCTAAATATCAATTATTAAATCAATTATGATATCTCCTTACAGTGAAATATCATGTAACCATTTTATTTATTTTTTTTATCCTCACCCAAGGACATTTTTTCATTTTTTGTTCAGACAGAGTGGGAGGGAGAGAGAGGAAGAGAGAGAGAAAGAAACATCGACGTGAAAGGGACACATCGAGTGGCTGCCTCCCGCACGACCAACCAGGGCCGGGGACAAACTGCAACCGAAGTACATGCCCTTAGCGGGAACCGAACCCGGGTCTCTCTGGACCACAGGCCGACGCTCTAACCGCCAGGGCCAAACCGGCCAGGGCTCATGTAACCATTTTAAAAGAATGAAATAGATCTAGATATAATGATCAAGTAAAAAACAAACAAAAATAAGGTATAGATCATATGAAATAAGTGATATTATTTGAGATTTGTTGTTGTTGTTATTGTTGTTAACCCTCAACGAGGATATTTTTCCATTGATTTTTTTTAGATAGAGTGGCAGGGAGGAAGGGAGAGAGAGAAAGAAACATCAATGTGAGAGATACATCAATTGGTTGCCTCCCTAAAGACCCCGACTCGGGTGGAGATTGAACCTGCAACCCAGGTATGTGCTCTTGACTGGGAATCGAATCGGAGACCCTTCAGTCTGCTGGCCAGTGCTCTAACCACTGAGCAAACTGGCCAAGACTTACTTGAGATTTTAAAAGTAGGATTAAAAGACTTTTGTAAAGCGTTTATTTAAATATATTATATATAAAGAAGTATATATTTGTACATATATTAAAAATGTATTATGCATACATGCTTGAAAGTACATAGAAAAACATACAATGGTTGCTTTGAACTTCGGGTCAGGAGGGAGAAAGGCCAACTTTTCTCTATATCCCTTTGGTATAGTAATGCTTAATTCTCCCCCTCCCCCCACATTTTAAAAATAACTTCTTTCGCTGTTAATCCTCACCCAAGGGTATTTTTTTCCATTGATTTTCAGAGAGAGTGGAAGGCAGGGAGGGAGGGGGACAGAGAGAGAGAGAAGCATCGAAATGAGAGAGACACATCAGTTGGCTGCCTCCCTCACGAGGCCCTAAGGGATCACACCTGCAACCCAGGTACATGCCCTTGACTGGGAATCTAACCACCGACCCCTCTTGCCAGGGCAAAAAATAACTTAAAAAAAAAAAATGACCTTCCTTCCTTGGACAAGTCACTTAACTTTTGTAAACCTGTTTCCTTAATGGTATATGGGGGTAATAATAGCGGTGGATGACATTTAGCAAGTGATGATCATGGGTCCAACCTCTGAGCTCAGTGCTTTTTTTTAATCCTCACCCGAGGATATGTTTATTGAGAGAGAGAGAGAGAGAGAGAAACATCAATGTGAGAGAGACACATTGATCAGCTGACTCCCACATGCGCCCTGACTGGAATCGAACCTGAGCTTTTTGGTGTGTGGGATGATGCTCCAACTAACTGAGCCACCTGACCAGGGCTGTGCTACGTGCTTTTAGCATGGATTATTTTATCTAATCTCAAACCAACCCTGTCTAATAAGCATTATTGCTTTATTCCCATTTTATAGATGAGGAAAGAGACTTATATCAGCAAACTAATAAGTAGAGGGGCCAGAATTTGTCAGTTTCCAGGGTCCATGTACTTACAGGGGTGTGTTAGAAGTTAAAAGGAGCAGGGGAAGTATTTAGCAATGTCTGGCCCTCTGGAAGTGCTTAGGAAATGTTAGATGTTATTACCATTACTACTGATATTTCTTCTTTTCCAAGAAACTCTCCAGCCATTAAAAACATGCACCCATTGACAAAAAACAAGGTGGCTTTGTCCTGAAATCGCTGTTGAAATTAGCAGAGACATGGTCAAGAGTAATATACAGCCATAACTTGAGCTTGAACACGTGGAAGCCCCTCACATCTCTTCAGCCATGAAGAGAATTGCCTTGGGGGGTCATTAGGGAAAGCACTGTAGCAAGGTATTCTTTTCCCCCTTGGGATATGATGGTTTTGCTGCTATTAATAACAGATGTGGCCAGGCAATTACAGACTGGAGATGGGTAATCACATTTGGCATTTTAAAGCTTAATCTGATCACCTCTAGGGTCAAGGACTTAGTTTTCATAATGGTCAGAGTCTGTCTTGTGCCACCATTTATGGGCCGTAGTTCAAGCCTTAGAGGTCTGGAGCGTAGTTCACCTTTGTTCTGCAGTATTCATGTGCGCATGCAGGAGCAGGCATGCGTGTATATGTGTTTGCGTGTGTACGTGTGATTTATTTTTTGTGCATGTAAAAGCTGCTCCAGAGCTCAGCCTGGGGGGAGCCCTGTCCCCCTGGCTCCACTCGTTTACCTGATAAATGTTTCTTTTGAGAAAAGAGGAAGTCAAGAGGCCCTTGATTCTTTCACCTTTGCTACAATTCCTTTTGCAATGCCTAGGCTTTGGCTCACTTGGTAAATTAGGGCAGCCTCCCAATGTTTACTTCTTTGTCTCTCCCACACAACCGAGAGCTCCCTAAAGGCAGAAACTCTTGTTTCAGTCATTGAATTCTCAAAGTCTAGAAGAGTGTCTGGCATATAGTAGACACTCAATAAACACTGAAGTTTCCTTCCAGCTACAACATGGAAGTGTTCCACGAAATCATAATCTAGTTCATTGAGTTGATTCCAACGCATGCCCCAGATAACACCGGCTGTCTGTCAGCTCTCCTTTTCTCTGCCCACGGCTGAGAAACCTTCACGAACATTTCCACTGGGATGTAAGTAATATGTACAAAGGAGATCGTACTGAGATCTGCCACACTTTCCTCTTCTCTGGCAGTACTGAAAATGGTCTGGATGAGGAAGAAACTGAAAGTATGAATGTGAAGTGTCAGTGATCTGCTGGTTTGGTTATGCAGGCTGTGCCTGTCAATCACTCTCACCCATAACAGAGAACTGGCCGCCCACCGCACCTGTCACCAAGGCCTCTATACGCAGCTCCCTTTGGTGAGTAAGTTGGAGAGGCTACTAACCAACAATGTCTGAAAGCTTCAAGTCACACCACTCCAGATCCGACCGAAATGACCAAGGAGGACATTCTGGTGTTTTTGTTTGTTTTCACGTGCATTGGGCAGGACTCCTGGATGTACACAACATGAACAAATCTGCCCAATAGAAGCAGAAGAGGAATTTATTTTAAGAATTCCAGGTACCACTGAATAAGTAGAATACCAAAAGCTGGTTCCAGCACCACCAATTCCACCAACCCCACTGCTAAATACTACGTGCCTCTTAGGGACCCCACCACCAGGGAGAAGTTTGACTTGTCCCTTCATCTTTGCACTACCTGCTCAAGATCCAAAGTTCGAACAGGAGCGTCTGTTTGGCCAGCTGGGTCACACCCTCAGCCAAGCATCTGTCTCCACTGGGCTCCCAAAGTGGGAAAGAGGGTCCTAACTCTCACTCGGGATGGGGACCCAAATAGGAAGGAAGTCTGCATGCTGGTGAGCCACAGAAAATGACAAGTGCCCACTACATCACAGCTCAATAGTGTAGCCTCTGGATGCTTTGATAATACAGTTTATAGAGACGAGTAAAGCTCAGTCTCCACAGTCACAAGCCCAATGCCCTAAGTGGGGCAGACTCGTGACTGATGTACACAGGCTTGTTAGGAATTCTTGCTCTAAAGGATGAAAGAATCACCAATTAAAATTAAATTTTAATCAGTTAGCAGTTTCTTGCTACTTTACCCAAGGCAATTTTAGAAGTTGCCGGTGAGCACTGCAGGCTACCGGTATGTCATAACATTCTGCTGCCAGCCAGGACGAACCCAAGGGAACTTTTAACTCTTGATCAAGTTTCCATTCCCCTCCTATTCAGCCAGAAGTCCTCCCACCTAAAAGAAGAAAGATGACTCCAGGCCTTGTTCATTCTCAACCAAGTGCTTACTCTGGAAGTCCAGGGACACTGCCTCAGACCTTGGCCCCAGCTCCCTGCAGAAGGGCCTCCGGGGTGCGTGGCAGGATTCATGCTGGGAAGGAAAGCGTTTCTTAGCGAAGAGTGGTGATCCTCAAGGCAGCAAACAAGACCGAGGCCAGCAGAGGGGCAGGCCTGGCTGCAGTGGGCAGAAGCAGGGTATGGGTGGGTAAAGTGGAGGTCACACAACAAAAGGCATGCAAAGGGGCAGCAATTTCACTTCCAGCGATCTGTTCCACACATGTGCTTGTACAAGTGCATAACGACACAGGAATATTTACTAAAGCATTGTCGGCAACCACAAACACAAAAACTGGAAATAACCGTCCAAAATTAGTTCAATATATTACTGTATAATCACACGGAGGCATTATTATGCACCTATGTAAAAAGAAGTGACATTAGATGTGATATTGTCAATAAATTGAGAAATGCAAGTGGCAGAACAGTGTGTACAGTATGATTTTGTTTTTTAAGAAGGGAATATACAGGGAGGCTTGTGTATGAATAAAACATACTGGAAGGGTAGCTTGGGAACTGTTGGGAGTAGGGGGGGGCGGGCAAGGAAAGGCAGGCCTTTACTCTTCACTTTATATCCTTTTTCTGCTTGAATGTTTGTTTATCTTGAGGATACAGTCTATTTATAATTAAAATAACTTAAAATATTCTACAAGTGAAGCATAGTAGGAAAAGGAGTAAAACTGGTCATTAACAAGCAGGAGTCAGGGGTCAAAAGAAATTACTGTCCCGAATAAGACAGCTCACCTGAGCCTGTGGGCAGGCAGGCTCCTCTCATTGTGGAAAGCCTCTCTGCTTGCAGGCCCAAAGGGAGAACCATCACTGTACCTTTAACTCAGGAACACCTCAGAGCCAGGTCTGTGCTCCACTCAGGTGAGGTTCTACCTTCTGCCTCCTACCCAGGCCTTTGCTGGGCCTCACACCACACCCAGGCTCAGCAAGTGTCACAGAGGTAGGAGTGCTCCCTCCATCCCCCCTACCCCCCAAAAGTCAATTGTTATTAAAAGCATGGGACTAGAGTTGGGCCACTTGGTTTGCTGTCCTGTAATAATGGTTGTAATGGTTAAGAAGCTGACAGAAACCAGTTTGGAATTTAACTGAATTCTAGAGTAGAAAAAAGAAAGACCAGACTTTACTGATGACCCTAGGGAGATGATCTTCTTCTAAGTTACCAAAGGCAGCCCCAGAACAGTCTGTATTAAAGCCTGAATGACAAGAAGTGGGGAGAGGAATGGAGAGGAGCTTAGTGAAGGGCCCCAAAAGAGAAAAGGAGCTCTTCCTAACTTCCTATTGACACAGAGGTATTTTACCCCCACAAAATCCCGTAGCAATGCAGCCACAGGCGCCCCAAGGGAAGGACTGGGGCGCATTAGCCAAATCTGGTCTAAAGCCTCAGCTCTTCTTACCCACCACTTCCCACTGCCCCAAATCCTCCAGCTGAAGTTTTACCTCTTCTCCACACTTCTAAGCTTCTAAGAGCTAACTCCAATCCCTTCAGCAGGTGGGAAAGTAAAGGACTGAACCCCTCCCTTTCCCCCCCTGCCCCCTGACAAGGCATCTGTAAGGTCCTAATAGGAATGTCTGTGAGTCACAGACCCTTGAGATGTTATCTCTCTACTGCAGGGGATCTCCCAGTTCAGTCCCCTTGGGACAACAGTGTCTGGAGGAGGTCCTGGCTACTTGGGGCAGGTGGGGAGCCAAAGCGGGTAAAAACCACTCACATTTGGGCAGTGACCGCCAGTCTGACCTGGGCTGCAGGCCCCAGACCTCCTCATTTTCCTCCACGTTTCACTCAGATATACTGCTGACCTGTCTTCCATGTAACTACCAAGGCAAGAAGGCCTGTCCCAACTCCATCCCACCCCCTTATCCCCATCTCTGGGGAGGTCTGGCCCTTTCTGCAGCACTCGAGAAAGATCTTGCAGCGGGCTTCCCTAGGCAGGGGCCTTCCCCAGACCCCCGTAAGGGGAGGTTCCTTTGGACTGTCCCACAACAGCATGGGCTCAGCTCTGTCCTGGTTCTACTTGTCTTTTGAGGACACCCACCCGGCTGCTGCCTTCGGTCCGCCCTTGGCCAGGGGGACAGCAGTGCAGGCGAGACCGCGCCTCTTGGCTTGAAATGTGGCCACCCCAATCCCTTCCCCAGGCCTCGGTGGGTCCCTGACCGAGGAGCTCAGGAGCGGCTGAGACCCCGTCCCTTAGAGCGCACAAAGCCCTCGGCCCCGCGCTGTGAGACGGCGACACCGCAGAGGCCCAGGTGCAAGTGGCTCCGCGCGCTGCGCCCCGGCCACCGGGTGGGGTGGGGGTGGGGGCGCGCGCGGCAGCGCAGCCTGGGGCCGCGCTGGTTAGGTAGTTGGGGGACCGGAAGGATGGCGAGGAAGTAGGAGAGGGTTTCCTGAGATGAAAGATTACTTCCGTCCGCGCTCTGGCCTCTCTGGAGCCGGCTCGGCGGGGGCTGGGGAGCGGGCTGCGCGAGGCTGGGGGGCCGCGCCTTGCCACCTGCCGCGCCCGGGGCCACGGGACGCGCTCGGCCGGGTCTGGGGCTCACGCGGGGGCTCCTTGCAGGTGGGAGTCGAGAGCGCTTCCAAGAGCCCAAGCCATGGTGGCCAAACAGCGGATCCGGATGGCTAACGAGAAGCACAGCAAAAACATCACCCAGAGGGGGAACGTAGCCAAAACCCTGGTAAGGCGGCGGCGGCGCCGCGCGGGCCGAGCGGGCAGGGCCGGGAGCGGGCGGGGCGGGGAGCGGGCGGGGCGGGGCGGCGGCAGGGCCGGGAGCGGGCGGGCGGGGCGGGGCGGGGCGGCGGCAGGGCCCGGAGCGGGCGGGGCGGGGCGGCGGCAGGGCCCGGAGTGGGCGGGGCGGGGCGGCGGCGGGGCCCGGCCTCCCGGCTCCGCGCCGGCCTCCCAGCTCCGCGCCGGCCCGCCCCGCCCGCGGCCCGCACAGTGGGCTCCCGGAGCTCGGCCGAGGGCGGCGGACTCCGCGGTGCGCTCGCGGGCGGGGAGGGCCCTGGTTGGTCGTGACCCCTCTGGGAGTGGCTGCTGGGGCTCCCACGGAGGCGAGGAAGAGCCTCCCCAGGAGCGAATTGGGCCTTTGTCTCTGGGAGAGACGGAAAGCACATAGTTACAGACTGCTAAGGAAACTGCTTAACACAGGGTCCTGAACCTACTAGGTGCTAGAACGTTTGTTCAATTAGTGACGAATGAATGAATGAATGAATGAATGAATGAATGAATGAATGAATGAATGCCATTTATCATCTCCCCCTCCCAGGCTTCACCCCCTGCCCGCCATACCCAACAGACACACACCATGATCAAGTTTTCCTTGCAGCCCCTTTGTAGTGGTCTCCCTGTGTACGCTGGAAGAGCAGAATGAGATGCAGACCCAGATTTCCCTCCATCCTCCTATTTTGCCTTTTCTCCAGGGAGGCCTCTCACCACTGGGCTAAAGTTTAAATGCAACTTTCCTGTTGTTCACCCTGTGCATTCAGGCTCCTTCTGATGGTGTGATCCAGAACTTTAGAGACTAGTTCATTGCCAGGCATCCTGTGCCCCCAAAACTGTGTATTAAAGCTTTATGATGACTTTTAAGTAAAATCTGTGCCTTATGCACAAAGTTTTTTGTGGGTCTTTTTGTTTTGTTTTGTTTTTTTAGCAATGCAAATTATCTTCAACAGAAAATGCCAGGCCTATGATTTTGGACATTCAGAGACATGCCTCGGATGAGTTTTGGGGCGGTGGGAGTCTGTATGTCTGTGAGTAAAAGCACATGGAATCTATTATTCCAGGCACTTAAGTGGAAGTCCAACTGAAGCTTGGGATTTGGCTGGAAAAGCTTGCAGACTTGATGAGACAATTCCTTTTAGCCAAAGAAATGATGGATCTACAATCATTACACCAGAATCCTTGCAAAACCAAGCAGTACTATGGCAGAGAAACCTTAGGATCAAACTCAGCTGTACTCAGGGCTTTATGCACAGCTCCAGGCTGAAGTCATGCTTGAAATCCTCTCACTGGGGAGTTAGATCATTTAGTTATGATTGGCCAGCAAAATGCCAATGTGCCATTGAATTGGAACCATTATTCAAATAGATCTATGTTTCCCCTATTTATTTTTACTCATTAAAAAAAAAAAAACTTGCTGTTCAAATTAACATTGACAAACAATTTTTAATTGATGTTAAAGCATTCAGGATTTTATATCCCTAGGATATCCATTCTTCCTAGGATATCATACAGACTAGCTGATGTACTGAATAATCTCTAGTTGTGTGGTTCTTTTTAATAAACCAGGATTCAGTTGTTAACTGAACTCAGTTGACAACTTACCTGACTGTAAAAGTAACAACAAAACAAACAAAATTTGCAGAGCTGTTTTATTCGTTAGGCTTGGTTAACTCAGTGTCTGCCACTTCTAGCTTTTCAAGACCACTAGAAAATGTTTGGGACCTGAAACAAAATGTATTGGTTCCCAAATAAGAAAGAAAATGGGGGAAAAAATTGGAGAAAAATCTGTTTAAATATGTAGAAAATGTAGTCACCTGCAGTTCGACTCAATTCAACTTTCAGAGCTGCATTCAAGTTATGATTAATCTATGGTATGAGCGCATTTTAATAGGTTCCAATATACCATGGAGTAGGCCCTTCAAAAGTGCCTGGCACCTGTGAGGGTTTTTAAATGGCCCTACTAAATTTGTAATGAAAGTTTTCCAAACCAAGCCACAATGTATATTTCTTTTCCTTTGGTTAGAAGGGCTTTTTGGTTAACTTTATTATAAATGGATCAACATCCAAAGAAAAAAATTAAATTCTCTTTTAATAAGCAACACTTAAATCCTAAGTTTTATTTTCCTAATTACAGGCCAAGCATGATTATACTTTGAAAGAATGAATTTGCAAGGGATAACTTGTTCAGGTAAAAGTCAATAAATGCAGACAGATGAACAGATTCTAACTGAAAACTCAGACTGATCATTCAGAAATAAAGCCCTTTGATTGTGTGCAGATGCTCCATTATTTCATTATTAGTTAATAGCTATGAAGTGAATCAATATTATTCTCCCAGATAGCAGTAAGCCAAGAAACAGAGAATTGGAATAATCATTTCATGATTATACAGTAGTAACTTCTTCGGAATGAAGAGGGAATTTAAATTTCAGAGTTCTGGGTTACCCTGCTGTTATCACAGGGAAAGCCATCCCCTGACGTTTTAGAGCCTCGGGAAATGGTAAAACTCCTATTTGAAATGAACCATGTCATTTGCAGGATTCCACTGCTTTTCTTACTTTTCCCAGCAGTAGATTCAGGGTTAGGTGAATTGTCCCAGTGGGATTGTGCTGGGTCCCACTTCCACACACAAAAAAAAGTAACTTGAAGCTCTCAAAAGGGATGTGTTGGTATTAGATCACCCAGGTATTCCTGTGCTCTGAAAGTCCCCCAAATAATATTGATTCACTGGGAAATGTCATCAAAAAGGTTTCAGCTCCAAGTTCTGCATGTTAATAATTTGTGTTTTTCTGCAAAGGAAAAATAAAGCACTTCCTTTGGTATCTGCCTAGACCAATAATTCATTTACAGGCGTCTGAATTCACTTGTTGGCTTTGCTGGAGATGGAACAAAATGAATTTTTATGTAACATTAGCAGGATGACAGTAAGAGAATTGGTTTGTGGTCAGCTATGACAAGGTGTTAGAAAGTTGGTAAAAGAGAGTGGGGTAAAGTCACACTCTGTTCAGGTAACTTTATTTAATATCTCTACTATTTACTTGATCTGACCTTGACCTGGTCTTAAGTGCCAAAGAATGGCACGATAAAAGCACTGGTTAAAGTTACCTTATGCAGTTATTTAAGACTGATTTTGTCCTTGTCTAGTCAAGGGCAACCACCTCTTTCCTTGCAGCGTGATTGGCCCTCATACAAGAGCTGTGGTAAATATACCCTTGTCAAGAACAGAGAGGTGAATGGTTTTAATCCTTAGTCAGAGTCTCCCTGCCTCTGACGCTTTAATCCATACTCCTCTAGTAAGAAAAATGAGGGCTAACCCTACTGCCAATTAGGAAGTACAATAAAAAAGACAATATCCTTCCTTGATCCTGTCTTTATTCTACCTGACTTAAAAAATCATGTTTAATGAAGCTTGTATGCTTATTCATTCTTCAGTGAACATTTATTGAACATCTACTATGTTTAAGTTCTGTATTAGGCATTGTTATATGTTGATACATTAGAAAGAAAGTGCCTGCCCTGTGGGGACTACTGTCTAGTGGAGAGCAGGACGTTAAACATAGTATCATGAGAATACACAGAGATACAAACTGCGATAAATATCAAGAAAAAATGCAAGTCTATAAACATGACAAGCGAGCCCTACTGAGACAGAGGAGAGAAGGCTCTCTAAGCGTGTTAACAGGTAAGCCGGGAGCCAAAGAATCATTCCCTTATCTATAATAAAATGAGTTCTTTAACTTATATCCTATTTTTGGCTCACACTACTAAGCAAATAGTGAGTTCTAGAATTTTTTGCACTCTACCTTCCCACTTTTTATTTGAGAAATTCACTGGTTTTTTAGATGCCTTTCAGAAAATTTTGTTTTTCTATCATTTGATTTGATTTTTAAGAACCAAGCCCTACCTGCAAATAGACCCAAAGGGTTTGCAGAGGGACGTTCTCATTACATCTGTGCTTTTGGTGTGAGTAGAACAAGAGGGGTGTGGGGCTGGACTGGTGCAGGTACAACAGTAGTCCCCCTCCGCTTCCCAGGGAATGCACACATTTCTCCAGCGTGTAAGCTTCACGGAGATGTAGGAACGTGATTACAAAATGCTGCTTCCCTCACGTCTGTTCACAATTGCTGTGGTGCTTCTGCGATTCCAGGTTTCACTGCACTGCCCTCCCAAATTTTTTGGCACATAGGAGGTTCTGAGAACATGGCTGTGCTCTGTGACCTGACTTAGAATTCACAGATGTGAGAGTCACAATGAACCTGTCCGTGGAAAACACCCAGGCTCTGCAATGAGGCTGAGCTCAGTCGGAATCCCAGCTCTTGCTCAAGTGAACGAATGTGGGCTTCAGTTCTGAACTGCAGAGCGGAGCTCACGGAGGTGTGAGTGCTCGAAGTAGTGGGGTAGACTTCTCAGTAGTCTCTGGCACAGAGTGGGCTTTCAACGAACGGAAGCAGTTTTTAGCAACATCATTTTTGGCTCCCAAATCACTGTATTAGTTTTGTGCATCTATATCCTGTCCCCAGAACATTTAAGACCACCAAGTTCATTGAGTTACAGGGATGTAAGTCGGCTACTGATGAATTTTTTTAAACCTATCTTGATCCTTTGCAATTGACTTTATTCATCTGTATCTGCCCACGGGGCACTGAGACCGAGTCTGTCTTCTTCACAGTGGCGGTCCCTGCCCCTAGCACAGTGACTAGTAGTACTCAGCACATATTTCCTGAATTAATGAACCTAATCTCACTTTCTCCCATTCTCTTTTAGAGGCCGCAAGAAGAGAAATATCCTGTGGGACCATGGCTGTTGGCACTGTTCGTTTTTGTTGTCTGTGGCTCAGGTATGGGTTTTTCACTGACCTTCTGTCCCACGTTCTCTTCTGTCCTTCAAAAGCACATGTTTTATTCACAAGGTAAATAGACAAAAAATATATTAGTCTGAGATACAAGTTAATCTCTGCCCGAGGCCTTAATCTTAATGGCCTTAATCTTTCATTGAATTTCTATTCCAGCAGACCAAATATGAGTAGAGATAGAAATGATAGGCTATCAATCTATAATCATAAAACGATTACGCCAAGCAATTAAAAGGTTTAGAGTTCAGTTCAACCTTTCTGTGAAGACAGTGTAAAAGCATTTTCAACAGAAGGTGCAGCTCCTGACGGACCATGATGAAGCCACATTCCAGAGAGAGGGAGAGGCTTCTGCCTGAAAGGAAGCTCTACGGTGCTTCTACGTAGAACTGAGCCTTTGACCCGGGCCTCAAGGTGCAGTCACCTCATGCTGGAAGGTGACAAGCTCAGAGAGCTTTCCTTACACTGACATGCAAACACACACATACAAAGAGGAGACCTGAGTGAAAGGATCGTGCAGTCATTCCTAGTTGAATTCTGCTGTTGGGGGTCTTGACATAATTCCTGGTCCCCAGGGGTTGGGTCTCTGAAGTATTGGTGAGTGGAGGTTACTTCCAACAATAAGGTAGGCTGTCAGAGGGTCCCATTTCCATCACCTCACTACTGCTGAGGGCAGGGAAGGCCAGGAGTCCACATTTTCTTGAAAAAGACCTAGGCCTTCCACGAAGACGTCATTATGCCCCAATGGCAAGAGACAGCCTCTGAGCTTCAAGAAACTACTCTGCCAAGGAAACAAAAGCTTTTAGGAGGAAGGAAGAATCCAAAGGACTTGGCATGATTGTTGCTTGAGGCCCACATATTTTAAAGATGATTTGGCATTCCAAGATGATATCTACTCAGAGAAATGAAACTGTACCCCATTTCCGAAGCTGTGTCCTCGAAGGGATTCTTTTGCCCAAGACGGAGATTCCTCATCTCTAACAGTTTACCTGTTCTCTGCTGGGACACTTCTGAGGGTGGAGGGCTCACTTCTTCAAAAACCCACCCCATTTCTATACGGGTCTAATTTTATTAGAAATGTCTCCTCTCTTTTGAACTACACTGTGCTATCTTCTCAGTAATTCAGGTGTAGACTCCTAGAGTCAAACAACAGGACTCATTCTCTTCTGAACATTTTCAATCTTTGGATGTTTCAAAGATGACAGCCTAGTGGTTCCTTCTGCTAGGGAAACTTCCCTAATTCTCAACTCAGCCTCATAAGATGTGGTGTCTAGATACACACCATGACCCTCTTAAAGAGAAGCATTCACAACTGCAGAAATTGTCTAGAAGTGGTTATGAATGCTACAGAGGCAGTAGAATTGTCACTGCCCTTGACCTCAGGGCTCCGCTCCTACTAAATAACCCAACTTGCAGTTTATTCTGAACAGTCACAGCGAGCTAATGGCCATCCAGGCACCACTGAGATCTTTACATCAACTTCCTGCCAGCTTCAGAAGCAGCTACCTAATCCCATCCAAACGTGTCCCCTCTCCCATCACACATTGTTTTATTTTATTCATGGCCCTCATCAACATTTGAAATTATTTTGTTTGCTTATTATCCATTTCCCTCTGCTAGGATATAAACTCAAGGGAGGCACTGTTGTTGGTTTTTTTCCACTAAATTTGTAGGTCCTACCACATAGTATTTAGGATATTGTGAGTGCTCAGTATGGTTGGTTGGATGGATGGATGGATGGATGGATGGATGGATGGATGGATGGATGAGTAAAGCCATATATTCCACATACTGTAGACATCCAATTGACTTTATTGAGACCTAACATAAAGCTTCATGAATATTTCTGTTAAAATTTTATTGTTGGTTTGAGTTGCCTTTCTACAGAGTAGCTGTAAAGTCTGGAAACACAGAACATGCATAATAAATGGCTTACCGATAATACAGTATAATGTACAATATGGCCAGTGACCTTACATGACGTATGCAATGCATTGCCCTCGTTAGTGATGCACAGTTCAGAGCACTGTGCAAAACTGCAGTGACTTCGGTGCATTGATGCAGCCTTTCATCGGGGCCTGCACATGCATCTGTGATGCATTACCTCAGACGATCTGTCTAATTTTCACTCCAAACAAACTGTGCCTCAGCATGCCCCAGAAAAATAAAAAATCAATCCGTATAAAAAAGTTGTCTACGTTTTCAGGTTTTATGGCCAGCCCGTGGATTGTTAGATCTTGAACCTTGAACCTTTTATCTAATTATCTTTCTTTCCCAGCTTTATAGTCTCTGACAGTATATTATTTCTCCAAGTCTCTGATAAAAGTCTAGACTTGGAATAGCCCCTGGAACACAATTAGAGGCACCTCCCTTCAGGTTGACTTTGAACCTCTCAGCAGAACTCATGCAAGCAATCGTCATGTCTTGAGGGTCCCCCATGTGCCTGGCACTGTGCTGGGCTTTGAAACTGCAGCTGCCTCCAGAACCTGCAGGCACTGGAGGAGGAAGATAAGGAAGCTGCTCTTGGAACCCAGGGAAAGAGGGCTGTAATAGCAGAGTGCCCAGAGCACCCAGAGTGCCCAGAGCGCCCAGAGTGCCCAGAGCACAAATAGACTGTCTTAGTCCGTTCAGCTGCTATAACAAAATACCACAGCCTGAGTGGCTTATAAACAGCAGGAATGTATTGCTCACAGTTCTGGAGTTAGGAGGTCAGAGTTGTGTGTTGGCATGATCAAGAGAGGGCCCTTTTCCTGGTCACAGATTTCTCCTTGTTTCTTCATATGGTATCCTTATGTAGCAGAAGGGGGTAGGGAACCCTCTGGGGGTCTCTTTTTTAAAAACACTCATCCCATCTGGCTAGTGTGGCTCAGTGGTTGAGCATCCACCCCTGCACCAAGAGGTCGCCAGTTCGATTCCCGGTCAGGACACGTGCCCAGGTTGTGGGCCCAATCCCCAGTGGGGGGTTGCAGGAGGCAGCCAATCGATGTTCTCTCTCATCGGTGTTTCTATCTCTCTCTCCCTCTCATTTCCTCTCTCTGTAAAATCAATAAAGGAAACATTTAAAAAAAATAAAAATAAAAGCACTCATCTCATTCATGAGGCCTCATGACCTAATCACCTCCCAAAGGCCTTCTACCATCATCGTATTAGGGATTTCAACATGTGAATTTGGGAGAACACAATCAATCAGACTTGCAGGAACTTCTGAATTATACTGGGCAGGAGAGGAAGTTTCCCAGAGGAGGTGCAGTTTGAGCCGAGTTTTGAAGAACAAACAGCCAGGAAGGAACATTGAAGGAACATTGTGTGACAAAGGCAGAGGCTTGAGATAGGCCACGGGCTTGGGAATGGCCAACACCCAGCCCTGGGGACCTGTGAGGCCAGGCACGATGCAGCCCTCCCCAGGCGGTGCCCCTAGCGGGGAGCGGAGAGGAGCCAATGGAGTTATCTGGTCTGGCTTGTTTTTCTCAAACCTGTGCTAGTTCTCAGGTTTTACCCTTTGCAAAGGACTTTAAAAAAATCTTCTCTAAATTACATTTTTTAAAAATGATTTTAAATATTTTTTCTTTATTGATTTTAGAGAGAGAGGGAGAGAGAGATAGAAACATGGGTGAGAGAGAACATCGACTGGCCGCCTCCTGCATGCCCCCCACTGGGGATTTGGCCCACAACCTGGGCACGTACCCTGACTGGGAATCGAACTGGCGACCTCTTGGTGCATGGGTCGACACTCAACCACTGAGCCACACTGGCCGGGCTCTAAATTACATTTTAATTAAAATGTTGCCGGGCTTGTTGGTCCATACGGCAGGAACTGTACCCACAGTCATTTGGAACCTCCCAGGCTCCAGGAGTGATCTGTGGGATCGAGCACACTGGCTCTGTTACCCCATCTGTCCAGGGGCCTGGACGGCAGACTGCAGGGCCTGGAGACTTGCAGGGACAGTGGAGAAGAAAACACAACCCTCCCTGGCATGCCAGGTCCCCCTGCCTTCGTGTCCAGCGCTCTGCTAGCGATGCTTCTTCACTGACCATTCTGCTTTTTTGGAGAGCAATAAATCAAGTGGGAGTTGGGTCATCTGACTTTCTCTATCCTGTTTACAAGCTGCCAGGATCCCTAAGTACTGAGCCTCATCCCGTTTTTAATCATAACTAAGAATAATCCACTACCACCACCTTTTTGTTTTGCCAACTTTAGCATTTTTTTCTGCAAGCCTCAGCTCAAGTTGGGCACTGTTCTCTCAGAAATGTGTCACTCTCCTCAGTATGTCCTTGGTTCTGTGCCCTTCCTTCTATCTTTGTACGTGTCCTTTTCTAAACCACACAGGTCATGAAAAACATAACAGCGCCTTAGATGTGTCCCCATTGCCACCTCTCTGGGATCAGTCTCCATTCAGTTCGTTTTGCACAGCCCTCGAACTTGAGTTTCTCCCTTTTTAGGATCGCAGGCCATGAGCTCCCACCTGTCTTTTGTCTGCATTTAAGAAAATGTGATTTCCTCAAGCCTAGCCATTGCGTTTCTCAGTTCCTCTGCTTCATGTAACCAGCCTTCTTGGTGCTAGGATCGCTGAAGCCCCTTATCACTGTTCCCTGTCGCCTCTATCCCAGTCCTGTGATCCAAAGTGGGAGGGCCCACGGCCCCTGATGGCCGACCGTCCGTCTGAGCCGCGCACACCCTTACTGCTGCTCTTGCCTGTCCCACTCACACCGGACGCTGCGCAGTTTCCTGTAGGGTTTCCACCCTGCAGACACGCACCCGTCCTGTCCTCGGGTCCCTCCTTGAACAACATACCTGCACGCCAGGCTGAAGTTCATCTCACCGCGTCCCAGTGACACCTCTGAGGCCATTTGCCTGTCTGAGTTCATGTCGTTGGTTATTGCTACATTTTTATACAAACAGGAAAACTGTGAGATCTTCTAATATTATTGAAGATGCTGGTCATTGATCTGATTCTTGACAGATTCACTTGCTCTCACTCATGAACCCCCATTTCTAACTGATGATTAGCTGGTCAAAGTGCTCTCTTTAGAAGTGAGTCAGTAGGGTAAGTAAATGATCAACTGGCAAGGAATAAGGAATACACATCTTACCTGTTGTCCTAGCTGTACTCTGGGGAAGAACTGAGGCTGGTAAAATGTTGGCATTGAGCCCTGACCGGTTTGCTCAGTGGTTAGAGCATTGGCCTGAGGACCAAGGGGTTGTGGGTTCAATTCCTTGTCAAGGGCACGTACCTGGCTTGCAGGTTGGATCCCCAGTTCTGGTCGGGGTCGTGCAGGAGGCAACCAATCGATGTGTCTCTCTCACATTGAGGTTTCTCTCTGTGTCTCTTCTTCCCTCCCTTCCATTCTATCTAGAAATCATGGGAAAATATCCTTGGGTGAGGACTAAAAAAAAAAAAATGTTGGCGTCAAAGTACATGCTCACTTCTTGGCCACCCTTACTCCACTTGATGGGAAAAACAAGTTAACAAACCTCCAAGAGGTTACAGGGTCCCTTTGTCACAGGAGCCATGTGTCACAGCACACTGCCACCCCGGCCTCTCAGTCTCCTCCATATGACCTTCATCCGCCTCGTGCCTACGTGCTGATAAGAGCAAGGTAATGAAAGGGAAGGGAGAGAAGCTGGAGAGCAGCGGGTACGGGAGCAAGGCGCCCGGAGACCCCTGGCCCAAACGTGCACCCAGGGAACGCGCAGCCCCTCACACCCGCTGTGCGGCGGCCGGTCCGAGGCCGGCCCTGATCTCTCACGGTTCCCTGCTGGGGCAGCTGAAGGAGGTTCATCTAAAGCCGCCCCTCTCCAGCAGTAAGTAAATTTCCACGTTCCAGGATTGCAAACGGTCTCTTAGGCAAGACGCTCCTTTGAAACCTGACCAACTGGGGCCTCAGAGGGGAGGACAGTTATGGAATCTGCCAGCAGCCGTGGGTTCAAAGCCTAGATGTGCTATTTATCCGCTGAATAACCTTGGACAGTTAGTTACTCTCTCTGTATTGATTTCCTGACCAATCACACAGGGATGAGGAGCCCCCCACAGGTGGTGCCGGCATGGAATGGTTCCAAGGGTGTAAGCACTGGTCCCCAACAAGCCTGCCCGGCAGCTGCAGTCACCAGCACCCTGCCCCAGAGTCCTCGGCTGGGACTGCGGTGCATGGGGGGCTCAGGCTTCCAGTCGCCTCCCTCCCAGCTGGCTGTCACTGGCAGGCTCAGCCATCACGTTTTTTCTGGATGGTTCGGAAAGCATCAGGACCTGCCTCTTCACTCCAAGGATGAGTGAGCAGTTTCAGTGGTAACACTCGGGTACATGAGACTATCTTCCCCTGATAAAGTATCAAGTTCTGTCAGACCTCCCCACGGCAAGGAAAAGGAGGCACCCACCCACCGGCAGACTCCAATCAATGAACAGGGGTTTGTACTTCCAGTTGAATATCAGAAGTGAAATGTCACTTTCACTTCCTTAACACAACCCACGTCCACCACTGTTTTGCTATAAAAGTTATCTTTGTGAGATAAGCAACGCTTTGGGAACCCTGTGTTCTTCTGAGACACAATACTATCCCAAGAGGACACCTCAGAGCCATCATGCTTTGTTTTGCTCAGTAACCAGCTTTATTGTTATTGATATTATACACTTTCCGTCAGAAATCTAAGACCTGCTTCTCAAATACCTGTTACGGGCCCCCTCCGGTGATTATAGGCGAGAAAACTTTCTAGTCCAAGTCCTGCCCTGGGACTCGGTGCTGCTGGAACCTCTTCAACCCCTAGCATCTGTCTTCACTCGGTCCCAGAGCCACACTGAAGCCCAGAGGGTAAACACTCCCTTTTATTTTTTTTTTATTAATTAATTTATTTTTGTTACAGATGTTTCTCCTTTTCCCCCCCAGACACCCTCCTCCCCATCCCCCTACACCCCCTGCCCCCCTCCTCTGAGGTTTCTCAGCCTGAACCGTACTCCTTTCTATGTCTCTGGGTCTATTTTGTTCATCAGCTTTTTCTGTTCGTTATATTCCACAAATAAGTGAGATCATGTGGTATTTGTCTTTCTCTGACTGGCTTGTTTCGCTCAGCATAATATCTCCAGGTCCCTCCATGTCGTCTCAAAGGGTAAGAGATCTTTCTTTCTTACAGCTGCATAGTGTTCCATGGAAACACCCCCTTTTAATAAAAACGTTATCTTCTGTTTCTGCAGGCAAGGGGCCCTCTCTCCAGGTGAGCAGCTCATCCCAGCTCTCTCCATCCCTGGTTTCAAAACCTGCCCTTTGAATAGCTTCTGAAGAGTTCTTGCTTTATCTTGAGACTCAGAGACAAGCGTTACCCGGCGTGTCTGTCTGGGACAGCAAAGATGCTGTCACACAGATCTGCGACTCCTATCTTCACGAGACACTCGCAGGCAGGACGCGCCTCCCCAGACCATCAATGACACTAGCCACCACCGCGCCCAGAGCCCCTGCCCCTGCGTTTCCCCCCTTTACCCTCGGCTCTTTGAAAAGCCTAGGGAGAAAGAGGCTGAGGCCACACCAGAGCTCTGGGGGAAGTGTGCTGCGGCTGAGTACACGTCTGTCGGGAACATGGTCCTAACAGCGGGGTCCCAGAGGGTGCCATCCCTGGTCTAACCTTTTTATAACGTAAGTGCCAAGTGTGCACAGGACAGCTGTCTTCAGCATTTTCAACTTCCTCTTCAACTAGAATGCCTCCTGGACTCGATGAAATTAGGTCCTTAACATCGTAGTTGTTCAGTTGGACGTTTTGTCCATGTTTCTTGTGACCCTGTAGTATTATTTACCTTTTCCGAGCCCTGGCGTGATGCTGTGCAGTCCAAGCCGCAGTCTCGGCACTCTGCAGTGTGGGTGTATCTCTCTCCCTTCTCCCCTCACTGAGTATCCGCTGGGATCGGTGGACTCACCGCTCCGTCCCCATCATCCTTCGATTCTGATGGGAACTCTGGCGTGCCAGCCCAGCCCCAGGCCCTCCCTCGGACTGCTTCCCCCTCATGTAGTCCTGATTTCAATTCTATTTCTGTCTCTAGCCAATCTTGATATTCACTTCCTAATTAGTGACTGTGAGAGTTTCAGTGGTTGCCAAGGCCTGGGTATTCTCGAAACGGAGGAGCTTACATCCACCATCGAAGGGAAACCTAGGGTAACAGGCTTAACTAGTGACTGTTACTTTATTCATAATTTTCTATATTTTCCCATTTTATCAATGAGCATATATAACTTGCATATTCGGGGGGGAGTATGATTTAAGAACAAAACATCTGGACTAGTAGTTTGTGGCCTTTTCCGTTTTTTGTTTTTTTTTTGTTTTTTTTTTAAACAGCAGAACTCTGTTCCTGAACTCAGATCTGAGAGGGAAACAATAAAGCAGCTGTTCTGGTTGAAGTGAGATCTGTGTGTATGTGTTAGTGCCTGTCTGTGTATGTGTCTGGGTGTGTATGTTGTGTGTTTCTGTGTGTGTGTGTGTGTGTGTGTGTGTGTGTATGGGGGTACCTCCTGTGTTGCTGGATATTCTGATTTTTTTCATCCCCAGAAGGGAATATCCAGCTGGGCCCCCTTTGCCCATCAGCTAGGACATTGTGTCCGGCCCGAGCTAGCCTCTGCTGTACAGCGTTCCTGCCTTTCAGCCCGGAGCCCGATGGTTTATTTGGCACCATCAGCTGTGGGTAGCTGCGTGTTTCTGAGCAGGAACACTCCTTCCGTGTCAGTTCACACTGTCCTCTTCTCGGCATCCTCCAGCGACTCTACCCACGGGGCAGGCGGGGGTGGGGGGCGGGAGAGGGGCGGTAATGGCACAGACAGGTCCGTGTTTCAGGACAGCCTATTCAGAAGAGATATCAAAAAGTGCTTCCCTGAGATGTTCCTGGATGGGCCTGAACGTCTTCCGTTCTCTCAGCCTCACGTTTCCGGACCCCACCTGTCTCCCCTGACACGTGCGCTAAGGGCCTCTCCATTTCTGGAGGCTAACGCCCACCTTCCTAGACGCAGCCTCCCGGGGGCTGGAGGTCTTGGGGAAGGACGGCGTGGAGGAGGGGAAGGACTGAATCACGTGTGTGCCAGCTCCAGAGCCGCCGCCAGGGTCTGAAACCGGCTCTGCCACCCGCAGCTGTGTGGCCTGTTCAGGGGACTCGTGCCCACTGAGCCTCAGTTCTCCCACTCTTAGAGGGGGTAGTACTGGCTCCTGACCCCAGGACCCTCGTGAAAACGAACCCTGAGGGTTACTGCATGCCCAGTGTTCAGTGGAGTCATGGCAATAGCTTTATTTGTTTATTTATTTTAATCCTCACCCGAGGACATTTTTGCATTTATCTTCAGATAGAGCGGGAGGGAGAAAGGGGGGAAGAGAGAGAGAAACATCGATGTGAGAGAGACACATCGAGTGGTTGCCACCCACACGATCCCAACCGGGGCTGGGGACAAACCGCAACCGAGGTACGTGCCCTTAGCGGGAACCGAACCCTGGACTCTCTTGTCCGCGGGCCGACGCTCTAACCGCTGAGCCAAGCCGGCCAGGTGGCAATAGCTTTATAAATGTTTGTTGCTATTGTCATTAGGTTGATGGCCCTTACACACACTGTCTTCCCAGCTCTTGATCTCCTCGGCAAGGTTCTGACCAAGATTCTGAATGCTTACAAGGAAAGAAAGATGCCATTTTGAGCTTCCCGGTGACTTTGCTGTGATGATGGGAACACCCGCAGTGGTGGAGCATGGCTGGGACCCAAGGCAGCTGCGTGAGCTCCAGCTCGCCCCTGGCAGGTGGACGGCAGGGTGTGCCAACCAGAGGCCGCTGGTGTCATCTCTGCAGGAGCAGCTGGAGCCTCTTCTCTGTTTCTAGAAAGAACTCTTTAACTAGAGCATGGGGGTGAGCGGGGTCTGTTCACACAACTGTGTTGGCTGCCATTTCTTGAGTACTTATTATAAGGCCAGGCCCCACGCATAGTTTCTCTTCTAGGCACATGATCCCTATAGAGAAGCTGGGGTACTCATTTTCCAGATCATGAACCTGAGGCTCACAGGGGAAATCAGCCAGCACCCCATGCTACAAAGTAGGACAGCTAGCACCCAAACCTAACTCCAGAGCCCATGGCTTTCTGTCACCCTGAGGTAGGTCCTTCTCTCTTGCCATGTCCCCAGAAGTCCTGGAGCAGGTCACACCAACTTTAGGCCCTGAGCATATGACTGTGTCTTGAAACAAACTCCTGTTGAGACATCTCCTACTTTCCCTGCCAGAAAAGGTGATTGTCCAGAGATTCCAGATGGGCAGCCATCTGGGTCTGCTCCCAGACGGATACGCCTTTACCAAGTCATGGCTGCTTTTGGACTGGGCCACCAGGCGTCCGTCGCCTTACCTTTTTCTGGACACGTGCTCCAGGACAGATTTGAATTCACCATGTTTGCAGGTCGACCACTAAACACTGGCCTTTGCTGGAGACCACCGGAACATTCCTGGACTTGTGACATCCAGAGGGAGTCTCTTTCCTGAGACTGGCAAGTATGATGTTTGAGGACCAGAGCCGCCCAGAGAGCCCTTCTCTTTCACCGCAGAGGAGAGACGGAAGACACGCATCTACTCGGGAACGCCCGCCTCGAGATCTGAGATGGACAATCTGGAAACGCTCTCATCAGCCACTGGCTCCTGCAAGGTGACTTGTGGTCTCTCTTGTCATGTGCCACCCTCTGCCCTATGCCCGTGGAGCATTTGGGTTTGTGTGTGGTCTCCTTCTCCGAAGAGTGTTTCTGCTGTCTGCCATTTCAATATGGAGACAGGGCATCAACTTCTTTGCCAATAATATTCCTTCTTTTAACAGTGTCTTCCTGCCTTTACCTGTCCCTGA
The DNA here is from genome assembly GCA_030848825.1 of Tadarida brasiliensis. NCBI lineage: Eukaryota > Metazoa > Chordata > Mammalia > Chiroptera > Molossidae > Tadarida > Tadarida brasiliensis. The sequence continues at coordinate 85,813,157 of CM061266.1, forward strand.
CATCTCTCTCTCTTTTCCCTCTTCTCCGTCTCAGAAGATGCCAGGAAATGCTACCAGAAAATGGTGCTTTGCTTTTGACTTTCTTTGTGCTGATTCTTTAGAGAGCTTAATGACCCACCTTTGCAAAGTCTCGTCTCCTAACATTTCTACTTGTCTCTCACAAGGTTCATACTTTTATTACCAGCAATTTTTTATTTTTTTTAATGAAAAATGATCAAGTTGTGTGATTTCTAGAGTTGTCTTATGCTCCTAAAGGATATTCCTCTGGCCTGTCTTAATCTCTCTTATCAGGAGCCCCATTGATCTCTCTTATCAAGTATTTATTTTCTAAAAAAGTGGCTTTCTGAAGTCTACTGTGGTCTGACAGGACAGCTTTCTGGCAGTCTCCTATTGTCCAGCTTCCTGACAATGTCCTAGAGGACCCACTTCCATCAACCCTATGTCCTCTGGCACTCCCAGTTAGCCAGGGGCGGCCGGTCCGCAGGGCGAGAGTGAGTCAGGGTGGCACAGTCCCAGGCCATAAGGAGTTGTTGGTCTGTCATGACTTAGCTTCCCCTCAAGGACTGAGCTCTTGGGACATTTGAATGGAAAGGTATCCATTTGATGCTGACTCTTGGTTTGCAAAGTTACCATTTGAGGTTTTTAATATGTGTTTTCCTCCATCTCCTCTGCGACTATTCACCTTTCATTCCTTCAGTAAATTTTTACCGAGAAGCTACTATATGCCCAGAGCTGAGCCAGGCCCAGGGGTAGAGTCATGAGCAAAATCCAAGCCCCCTGCTGTCCTGCAGCTGACGGTCTGATGGAGAAGCAAGATGAGCTAATCCGGTACTTACACTGAAACGTGTAAAATTTCAGCCACGAAAGCGTGTGAAGGAGAGGCGTGCAGGGCTGTGAGCGCAGACGATGCAAAGGGCTGGTATAGTCTGGGTAAGTGGTTCTCAAAGTGTGGTCCCCAGACCAGCAGCCTTAGCCTCACCTGGGAACTAGTTACAAAAACACGTTCTCGTTTCCGACCCCAGACCCGGTGGGTTAGAAACTCGGGGGTGGGGTCTAGCATTCCATGTTCTCATATGTCCTCGGGAGATCGAGATACGCATTCAAGTTTGAAAACTCTTGCTCCAGGTGGTAAAATGGGGCTTCTCTGAAGATACAACTTTTAAATCATGAAAGAAGACTAGGCAATAGGGTGGGGTGGGGAAAGTCTTTCACAAAGAAAGAATGGCATGTGGAAAAGCCCTGTAGTGAGGGCAGAGAGTTTATGAAAACAGGAGGGATTACTCAAGAGAGGAGAAGCGTGATAAAAGAGGACAGGTTGCCAGGAGCCAGGATACACAGGTCATGGAGGCCTCAAGGGTTGGGCAATAGGAAGCTTTTGATGTGCTTTAAACACAGGGATGACACAATCTTGTTTGTTTTTATTTAAAGAATAAATCGACCTGTAGTGTGGAGAAAGGACTGAAGAGTTGCAGGAGTAGACCAGTTTTGGAAGTCATCACAGGCACCTGCAGAAAGATGATGGTCACTTGGACAAAGGTGGTTTCTGGAGGGATAGAGAGAAGGGTGCATGATCACAAGATTCTTAGGTAAAGTCTACGGATCTTGGCTATCCATTGGAAGTGTTAAGGATGACTCTGGCATTTTGTTTTACATGCAAGATGGAGGAGAATGCTGCCAAGTTTGACAGTGGGAAGAAATCATGAGAAGGTCCTGTTGAGTTTGACATGCCTTTGAGCTACCTAAATGTAGATATCGATTCGATGGTAGAAGGTGTGACTCTAGAGCTTGGAGGAGCCATCAGGGCTGGCAATACACGTGGGTGAGTGAGTCATCAAAAGCTAAGTGGCAACTGAAATTGTGGGCCAGGATGAGATCATTCCGAGAGACCGAATGTAATGAAGAAAGCCAGAATGCTCATTGAGGAACTTGACCATTCTTGTTTACTGGTCAGATAGAGTTAGGATGACCCCCATAAAGCACATTTAGTGCATAGAGCCAAAGAGAAGGAGGAAACTAGAAATTAGGAGAAGACAGTGTCACCGAGGCCAAGGGAAGAAAGAATTTCCAGGGTGGAGTGCTCGGCAGTAGTGACCAGGGAAGGGAGGTCGAGTCAGGAGGAGTGTTCTGGTTTGTGGGATTTTTGAGTGTGAGTGGTTTTTGCATGCTAACACCTAAGGATTTCACTGACTGGGGATGGTGGAATAAGAGAAAGCATCCTAAACACAGGTGGGGGAGCATGTAGAGCCTCGGGATTCTGTAAATTCTGCTCCAGCCTGAATCTCTGAAGCTCTGTGACCTGCCCAGGCCAGGTCCCCTGAGCTGGAATGCCTGCCGTCCCTCCTTTCCTTGGCATCTCTCCTCCCGCCGTCGTGCCGGCCCACAGCCCCTTTCCTGCAGCCTGCTCAGCTGTTTTCTCAGCTTTGTTCACCACTGCTAAGTTATTAACTTGTCAGGGTCTAGACTCCTCACTTCCTTTCCCACTCTGAAAGCGCTCTTGGCTCCTTCCTGTTCGCCGCCTTGGAACGCCGGCATTTGGAAGGCTGGGTTACTCTGCGGGGCATTACTGGCAGACACACAGAATTGCAATTAATATAATTGGTATAGGATGTTGAAGGCTTCTTAAACACATTCATACAACTGAGAAAGGAATAATGAACACAACCATGTCTCCATTACCTTAGATGGGGAGGCGAGAGGTGAACTTAAAATAGACTATTCAAAGTAACTTCTCCAGAGGGTTCTGTTTTAAAGGGGCACATGTATACATGTCAAGGACCATCAGGTTTTCACATGGACTCCATTGGGGTTAGGAATAATCTTTAGTTTTAAAAGCAGACTCCGAAATAGGTAGCTTGTTTTAATATGTGTTGCTACTACTCTAAGACAAGCAAATTTTGTCTAAGATTCTTTAGAGAAATCTTCAGCAGTTCTTTAAAATGGATTGAGTGGTTTTATCACTACCTAGCACTTCTGAAGTCATGAATTAAATGGGGTATGATGGACTAAAGGTACAGACTGTCTCCTATTTGTTGATCTACATCCTGCTGAAATTATTTCTTGTCTAAAGATAAAATTAAGGCAGAAAGAGTATTTTGGGGAATCTATTATGAACAGATCTTTTACTTATGTCATTATATTGATTCCTTGCGATCCTTTGAGGCTCATACCATCTATAGATTTTACAAATACAGAAATCAGGGCTCAGAACTGTTCAGTAATTTCCCAAAGTTCACACCTCTAGAGAGTGGCAGACAGGTAGGGTTAGGGTTAGGGTTAGGGTTAGGGTTAGGGTTAGGGTTAGGGAGCTCTGGTCTTCTGGCTCGTACGTGGAGAAGCAGCAGTCATTTTTGTAGTAAGAGTAATAGCACTAGTAGCAATAACAGCTGTGTCTACCATCCATCAAATCCTGGATGCAGAAGAAGCCTTCACATATGTCCTATTGTTTAATCCTATAACAACCCTGCAAGTACAGCACTACGGTCTTCATTCTACAGAAGAGGAAACGCTCTGAGAGGCTGAATCCTGTCCAGTCACATAGCTTTCCAGTGAAGAACTGAACTCAAACCCAGTTCCACCTGGCCCTGACATTTCACTCTAAAGTAACCTTGTTTGTCAAGATTAGGGCTGTTTTCCTGATCCCAGAAACAAAGCCCGAGGCATGCTAGATGTAAATATCCCCCCCCCCCCAATGTTGACTATACAACTGCCTCCCAGCACTCTCCTTGAGCCAAAATACCGAATGTTTATTTAATTTTTGTTCCTTGTCAGCCTTGAGAGGGGAGGACAGACATACCAACCATTTCTGCGAGCGCACACATTTTGGTAAGGCACTTTCTCATGCATCTGGCAACTTCTTCTGGCAAGATCCACCCCCCAAACCCAGACTAGGCCAAGAAAACCTCTACTGCAACCAGAATTAAATACCACAAGTTGGTGAGTGAACTCATTACTGTGTCTGGAGAAGAGTCCCTCCCATGGTCACACAGACTGGTCTGCTCTAATTTTACACATAATTCTACGTCTTTGTTTTCAGCTTAGTCCATAGCAACACAATGGAGGAAAGCCCACTGCAGATTAGTGTGGTAACACCAGGGACAGTAATTATTGAGACAAGAACCAATAAGCAGAAAGGAGAACCCAGAAGGAGAGCCGTCCAGAGCTATTCTGTGCTCTCTCCATAACAGTGTTACAGCAGAGTCCGCTCCAATACTGTTCCACGTTGTAGCCACACTGAACTTCAGGAAAAGTGGACATGAAATCATGTTTGGTTTATAGTATTGATCCAATTGAGGAAAGTAGTGACGATGTGTGTAGGGTTCATTTTTTTTTTTTAGAAAAAAATGCATCAGCGCTCTATCTGTCCTTCCAACCTAGCTGTCCAATAACGCTTCCCCAGGGCCTTTGCATGGCTCACCTGTGGGCCCGAAGCGCAGCACCTGGCAGACAGCATGTACTCAGCGTTAGGTGATGAAATGCCAAATGCCTCTTTCCTGAGGGCTCTGGGTGACCTGTCCCACTACTGTCACTTAGGAGGCTGCGTTCCTGGGTGTATTCCAGGAGGACTGTGAAGGCAAGAAGGGGAAAGACCAGGAGATCTCCGAGTTTACTGTTTTTACACATTAAAGGAGATGATTCCCCAGCCTCCCCTCAAAAAGAAAAGGCATCACTGGGTGGTCGTTGCCACTATCATTGTCTTTATCCAGACTGATACTGTCCACTGAGGAGGGTTTTTAAAAGCAGTGGGGGCCTTCTTTTCCTGGGACACATTTAAACTTAATAGCTGGGACTGCTTTGGGAGCTACGTACCCAGCTCTTACCAAAGTAAGTGCAGGTCCCAAGGATTCTCTGTGGGTTTACGGGCCACCCACCCCCTTGGTGTCTCATGAAGGAGGCCCCTGTAGCGAGGTTGAGCCCTGAATAAGTCAGCATTGCTCTTGATGAGAGACAGCCACATTTCAGAAAGTTCCAGGCAGCCAGACCTTCGCCTGGATCACGGGCGATAGCAGCCAGGGCTCAGCTTCCTGCGTCTGCTCTAAGCACCCGCCTTCTGCCCAGCTCAGGGCTGCTTGCTTTCCAGGTCACGGCCATTTCGGAAAGGCAGCCTCTCCGGCTTGTTAAATGAGCACAGCGCCCGCTGGAGAAAAAGCCCTGTCCCCGCCAGAAACGGACTGTTCTAAGGAAGGGGACCACATCTCTCAGCCCCTGAGGGACTTCTGCCCTTTACTCCTGGTGGAATTAGCAGGAGTTATCTATAAATCCCTGAGGCATCCATCAGCAGACACAGCAAGGCTGCCTTTTTAAAGTTCACTGACCTTTTGTTAACTTAACTCCTTGTTAGGAAATATCTAATCAGCTGTGTGCTAACGTGTCAAGGGCCCAGGGTCACAGAAGCAGGCTCCTGTGGGGTTGGGTTTCCAGCTGTGTGCTGCCTGGTGTCTGAGCTGTTTTGTTTTCCTCTTGCAGCTATCTTCCAGATCATCCAGAGCATACGGATGGGCATGTGAGAAGGCCCAGGATCTGACACTGCCCCTCCGGCCGCAGGGTGGAGGACCACTGAAGCTCTTAGCCGGGTATCTGTGGGAAGCAAACAGGCCACACAGAATAGAAAAAAAAAAAGTCTCCCACAATGTTCCCTGCTCGCTTCATCGCGGATGTCAGACCGAACTGCCTGCTCCCGGGACATCTTGGGACATCCGTGTTCTGGAGCGGAGAAGACACTTGGCTTTTCTGTGGCGGGAGCAGTGGCTCCCGTGTCTGCAGCCGTGCTCTCCGTCGGGGTTTTGGCTGCAGGAATGGATGCACGGGGCCGTCTGGATGGTCACCGGCTTACTCTCTATGGATACGATCTCTCCTCCGCTGAGAACTGGTTTTACAAATAAATGTCTTTGCTCCACCTTACGTCATGTGTGGGTTACAGTGAGGAAACTGAAGTCGAGACGATGTCCGAGTAGCTCCAGGAGGGTGAGGGACAGGAGGTGGGGGACTTGATTGTGCGACTGGGAAAGGGTCAGGGCGTTTGCCGCCGGACCAGAGCTGGATTCCAGCAGGCTGCTGGGCGAACCTCAAGGGCTCTGCCTGAGAGGGAGCCCTTGGTGGCTCTAATGACCTTGGGTTTTCCACACACTGGACAATTCTTGCTCCCTCTGTGTGTGTGTGTCTTTTGGGGCGTTTGTTGTTGTTCTTTTTTGCAGTCCAGAAAGGCACCTACAATGTGTGTTCAGGCCCCAGTTAGCTGCCCTCCCCGTGGTCCGCCTCAGGGTTTGGTGGGAAGCAGGTGTCTGAGGCCTCTGTGAGCACCGTCGGACCCGGGCCCAGCCCTGACGTGGAGCGGGGCGCTGGGGGGTCAGCTGGGCACAGGGTGGGGAGGCCTGGGCTGGTGGGCACCACCTCTCCTTGGCCAGTCTTCCCCACAGCGTCTCCAGGGCTGGTGGGCCTGCTGCGGCACCTCGGCCTGTTGGGAGTGGGGGAGACGCACCTCAAACTGCAGATTCTTGGGTTCCACTTCAAGCCTGCTGAGTCCACGTCGCTCGTCACTCGGTGGGGCTAAGGAGAAGTGTTGGTACCAGCCTGGGTGGGGCTCCCGCACTCTGACTTCTGAGGGCCACGGTCTTGAGAAAGCTCAGCTGAAGGCGGAATGAGGTTCTGTCGCGTCCCCAAGCAGTGAAGGCGACCGGCGCTTGCTCTCAAGCCGGGTCTGTCCTGGTGGGGACGGAGCAGGATTCGGCCTGCCTGTTCCATGAGACTGCTGATGTCACCTAAGGAAGTGAGGGACAGCTGCAGAGATCTCTGCCGGGGTTAAAGATGTGTACCACGCCAATTTAAATAGGCCTTGGTTGGGTTTTTTAATTCCATCTTTGCATTCTTGGCAATTTTTAAAAATCCCATGACACTGTGAGAGCTTTAAACATGGAAGTGGTAGAAGTGGCCAGGACCTCTCTCAGCAACTCAGGAGGCTTTGTTGTAAGGGGAACCACTTCAAAATAGAAGGCAAGGCCTTTTTGTCTACTCGAGTCTTTCCCCCCAGACCTTTGAGTGATATGCTTTAAGGCTTTCTTTTCTCCCATCTTCTGAGTTCCCCTCCTGCCGTTTTCTTTCTCACTGAGAAGAGAGGGTAGCAGGGCCGGTCCAAAATTAGCAGCCCAGGGACACGACCGCTACTGGGCCCCCCACTGCTCCTACCCCCTAAGCCCCTCCCAAGGCAGCAAAACACATTTCCCACCACTTGTGAGCTGCACACATACACGCTCAACGAGCTGGGCCCCTCGCTGTGTTGCACTGTCTGGCTGTGCTCTGCTAGGTCACTGAGTGAGGCCCGTGTACTGACTGATCAGGCCTCTGGGCTGCCTGCAAGGACTCGGGCAAAGGCCCCTCGACACAGGTTTACCTGGTCCGTGCGCTCCGACTCCCATGTCGCCTACTCGATCTGAGTCCGGCCTTCCTCTTCCTCCCCTCATGGCACACTGGAAGGACACCCAGCACACCCTCAGGAAAGGCCGCTGCTGGGCCTGAGCTTGTGGTTCATCCTTTATTGAATAGAGTCTTCCCCCCGCCCCTGAATTTGGTTTTTCCCAAGCAGTAATCATAAGTGGGGTGATTATCCCCATTGCAAGGGAAGGGAAACAAATTTGGCAGATTGGGCTCCAGATAACTTCGGCTATCCCCAGATGACAGATGTACTGGGCTGAGTCACCTGCCATTCCTGAGACTGCCCGTGATTGATTTATCCCCCCAGGCTAGGTGATCATCCGCAAACTGGTTTTCTATTAGTTTCCAGGTGGCCTCCCTGAAATACTGGTATGTGACAGTCTGCCCTCCCTGGCAACTTCTTCTATCAGTCTTCTGCAAGCAGAGACAGGAGCTGCCCGAAGTGAATTAGGGTCATGGTTGATTGATGTTGTACCTCGGAGACGCACGACATCTTTCAGTATGACACATGGTGAAAAATACACAGCAGCCCCCTGCGGGACACACCCACCAAAACAAGCTACACAGACAACACTTGTCCTTGACACATGTCATGCACTTTGATTTTCTTTTTCTACTCTACTTCTTTTAATGCTGGTTGCACCCTCCTCAAATGATTTAATAATCCATGAATAGGTTCTAACTCATAGTTTGAAAAATACTGCTCTCCGGGGGAAAACCAAGCCCTTAGTGAGAGACAGATAAGCAGGGCTCGTGAGGTAAGAAAGTTTGAATCCCACTTCGAGTCCTGATGAGAACCGGATGCCACATCTCAGCCACAGCCAAGCAGCACCTCCATGGTACACAGCAGCTCCTTTGGGGACTTAAAGGGCACTGACAGATCCCACACAGACAGCACTAGCACCACCTTAGATCACTGAAGTAGCGTGAAATAAACACCAGATTCCCTTGTCAGCATTGATGTGCTGTGCGTCACACTCACGTGGGGTGGGGGATGGTTAAAAGCAGGAATGTACTGAAAATTAAACTCTGTGAAAGATGGGCACATGCATCGTATTGACCCAGATGATTCTGATGCTGCCCATGCACCAATTAGCATTTGAGAACCAATTCATCAGCAGACTTATTTTAATTAAATCAACCCAGGGACCCAGAGGTAAACCCCCAAAGCTAACACTGCATCAACTCTGATCCACAAGAACTCCTCCCTCTGAAATTGTAAGCATTTGGGATGCTCCCCAGAGCTCCGCGACAATAAAACACTGTGTCTTGTTTCGCTCCAGGTCTTGTATGTATTTGTTGTCCCAAGTAGACCAGAGACCAGGGCACAGAGTGCTTAATACTTGACTCTAGAGCTGTGCAGGAGGGAAGAAGTGTGCGTGGTGGGAGGGCGGAGGCTTCTTTCCAGGTCCTGCCCTCCCAGGCACACGTACAGATCAAATGCTGTTTCTGGGAAGACCAGCACACGGGTGAGTGTGCTCGCTGCACACAGACATGTAGGCTGCACTTTGCACATTTCTCGTCCTCGCCAGACACGAGTGTACTTGAGTGTATTGTTCCTGCAGTTAGTTACTCCACACTTGGTCCCCAGAGCTTGGGAGGCAAGACGTCATTTGGGTGCTGTCCTTCCCCGTGCACAAGTCATCACCAGGCTTCGGCTGCACGCTGCGATAGCTCTCAGCCACAGGACCCTCTCTTGGAAAAATGTCAAGGCCTGTGGCTCTCATCTGCCAGCCCTGGGTCTGACTTGCTCCCAGGAGTCAGCAAACATTTTCCGCAGAGAATCAGATAGTAAATACTTTAGGCTTTGTGGGCCAGATGATATCATGACTACTTAGCTACACTGTTGTAGCTTGGAAGCAAACATAGATAATAAAGAAATGAATGTGCTCTGTTCCAATAAAACTTTATTTTTAAAAAACAAGTGTTTCTTGCAGAACCATGGTTTGCCAACCCCTGCTCTGGAGCGGCAGCTCTCAAACTGTGGTTCCCCTTTCTTTCAGCTTCATCAGCATCACCTGGGAACGTAGAACTGCAAATCCTCAGGCCTTAACCCAAAGCGGCTGAAGCAGAAGCTCTGGGGGTGGGGCCCGGCAGCCCGGGTTTTAAAAGCTGGCCAGGTGACTCTCATGCAAACACACATTTGAGAACCAGTGCGCTAGGCCCTGTGCCAACCCTGTCTGCTCCAGAGTCGTCCATGGTCTTTGCCTTCATCCCTCACACATGCAGGCAAACCCTCAATGCACTCTTCTGGAGCCGGTCTTGCTCCCTGCTTGTTTCAAGCCTCTATATTTTGTCTCCCAAGGAGACTCAAAACCCCTTGTAGAGAGTTTATGTCTTTGACTTCTGTCTCCACCCCTTCATTGCTTCGTTTTACGCATTTAATAAAGACCAGGCGGGGTGGGGCTTTCCTTTATTACCTTCTTGGATCTCAGAGAAGATGGTGACATACAGAATTTTCAGCCCACAATTCATTTTTCAAAATTATACATTAAATGCCTACGATGTGGCAGGCCCTGTTTTAAGGCATAAGTCCCCGCCTTCATGAAACTTACATTCCAGTGGGGGGTACATCATAACACATAAATATAGCAATAAGTACTATAAAGAAAAAGAAAGCAAGACAATGTGATGGTCACGGGGAGGGTGGACGGGATTTTAAACAGCATGATCAGAGTAGAGCCAACAAAGACCCCTGTATTCTTGCGACCTAAGAGAGAACATGTAAGCCTTTTTATAGACGCCTCTTCACAGATGGGCTGCAGTAGTTCTCACTTCATGGAAGGCAGGATACTGCAATGCTGCTATAACAACAAAAACTCAGTCGCTTAGCACAATGCACGTTTACTCCTCACGCAGGCCAGAGGCAGGTCGGCCAGCACTTCCCTCCAGGGGTGTCTCCGTCTCCAGGTTATGCTGCCATCACAGCACAGTCACCACGGAATAGAGACAGGTGTAGCAGGGCCAGGAGCGCTTCGCTGCCTCGGCCCAGAAGTGACACTTCACTTTCACCCACTGCTGCATTGGCCAAAACTAGCTGCGTGGCCCCATTTAGCTGCAAGGGAAACGGGAATGTCAGGGTGCACGTGGGTGTTCAGTGAACTCTGTTCCTGCCACAATGCTGACTGTGCTGTGTGACTGTAACATGCAGTGATTAGTTGTGGTCAGTTTTCCAGCCATCACCTTTTCTGAGGGTGTAGTCTCATTGCACTCCTCAGCCTTCAGAGCCCGTCTGTGCACAGTTCACAGCCGTATGGCAGAGAAAGTCTGTGTGGGCCATGGGTAGGCGACCATGTGATTTATCATGCAAGCCAGATACTTCTAAGCATGAAAGTAGGTACTATTAATAATTATATCAGGACACCAAACTCAAACTGTGACTCTCCTGGGCAAATCAGGACATACGGTCAACCTAACCATGGATCCGTGCACTTGCCCTCCTCTCAAGATGCACTGGATTACGTTGGAAAGTTTTCCATTTCTACAAACTCTCTTCATGGCAGAAAGCAGACTCTCCTAAGAAGAAATTTAGAGTTTAAATAATAAAAGTAATGCAGGTAATTGTTCTGCCTTTGGCAGAACTGTGAGGCAATCTTGTTGGGATGACTACAAAGGATATCAAGTGCCCTGGTATGAGTGGGGAGTCAGGGGTGGGGTGGGGTGGGGGCCTGAAAGACAAAGCAAAGATTAATGGGGGGGCTGTGAAGAGCAGAGAAGTCAAGCTCTTTATTAGAGAGTTTATCCTTGAATGCCTTTTGTCAGAACAGAGGCATAGGCTATGTTGCTGACATCTTGAAAGCCCCCAATACACAAATCTGTAACAGCGACTTCTATGTTCTCTTACTTTGACAGATACACACTTTAAATATTACATTAAGGACACAGTGAGATCTGAGTACAGCTGCCTAAAGCTCTGGAACAGAGCCCAAGTGAATATGTTTAAACTGGCCGTGAGATTTGTATTCGTTTCTTGGTGGGAGCAGGATGGATGGAGGGTATGGGTGAAAGGAGATCAGTAGTTACTGCTAAGAAGAAGAGACCAGAAAGAAATAAGCATAGAGCCATCACCCAGAATGTGCTGCAAAGCGTTCTTAAGCATTTTATAATAGCACGTTTGTTTTCTCAGTCTCCCCACAAGGGAGATTACACTCGCAGAAGGTTTACTGTGTGCCAGACACTATTGGGGTACCTATGAGTTCCTTTAATCCTCACAAAATGCCCCTCAGGTGGGAGCTATAAGGATCCCTGTCCTACCGATGAGGAAACTGATACAGAAGGTTTGACAAACTCCCCGAAGGTCATGCTGCTGGTAGACGGGTGAGCTGGGGTTGAACCCAGCAGGCTGGCCCCAGCCTCTGTGCTCTTTGCCGCTGCACTGCCCTTAACGAGGGCCTGACCCTACGGACAGAAAGAGCTGGCTTTGTTTTTATTTTCACTGTCATATATCCAAGAGAAAGCACAGCGCCTGGAGCTCAAAAATATTCATGAAATGAATACATGAATGAGTCAACAAGTAATAGCCTCTTGGTGAGTACATGGTTTCGGCGAGACTGGAGTTTTGGAAGGCAAAATAGAACTGTAGACATAGCCCAAGACCAGAAGTCGAGCCACTGGGCTCTTGCCCTGACTTCTGCTCATCACTTTTTCTGTGGACCTTGGTCTCCTCACCTGGATATCTGACGATACCCCATCCCCCCACATCACAGGGCTATTGTGGGAAGCAAATGATATGATGTATGTGGCATTGCTTTGAAAAAACTGTAAAATGCGACACAAATTATCTGTATAATTACATATCTGTAACAATTATATATGTAATCATTGTTGGCAATCATATAATAATATAATAATTGCTACTCAGGACAGGTGGGGACTGCACCCAAAAAAAGGTTCATATTCAAAATCCTACCTCTACCAGGGCTGTCTCTTAGAACATGGTGTTCTCATCAGCAAGAATGCCCAGACTGGGCAGTGAGGGTGGGTTAACACCACCCATGCTGATGATGCTGTTGTCTGTGCTTTTATTATTTATAGTAACTCCTGGGGGGTGGAGTTTAGGCGAGATTCAAAATTAATCTGAGCTGTGGAAGACCACTGGTATCTGTTAGAAGGCTGACTGGCTGCTGGGTTCATTCTGATTATGTTATCTTCAAACCTCCTATGTCACTCCTGAGGGATGGAGACAGGACATGCAGTCCATTGGACAGCACTGGAGATTCAAAGCACATGGAAGGGGGGGGGGTAGGGAGAAGGGAGAGAAGGAAGGAGGGAGGGAAAAGAACAAAAGAGAGAAGAAAACGGAGGGAGGGGACTTTCTGATATTCTAGCGATTCGCTTCATCGTCCACACGAAATCACCAGATAGGTTTTGCCTGGGCCAGGTCACAGGGGCCTGCAGGTTAGACCTCCCACACTCCCCATCTCCCATCTCGGAACCACATCTCACAGGGAAATGTGTTCCAGAAGGGCGGTAGAAACGTGTCCAGTTCCTAGACTTGTATTGCTTCTATATGAGAAGAGGGCTTATTTTTCCCATTTTTCATCTGTCTTATTTCAGTCTGAAGCATCTTCAGATGCTTATCCAGACTGGGTAGGCTGGAGGTGGTGGGGGACAGTGAGAACAGTGTCATAAAGGTATCTGAGTATTAGACATCCATCCACAAAACTGGCGTTTGCTCTCTCTTCGGGAAGGTTTTTGGGGAAAATTAAAGGGCGAGGAGAGGTCCATGACGTTGTTCCAGGCTCTGCATATAGGAAAACGTGGGCTTTTTGACACAGTAGGAAAACATTTCATTTGTGCTCTGCCTATACGGAACAGGGAGATCTTGGCTGGGTGTTTCTATTTTACAACAAATGCTGAAAATAGGCAAAGGATGGCAAAGGGACAGAAGCACTCCCCCATGAATTAGGCCCATTCACTCCCAAGTCACCAAACCTGTATTTCAAGGGCCATCTCTCCAGCTCTGTCTCCCGATTGGCCTGCAGCCCTGTAAGGGGCGGGGCTTGGCTCCCATCCCTGTCAGCCTCAGTGAAACCCTGAGATGTTTCTCCCCGTATTTTCTAACATCAAGGCTGCTACCTGCCATCATCGTTTATTTGTGTTGGAAAAGATTCCTGCTGCTTTCCAGCCAGGCAGACGCCCGGGGGGCTGAGGGGGGAAAGCCGTGATGTAATAACCCCTCCTGGGATCCCACCGGGCGGGAGGAAACCAGCACGGCCTCCCCCAGCAGCCATGCGGAGCAGGGAGGCCAGCGCAGGCCCCAGACCAGTCTTCGCAAAGAGGGCTGTGCCTTTCCCTAGGAAGCCTCTCCTGACCACACATCCCTCTCCAGGCAGGGTCGCCTGTTTGTTTCTGTCTCTGTGTCTCTGTGTGTCTGTCTGTGTGTCTGTCTGTCTGTCTGTCTCTCTCCCACTAAGGATTAGCAGTTGCTGCTCTGTGTCTAACAAGACTGCTTCTTCTCTGCGCGGGCTTGGCGCGTGGATAGCGTTTCTCTCCAAGCGTCCCTAGCTGTGCTGGTCCCTTGGCCCCCAGCGTCCCTCCCCCAGTCCCTCGCTGGGCTGCACACTGTCTTCCTCCCCGGGCTGAGCTGGCTCTTGAATTCTCTCTGCAGAGAAGCCTGGCTCATTTCCCTTTTCAGTGAGCACTTTCTGAGATCTCAGTCTGAGAGGGTACGGGGCAGATGCAAACAGTCCTTTGGTCTGGCTTTTTTCTTGGTGCAGAGGTAGAGGAGAAGGGCGGTTAGTGCAGCCATCATTGGCACGAGGCATGAGGGTGTGAGGACAGTTCTGAGGATGTACCCGAGCCTGCCAGCCTGCTGGGGAAGCAACCCTCCTGCAGGCCTCTTGTCAGTCTCATCTGCAAACAAGACAGTGTTTTTTCAAATGTGAACCAAAATGTCTCCCTGTGGTGGCCTGCATTGTAAATCCTTATGGACATCGTGGGGGCCCCATTCACCTTGTCCCTTCAGAGCTGATGCAAAGGGGGAGAATCCTTCAAGTCACAGGGGGATGGAGCTCCCACTGGGGAGCCTTTCCCGGTATGCAGGGACCCAGGACCCATCCCCATGTAGGCGGCCCTAAGCTGTGTGGGATTCACCCTTAATCCTCTGCATCTGGGAAGCAGTTCTCCTCCTGCCAAAGTTGGGATGAACCCCAAATGATTTAGGGGGGAGGCAGGGCATGAAGGGCTAAGGGGGAGACTAGTCGCCACCACAGACCCCATCATCCCTGTCCCAGGGCTCTACAGCTGTTGCCAGGCAGATTTTCTATGTGCTGTGCTGAGGTATTTCTGGGAATCCAGAAAATTATTTTCCTTTACACAGTAAAAGCTGTGTTATTTAAATTTAAAAATACAATAGGGAGGAAGGTGGGCATAGTCATCTTTATGGGAGAGCGAGCAGACAAGGGGACTCTGCCCAGAGTCTACCCTCTTGTCAAATTGCTGGGGTTTCAAGGACTCCTTGAAGTCACTCCTTTTGGTGACTCCAGCCTCCTGCCTCCCCTACCCCTCTACTTCTACCTCTCTCTCTGAATCTACTCTCTGTCTTCCTGCCTCCACAATAAAATCATCCACATGGCCTTCAGGGGGTGCCAGGCAGCTCCACGGGCTCTTCAGATCATTTCACTCCAGTCTCTCTGAGGAAGGTTCTGTTTCTCTGCATCACATTCTTCTTCCCTCTGCCGCCTCTTCTCTGTCACACACACACACACACACACACACACACTCTCTCTCTCTCACACACTCACACACACACTCTCACATTCCATACCTCGGGCCTCTCTCTCTCACAAACACACACACTCCACACCTCAGACCTCACACACACACACATACACACACACTCATACTCCACACCTCGGACCTCACACACACACACTCACACTCCACACCTCGGGCTTCACACACACACACTCACACACACATACACACTCACACACACATACACACATTCCACACCTCAGGCCTCTCTCTCTCACACACACTCCACACCCCGGACCTCACACATACACACATACACTACATCTCAGGCCTCTCTCTCTCTCTCTCACACACACACACACACACACACACACACGCACACATGGACATACACTCTATACCTTGGGCCTCTCACACACACATATACACAGATTCACAATCCACACCTCAGGCCTTTCACACATACCACATACACACACACACACACACACTCACACACACTCACACACAGACACACACTCCACACCTTGGGCCTCTCTCTCATATACACACACACACACACACACTCACACACATTCACACATACATAATCCACACTGGGCATCTCTCACACAGATTCATGCACACATACACTCCCACTCCACACCTGAGTCTCACACACACACACTCCACACCGTGGCCTCTCTCTCTCTCACACAGCCCAGTGCAGGTCGATAGACAGCCGAGCATCTCCTCAGGGAGCAACAGCCTCAGCCGGTTAAGGTTTATCAGCCGCCCCTGCCCAGCCTCGGCCCGCTGAGCGGCTGGAGAGGCCCCGGCAGTGCCAGAGCTGAGCGCCGCGGGTTACAGCTCGGGAGGGGGAGCGGCTCTGGCACACGGAGCCTCCCTGCGGGCTCCAGGGGCTGCCCAAAGCTGCGGCCGCCGACGCCAGGCCAAGGCTGCTCTGCTGAGGGTGCTGCCCTCCTCCTGCCCTTAGCACTGCTCCGACCTTCGAGGTCAGGCACAGAGACATACAGGGGAGCTTGGGTCTGGAGCCTGGCAGGGCTACTGACGGCATCTGGAGGCCTGGCAGGTCACTTACCCCTGGTGGTTTACCAATTCTCCCACAGAAAGTTGGATTGTATCAGTTTTTATTTTAGAGCAGTGGTTCTCAACCTTCCTAATGCCGCGACCCTTTAATACAGTTCCTCATGTTGTGGTGACCCCCAACCATAAAACTATTTTCGTTGCTACTTCATAACTGTAATTTTGCTACTGTTATGTCTTAGGTGACCCCGTGGAAGGGTCGTTCGACCCCCAAAGGGGTCGCGACCCACAGGTTGAGAACCGCTGGTGTAGAGGCAGTGCTCTCCTTTCAGTGCCCAGCAGATAAACATACATGGAAGATGGTGCAGGTGGGGCTCAGGCCAACCCACCCCTCGCCCTCCTCTCAGCAACAGCCCCGGCAGATTGGTTCAATAATCAACCCTCCTGGAGGGCAGACTGTGTGCTTGCCACAGCCTCGGAGTGTGGGAATGTCGAACACAGGCTTCCAGCCCCCAGGAACGTGCAGCCCAGAGGGGGAGGGACATGCGGAGACGGCGGCCTCCTTAACAGGTAGCCACAGGCAGCCAGCAGTGAGTCAACAGGAAAGTGATCTGAAACTGTTGATCCGCTTCTTGGCATATACCCCCCAACACCGAAAGCAAGGACTGAAAGAGAGATTAACACATGCCTGTTCAAGGCAGCATTATTCACAACAGCCAAGGGACAGAAGCATCCCAGGGACCATCAACAAATGAATGAACAAAATGTGGTATATATGTATACGGAATATTATTCAGCCTCAAAAAGGAAGGAAATTCTGACGCACACTGCAACATGGATGAAACTTGAGGACATTATGCTAAGTGAAATAAGCCAGTCACAAAAGGATAAATGTTGGATGATTCCACTTACATGAGATACCTAGAATGGTCAAATTCCTGGAGACAGGAGGCAGAATGGTGGTGGCCTGGGTCTGGGAAGGGGAGACAGGGAGATGCTGTTTGACAGGCACAGAGTTTCCGTTCTGCCAGGTGAAATGAATTCTGTGGGTGGATGGTGGGGGTGGCAGCACAGTAATCTGAATTTACTTAATGCCACTGAACATGGTTAAGATGGCGAATTTTATGTGATATATATTTTGCCAAAATTAAAAATGATTTAAAAAATTGATGAGTCTATGTGTCAAAAAGGTGGCCAAGGATGGGCATGGGCGGGGGTGGAGAAATGCCGAGGAGGCTGCTGGGCCCGCAGTGGTTCAAGGCCCTGGGCCCGCCGCTGCCCCAGAGCGGGAAGAATCTCCGTAATGGTCTCAAGGCCTTTGAGTAGCTTTTCCTTTCACCAGATGCTTTTCCCTCGATGTTTCCTTCACTCAAATCCCCTCGGCTCTCTCCTCAAACGTCACTCCTCAAGGAGCCCTCACTGACACACTAACTAAAATAACGCTCCCATGAGTACTAGACTGATGGGTGATCGCCTTGTGAGGTATAGAAATGTCTAATCACTGTGTTGTACACCTGAAACTAATATAATGTCAACTACAACTGAAAAATAATTTTTTTAAAATTCAAAAAAGAAAAATAAGTAAAATAAAATAATGCTCCCTTCAGCACACGCACACATGCACGCTGGCGCACACATGCACACACGCACACACACTGCCCCGCAATGCCTGTGCTGGACTTACCTTCTGTACAGCGCTTACCACCGTCTCCTGTGCTGATGTCCACATATTTGTTTATTTGTTTCTTTCCTGATTCCCCCGCCACAACATAACCTTCACCATGACAGGGACTCTGTTTTGTTCACTGTTCTCTTCCCTGTGCTTGACAACCACAGGCGCTGATATGAATTTTTGGAAAGAATGACTTTGAGCCCTATCTGGTCTCATGCCCACCTACCTGGGCTTGTCTTTTTTGCATTTGTCTCTCTCAGGAAACTTGCAGGGAGTTGATGCCCAGTTACTTGAAGATGGGTTTTGAGGATTTGGTTCAGAATCTCAGTTAAATAATTAGTACTATTTTCTATCTTTCTAACTTGGCTTCACAGTTCAGATACCAGGAGAATGACAGATGGTGAATGGGGGGAGTTAATTTTAGAGAACATAAAACTCAGTTTTTAAAATAGAATCATACAATTTTTGAGGTGGAGAGGACCACAGATTTGGGTTGAGTTTGACACAGTGAAACAATATCAATTACAAATGGATTCCATGGCCCTAGTGACTGTCAGCCTCTGGTGACATGGACCAGGCCAGGATTGTCCTCTTGGTCAAACTTCCTGTGTAACGGGGACACTAAGAACTAAGACAGCCCTGGCCGGTTTGGCTCAGCCATTGGAGCGTCGGCCTGTGGACCAGAGAGTCCCAGGTTCAGTTCCTGCTAGGGGCACATACCAAAAAAAAAAAAAAAAACTAAGACATGCCCAGCTGGTGTAGCTCAGTGGTTGAGCGTCGACCCATGCAGCAAGAGGTCGCCGGTTCCATTACTGGTCAGGACACATGCCCAGGTTGTGGGCTGGATCCCCAGTGGGGGCATGCAGGAGGCGGCCAGTCGATGTTCTCTCTCGTCGATGTTTCTATCTCTCTCTCCCTCTCCCTTCCTCTCTCTCTAAAATCAATAAAGAAAAAATAAATAAAAAGAACTAAGACATGCATTTTGATGAGGAAGGGAAGGAATTGCTGGTGGCAGCCAAGACAGAGAAGAGAAGCCCAGGGACCCTTAGGCAGGCACCCGACATTAGCCTTCTTCTCCAGACTGGCTCTGGAGCACTTGGGCCTGTGGTCCCTGACACTGAGGTTTATGGCCTGATGCGTGAAATTTCTCATTGTCCGTCAGCATGTTACTTTATTTTCATCCTCATCTGAGGACATGTTCATAGTCTTTAGACAGAGGAAGGGAGAGAGAGAGAGAGAACATTGATGTGAGAGAGAAGCATCAATTGGCTGCCTTTTGTATGTGCTGCAACTGGGGATCGAACCTGAAACCTTTCAGTGTATGGAACAACACTCCAACCATTGGGCCACCTGGCCAGGGCCGTCGGTGTGTTTTAAGAGCTCTAATCCATCCCTCCTGCAAATTAGGCTAAACATGAAAAAGGCCAACTTTGAATAAGAAGTCTATGAAACCTGAAAATCGAATGGCAATTTCATTTGATTTTTTGAGGCAATGATGCCATCTCCCACTAAATGCATCATTACTGTGACATGATTACATTCTCATTAGCCTTCTGCCTTTGGAACCACAGACTCTGCAGAATGGAGGAAATGCTAAGCGTCACTGGGCCAGTGCTTCTTAAGCCATGGATTTCAACCATTTTGCAATCAATTTAGTGAACCAGAATGAGAATTTGAAGTTGAAATAGAGCAGAATTAAGTAGACAATATCACAGTGCATTGCACATAGTAAAGATAAGCGTTGCTTCACAAAACTTCTCACTCAGTTACATGTAAATATGCATGTGCATAGCTATGTATATGAGCTATGTTTCTTACTGTGAGTCTCAGCCAAAAAAATGTGAAAGCTACTCCCCTGGTCTATTTTCCATACAGGCTCAACACTCCTATATCCAGCCTATGTTCTACCATTCCTTAATTCCTGAATTTATTAAGTGCCCTTGGTGTGAAAGGCACTGTTTTGGATCCTGGGGAAACAAAGATGAATAGAACACTGTGTTAGGCAGGGGCCTGGCAGGAACCAGGTGGCATGCTCTAATTGGGCAATATGAGGAGAGTTTAATAAAGGAGCTATTTATCTGGTGTGGGCAGGGTATAGGGAAACCTAAAGAGATAGCACAGAACTGGGCTGTGAACAGCAGAGCAAGGCGGGAAGGGGCAGGGAAGAGAAATGTTTCCAGGACCCAGTGCTCGTGGAGAGGAGCCCCTGACAGGACTGTTGCCTTCAGTCCAGGGAGGTGCCAGCTCACAGGAGCCCTGCTGGGAAGGAGAGGGATAAGCATCTCCCCTCACTCTTCTCTCTCCCTCTCGTCTCCTGCCATGAGCTCCACTGGCCAAACCCGGCCCAGGGGCCCAGGGATGCCAGCCAGTGTGGGTGAGCAGGGTGAAGAGCAGCGCAGAGTGAATATGGAGAGCAGACAGATGACCTGTACAAACAAAATCCTTGCTCTCCAGGAACCTAGATCCATTAGATGAAAAGGCATGTAATCCAAAAAACCACAGCAAGGTAGCCCGTGCTGGGAGAGAGGTATTAATGAGGACTTCTGGAAGCGCCTAGGAAGAAGCACTTGACTGTTCAGGGAAGATCAGGGAAGGCTCACAAGAAAGAAGACATAGTGGTCTGTCTCCCAGCATTCTTTCCTTTGGGAACCACCATCCCGCAGAAGGTCCTGGTGGATCCCAAACATGATGCCCCGCCCTTCTCTGCTGCAGGGGCCAATCAGAGTGAGCCCCTATTCCCTGGCCACAGTCATTGGCTCAGGGAAGGCCCAAAGCTCAGCCCCCCAGAGATTGCCCCAAGGATCTCCTGCTAGGGAAAGAAAACTGTCTGTTGCCTCTGAATTCAGGCTGCTGGAAGGATGTGAAGTTAGAACTATTGGCTGCCATCTCTCCCCTCCTCCCAATAAGTGTAAATACTCAACTTGGGGGCGGGGGATTGAGGCAAGGCAGAGAATCGCCTTACTGGGCAATGTTTTATATTCAGGCTTACCTTAGATTGAGGCATACATTGCATTCTTGATAATACTTCCTCTTTTTGTTTTTTAGCTGATGTGCAGATGTGTGGAGGTGAGAAAGTGGATGGCATATTGAGGGGCCTGCTAGATTTGTAGCCTGGCCAGAGCCAAAGCTGCTTGTGGAGGGGATGGTAGGTGACAGGCCAAGGCTGTAACCGTGGGCTCGAGTCAGACGTTCAATGAGTGGGTGTTCATTAAGGATTTTCAGCAGGGAGTAGCACCAACAGATGTACATTTTGGGAAGCTCATCCTGAGAGCCATGTGGAAGTTGAACTGAGCAGTTCTGGAGGAAGGGGTCTGCTGCAAAGTCTGGAAAGACACAGAGGGCACCCGGACTCAGCCGGGGACACTGGAGAACAAAGAGCAGTGCGGGGACCCGAGAGAGACTGAGGGAGGTGGGAGAGTCCCGCGCGAGTGGGGAGGCTCTGGTGTGGGCGAGAAGATGAACCAGAGCACAAACGGAATGTACTTCACTTGTTCCCCACATCTCAGAACTCTGAGGGTCTTCTGCTTCCTCGTCACCATTCCCTGAGTGCTCTCTGGGTTTACTGATTTCATATATGAGATGACTCCAGAGGTGGTTTCCCCAGGCGCGGAGAGAACCATCACACGCGTTTATGAACGCAGCCCATCGGCCCGAGGATCTTCGTGGAAGTCACTGCACAGGGATGGCGCACGTTCCTGTCTGAAACCCCCAAGTCTCTTTCACATAGGCTCTGGGTCGTTTTTTAAACGGGGTAGTGAATATTTTTACAAATGACTAATTCTGTCAACCCATCTGAAATGCAGGCCTCTACCATTAAGCTTAGCATGTCTTCCCTACATCTGAAAACTATACCTCTCCAGTCCTCTGAGTACAATTTAATTCAACAGGAGAGCATGATGTGAAGATTCTAGAACAGATATTGTGGAAAATGCGTGAAAAGAACATGTTCTTACTGTTTTTAAGTAACTTAGAATCCAATTATATACATATGGGTATATATTCAGGCGTGGGCAAAAGTAGGTTAAATTACCAGCCATCGTTACCTAAAAGATAAGTCATTAGTAAGGATATAAAAGAATAGCAACTATAATAAGAAGAAGACAAATAATACAAATAAATAATACAATGGTTACTAATTAATAATACAAGAAAAAATTCTGTGTTTTGTGTACTCACAGATATAAATCTACATTTGCCCACCCGTGTGTGTGTGTGTGTGTGTGTGTGTGTGTGTGTGTAAGTTCTTTGCATCAGTCTCTAGCTGTGAAATGTTAGTGTGGAATGTTCATTATGATTTTTCAAGGTTCTGGAAATATTTACCATGAGGTTACCACAGCACCTTCACAGCTTGGTAAGGTTGAAAGGTTTTACCATGCAAACTTCTGATTGTCTTTTATCTATCTACATTGTGGATAATTCAGATTAATTGCTGGCCATTTACCTCTGTGACCTTTGCCCTAGAATATGTCCCGTGTTGATGGTTTTGTACCATCCTCTGCTCTCTCTTTTCTGGGGTTGATCTTTTGTTTATCTCCAAAATTTCCCAACTTCTACAGATATGCCTCACAAAGGGGCACTCGTAGAAAGCAGGCGTCCTAATCTACCTTTGCAAGTTTTACGTAAACTGTTTTAAACTCACTCTTTCCCCCTCTCCTCCTCTCCCTTTTAGTAAACTCTCACCTCAATTCTTATCATCTGAGATTAGTTTCTTCAGCGAGTCCTGCTGTAACCACTTTCCATTTTTCTAGGTCACCATTGATTTCACCTGACCAGCCAGCCGTGGGCCACACAGTGTGCCCCCCACACCACATGACACCCCTTTCTTAAGGTCCGTAGGGGAGCCTGACACACATCCCAGGACAGGAAAGCTGTGTGCCTTTCAGCAGATGCATTCATTCTACTCTGTTTACTGAGAGCTGATTGTGTGTGCAGCACTGTGGGGAGAACGAGCCCCAGGAGAGGAGCTGGGTGACTGGAGGGCAGACAGACCAGCAATTACAGGCGTGAGGAGCCCACAAGGAAGGAAGCACAGGACTCGTGGGGAGCAGAGAACAGCACTCTCTCACCCAGCCTCAGGATCAGGGAACTTCCTAGAGGAAGAGACAGGTGAACTGAGCTGGGAAAGAAAGAACAAGAAAGCAGAAAAATGGTTGGCCCAAGAAAGGGAGAAGTTTGGCTTCTCTATGACATAAGATGTGAGGGGCCCAGCCGGTGTGGCTCAGTGGTTGAGCATCGACCCATGCACCAAGAGGTCGCCAGTTCGATTCCCGGTCAGGGCACATGCCTGAGTTGTGGGCCTGATCCCCAGTGGGGGGCATGCAGGAGGCGGCCAATCAATGTTCTCTCTCATCAACATTTCTATCTCTCTCTCCCTCTCCCTTCCTCTCTCTCTAAAATCAATAAAGAAAAAATAAAAATAATTAAAAAAAAAAAAGATGTGAGGGGCTGGTGGGAGCAGAGAAGGCTGTGAGACACGTGAACGTGTTTGGCTTTTGTCTAAGGGCAATAGGAAGCCATCGAAAATTTCAACAGAGTGATGTGATCAGACTGATCGCATTTCCTGTCTTTGATAGCTTAGAAGCTCAGAACTGAATTGGCAGCCCACTGCTAGCAACTACCCAGAGCCATCCGTGTGCAACTTGGGGATTAATTTACCTTTTCTTCGTCTTACCAGCTCTTCCTCCCATGTCCTCATGTACTAACTTCCGCTGTGCTCCACGCGTCTCTGCAAGCCCATCACAGGTAAAGAAACAAGCCATGCAGTGCAGTCGCTCTCATAACACCACCCCCAAGTTAAACATTTGTATCCCCATTTTACAGAGAACCTTGAAGAAATTCAGGAACTTGCCCATGGTCCTAGCATCACTACATCAGTGGGACTTATTCAGTATCTCACCTCCCCAACACATGTAAATACACAGAGGCAGAGGCCATGTTGACGTGGTCGTGGAGGTGCCCAGCCCAAGCACAGTGGCTCACACACAGGAGGGCCCAGCCGGGCTGCAGACCGACCCACTGACCCTCCCGCTGGGTTTGGGATTCCTCGACCTGAACACTGTCTACGCCGACACACGGCGCTCTGCCTCCTGCTCTGGCATCTCGTGGACAAAGCTGTCCTCTGCCCTCTACACACACCTGTCTTTAAAGAAGATTCGTCATCTAACTTTCAAGTTCATCGAGTAACTAAAACCTAACAGTTGCCTCTAGAACTAGACTTTTAGAAACCTGAGCGATGATCCTGATCTGACCGACTCATTTTACTGTGAATTAGCTTTGGCTCAGAGAGAGTGGGTGGCTCTCCAAGGTCACACAGCTGGGTAACAGCAAGTTTCACATCAACAGCGGTTCCGAGGGACCTTAGAAATGTCCTGTGCGGTATTTACAGTGTCACTCTGTTCATTTAGAAACATAAAGAGTAAATGTTTAATTTGGCTTGCTCATAAAACTAAGTTGTTTGCAGTATGTAGAAGGTCTGGAGAAAATTTATTTTTAAAAGATTTGAACCTGGCCGGTGTGGCTCAGTGGTTGAGCATTGACCCATGCACCAAGAGGTCGCTGGTTTGATTCCCGGTCAGGGCACACGCCCAGGTTGTGGGCCCAATCCCCAGTGGGGGGGCATGTAGGAGGTGGCCAGTTGATGTTCTCTCTCGTCAATGTTTCTATCTTCTCTCTCCCTCCCCTTTCCTCTCTCTCTAAAATCAATAAAGAAAAAAAAAACTTTTTTTAAATGATGTGAAACCACAGCCCTGTGATTTATTCTAGCCACCATTCTGTCTTAAATACTCAAAAACTGTGAGAAAGCATCCTTCCTTGCTCGGGGTCACAGCTGTCCGGGGCTTCTCCTGGCTCACTCCCACTCTCCCTGGGCCATCTCATGCACTCATAAGGCTTCAACGCCACTCAAAACCTGCAGAGTCCCAAACAGTCATAGACAGTAGCTAACACCCTGGGCACTTCTATGCACCAGGCGTGTTCTAAGCGCAACACATAGGTTATCTTATTTAATCCTCACCACCACCACCATCCACACAACACAGAGGAGGAAACTGAGGCCCTGCCAGGTAAAACAGCTCGCCCAAGGTCACAGGTAGAGGCATTGGCAGCTGGTCCCCTTGACCGGGACAGGACTGTCTGTAACGCTCAGCTGTGGCCCAGGGTCCTCTCTCCTGAGCTCCAAATCCCAGCAAACACCTGCCTGCTGGGCTCCCACCAGGCTGTCCCAGAACCAAGTCAAAACAACGCCGCTTCTTGCCTCTGCCCGTGCAGGCTGCCAGGCACAGCACCAGGAAGTGCTGGCCCTCCCTCCCGTGGTGTCCGTACCCACCACCTGCTGCCTGTCCATGCTATTCCTAGACATTTCTCAGGTCTGCTCCCCCTTCCCAGAGTCACCCCCACTGCATGTGGCCGCAGTTCCCCAGGTCGTCTCTGCCTCACAGCCACGGCTCCTGCCCTGCCCTCCCCACAGATGTCAGCACGGGATTCCTATAGGCGAATCCGAGTGCACTCCTGCTGGCCTCAGCTCCCGTGGCCCGAGGGTGACCATGACACTCACTCCCTGAGCCTCCTCTCGGCCGATCAGCTGGGCTCCTGGGCCAGGGTGTCCTGTTTCACATATCTCTGCCTTTACACCCTGTCTTCCTGCCCTGCAATCCCTCCTCCTTTCTCCTCCAGCAGGGCTGGTCATTTCCTTCTTTGTCCCAAGGCTGCCCTTTAAATTCGTGCAACCCTAACCTTTTTTTCTGGTTGAACTGACTTACTTTGCTGTCCCCCTCTGTAGGCAGCGGGGGCTCTATGAGGTTCTCATAGCGCTATGTTATGCAGAGAAGACCTCTTTAGACGTAGGGGGATGGGTGGAGTGGAGAAAGGAACAGCGCAAAGCCTGCGATCAGGTCAGCACATACACCGGTTCACTTCTGCAGGGCCCTCGGCCCTGCCTGCCCGTGGGCTCCCGGTTGCTGCACCCAGGACAGCGCCACTCAACTGCCCGTTGCCGAAGTTCGGCCTCTTCTGTTTCCCCAGCCAGGCCCTCGCCCAGCGCAGGGCCGAGTCCCTCCCAGTAGCGCTCTGGTCCTCACCCCAAGAGCCTCCCTTAACCAAACTGGGAAGAATGTCTGGAATCTGCTGATGGATGGAGGACAGGGAGCCAGGAACCTTTGCTGTCTGTGACGTGAGCACTCAGTAAATATTTGTAGAGCAAAGGCATAAACGTACTATAAATATTTGTTCCAATCGATATGCAATCAGTCTCTGTGAGATAAAGTTTGTGAAGCCCTAGCATCGGGCTTTCGGACACTGAGGTTAGCGGGTTCCCGAAGGCTCTGTTTTAAAGAGATGAGTGTGTGTTCCTTCTAGAGTCGCCTGCCCCTTCTAGGTGAGAGGAGGAAGAGAGAGCTCAGGAGTGAGGAGAGTCCCCTGGACCCGGTCACCTGCCCCTCATGAGACGCTCATGTCAGGGTGCCAGGCCGAATCGCAGCCGCAGCCTAAATCGTTTGCTAGTAAGTGGCGGAGGCTGGCGTGACCCTGCTGAGCGCCAGGTTTGCTGCAGTTGGTGGGAGAGGAGTCTGGGGGGAGGGTCCCGATGCCTACTCCCCCCCCTCCCCCCCCAGACTCTGGCTTGGCTGATTAGACACACAGATGCTTCAGACTCTTCCTTGGAGCACTTTTCCTTTCTTTTTTCTTAAGTTGTCCTCATTGAATTCACACTGTTAGGAGATACATCTGAATTGAGCTATAAATTCATAGAAATGATTTTTGAAACATGTGCAGTGGTCCTCCTGTCCACACCAAGGTCCTCGTCCTGGAAAATAAATGTATCTAGCTGAGCTACACATTACATGCTCCTGCAGGAACTTTAGAAAACCTAGATGAGCACAAAAACAATGATTGCAGGCAATCCCACCTTGCGAAGATGACCACTGTTATCATCTCACCCAATGCTCTACCGTTTTCCAATGTGTGTTTTAGCTTTCCCAATCGCTGTCGAACTGGGACACTCTCTTGGATCTGGCTACATTTGGCTTTGCCCTCTTTGCAATATATTGTAAATGATCTTTTCTGTTTTCTGGGTTTTTGTTTTTTTCATTCTTTTTAAAATGTTACTATTGTTTAAAACACCAATAAACACTTTGTACACATAGCTTTATAAGAAGATATTTTTATTTTTCTTAAGAAAAAATAACTTAGCAATGGGATTGTTGGACCAAAGTGTATGCACACATTTAGGGTCTGGGGCACAGAGCACCACATCGCCCTGCAGAAACGTTGCAGCGCATGTAGAACGAGTCTGTTTCTACCCACTCTCATTGACTTTTTCATCATCTCCAATTTGATACACACCCTAAAAAATAAACAAACAAACACCTTCAGCGGACTTCTATGAACTCTAAGGTATTCATGCAGCTCCCTGGATTCTTGTCCAGTGAGGTGAAAAGGAGAAAATTCAAAGTTGAGCCCTGCTTAAAACCTCCCAAGTCAGGAGCCTGCTCCTTCCTGTCCCCTGTGTCCTGCACACTCTCTTCCAACAGCCTATTCAACCTGTTAGAGCTTCTGGCCCAGTGATTTTCCTGCTGACAAACCATTTCCTCCTACATCCAAAGGATCAGAATTACTCCAAAGCCCCGCACTTCCCTGCTTGAGCTCCCTGCAATGGGTGATGGCACCGGACACATTCCCAGGGGTGCCCCACCCCAACGACCATGGCCTTGGCAGCCGTAGCAGATGAAGCTGCTGAGGAATGGTGGGCAGAAGCTACGAACCAGGGAGAGAATTCAGTAGCCGCATAGGCTTGGATGGGGGAAATGCACACTTGTCTCACTAACCTCTAGTTGTCATTGAGCATTTCATTTGGTAACAAATGCAGACAACAAACCATAGTCGTGCTAACAGTTCCTGTGACTTCATTATCAGGAGAAATCATAGATATTTCAGATCTATTATGGATGTTGCAGATATTTCAAAATGTCATTAAGCTCATCATTACTTTGAAATTATAGCTATTAATGTGCCCTACTACTAGATCTTGTTAATTAATATGCTAATAAATAAGCATTCTTGATTGCCATATCACTCATTTTTTAAAATATTCTGATAACTGTATTTAAATATAAAGATTTTCTTTATGATCCTGCATATTTTATTATAATATTTAAAACCTCCTTCTAGCCCAGCCAGTGTGGCTCACTGGTTGAGCGTCGACTCATGCACCAAGAGGTCGCTGGTTCGATTCCCAGTCAGGGCACATGCCCAGGTTGTGGGCCAAATCCCCAGTGGGGGGCATGCAGGAGGCAGCCAATCAATGTTCTCTCTCATTGATGTTTCTATCTCTCTCCCTCTCCCTTCCTCTCTCTCAAAAAATCAATAAAGAAAAAAAAATAGCCCCGGCCGGTTTGGCTCAGTGGTTAGAGCGTCGGCCTGCAGTCCAGAGAGACCCGGATTTGGTTCCCGCTAAGGGCGCGTACCTCGATTGCAGTTTGTCCCTAGCCCTGACCCAACCAGGGCCATGCAGGAGGCAGCCACTCGATGTGTCCCTTTCATGTCGATGTTTCTCTCTCTCTCTCTCTCTTCCTCTCTCTCCCTCCCACTCTATCTGAACAAAAAATGGAGGAATGTCCTCGGGTGAGGATAAAAAAATAAAATAAAAATTAAACCTCGTTCTAAAAAAAAGGAATTAATCTACTACTTGACAAAGACTTTAGCCCAGCCGGTGTGGCTCAGTGGCTGAGTATCAACCCACGCACCAAGACAAAAACTTTAAAAAACCACACACACGCCTTGTTCTGAGAATGGTTCACCAAATACCAAAAGGATTCAAACACAAAAATGAAGAACCCTGGAGAAGGAAGTGAAAATTTAAACCCTGTGGCTAAACTCACGTTTCTATTTTATAATCCCAGAGTTACAGAAGATTTTCCCTAGTGGTGGAAGGATTGAGGCTCTTGCAAATCTTTTCTCATTCACTCTGTTCCTCATTCATTCAACAGACATTTATTTAGCATCTACACAGTGCCAGACCAACTGTAACAATGACACCAAGACAGCCCTGGCAAGGGAGCTGCTGACCGCGGCCGGTGAGAGGATGAGGTGGCAGACCCAAGGAGCCAGGGCTCAGGAAACACACATTCCAGCTGCTGGCAGCTGTGAAGTCCGTGGACGCTCCTCCCTAAGGTAGAAATGCCATCAGAATAATACATGGTTCCCCAGTACATCTTTTCTCTCTCTCTGACTCCCGTGGACTCTAGCAAACTCCTATTCTTCCTCAGGATCCTCCTCTGCTCCCCCTTCCCAGCTGGAGGGAACTAATCACTCCCTCCACACTGGCTCATGGATTTTCGCACCACCACGTTTTATTTGTCTTGTGTGTGAATATGACTCACCGCCAGGATCCAAGCCCCCATGTGGTATCTGGCCATTTGGGTGCCGTGGAGCCGACCCTGGAGCCAGGGTCTGGCTTTGTGCTTCTCCCCCTCCGGCTCTTAGCTGAGGGACACGGGACACAGGACACCTTCTTCCCGCTCCACTGGCTGATTTGCACTGGTCAGGCCTAAAGGGGCAAAGCCACACCCCACGCTACAGCGAGACCTCTCTTTGGAGTTGTCCACCACATTCCCCCACCAGTCAAAACAAGATTTCCAAGGAGATGCACTCACTGTCCTTTAACCTGAGGGCTACCTCAGAAAGCTTGCCTTCTGGCCTGGCACTCACTCCTCTGATGAGATTCCTTTTCCACTCAGTCCACCTCATCTTTCCAGACTCAGTCAAGTTGCTCCCTCCTGGAAGATTTTCCTGGCACTCGTCATCCACCCACTCCAGCACCACAGGCAGAAATGACTCTTTCTTCCTTGATGTCCCACTGTATTCTGCACACTTTATTCCAAGGGCTGTCCATGTCTCCTCCCTGGCTACAAGTTCCCTAAAGGCAGGTCCGAGGTCATATCTGTGGCCCCAGCACCCAGAAGGCAATACTTACTTGCTGAATGAAGAACTGAGTGGAGGGATGAATGAATGAATGAATGCCCTTTCTCTCTTCTTCTCTCCACCTCTCACCAACTCTTCTCTTTCCCTTCCAATCACTTGGTTCCAGGGCTATCTTGGACACTAAGTCTGTGATCATGGGTAAGTGACTTCATGCCCCTGGGACTCAGTGTCCCCTCTGCAAAAGGAGGGAGGGGGAAGACCCAGAGACTGTGTAGGGACACCCCACCCCTCTTCCTGTGCAATGTCTGACTCTGTTGTGTAACTTTGTAGGTGTCAGTACTGCTGGGATAGGACCTCCTGAGGACATGCAGTCTATCCCAGACACCCACCCAGGACCAATGTCTTGACCCTTACATCTAGTGGCTCTTGCAATGTGGACTATCTCAGTTCCTGCCTCCATGACCTCCAGTCTCATGAGTCCACCTATCTTCTGCATCGCCCCAGACCCAGTCCTGGAGCCTGGTGACTGGAGGGCAGAGGCTTCTGCAGAAATTGCAAGGAACTGCAGGGTCTGGATTTGCTATGAGAATCAAAAGTGCTTGACTTGAATCATTTCCTCCCACATAGAACTGTTAACACTACTATGGTTTGTGACTGTATCTTCCGTGCTTTTCTCAAACTCCCAGCCTTTGCCACGTGAGCTTCCTGTGCGGAGCCCCACTCCGTAGTTCAGTGGACCGATGAAGTTCTAGGAGGGTGTTCAGCACCCACCTTCCCATTCTTGTCCTCTCTCCAAGAAGACCTACTTCTGTCACCTGAGTAGTGGTTCCAATTTCTTCCAGCTTCTCAGGGGGTGCCATTCTCTCTGATTGATAAGCATGGGCAAATGTCTCTTTTTTAAAATTCTTCCCTTGATCTTCTGTTTAGTTGTTTTTCTACCTCTCTTCTTTCCCTTCTAGACAGGTTCCTTAGCATGCTGATTTCCACAGCAAGTTTCTGCTCCAACCCACCTGAGCTATCACTTTCTTTCTTTGACAACCTCTCTGTTACTCTGTCCTGACATCTCACAAGCACATGACAATGTCGCGGCACTATTTTCCTCACCCTGCCTCCGGGGCTCACCTGCCTCTCACCTCCAGCTGTTCTTCACCTCCTCTGTGGGTGCTTCTTCCTCGCTCCTCCTCCGCCAGGCCTTCCCAGGCTCTTCTCCACCTCTCTCGCTGGACCAGACTTTCCCTGAGCAGCGCATCCCCCCAGGCTCACCTCCACCCACAGAGTTCACTTACTTCAGCTGTGTTAATCAAGGCAGGCTAACAATCCACCCCCACCCTGAGCCAAATGTTGCGGCCCACAGGGCTAGTTTACTTTTTATTCTTCTTGTAGTTCACTCTGAGTCGGGAGGGAGCGTGGGGAGGCGGCTCCGCAGTCACGCAGGGAGCCCGGCAGTCCGAGCTCTGCGCTCCGCATCCTCCCGTCCTCCCACTCAGCTCGGAATGCCCAGAGGGTGCAGTCCTAGGGCCATGCCTGCGGGTCTCACGGGCGGTCCTGCTCTCATCCGTGTCTGTGTTACTGCCAGGGCGGGTGACAAAGTGGCCTGGCTGTGCCCGGGAAGACAAGCACGGCTCTGGCGAGCATCAGAGTCTCTGCGGACTCGCTCAGATCTCTCCCAGGCCCAGAGCTGCTGGCAGCTGGAGAGAAGAAACTTCGCTTAGATACCTACCTGCCCGCTCCCCGCTCTACATACTCAAAACGCAACGTGTCTCAGCTCCCAGACTGGTTTACCTTTCTGTTCCAGTCCCAGGATGCACTGTCACCCCAATCACCTGAGCTGGAAGGATCCCACACCCCTCGCCCAGCCCCACCCGACACATTAATTACTTATGGCGTGTTTCTGAGAGTCCTCTCTTGCACCCGATCTCTTTCAACAGCGCAATAACGGATTTCTCTTCGTACAACCTCATTCCACTTTAAATCTTCAGGAGTGGACTTATGTAGTGTTTCTTCCCTACAACTTAGCATGATTACAAGGCCCTGCAGGCTGGAGCGCCCCTTCCCGCTCCGACTCCATCAGCGACACTGCAGCCCGAGGACCCAGCAGTTCTGTCCCTCCGCCTCTGCACCCCTCCTGGTCCCCCCCCCCGCCCCCCGTGGCGATATCCACTGTATCCTAGAACACAGCTCAGCATCACGTTTTCGGGGAGCCTTCTATGACCTCCCCAGACGGAGATG
Organism: Tadarida brasiliensis; assembly: GCA_030848825.1. Taxonomy (NCBI): domain Eukaryota; kingdom Metazoa; phylum Chordata; class Mammalia; order Chiroptera; family Molossidae; genus Tadarida; species Tadarida brasiliensis. The sequence continues at coordinate 85,845,120 of CM061266.1, forward strand.
ACCGCTACCTCCATGTAGATCACTGTGGCTCATTTTACAGAATGGTGGACCGGACCAGTTAACTACACTGAAGAGGGCGTCCTTCGCCCACGGTGTTAGGACGCTTTTTGGATTCCATGTGAAACTATGGGAGGCGGGCTCTAGTTCTTTCTTTGTCTCACAACGGACTTACCTCCCCTACAGAACTTTGAGAATTGGAAGTTCGCAACAGTAAGTATTCCTGTGGGGAAAAAATTAAACAGAATCCCAACCTGTTGACAAGGAAACAGAAAGGACCTGTATTCGTTGGGGCTCCTCTAGGTTACAAGCCACGGAGAACCTAACTAACCAGCTTCGGAGAAAAGAACAATGTCCGGGAGCAGATGTGGCTTCGGCCCAGATGACCGCGGGGCTCAGATGAGTCCCAAAGATCAACACCTCTGCCCGGTTTCCTGACGCTGCCTCCCTCTTCGGGGTCCCCCTCAGGGCTCCGCAGGAGCCCCACGCTCGCCGCCGCGGCAGAGAGAGGCTGGGACACGATGCTGAGTCTCCTGTGGGCTCACGTGGATTCTGACTGCACCAGGTTGGGTCACGGTGGCCAGGAAAAGGCAGATGTCAAGCAAGGCCATTTCTGTAGCCACACAGGGGGTTCCCAAGGAAAGGAGGGCGAATGAACACTGGGCAGCCAACAGCAGAAGATACTCCAACACCTCTGCTCACAACAAAATCCGAAGGAGACCAAAAGCTTCTTTCTGAAGCCCTGTCTTGTTACCACCTCCCAGGCAGAATTCATTCTTCCCTCCACTTGGTTCCATGATATGGAGGGAAATAGTCTTTTGCATTATAATAATTATTAATATATCTGTGCTTCTGGACTGGGGCACCTCAAAAGCAGAAGTGTTCATCGCTGTACCCAGGACCTCGGGGGACTCCCTATCTTGGCGTATTGTAGGTAATTAGCATGGTGGGTTCTGGGAACGAGTTAGTAACATCCTCCACAGGAACATTTCATCCTCCAGGGCTGGCTCTTCTGGGTCAGGTGGCCACGGTGTTGGAGTGGAAAGGCAGTGTCTCTACACGGCGCGTCCGTCTGGAGCGCAGGGAGACGGGGAGCTGCTTGCCTTTGTGCTGTGTGCGCACCTATAGATTCTCTGACTCGGAGGGTCCCTACTCTTCCCTTTGTGGTGCAGAATTCCCGTACAAGGACACAGAGTCCCTGGGTCCTGCTAGCCCAGCAGCTTCATAGACAGGATAGAGTTCGGGCAGGGTGTTGTCTATCCCTGTCCACTAGAGGGGACAGGGTTCATGGCCAGCCCTGCCCTGCAGGGCCATGCAGCCCTCCATGGGACACACCAAGGAATGGACAGAATGCCAGCACGGGGCAGCCTCGGGCCCCAGACCTGCTGCACGGGATGGGGCTGCCTGGCTGTGGAAGTGGTCGAACTGGTGGCTAACAGCACAGACCTTGGTGTCAGACACACCTGGTCTGCATCACACTTACCAGCTCGTTATACTGAGCAAGCAAGTGGTAATCTCTTCTTCTGTGATTCGAGAGTACATTCTTCACAGGGTTGATGTGAGGAAAAATTAGATACTATCATTTCAATTGATTAGCACATAGTAACTGCTCAGTAACGTAGTAGTAGTAGTAATAATAATAATGAAATGGGTTCTATTTTCCTTTCCTAGGAGAGTGCTGGTCTTCATGTTGTGGCCCTGTTCAAGCACTCATACCTATGGAGGAAAAAGCTTAACTGCTCATTCCCAACAGCTTGGATCTATGAAGTAAAATAAGACCAAATAGATAATAGAACAAGTTCTAGTTGTTTTTTTCAAGGGTCCAAATCATGTGAACTTTAAAAATATTGTTAAAATGAATTGTCACAAAATGTTATGAATCAGGTGTTATAGTCTGGCTTTGGGAGACATCCTCAAATGCCTACCTAAGCCAGGTATGTAACTGAATGTGTGACACATGCTGACAAGGGACAGTGTGGGGCCAGCCCAGGAGTGGTGGGCTCTGGCAGGCTGGAGGCCACAGTGGACAACAGCTGTGAGTCAGCACTAGCTGACTATTGTCATGAAGGAATATAGATAGACTCAGGTTGTCAGAACTTGGAATGATATCCAAGTTTCAGAAGGGATATCTTTAACCCTTGTCCCCCAACACCCCCCCCCCACCACCAAATAAAACCCACTGTAAAAACATGTCTGAGTCAGCTCTGGTCAGTAGACTTGATATGGCCCAAGGATAACCAAATTGGGACCTCTGATCTTAGCTGACTCCTTGCCATTGGTGTTTCTCAAAATAAGTTCCACTTTACCAGTTCAGCAGGCCAATTCTCACTGCATAGCAGCAGTTTTTCAAACTCCTGGGAAGATATTTCATTTTTATCACATGGGAAGGCAATTGTTTTTGCTAACTATGTAAAAAGTTATTTTTCTCATGTGTTGTTTTACAGCTTTTTCAAAGTCAAACTCAAGAATCACCTCTTCTGGGAACCCCTTTGTGATGGATTCAACTCACCTAACTCTACTTACTGACCTTTGGTTCTCCATGCCCTTACATCGTACTACTGCTGCTCATGGGTCCATGCTTGTGTCCCAGTGACGGTAACACCGAAAAACACGTGTCTGAAATGTAACTGAAATGTCTTCTTGCTCTCCTATAACAGTTCGGAGTAGTTCTGGGTTGGAGAGAGAGAGACAAGAAAGGGAGTCTGTCCACTCAGCTACGCAGCCAGGCTGCAAGACTGCCATCTCCAACATGAGGTTTACAAGTGGCAGTGGCTCTGCCTCCCACCGGTTGTCTGAAGGTGAAAGAGCACAGAGGACTGCCCACGGGAAGTTTTTATGAATCAGGAAATGGCAAAACAGCATTTGTGCCCTTGCTCCTCTGGCTAGGATTCGATCATGTGGGCTCACCTAGCTGCAAGGGAGTCTGGGAACTGCAGTCTGTGCATCCGGGCAGAGGACATGTTTTTGGTAAACACCTACTGGTCTCTGGTATGGCCCTCCCTTTGGGTCCAAATATACTTTTTTTTTTTTTTTTTTATCTGCTTGCTCTCAGAGAACACACTCATTTTCCTCACAGGCAGCAGCCCAAAGTCCCATTCCAGCTTGGAATCTCACTCAAATTCCAAGATCTCCAGGTGAGGCTCGGGTTTCAGTGTGGCTCCTAAAGATCTAGAACTAAGACAAACTCCCTTCCCTTCCACCGACAAGCACAGTGGTGGAGCCCTGGCATGGTAACTGCTAAAACTCCCACAGGAGGCATGTGGGACCCAGCAGGCCCCAGCCCTCCGCAGTTATGAAATCCCATTGGTGAGGCCTTGGGGAGACCCCTTTGCCCCGGCAGTGGGAGTTCCTTGATAAGACTCTGATTCTGCTCTCTGGGAAGAAATCCCTGGCTCATTATTCTCTAAAACTCCAGGCCCCTAGCTCTGGGAGGTTTTCTTGTCTAGTCTCCCCATGGCCACACGTGGGTGTGAAGAATGCTCTCCTTGTGAGCGCTACAGTTTGAGACACTGGCTTCACCTAATTGCAGCTCCTGTAAGTTTGGGGGGCCAGAGGGGCCTTTGACGGTTTCAACAACATGTCGTTGTGTAATACAACTTGGCTTATGTTTTCCTTGGCAATAAAATTCCCTCAAACACTTAGTAGGCCTCTCCCCTATTTTTATTCCATCAATTCAATGTGTCAGTAGCAAGACCTAAAATATTTTTCTGGACATGATTGTGTTGTTTTAGTACTCTGTCTTGCCTACTCCATCAGCTGGACAGTGAGCACCTAGAAGTCATCGGAAACCAAAAGCACATACAGGGAGTCCATACCCTTTATCTCATCTTTGCTGAAGGGGCAAAGGACCTTGTCTAACCGAAAAGCCTTAATGAGCCTTTATTGCCTTTTTTTTTTTAATCCTCACCAGAGGACATTTTTGCATTTATCCTCAGACAGAGCAGGAGGGAGAGAGAGAGAGAAACATCGATGTGAGAGAGACACATCGACTGGTTGCCTCCCGCACAACCCCAACTGGGGTCGGGGACAAACTGCAACCGAGGTACGTGCCCTTAGCGGGAACTGAACCCGGGACTCTCTGGTCCGTGGGCCGATGCTCTAGCTGCTGAGCCAAACCGGCCGGGGCCCTTTATTGCTTTTTAAGTCTTATTTCAAACTCCTAGGGATCTAGAAGCAATAGATGTTTCCAATACTAGACAGCCCAAATTTATGCATTTTATTCCCTTTCCTTTCTTCTGAGCTCACTTTTTTCATGAAAGCCTTTGCCAAACACAATAAAGAGCCACAGGTCACTTTCTGGATCCTCAGAGCTACACGCTCACTAGGCACACGGACACCCTCCTAAGTTATCACAGGCAAGAGTTCTAGAAAATGTTCTGCCAATTCACAATATGGGTCCCAATCTCTTGCGTTTCCAATAGTTTCATCACCACCCACCACCTCATAGTCAATGCCACACATTTTAGGGGTTTTTTGTTGTTGTTAATCCTCACCTGAGGATATTTTTTTCCACTGATTTTTAGAGAGAGTGGAAGGGAGGGAGAGAAGGGAAAAGAGAGAGAAACATCGATGTGCGAGACACATCAATTGGTTGCCTCCCACACGTGCCCCAACCAGGGCCAAGGATGGAACCTACAACCCAGGTACATGCCCTTGACTGGGAATCAAACCCATGACCCTTCTGTGCACAGGCTGGTGCTCTAACCACTGGGCCACACCAGCCAGGGCCATTTTAGGGTTTTAGACAGCAGCACCCCACTTCGGGGTACTCGTTTCCATTAGTTCAGGTCAGCCACTGAAGCGAGCAGATTCTAAAATGCCTCGTGGCTGCCACTCTTGCTCATGTGACTGGCTGGCTCGCTCAAGGTTGATAGGGGAGGACACTCCACAGTCATTTAGGGACCCACGCGGACAGAGACTCTGTCACCTCCAAGGACACCAAGCCTCCATTCGGACAGTGTTCGGGGAAGCACAGCAGATCACCGAAAACTGCCTTCTTACAGACAAGTCTGGAAGTGATCGATCACTTCAGCTCTCAATCCGTTGATTAAAACTGAGTGCCATGGTCACACCTAACTTCAGGGGGCTGGGAGATGTGATTTAGCTGTACGTCCAAGTAAAAGAGGAAATGGGATCCAGAGTGGCCAACCTGTCCCATTGCCCGGGACTTTCCTGGTTTTAGCAGTGGAAGTCCCACTTCCCACCCTCAGTCCCAGGCAGACTGGTACCATTAGTCATCATTGCGCCTGCTCTCTCCTTTAGGAGAAACTAAACCTTCTATTTTCTTGGTCTCCTAGTCTGCAGTTACTACCAACCATTATCAGGGCACGAATTAAATGTACTTGACTTAATGGGGCAGATTACTTTAATTGGAATATGTTATTCCTGGAAATTAGGGGCATGTGTGATACAATCTCGTAGCACATACATCTGCAGACACTGCCTTTGTCCCTGAGTTGCCTATAAGACGTAGTGGAGAAGTTTGTATACCACCGTGAGCAAATGCTACCAATTTAACAGGAGTTCTTGAAGAACTCTCAGAAACATTTTGCCAAAGGATTTGTCCGAGAAAGAATCGAGGAGAAATTACTCAGTTATTATATCACATAAGGCAAATTTCACCAGAAAACAAAGTGCCTCATTTATCTTAGAGGCAGCTCGCTGGGCTGTCCTTGCGGGCTGACTGCGTGGCTTGTTCACTGCACTCTCTCTGGCATGCAGAAGGTGCTCAATAAATGTTCTCTCAATAAAGTAACACCTAGCTCACCAGAGAGCCTGTGCCCATGTTCTAATGAAAAAAGTTGTTTCATTTTGTTTTGTGCTGAAGGGTGAGTGGCCATTTAGGACTGGAGTCTGGTTCTCGAAACAAGCATAGAAAACGGCATAAAAACTCGAGGCCTGTGGGCCAAATCAGCATGGTAGGTGAGCTTGTTTGGTCTGCATAGTGTCCAAAACTCAGAAATTTTCCGTGGAGACTGGATCTTGAAAAATGGGAAGATCTGGCAACACAGTGCTTGAATTCCCACAGAGCAACAACTGAATGGCGCTAAGTCGCAACTGGTCCCATTAGTCTGTGGATGGCACACGTCCCCCCACTGCCACTTCCTGTCGTCTTACCCGCTCTTCCGCAAGGAATTTCTGTCATATCCATCGACATGTTTCCAAAACACCTGGATTGAAGCACAGATTTATACTGTAATAATGTAGTAATTTTGCACATTTTAATATGGCCACTGAATCTTCCAAAAGTTGTTGATAAAGCCTGATTACTAAACCCGGTGACTTTGGGCCTGCCCAGCATTTCATACCACTGTTTTACATAAAGCTTTTTTCCATAAGAAATAAATAATTTAAGATATATATATATATCATATATATAAGTACATACATATATGTATATATGTACATATCACCTGTAACTACTTCTACCAATATGATTTTCAAACCTGAACAATTCCCTACTAATCCCTTCTCTAACCCACATAAATAAAATAGTTGCCTTTAAGTATTATTTTTTAGATACAGAAGAAATAGTACATTTCTGTCTATATTCTAAATGGCATTTTTAAATTGTGTGTTTTTGTAATAAAATTTTAACAGCCACCACTGTTATCAACTGCTAAACCAAAAGCTCTTAGGACACAAAACTGCCACAGCTTTATTCCTACAAAAAACACAAAGTTAAATGTATGAACGAACATGAACAAGAGGATGAATGATTCAAAAATAAAAGGCTAACATTCCTTGACCACTTGCTCTGAACCCATCTGTGAGTTTACTTTCCAGCATTATCTTTACAAAAACCTACGGGGAGAGCATGTCCCCATTTTAGCTTGCAAGTCAAGTCAGCTGCCCAAGGTCACTGGCAGAGCTAGAGTTAAAAATTAATTTTAGCCTAAGAAGTTCAGTGAACAGACAAAAACAGCAAAAAGTTAGAATGAAATAGTCATTGTAAAAAGCAGAGGACTGTAGCATCTGTGTGGGGGCAGAAGCTTCGTGATCTGATCCAACTTCGTATTTCACAAACGAGAAGGGGTCTGAGAGGTTCCACTCCTCACTCACAGGTCGCAGGGACAGTTCCTGCAGGCACAGGCCTGCCCTCAGCTCTGGATCTCGCCACACCCGTGCAGGGAGTTTACTGTACAATCTGCTGCCATGTTCCACTGGTGGACACATTCGTCCATTTTCAGGCAATTTTATCTGGAGGGAACTTCAGTTTCTGTTTCTAATTTTCAATGCCATTGTTGCTGTCAAAAAGCAGTTGTGTTATCAGGTCCCTAATGGCTCCAACTACTTGTTTTATAGAAAGCAAGGGCAGAGTAGTATCTATCGAAATTAATGTTCATTTCTAATTTCAGTTGTAATTATCTTTACATTTCTTACATAAATTTAGAATTGATTCTGGCATTGCATATTCATCACATAATGAAAAATAAAATTTTGCTTTAAAAGTATGCCCCCTAAAAGCACAGAATTACTGGGTCATGAACATTGTTAATCTGAAACAGAAAGCAGACACTCATTCAAGTCACATCAAATTCCTTCTGTTTCTCCTTCACTGATCAGCGGTCTCTCCTGCTGCAACTGCTGATGTCACGACCACCAGTGCTGGTACGACATTCCATTCCCACTGAGTCTTTCCTGCTCCACTGAACATCAAGTGTGATACAATCAATCACGTAATAACTCGAGGCCAACAAAGGCCTAATCACGTCTGTACACAAGTAGTAAAATGCCTTTTTATAACATCCTGAAATACAAGTCAATCGCAAAAAACACCCGTTTTCACCTGGTGTGCCGCAAGAATCTTTAAAACATGCAATACCTGACTATTTAGTCAGGAGCACTGACCTCTTTCTCCTTAGACTGTCAAATCAAAGAATGACAACAGCCAACACAACAATAGCCGTCCAGTGTGAATGAGTCAAAATTATACCTATTTTTTGTCAGATCGGCAAAAATAATATTTTTTGGTGTGCCACAGAATTTTAGTAATTAGTTTACGTGTGCCAGGAGATGAAAAAGTTGAAAATTGCTGACTTTAACCATGTTTAGTAATTATTAAAATGAACGTGTATGGAAAAAAACCTTTTGGTTTTAACTCATTCTGTAATATTCAGCTCCCAAAATGTCACAGGAGTGCCACATTTAAAAGAGAGTCCCAAATTCCATTAAATAACCTAGAAGAAAGTTCTCTATTACCTTAATGACACATTGACTAAAATTTTTCATATTTTCCACAATTACCACCTTTGGTATTGAGGATCTTTGTTGAAAATATAGAAGATGAAATGGCTATAGACTTCTATTCATTAGTCTTCTTTTTAAAGGAAATATAATTACTACATAAATATCCCTTTCAGTTAAAGATATATAACCTTTAAACTAATATGACAAGGAATTTTTTAAGTCCTCTCCAATGTCCCCAAACCACCATGGCAATTGGCACCAGCCTCTGGTGGTCGGCAGCTGCTGCTTCACCACGAGCTGTTGCCTCACCGGTCGCCTTGAGCTTTGTAACACACGCACAACGTCCGTTTCTTTCCAGGGAGCTCTGATGTTCCCCTCACCTATCCCTCTCCTGACAGCTCTACATTAGGGCAATGAAGGATTCAGGAAAGTTAAGTCCTTGTTCCCACTGGGTGGAGGGGGCATGGAAAGGGGCCACTGCCAAGGTCCCTGGGCAGGTTAGAGAGCTGATAAATGCATCCTGTTTAATGTCACAGGAGCTGACATTGCTCCCAGAACAGACTGGGACCCCTCAGGCTCACTTCTCAGGTGCCCATTTACTTTAGGATTCCAAATTTTAAATTTTGGCCTATTTTAGTCTTTAGGAATCAACTGGGAGGGACACCCTTGTTCATCTGGACCCACTTCAATTCAGTAGAGGAAACCCATTTTTTGCTTGGACATTCCAGGAGCTAGAACCTCAAATCCATACTAGGAAAGATATCCCAACCCAGGGTGTTCTTCAAGTGGAAACTAGCTTCTCTAACTTTTGATCCTAAAGCTGCTTAGTGGGATTATATAGAGAGCAAGGCTCATTACCCTCTCAGCTGGTGAACACTGGAAGATTAAGACTTTCATGGACTCCTAGAAATTTAAAGCCACAGGGGAACTTACAGATTATCTCTTTCAATGCCCCACATCAGTCCTGAGAGGTGAAGCCACTTGTCCAGGTCACACTTGTCTGAAGAACTAAGCTCTTGTGTCCTTCACTATGTCTCTCCACCCAACTGGCTGAAATAACGCATTGTCTGTATCCTTTTACTTCCATAGTCAAGCCACTAGCATCCCTACTTGGCCCAACCATTTTAGCCCTCCTCAGGACTTTACTAGTCAAATCGTTGTAACTTTAGCTAGAAATCGTTGTGGAAATTATTGCAGTTATGTTAAAAGTGTAATATGAAAACACTTGTTTATCAACATTTTATATGCTTTATTGAAAGTTGACAAGTGCAACAGTTAAATACAGTGACACCTTACAACTGTGTAGAGAACATGCACAGAAACATATGCATATAACTACTATACAGGTAATATGCAGAACCCCCTACTGGGAAATTCATTTCATTAGCTAGAACTGATCATTTTCCAAAGTATTCAACCAGCTCAATCAAAAGACTTCAGTGAACAGGGATTTACTTCAAGATATTCAACAGCTATAAGATCTCAGATTACACAAACCGACTAACTGGGCCAAATTCTTAAAATTTCTTTAGGTGTGATTTTCTTCACGTAGCACTTCTTTTAATGTAATCTCTATAGAAAGACAATCCACACCTCTTCAGACAGCCAATGAAACATCTAAATTTCAATCTGTACAACCTAAATAGTAGTTAGTCCTCTATTGTACAAAATAGTTACACTACATACACAAATATATAATAAGCAAAACATCCTTCATGGTAAGATAGCCTAGGTCCCAGCTACCGGTCACCTTTGAGTCACTCTAATGGTTTTGTGTCATCACTGTTTCAGAAAGAGGCACACAGTACTATTGTTTTTTATGGATTTTGGTGATAGTCATCAGTTTGTACAATGAGCTATGTTTCCCCTCGTGTTAGGCGAGACTATGCACCAGTCTTTCCTTTCACCTCCCTTTCAAGTTCCTCATGGGGAGGAGAGGTCAGTCCAGTGGAGCTCCACTGCTCCTACCCCACGTCGTACACTACGTGCAAGCAGGAGAGAGCTCTCAGAAGTGAGGGCAGGGAGCAGGGAAGGGATGGAAAGGCACACAGCTCCTCAGCATGAATTAAACCATTTCTCAAACATCTGCCAGGCTGCACGAGGTCCCAGTACATCCACGCTAATTCTCTTATTCACCTTTAATTCACCCAACTAAGAAATTTCTTCAAGCCAAAAGCACATGGGTGTTTAATACTGGAAAAAAGAGATAATGGCATATGTCAGTCTCACGTCTCTTTTGCAGCGAGCAATGAAATGGGTGACTGTGGAGGCGGATTCCCCCTAGTACATCATCTCGGGTCTGTGGAGTTCAGACAGCAGCGGCCAGTTCTTCGGGGGCATAGGAGGCTATGCAGTTGGTCCTGAGCCCTGGGACGCTGGCTGGGCCGGGGGCTGTGTGGTCCCCTGTGGCTGTGTGGTGGCAGGGGGGGAGCCAGTCTGCAGCTGGGCCTGGAACTGGGCAAGCTGCTCAGGACTGGCCAGTGTCTTCAGCAGATTGTTTTCCTGCTCCAGCTGGGAATTTTTCTCAATTAGTTCTTTGATTTGCTCTTTGAGGACCTCCACTTCCTCTCTAACGGCGTACATCAAATGGCTTTTCACCAGATCCTGAAAGGGAGAGGGAAAAAAGGGTTTAACTTCCTACTTGCTGTTTCCCACATTCTGTATTTCTAAAGTATTATCTTGCCTGATTCTCCCTAACCATTTAGGTATCCTACAGCACTGGGGGAAATCTACTGAACACAATCACAACTGTACAATAGTCAAGTTTAATGCATAAGCGATCAACTTTTTAAAAGTCTATGCTTTTTTGCAGCCGTTAGCCAGCAATGCAAACAATCAGGTTTTCTATTTGAGACGGCACCATGCACTGGGGCTCTGAGTCGCCAGGCAGGAGCCTGGCCGCAGGGATGTCCAGGCCTGCAGCAACTACAGCCACTTCCCCGCCCCCACGTCCCTCCGCCGCCGCCCGCCAGCCGCCACCAGACCGCCTCCCTCAGCTCCGGCTGCAGCCAGTTCCTACGGAGCATGTTGCCGCATTTTCCTCCCTCCACCCTTACCCCCCCTTTTCGTGATTAAGCTGACATCACAGAAACCTGGGCAGACGTTGCAGCCAATGAGAGCTCGATTTATTTATAGCTCCGAATTAAAAGGTTCAGAGTTTGCCTAGCAACAGTGGGCAGAGAATCCCGTGAGAAGAGCCACAGGCGCTGCTCCAATAACAAAGAACGGCCAAGGCGGAAATAAAAAATAGGAGAAATCCAGGCGCAGGCTGGGAAGACAAAACTTTTTTCGGATTCGGCTTCATTGTGCAGCAGCCCACATCACCGGAATCCATCTGTGCCCGGTCTAGAAGGCCCCTTCCCGAGATGCCCACTTCTGGGGCCTCCCCCCCCCCCACCTCCGGCTCCCTAGTAAACCTTAGAATTCCCAGTTCAGCCACATCCCTGGAGACGTGCCCGCTACCGAAGGACACGCAGGGCCAGCGCTTCTCTAGACAGTCCCCGGCAAAAAGGGACACCTCTGCACAAATCCCGACGTGGTGAGAATCGGTCTTGGACGGATCATTTAATACCCTCAGCGCCCCTGTCTCTCCAAAGCAGCCTTGGTACGTGGCTTCGTGCTGGCGGAATGGAAACAGTGCAGGCATTTCTAAATGTATGAAGAGCAACCATCATCTTGACTGTGGATGCACTGGTTCCATCCCAAGACATCTCGCTTTTTGTACTGTGCCCACATTTAGTACAAATGATTTTTAATCAGTACATACCATAGCTTGCTCGATTTTGTTGTCAATAGCTACCACACTTGCACCAGAGGAGCTGGAAAAAAGGGGGAAAAATCGATAAGTGGAATTTATCTTAAACGTCCAACACATATACAAAAAGGATTTCCTAATTCTGTGATGTTTCTAGCATCATTTGAAATATTCTTTAAGGCTATGTAATATATTATGCTCCAGAAAACATAAGCCACTCTCTTACTAACGAATATCCAAACGTTTCCCTATTTTAGTGAGCCACAAAGGGCTAAATTACATAATGTGCTAAAAGCCTGTTCTCTGGCCAGGCTGGCGAAAAGCAGGCTATTCTAAACATTGCGAAAAGCAACATCCAAGTCACCATAGGCTCTCAGCAATGGACAAAGGAATTCGCCTGGCTATCTTTCACCTGCATTACTACAAGTATCTCAAGAGTTAATTTTAAAAAACTATCCCAGCCGACATTTACCTATTGTCAAGTCTCACAGAGGCGTTTTCAGTCCCCAGCAAGGATGACAAGAAAGAAATTGAAAAATGTCTCAGTTGGTAAACTCCTAGATCCATCGCCACTGGTCTACACCATTGGGATTTCATGCAATTGCAGCCAAAAACACCCTCGCGGAAAAAAAAGAGGGAAGACCAGCAGCCTTGTTTGAGCTAGGTAAAAATCCTGTAGCTTTCTGCAGCCCGGGGAGAAATAGAAAACAGCTGCCCTAATTTAAAGAGACCCGGCTTCTGGGGCTTGGCGATCCCGGGAAGATGCCGATCACAATGCTGTGCTGAGAAGATTCAAAGGTCGGATGCCGGACTCCACTAGGATCTAGACTAGGGCTCCGGTCTCGGTGCAAAATATATTCAGGGAAGAGCCGCGCCAATTGGCCAGCACGCCCTTGGAGCCGCCCCTTCTCCCTTCTCCCTTCTCCCTTCCCCGCCCTCCTCCCGCTTGGCTGCCTTCCCCGCATTCCCCCGCCCCCAGCCTCCGATCCCGCTCTTCGGGTGGGCTGGCCAAGGCCGCACTCGCAGGGGCCGCGGTGCAGGCCCTCCGAGACCTCCACTGCCCCGAAAAGCCGGATCCCTGCTTCGACAAAAAACATCAAGGGTCCCGAAAAAATGCGATTGAGGCCCCGCACGTGCTTACGTTGATGGGAGTCAGACCCCGTCCCCGGAGCTGCCTGTCCCCGCGGCTGCAGAACGGCGAAAGCTTCCTATTTGCAACCAGAACCGTCTGAGCTACTGGGCATGCCCAGTCCCACCGCTAAGACTCGCAGGAGCTCAAGTGTCTCGATTTCAGTTATCTAGTTCTTACAGGCAGCAGTAACGGGAGGATTTTATAGGCCGTTTTATTTATAAAGATAATAACCGTACTGTAATAATACTTATTTTTAAAAGCCAGTGAATTTTACACTTGATCTTAGAGTGAAAAATCACATTTGTTTTTTTGAGAAATACTACCTTTCCGGTCATTTATTACTTGTAGAAACAAAACAAAAAAACAAAACATAGTCGGCTAGGCATATTTATATATATTGAAGCAAAAGGGAATCTACCAGATAAAATCAAGTGGATCCTCCCAAAATGTCCCTAGAGCTATAAGCTTTAAAATCCCATCTCCTCTTCTTCCACTTATAGCTAGAAAAGTCAAACCACAGGTAGAATTCCACATAGATCTGTCTTCAGTAAGTCCCTAAGGCAAGTTTTTGGGAGTTAAGTGGCTATTCCTATAAGCACAATCCTATAGAGAGACTGACATACTGTAAAGTATGTTATTTCGCCTTTTGGTCACACTAACCAATAATTCTCTTCTCCAAACTCAAATCGAGAGATCTGGGTGTAAAATAGCTTAACCCATTATATATTTCCTCTATTAATCTGAAATATTTTCAGGGACGCATCAATAGAGGTAACAATTTAGTATACTGAAAATCTAAGGTCTTAAATTTGCTTATTATAAAGTTTGCAATTCAATACATGTAAGGAGGCAATTTTAACCTCTACAATACTGCCCTCTACTGGCATAATACTATAAAACCAGAAACAAACAAAAACCCCACTAGTTTTGTAATCCATAGACAAACTGTATCATCACGAATAATTCCAATATAAAATTTGACCACAGAACATATACATATGTATATATTACACCACACACACACACACACACACACACACACACACACACACACACACACACACACACAGTCTTGTCTTTTCTCTCTCAAACAAGCATTCTCCCTCAAGCAGCATCCTTTTAATTTAGGAAATTTTAATTGCCATCAGAGCCTTTCAGACATTCTTTTAAGTTGACCCAATGCTGGCAGGGAGCATTTGGTTTCAAAAACTATACAAAGTGACTAGGAACCAAATCTGGTGGATGTGGTAGGTGATGGAAACGGCAATTCTCTTTTGGGTTAAAAACCAACTGGTTTGGCTCAGCGGTTAGAGTGTTGGCCAGCGGACCAATGAGTGTTGGGTTTGATTCCTGTCAAGGGCACGTACCTCCGTTGCGGTTCCTCCCGGCCCTGATTGGGTGGTGCAGGAGGCAACCAGTCGATGTGGCTCTATCACATCGATGTTTCTCTCTGTCTCTCTCTCTCCCTCCCTCCCTCCCACTCTATCTGATGATAAATAGAAAAGTATCCTCGGGTGAAGAATAAAAAAAAAAAAAACAAGTGTGAATGACTACAGAGCAATAACATTTTTTATTGTAAGGTTTATATTATTCTGTCAATTTTAATGCCTTGTTTTTTTAATAACAAGGAACATTTGTTAGCATATTTATAATTTATAAAAATTTATATATATAGCCCTGGACGGTTTGGCTCAGCGGTTAGAGCGTGGGCCCGCGGACCAGAGAGTCCCGGGTTCGGTTCCCACTAAGGGCACGTACCTCGGTTGCAGTTTGTCCCCGGCCCCGGATGGGGTCAGGTGGGTGGCAGCCAGTTGATGTGTCTCTCTCACATCGATGTTGCTCTCTCTCTCCCTCCCGCTCTATCTGAAGATAAGTGCAAAAATGTCCTCGGGTGAGAATAAAAAAAAAAAATTATATATATATATATATACACACACACACACACACACACACACACTATCTCATGATATAAATTTATTTGAGGAAGGCACCCATTTTTAGTAAAAAGAAACAGAGTAAGTAGAATCTTAAAAAGCATAACTTGGGGAGCAGGCATGTGGTCCCTTTGTCTATGAATGCTAGACAGAATTATTACTTACTAAATAACAGTTTCGATATTTAAAAGTTAAAGTTATCACTAAAACTATCTGTAATTAAGTCTATTTACATATTTGAACAGCACAGGAAAAATTAAAGCATCATCTTAAGCTATAAAAAAGCTGAAAAAAGAAAACCTCAAAACTTTAAGGTCATATATAGAAATAAATTACAAATTCCCAGCTGAAGTTTAAATTACTATATTAACTGAATTTCATTTATTCATGATGTTCTTAAACACAAAGAAAAAAATTGGTTTTGTTTTCATTTCATTCATTTTTACTGGTCATCCATTGTATTAAGCTACAGAAGCCAAAATACAAGCAACCATGGTCTGTTTAACCCATATGCGTACAGAGGAACATTACAGTCATCTCCAATATTTTGCTATTTTATATAAAACTTCTAGATATGTCGTACATACATCCTTGATCGTTTGTGTATATATTTCTGAACTATTTGCAGGGCCAAAAGATAAGCAACAAAAAAAAGATTAAAAAGATATTTATCTTCATATCTTTCAAATAAATGTGCTAGTCCTTTAAAAATAGATTTTTATATGAAAACTAAAAAGATCATTTTAAAAAGAAGGCAAAGGAATTGGAGGAAAGCTCCATGGAGGGAAACCACGGGTCAGACATTTCTGAAGCACAGATGGCTACAATTACTCTCAGATTCTTCTCTTTGCAAGACAAAACATCCGAGTCTAGTGCCTGGCCAGAGCTCCACAAAGACTATCCCTGGGACAGGAGAACACTGCCAGGCCTCCAGGAGAGACCCCTGAGGGCATGAATGATAATAATCTTCAGGCATTGGGCAGAGATCAGATCTCACTCCAGAGGGGAATCTGAAGCACAGGAAACAGCCTGGACATTTGAGATTGGGTGTTGTTTTTCTGTTCAGTTTTGCCCAAGAGCCTTTTGACCTGAGTTCCAATTCAATCACTTCTGCATGTCAGTAGCACACATGCTAGGACATGAGAAGAGGAGCAAAGGCAGGGCCTGTGTGTTTCTAGTTCAGTAACACGTGCTCTTCTTCCCAGCTTGATCTGACTGGACCAATAGAGGCAACAGTTGGGGAATCCATCACTTAAATAGGATAATCTATGTCTCCCCTGTCCAAACTCTTTACAAATCTAGAGTGACTGCTAGGGAAGAGGCTTAAGCTTATCACCCTGCACATGATCAAATCATGGTTGTCTAGGGACTGCTGGTCACTTTCCCTTTCCTAGTTGATTCTCATTAGGCACTGGGAATAGGGTTACCAGGTTTAGCAAATGAAATTATAGGATTCTCAGTTAAAGGTGATTTTCAGATAAACAACAAGTAATTTATTAGTGTTGGGTCCCACATACTGTCAGAACAAGAAGCAATTCAAATCAAAACAAGAAAATTCAAACTTATTTTAAATTTCCTCGATTTCTATAGGAAAGTTGCAAGATAAAGTTGAGAAAATTTATTGAAAAGTAGAACAAAAGCAGAAGAGATGGAATTGAGAGATAAGAGACAATGGAATGAATCTAGGAGGTCCAACATCAAAATAGGATGAATTCTAAAAACACAGAACAGGGGGAAGAAAATTATAAAAGAGATGATTTAGGATTTTCCCAGAAGGGCACAAGTCACCAGACTAAATGATACGACCAAATGGCCACCCCAATAAATGAAAAAGTCCTGCACCAAAGCACATCATTATGAAACAAAAGATCACTTAGACAAAATCCTAAAAGCTTCAAAGCAGAAAACAAAATATTTACAAACACAGGAACGAGTATCAGAATGGTTGTGCCGGCTGCCAGAAAACAATGGAGAAAATGGCCTTAAAGTTCTGGAAGAAAAGGTTTTTCAACTGGCCAAAATCATCCTCTAAGTGTAAAGGTAGAATAAAAACATGTTCAGACATTTCAGACACCAAAACAGAGGGAAAAGGGTTAAACAAGATGAAAAACTTCTAGAGATCTGCTAGACAACCTTGTACCTATTGTCAATAATACTGTGTTGTACATTTAAAACTTTGAAGAGCATGGATCTCAGGTTAAGTGTACTTACCACAAAATAAAAATGTTTTAAATTAGAAATATTGTATATTCCAATAGGAATGTGGGGGGGGGGGGACATGGGACACATGAACCAGGGACTCAAACATTGGAGAGAAGGACGGGAATGAACACAGGGTGATGGGGAGGGAAACCTCAGGATGGCAGCAACTGGTCTGGACAGAGCACAGGAGGATGGAGCCTTTAGAACAGAGAGCTCATCTGAGCAATGGCGGGGGCAGGGGAAGGGGAGCTACAGATG
Organism: Tadarida brasiliensis; assembly: GCA_030848825.1. Classification (NCBI taxonomy): domain Eukaryota; kingdom Metazoa; phylum Chordata; class Mammalia; order Chiroptera; family Molossidae; genus Tadarida; species Tadarida brasiliensis. Next base: position 85,862,587 of record CM061266.1, read on the forward strand.
GGTATATGACAGATCTAATGGAGCAATTAGATAACTCTGAAGACAGTATTACAGAAAACAAAAGCAAAAAAAGTGCCCTGGCTGGTTTGGCTCAGTGGTTAGAGCATTGGCCCACGGTCCACAGAGACCTGGGTTTGGTTCCCGCTAAGGGCACGTACCTCGGTTGCAGTTTGTCCCCGGCCCTGGTTGGGGTCGTGTGGGTGGCGACCAGTAGATGTGTCCCTCTTGCATCGATGTTTCTCTCTCTCTCTCTTCCTCCCTCTCTCCCTCTCACTCTATCTGAAGATGAACGCAAAAATGTCCTCGGGTGAGGATAAAAAAACAAAACAAGAAAAGTAGTATGCATATAAATAAAATTTACCTGATCATATTAACTTTTATTGGTTTAACTTTAAAAAGGAAGGTAGTGGGAAGAAAAAAAGGTGTGGCAAGAGTGGTTTAAAAGTGCTAAATCCTAATCTACTAGGTGTAGCTTGATTAGAAAATATAAAAATTGAAAAGGTTAGAAGTGACAGTATAGACATATTACACAGACATGTGTAGGCAAATATGTGAAGACGTAAAAATGAAAAGTGGCTGCTGTTGAGGAATACACTGGGGGACTGAAAAAAGAGGAACTACTAATATTTTGTTTTCTATTCACTCTGTTTGATCTTTAGGGATGTACAGGTATTGCTTTGATTAAAAAAGCATTTTCAAATAAAAGAGAGAGAATGGGACCTGCAGAGGGTCCCTCTGCTCCCAGGCTGAGCACTTCTCAGCAGGCACGTGAGGAAAGGGCCACGCAACAGAAGCAGGTGGAACAATTTTTGGAAATCACATAGGCTCAAGAAGAGTTGATGTTACTACCAGCTTGAGTAAAAACAACTGGTAAACACAGGGCACCAGATATTCAGAAGGATACTGCCAAAGCCGTGGGGAACAATTAGTTCTAGACTGAAGGGTGTTTTGGTCTTGTGTATAGTTTAAAAGGAATGCTTGAAAAGATCAAACTGTTTCTAAGTAACTTAATTTTGTCCCAAAGCAAAGCTCAAAGATATTAAATAAAATACAGTTAGCATCCAGTAATTCACAACATCTGGTATGCGATGAAAAGTACCAGGCTCACAAACAAACAAGGAAATGCGACTCATAATGAGGAAGAAAGTCGATCAATCAGAATGACCCAGATATGACAAAGATGATATCATTTCTAACCAAGGACATTAAAACAATTATTATAACCATATTTTATATGTTCAAGAACATAGAGGAAAGCATTAGCACATTAAGTAGAGGTATGGATGGTATAAAGAAAACCCAAATTAGATCTCACTTATTTGTGGAATATAACGAACAAAACAAACTGATGAACAAAATAGACCCAGAGACATAGAAGTAGGGTACAGATTGACAAACCTCAAAAGGGGGGGGAGGGAAGACATAAACCACAGAACTCATATGCATGCATGTATGCGTAACCAATGGACATAGACACAATGCTGGGGACTGGGAGGGGGGAGGGGATCGGGAGGAGGGTGTCAAAAAAAAAAAAAAAAAAAAGGAAAACCCAAATTAGATTTATAAAGATGACAAATACAGTGTTTGAAAGAAAAATACACTGCATGGGACTAACAGCAGATTAGACAGGGCTAAAGAAATATTGGTGATATAAAAGCAACAAAAACTATCCAAAATAAAACAGAGGAAAAATACTGATAAAAGAACAAAACAGGAAAAGAAGAAAGCAGCATTGAACTGTGGGACAATTTCAAGCAAATATATGTACTGAAGTCTCTAAAGAAAAAAGAGGGAATGAGAGAGGAAAAAATGATTTGAAGAAATAACGGTAAGTTTCTTCAAAGTTTATTAAAACAATAAATCCACAGATCCAAACCTTAAGCAAGGAGAACTGTGAAGAAAACTACAATAAGGTATATCATAAATCAAATAGCTTAAAATCAGTGATAAAGAAAAAATCTTAAAAGCAGCCAAAGAAAAGAAGTAGATAATACACAGAGCAACAAATAAGAATGGTAGGCGACTTCTGCTTGGAAACTAGACAGAAGCTAGACAGAAGACAGTGCAGCAGGGTCTTTAAACTGCTGAAAGCAATTTTTTTAAAAAAAACCTGTCAACGTGCAATTCTATGTCCAGTGAAAATATCTGTCAAGATTAAGGTGAAATTCGTTCTTTTTCAGACATATAAAAACCGCAGCAATTTATCATTGGCAGACCTACACTATTAGAAATTTTAAAATAAGTCCTCCAGGCAGAAGGAAAATAATACCAGAAGGAAATCTAGATCTACACAAAGAATACGAAAAGCATCAAAAATGGTAAAAATGGTAAAAAAAAAAAAAAAAAGCGGTTAAATACAAAATAACAAAACACACACACCAAAAACCCTCCCTATTTAAACCTCTTTTAAAAGCTAATTGAAGTAAAAATAATAACAATATATGGGGGGTGGTCTATAACATATGTAGAAGTAAAATGTATGACAAAAATAGAACAGCCAAGAGGTCTTCTAACTTGAAAGAAGACTGTGATAAGTTAAAGATGTGCAGTTGACCCTTGAACAACATGGGCTTGAACTGCATGGGTCCACTTACACAAGGATTTTTTTTTCCAGTAAATACTTGTACTGTTTTGGATTTGGGGTTGGGAATCTGCAGAAGCAGAGGGCCAAGTACATGCATTGATCTTCACCATATTACATAGAGGACTTGAGCATGTGTGGATTTTGGTATCCACAGAGGTCCTGGAACCAACCCCTCCCAGATACCAAGGGACAAATACGTTTTTGTGGAGTCAAAAGTTATATGAGATTTTTGGCTGCACGAGGGTCGGTGTCCCTAACTCCCTTTTTGTTCAAGGGTCAACTGTATACTACAAACTCTAAAATAATAGAAATAACAGGACAAAGAGTTATAGCTAATAAGTCAATAAAGGAGAGAAAATGGAATCATAAGAAAATATACAATCTAAAAGAAGGTAGAATTAGAGGAAAATATGAATAAAGAACAGAATAAAAAATAGCAATTACATTAAATGTAAATATTCTCAATTAAGCACCTTAATTAAAAGGTAAAGATTGTTGGATTGGATAAAAAAAGCAAGACACAACTACATGTTGCCTAAAGAAATATACTTTAAACATGATGGCACCAATAGGTATAGTAAGAGACTGGAAGAAGATATTCCATTTTATCAATCATAAAACACTGAAATGGCTATATTATTCAAATAAAATGGACTGCAGACCAAAGATCATTTCTTAATAAATAAAAGGGTCAGTTCATCAAGAGGTCATAAAAATCCTAAATGTTTACACACTGATAAACAGAGCTTTAAAATACATGAAGCAAAAACTGATAGACTTGCAAGGAGAAATAGAAAAATCCACAATTAAAATTGGAATTTTCAATATAGTCTTTCCATAATTAAAAGAATAACTAAGCAAAAAATAAGAATATAGAACACTTGAATCAACCACTTGACCTGACTGGTTTTGTAGAGCATTCCATGAAATAACAGCACAACACACACATATTTCAAGCACACAAGACAGACCATATTCTGAGCCATAAATCAAGTCTCAATAAATTTAAAAAGATCCAAATAATACAAAGTATGTTATATGAGCACAATGGGATTGAAGTAGAAATCAATTACAACAAATTACCTGGAAAATCTCCAAATATTTGGAAATCAAGTAACATATCTAAATAATCCATGGGTCAAAAAATCAAAAGGGAAAATAAGGAGTATTCTGAACCGAATTAAAATAAACATAAAACATCAAACTTCAATAAATTTAACAACTTAGATGAAATGGACAAATTCCTAGAAAGACACAAACTACCAAAACTCACTCGAGGAGAAATAAGTACATAAATAGCTCTATATCTATTTTAAACATTAATTTGTAGTTTAAAAACCTTACTACACAAAAAAACCTCAGGCCCACATGGTTTCACTGGTGAATCCCACTAAACATTTAAGGGAGAAATAATGACAATTCTACATAAACTCTTCCAGAAAATAGAAGAGGAGAAAATGCTTCCCAAGTCATTATACAAGACCAGCATTGCTCTAATAATAAAATCAGACAAAAACGTTATGAAAGAAAACTACTGACGACAGCCGTGATAAACAGATATAAAAATTCTTAACAAAATTTTAGCAAATTGAACTCAACAATATATAAAAAGGTTAATAAATACATCATGACCAAATGGCATTTATCCTGAAACTGCAAGGTAAAACATTCATAACTCACTCTCTCAAAAGACTAATGATTCACTCTATCAACACACTAAAGAAAAAAAATAGGATCATTTCAATAGATACAGAAAAAGCAATTTGACAAAATTCAACATCCATTCATGATAAAAAAAGAAAAACAAAACATTTAAGCAAAATAAGAATTAAAGAGATCTTCCTTGGCCTGAGAAAGAACAGCTACAAAAAAATTCAGCTGATATCATATACTTAATGGTAAAGAATGAATGGCTTCCTCCTAAGATCGAAACAAGGCAAGATTGTCCACTCTGAGCACTCTTAGTCAATATCATACTGGAGGTAATTGGCAGGCACTAAGGCAAAACAAACAAACCAAAAATGTGGAAGTAAAGGTATCCAGATTAGAAAAAAAAAATAAAACCATCCCTGTTCTGTTTACAAATATGTTGTCTATGTAGAAAATCCCAAAGAATGTACAAATAAACTACTAGAACTAACAAGAAGCATGTTTATCAATGTCTCAGGATATAAGTTCAATACAGAAAAATCAATTGTATTTCTATATAATACAATATTTCTATATAATACAATATTTCTATATAATACAATATTTCTATATAATACAATATTTCTATATAATACAATATTACCACAAACAATTAAAAATTGAAAATTTAAGTTTCATTTACAATATCATAAAATATATGAAATAGGTATAAATCTAACAAAATGCATACAAAATCTGTATGCTGAAAACTATAAAACATTGATGAAAGATTTCAAAGAGACCCAAATAAATGATGAGATATACCATGTTCATCAATTAATACTGTTACTATGTCAATACTGTTACTATGTCAATTCTTCCACCCCAAACTAATGTATAGATTCAGTGTAATCCCAATTAAAATTCCAGCAAGACTTTTTTTTTTTTTTTTAATCCTCACCTGAGGACATTTTTTTTTTTTCATTTTTTGTCCAGATAGAGTGGGAGGGAGAGAGAGGAAGAGAGAGAGAGAGAGAAACATCGACGTGAAAGGGACACATCAAGTGGCTGCCACCCGCACGACCAACCAGGGCCAGGGACAAACTGCAACCGAAGTACATGCCCTTAGCGGGAACCGAACCCGGGTCTCTCTGGACCGCAGGCCAACACTCTAACCGCTGAGCCAAACCGGCCAGGGCCCAGCAAGACTTTTTATAGAAAATGACAAAGTGATTCTAAAATTTAGACGTAAAGGCAAAGGAACTGGAATAACAAAAACAATTTTAGAAGAACAAAGCTAAAGGCCCCCTACTACCTGATTTCAACACAATCTGTAAGGCGATTCTCATTAAGATAGTGTGGTATTGGTAAAGGCTAGATGTATAGAGCAATGGAACACAACAGAGAGGTCAGAAGTAGACACACACACGTAGGAAATTGATTTCTGACAAGATGCAAAGGTGATTGAGTACAGAAAGATAATCTTTTCAACAAATAGTACTGGAACAATTGGATAGCCATATACAAAAACAAAACAAACAAAGAACAACTTGATTCATTCCTCCCACCATATGAAATACTAACCTCAAATGTATCATACACCTAAATACAAAACCCCAAACCATAAAACTTCTATAAGAAAACAGGAGAAATCTTTGAGACTTTGGGTTAGGCAAAGATTTCTTAGATATGATAACAAAAGCACAATCCATAAAAGAAAAATGTCAATAAACTGGACTTTATAAAAATGAAGAATTTCTGTTCTTTGAAAGATACTGTTACAAGAATGAAAAGACAAACTATAGACCGTTATTAAATATTGCAAGTCACATATCTTATAAAGGACCTATATCTAAATTATATAAAGAACTCTCAACTCAATAGCAACAAACAACCCAATATATTTTTTTAAATGTGGGCACAAGACACTATATCAAAGAAGATATATAGATGATAAATAAGTACATAGAAAAATAAACATCATTAATCATTACAGAAATGCAAACAAAAACCATAATGAGATACCACTACACACCTGCTAAAATTAAAAAAACAAACACACATTTAAAGCTAAAATTACCAACTGTTGATAAGAACTCAGAGCAACTGAAATGCTCATATATTGATGGTAAGAATGCAGAATGATACAACCACTCTGTGAAACAGTTCAGCAGTTGCTTATAAACTTAGACACACTTTCCATAAAACCCCAAAATCCTATGTAATTAACCTCAATGAAATGAAATTTATGTTCTCACAAAAATCTGTACATTGAGTGACTTTATCATAATTAATCAAAACTGGAAACAAGCCAAATGTCATTCAACTGGAGAACGGACAAACTATGGTACATCTATACAGTGGAATACTACTCTGCAATAAAAAGAAATGAACTACTGATACATGTAATAACACGAATGAATCTCAAATATATTGTGGTAAATGAAAGAAACCAAACTATGATTCCATTTATATGCCATTCTAGAGAAGGCAAAACTAGAGGGACAGAAAGAAGATCAGAAATTGCCAGAAAAAAAAGAAATTGCCAGAAATTTCCAGACCCTTGGGATAAGAGAGAAGTTTTTGTAGGTTTCATATCTTGGTTGTGGTGGTGGTGCAAGCACTGTTTGTGCTTGTCAGAACCCATAGAACTGTATTCTAAAAAGAGAAACTTTACCGTATATAAATTAACTAAAATAGGGGGAGGGAAAATAAGTGGCTACCTCTAGGTAGCAGACTGGGGAGAATGAAAAAAAAAAAGGAACTGCTAATTTTTTAATGAATTCTACTTTATCTTTATATATATATACGCATGTATTTTTTTTTTATTGTAGTAAAACACATATAACCTAAAATTTACCATCTTAACCATTTCTAAGCATACAGTTTAGCGGCATTAAGTACATATACATTGTTGTGAAACAGATCTCCAAAACTTTTTCATTTTGCATATCTGAAACTATACCCATTAAACAATGTACCCCCACCCCGAGTCCAGTAATCACTACTCGACTTTTTGTTTCTAGATGTATAGAGCAATGGAACACAACAACAGAGAGGTCAGAAGTAGACACACACACGTAGGAAATTGATTTCTGACAAGATGCAAAGGTTATTGAGTAAATTTCACCACTTAAGATCCTGTACACATGTATTATTTTGATTTAAAATATTTTAAAGTAAAAGCAAATAGTAAAATAAGCTTTAAAGAAAAGTTTTGATCCAAAGACTTGACTACTTTCATTGAAAACAGTTAAAAATGCCTACTTTATAACTAGTTAATTGCTCTACAATCATATAAAATGTATTATTTAGTTTGAGTTGTAAACTCTAATTCTGCTTTGTTCATAAAGCTGCTGAGTCTGTTGGTGATTAACCTGCAAGAGAACTAAGATATATTGATACAACAGCTTCCCTAAATCCCATATTATTGTTAAAAGACTTAAAAAAAATAAATACTTGCTAAGTGTGAGAATTTAAAAAATCTTAACAAATTTAAATACAACCTTTTATTTATACGCACACATATACAGTGTATAAGGCCCTCTATAAATATATTTTTCTGTATATTTTCTCTGAACATTTATGATTACTTTTAAATTACTGTTACAATTCTAGAAACAATTTCTAGTTCTCCCATACCTATCTGCCTATGCCTCTATTTCTTTGTCTTATTTAATGTAACTACTAATTCCAAAAGAATGCCCATATGCTAAAAAGAATCATCTTTAAGCAATAGGATTCAATGGTTAATTCTCTCTCATTCTCTCTCTCTCTCTCTCTCTCTCTCTCTCTCTCTCTCTCTCTCATAGTTCAAAGCATTACAGGTGTCCCTCCTTTCCCCCCCCATTGACATTCCCCCTCCACCTTCACCGCATTGTAGTCTGTGTCCATTGGTTATGCATATACTCATATACATTCTTTGGTTTATCGCTTCCCAGCCCCCCACCCCCTCCCCTCTAAGGTTTTCTTTCTTTTTTTTTTTTTTACTTGCTATCTGTGTGAAAATAAGCTCCTCGAAGCCAAATTTCTTCATAAAGTATCACTTGTGTTTAATAGTGGTAGATTATGAAAATCAGGAGCCATGGGTAAAAGAGGCATCACAGATTTAGAAACCAAATGATATTCTATGTAAGACTCTGAAGACGTGAAAAGTTGTCCTGCTTATAATCTGCTATTTCAAGAACCTCATGCAAGTCTCCTACCAAAAATGAACACTATTTTTATTTTATTTTTGCATAGCTATGGAAAACAGCTGCTTCAAAGTCTTCTTTTACTTTTTAAAAGTAACTTGTTACTTGAAGCAAATTTTTCAAGTTACATTCCAGAAGATAACAATAAACAGCATAGAAAGAAGAACCAGCAGAAACCATACGGACCACCCATGGCCATTGGAGGGGGTCCTTCAGAGACCCTCCAACAATGAGCTGGAGCTCAACTCAACAGTTTTATTTATGAAGGTGAAGATAAATGTAGAGTGTCACACAGCTACTGAATTTCCAATGCAGTGCAGACTTAGGTAAGCATTAACAAATTGTAAAAACAACTCTGTGTGCTAGGGATGCAGACAGTGTTTAATAAATACCTTCTGTTTTGATCAAGGGACACATTTCCATTTTATGGTCTCTGGACTCCAGTTCGGCAACTTCAGTGGGGCCTGAGGGTTTCTTTAATTGACCTATTCAGAATTTTGGAGCTGAAATGGACCTTGGAGATCATCTAGTCCTAATTTTCTTATTCTGTAGGTTTAGAAATGGAAGATCAAAGACACTGTGTGCTTTGTCCAGGGTTTATCTGATGAATTGCAGGGTGGGGCAGTCCTCTGGACTGGCAGACCAGGAATTCCAGATCCACATATGTAGACTGAACTAAGGAATATCAGAGCTGGAAGAGCAAAGAGATGGTGGAGTGGAGATCCCTCCTGACTCTTTCAATGGAATCTTGGCAGTATTCCAAAGCCACCCATTTTATAGATGAAGAACCCAGCTGTGAGTCTGCATGGAGACTAAAACCAGAGACCCACGCGGTGTGTGAGCCAGGCGGCCTGGGTACTGGGTTTCTAGGCTTTGTCCTGAGCAGAGGTGTTGAGCTCTTGGTGAGAGCCAGCTCTCCCGAGCTGCACATTATTAGATGACGATGCTGGCAAAGCTGCCGGGCACTCAGATCAATCCCAGTGCCAGCGAGTTCCAGTCACTGGGAAGAGGTCCTGCCTGGCAGTGAGGGAGGCTCGCCATGAGCACACAGCCAGCCTGCTGACAGGCATGTGGCTTTGTGAACATGCCCAAGACTGATTTCAAACTGTTCTCATAAGCCCTGACAGTTCTTGGAGAGCCCTTGAGAGCTGTGAGAAGAGGGGCCAAGTGGAATCCAAGTGGACCAGAGAGAAGGAGCTCACTCCTAAAGGAAGAAAGCAGGCTGTGTCCCCACAGCTCGTGGCCAGCAATGACCGGAGAAAATGGCCTTATCATACCACTCAGAACCTCTGTGGCTCTCCAGCACAGTCCCCACAGATCTTTACTCTTGCAAATCAGCGGCATCTCCTTCCCAGCTCTTCCCGAGAATGGGATCCTGACATTACTACATTCTCCTTTATTCACAAGCAAGAGCAAGAAGACAACATAATGAAAATAACAAAGTTCTGAGTGGGCTACTAAGGTCAATGGAGTGGGAAATATAAATTTCCCATGATCACTTTTTAGTATTTAAACTTGCTGCCAACCAATGTAAAAGAAATGGTCACTATAATAATACATCTTGGCTAGAAGGATACACATTAGAATAAAACATTTTTCTTTGCATTAGCTCTTCAGGCATTCCTTCATTCATTTATTCGTATTTTTTAACACTGAGCACTCATATTTATTTAGGCTTGGCACTGAAATTATCAAGACAAATAAGACACAGTCCCTGATGTCAGTGACCCAGGGGCAATTGAGGGTGTGGGGGAAGAAAGATATGTGATATCTGGTATCATTTGGGTACATAAAAAATGATGGTTAGCAGAAAAGAAGCCAGGGGAGGTTTCCAAGAGCAGAAGACGCTCCCTCTGGGCCTGAAAAACAGTTGAGCTGTTCAGTGGGACCTCAGGTACAGAGAGTGAAAACACTCCCCACAAAGGGCTCGGCCAGGGGAAAGCTCGGGCCATGAAGCAGCAGGGTGAGTGTAGACACCTGTCAGTGAGTGTGGCTAGGAAGTAGGAGGCAGGGGGTCAGTGGTGGGAAGTATAAAGAGAAGTAGTAAAAGGAAAAATGGCTGAACACGGGCTAGGCCTCCTAGGCCACGTGAGAGACCAGACACTAGTCTGAGGGCGATGGGGGTCCACACGAGGGTTTCAGCAGGCAGGTGATACGACTGGGATCTGTGCTTTAGCAGGGTCACTTTGACCAGTGTACAAGACTAAAGGAAATGCAACTGGAAGTTAAAGGAAGGAAATGATGAGGGCCAGAACTAAGAACTGGGGGGAGATAGAGAGAAAATGGGGACCAGTTCATCAGATGTTTGGGAGACAGAACTGACAGGACTGGCTTATGGGAAGAAGGGAGGCAAGAGGACGGCCAGGCTTCTTTCTGAATCATGTGAATCGGTGGCAGGTGATGCTGTGAACCAGCGTGACACTGGAGTGAGGGGGAGGGGCTGGTTCTGGGAAATGACCCTGACAGGACACCCAGACTGTGGGGGAAATGGTGTGGGAACTTCGGAGAGGTCTGGCTTGAGAATATGTGGAAGTTGTTAGGTAGCTGTAAATAGCCCTGGGAGTGGATGAGATCACTTCAGGAATACAACTGGAAAGGCACGGTGGAGATGACAGGTCGCATGCCACTGGGCAGCCATCTGGCATGGCAGAGACACCCGAGTTTTCCATGAGTCTAGTGGACACCACAGAAGGTGGCTAGGCCTGAGCCATTCTGCAAGAAACTTGTCCAGGAGAGCAGCCTACTCATAGAAGAGACCAAGAAGCAAGGGGATGAAGGTGACCTGAGTGTGGAGGGGGTGGGAACGAAGAGATCACTTAGCCCTCCAGTGCCAGGGGCTCTCCAATGACGAGTGTGCCCTGCGAGGGGCCACGTGTGAATGGCAGACTCACAAAGAGCCGGCGCCAGTCGGTCAGAGGCAGACAGAGAAGTGGGACTCTGCGACAGCTGTCCCCGAGACGGCTGCCCCGTTCCTCCTACCCGCCCACGCCGTGCGCTGCTTGCGGAGAAGAGCGAGGGAGCAGGAGAGCCAAACAGCACCCGTGCCAAGGTGCCGGGGTCCACACTCAGTTTCCTTTTCCTTTCAGGGGTAAGAGTGACAGAGAAAAGTGTTTTGATTCTAACATGAGTCAAGTTTCTTTTTATTTTTTAATTGTTTTTACTTATTACTTATTGTTTTTTTTTATTACAGTTGACATACAGTATTATATTATCTTCAAGTGTACAACATGGTGATTCAACACTTATATACCTTACAGAGTGATCACCATGGTAAGTCTAGTAACCATCTCTTCAAGTGCAAAGTTATTACAATATCATTAGAGAATCAAGTTTCAATACAAGAACTTAATTTTTTTTTAACTGACTGTTTAAATAACCAAATTTTACTGGAAAGTGATGGAAACAGGTTGACATGCTGATGAGGAAGCAAAAGGAGATTCAGCAGAATACAACAGTAGCAGTAATTAGAAGAAATAAAACCAAACATGTTTATTCTCCCCAGTGGGTCAGACACTTTGGTAAATAGTTACGGAGATCTCGGGTGCAGAAGAATTTAGCATAAAGCCACCAGCCGAGGGTCAGCTGGTAGATGAGGCCATGCCCTGGAAGGGGCCGACAAGAGCTAGGTGAGCCCCACAGGGACCAGCCCCTTACTTGTGGGCCTGTTGGGGCCGCCGCATGTCCACATCAAGCCCACAGATCACAAACGTAATAGCCAGTGCGGCTGACGGAGGAGACTGCCAGCTCCGAGGTAAGGGCCCTGTTTTCCCCTCCTGATATCCCAGCCCCACACAGAACGAGCTCGTTCGGGGAAGGAAGAAGGGGGTCCACAGTATGAGAACAGCCCAGGCTCTCACATTTCTCCAAACTGCTAGAGACGCAGCTGAGCTGGAGTCAGCAGAAGAGGAGAGCTTTGAAGCAAATATGATAAAGTTATTAAGTAACAGAACCAAGTCTTAAAACCCAAAATGAGGCTGTGTAAGTAACCGAAAGTAACTGAAAAGTTATAGAAAAGTGCAATGTGTGAAAAAGCCCCTCTATATAACAAAAAGGAAGGGTTTCCAAAGCCAAAGCTGCTAGCCATTATAAGAAAAATAAAACCGTTGCATATTTATAGCCCCTAAAATTGAAGACTTATCAATAAATTGGTTATATGTACATTTTCTTATTTAATCCTGACAACTCCAGGTGGTAGGTCCCATCCTTGTCTTCATTCAAAGAGAAGAAAACGGAGCCCTGAGTGGTCAAACCTGCCCAAGGTAACGTGGTATTTATATAAATAGCAGAGTCAAGCTCCAAATACTCTTAATTGATTATGCTTTAATGTTAACAGTTTCGTAAATGGGTTGAAAGTAAAGTTAAAACTCAAAATGATTCATCTAATTTAGTTTAATGTCAAAAAATTAAATCCTCCATTCCATTAGATAAATTAAATACTACATAGATTTTAAAAAATCAATCCTTATTTTAAATAAAACCAGATGCTTTTGCAAAGGCCATTAAACAACGGTGTCAGTGAGAAGGCATAAGTCTTACCATCTATTAACCCATATCAGGATAATTCTGCACAAATTACACAAAACTTATATTTGAATACTTCAGATACATATTGTGAGTAAAAAAACAGAGTTAATTATAAACTTTACCTTTGCTAAACTGGGGGCAGGGGAAGGGGACCAATTAGGTTACATTAAGAGATTTTTTTTTTAAAGTAAATATCTTACCTCATCAGGATAACTAGGTTAAATAAGTAATTAACCTGTTTTAACAATGAAATATACTTGGAACAGAAAAGATGTTTTTTGTTTTAAATATATTTTATTGATTTTTTAGAGAGAGGAAGGGAGAGAGAGATAGAAACATCGATCAGCTGCCTCCTGCACGCCCCCACTGGGGATCAAGCCCGCAACCCAGGCATGTGCCCTGACCGGGAATCGAACCAGGACCTCTCAGGCCATGGGATGACGCTCAGTCCACTGAGCCACTCCAGCCGGCAAAAAGGTGTTTTTTTTTTTCATGAAGTATATAAACTATATTCAAATACGGTTGAGAAAGTAAACAAGACAAACAAGCAAATACAGAATCTGTGAGACAGTAAGAACGAAGCAGGTGTATGTATCATCAGAGGGTGAAATTTCAGATAAAGTCATCAAGGAAGGCCTCCCTGAGAAAGTGAGTTTTGAGTAAAGACCTGAAAGAAATGAAGCAATTCGTCATGAAAAAGCTTTTCCAAACGAGAGAACAAGAGGAGAAAATGTTAATCTCGTATTCAAGAGTCCCAATAAAGTCAAGCCACCAGGGAGTCTCGTGGGATCGTGCAGTGAGCAATATGTGATGCAAGAGCCCCCCCCGCTTTGGTATCTTGCTATTCCGAAATACTCTTGGAGGAGAATATTTACTGAGATCAGAATTATGATACACACATGCATTTCAGAAGCACAGCTGGGTATTTAATAGCAATAGAGCAATAAGCATTATATACCATCTTTTATTCCCCTAAAACTAGTTTCTTCAAAGATGATTTTGGGGTGCTTTTCATCTTCCAGTAAAAACTCAAACCTTTTTCTGTCTGCAAGTCTCACCAAGTACTGTCCTCTGCAGAATTATCTGCCCACCGAGTTCAGCTGCTAGAAATGCAGTAGAGCTCTTTTCTGGGCTTTGGTCTGTATGGTTTCATGAAGCCATGAGAATTAATTTCATAGGGAACTTACTTTGTTCTAATAGATTGAACACACTGATTTATCTCTGTTTCTACCTATAAACCACTAAAGAGACGGAAAATGCAGTTTTGTTTTGTTTTTTTGTTTGTTTTTGGTTAATCCTCACCCAAGGATATTTTCCCATTAAATTTTAAATAGAATGGAAGGGAGGGAAGGAGGGAGAGACACATCAATGTGAGAGAGACACATCGATTAGTTGCCTCCCACACAACCCCAACCGGGCTGGGGATTGAACCTGCAACCCAGGTACATGCCCTTGACCCTTTGGTCCATGGGTGGACGCTCTAACCGCTGAGCCAAACTGGCCAAGGCAGAATGCAGTTTTAAACACACAAGGATAGAGTAAACTGGAGAGATGTCAATTTCAACAATCTGAGACCTAAGCAAGCATCCAGCCCAGAAGGTACACACTGGAGAACCTCCTTCATTTGGCGTCTCTGCCATTTTAGTCCCTCCTCAAGGAAAAGCTAAGGAGGAAAAGTCCCATCGGCGTCTATGTCTCTCTCTGTGTGACTTTGGTACGTCTGTTGCCCCGGCAGGAAATCAGTGACCTCCTGCCCAGGAGATACTCTTCCTTTCCCAGCACCGCCAGCTTCCGCAGACTTTACTGCACAAACACTGCGCCTGGCGTGGTGCGGGCCACTGGGCTTCTCTGAACAGTGAAACTGCCTTTCCTCTGGTAGAAATGTTAAACGATGGTTTTTCTTAGCAGCAGGAGTGATAACTTATCTAGTTTTATCACAGAGCACTGGGAGAGAGATACATTTTCAGATAAAAACTGCTTTCTTGTTACAAATTAAAGTTCAAAGAGTTCAAAGGCAAAACAAAATTTCTAAACCAAATTTAACTAGGAGGACAGAACATGTATTGAACTGTGTACTAGGCAAGGCAACACTGTACATATTATCTGGTTTAACAGTCAGCTCACCCATAGTGTCATCACATGTGCAGATAAGATAACGGAGCCTAAGCAAAATGAATCTGTGCGCTGTCACACCGCTGATTAATGGCAGGCCTGGAATTTGGACTCAGGTTTGCCTCACTCAAAAAACCAATTTCTTTCCACTACACTTAAAGTATTTCCTTAGTGCCTACCTGTGCTAAACACTATGACAGGTCCATAGTCCAGAAGGGGTGGTAGATTTACAAGCAATAATAGAGCAAAGTAGTAAGTGTATATCTTAGGCACGGCAGGTGCCAGGAGAGCATAGAAGGTGGTAACCAAGTAAATGTGGGGGTGGGTGAGGGGGGAGCAGAAGTATAGGTGTTGGGTGGTCAGAAAAGGTTTCACAAAGGAATTTTCTCCTAACTTAAATCTTCAAGAATAATCTTAAGATCATTAGTTACACCAGAGAAAAAGAGAACACTTCAAGGAACATGAAGAGCGTGTCCAAAACAGGCAGAAAGGCAACACGTATTTGTGGAAGGTCCCCCAAAAGAAGAGACATCTGAAATACTTACAGAATAGGAGAGGCAGGAGTAGAGGCAGGAGTATTCAGAGATGTTCCAAGTTCCCCCAAATCTTGAAAACACTGCCAAAGAATCTGAAATTTACCCTACAACATATGAGCCCCAGGCAATCAGAATGGGTACTGGTTGTCAACAGCCAGTGTAACCCTAACTAGTACAAACCAGCGAAACATCAACCCTGCCTCTAGGAAATGGTAGCAGCCACTGAGGGGTTTACTGCAGGGGAGTGTCCTGGACTTTAGAAAGGTAATTCCAGATACAGCGAGGAGGCTGAAGGGAAGGAGGACAAAAGCATAGACGAGGAAGACATTCTATTCAAGGGTCTCTGCTGGGGCATGGGGGAGTGATTTTAATGGAAGCTGCATAATCGAAATAGAATCATCATTTCCAATGCTTTTATCACTGTAACAAACATGTATATATTACACAGAAACCATTACATAATAAGAATAATCCAGATTGGTGACCCCTAGACAGTCCACATACACATACAGGAATGTTATTTCAGCAAAATAACAAGAACAATTACTCTCTTTTAACTAAGCATGTTGTTTTGCTCAAGTTACAGTCGGCCCTCATTTATCACGGTTAATCAGTTCCAGACTCTACCGTGATAAATGAATTTCCGCGAAGTAGGATTCTTTATTTATACACAGTCGTCCTTGGAAAAAACCACGATAGAGTGAAGCCGCGAAAGTCGAAGCGCGAAGTGGCGAGGGACGACTGTATATAAAATAAAATATTTATTTTATATATAATTATTTTTAGAAAGGTGCTGTATAGTAGAAAATATGGCTCTGTAAACAATACATCACAATGAACTTATCTAATCTCTTGTATGGGAAATAAGAGCAGACTTTGTACAACTAAAGAAAGTAGTAATGATGTATTTCTAGAAAACCTTCTGAGTCCCTCTCTGTGACCATCTTATAACATCTTCAAGACGCACTCTGGCCCATATCACTTTGGGTTAATCATTTACAAGCTGCCAGTGCAATAAGCATGAGTACAGAACAAAATTCCAAGTAAAAACAAATCTTGTACAATATAAAGATATAAAACAGAATTTAAAAGTAGATTATTGTAAGATACAAGATGTTAGAAGTTACTCTCTTTATCTGGGTGTTTAAAGTACTTGATATAGACTATTTCCACATCAAAAAAGAGGATATAAAGAATTTAGAGACAGCTCAAAAGGACAAAAAATAATTTTTAAAGTTATAAAATGAGTAGAAGAGAATAGCAAATAGGGGATAAAACTAATACAATATAATGTCAGGTCCACTAATACGGTAAATACGTCTGGAAATATTTGAAAACTCATTTTACTTATCTGTGAAAAGTAAAGCTTATGTATAAAATATGTAACATAAAAGTTAATGTATAATTATAAACAGATCTTAGATGCATGTTACACTTATTAAGAGCTTCTGAAATTTTAAAAATAATTTAAATCATGCCACTCTTTTTGATGAAAAGAGATCACTTACTAAATTTAGTCCTTCTCCACTGATTTTTTTTTTTTTTTTTTTTTTGGTATGTGCCCCTAGTGGGAACCGAACCCGGGACTTTCTGGTCCGCAGGCCGACGCTCCAACCACTGAGCCAAACCAGCCAGGGAAATGCCCACTGATTTTAAAACTAAAGTTGATCACATAAGAACATTTTGTAGATAAGTTTCTCCAGTGTTTGATCAAAGGAATCAATTTTACTTGACAAAGTAACAAAAACAGGTATCACCATCTATATATAAGCATAAAAAGAATAAATGGATATTAAAAGCTATATGTGATTTCCTAAAATTATGGAATTCCAGTTTAAAAATCCATGGTCACAAATAAATCTTCAGGCAATTTTTATATTTTCAAGGAAATGAACATTGATGACAATGTTATAGAGCATAAGAAAATATAAAAAGATTTTTTATTCACTTTAAGTAGTTAAAATAACCTACATATAGATATTAAATCCTCAAAGATTGACAAACGAATTCAACAGTATATCAAAGAACAACAACAAAAAAGAAGTCCATGGAAATTCTTTGAAGTGTGGTGATGCCCTAACATCTCTACATCAAATTCGACTCATTTGACACAGTCGAACTCGGACCTGCTTTAAACCTGTCTCTCCAGGAGGCAGAGGCAGTAGCCCAGCTACACTGCAGCTCCGTGGTTGCTCGCAGGCGACTCTGAATCCCAAGTCATGGTGGCTAAGCAGCCCGTGTGTAGAACACTGTGCCCCTGAGTGCACAGATGAACCAACAGCAATACATTCAGATTAACTACTGAATTTCATTAGGACGTTTATATAAAGAAAATTGTTCTCTCTTTGAAGATGGCCTTTTAAAAGAAATGTCTAAATCCTTAAATGTGTGACATTAGAATACTTCATGAAAACCTTATATTTATAAATTTACATTCATTTGCTCTTAAGACATAATAAAGAATCCTGAGCTGTAATAACTGTCAAAGAGCAATGCCAAGCCTGGCTGGTGCGGCTCAGTGGTTGAGCGTCGACCCATGCACCAAGAGGTCACTGGTTCAATTCCCGGTCAGGACACATGCCCAGGTTGTGGGCCTGATCCCCAGTGGGGGGCATGCAGGAGGTGGCCAATCACTGTTCTCTCTCATCGATGTTTCTATCTCTCTCTCCCTCTCCCTTCCCCTCTCTCTAAAAATCAATTTAAAAAAATTTTTTTTAAAAGAGCAATGCCAAAATAGTAAATCAAATCCAAGAAAGACAACAGAAAACAAAAATCAGTCATTTTTCATGTTTGCTGTACCCATAATTGAGTTACTTCACATGTATGTACATACATTTTCATATATTTAGGGATATATTGGCAGATTTAAAATGCTTAGCTATGTACATAGAAGATACTCAATGCCTGCTGAATTGAATTTTAGAGAAAATTAAGTATAACTACTATATTTTGTAATCTCATGTTTAGAAACAAAAGAAACTAGGGAGTTATCACCAAAAAATAATAGAAACTAAGCAACACAGAAAATACTTATAAGTGAACAAAACGATACAGACTATAGAAATCCCATGGTGACAAATAACAAACAGGAATGCATATACGGAGTAGCCAGCCTCCAGTGAGCCTCCTTCCTCCGGATAGCCACACCCTTGTACACTCCCCTTCCACAGTGAACAGCGCTGACTCGAGAAGAATACACACAAATGACGGTGTGTGACTTGAGACTAAGTCAAAGGCTTCTGCCACACTCGCTCTTGGATCACCCTCTCTGGAAGAAGCCAGCTGCCCCACCATGAGGACCCTCATGCAGCCCTATGGGGAAGGAGGTCCACAAAACAAGGAATGGAGGGGCATCCTGGCAACAGCAGCATCAACTCGCTAACCATGCAGGAAGTGGATCCTCCAGCCCAGTGAGTGCCAAGCCTTCGGATGACTGTAGCCTGGCTGGCAGGTTGACTGTATCCTCTCGAGAGACCCTGAACAGAACCATCCAGCTAAGTGACTCCCAAATTCCAGACCCTCAGAAACTGAGTACGACAATAAATGTCTATAGTTGTTTTAAGTCACTAAGTTTTAGAGTAATTTGTTACAGCAATAGAGAATTAATAAAATATATATTTCGAAAGGCCCTGTAATAATAGTAGTAGCAGTAATGTTACTACAGTATGATTGTAGCAGAAGAGGATAAACTTTCTGTAAGGTCATGTCACTCCTATTGCTCCACTTCTTGAAAGCACATTCAATGCTCCTATCACTAATTGCTCCCACCACCTTCGTTAGAGAAGTTCTAAGCCTTTCATTCATTCAGCAACTGTCTCCTAGAATGGAAAGTCAAAACAGTCCCAGTCCCTGACCTCATAGAGCTTACGTTCTAGGGGAGAGACCTTAATCAAGTCATGTCACAAATTAGTCTAGCATTACTAATTGTAATATATGTCTTTTTTGCTATAACATGTTTCTGGAAGGCAAATTAATTCCTAAGTGATTAGTATAACACAAACGTTGTGTTGATTCACAGGAGTTTTTCCTAACCAAAGGGGCCAGAGCAGCCAGAGAATTACAGCCTTTAGCAAGAAAGTAATTGCTTGCACCAGGAGCCCCCCCCCCCCCCCAGCTTTGTGCAGCTTCCGGCTTATGCTAGGTTAGCTGCCTCTTTGCCCAGCCTCACCACAACCCCCGGCTTAGAGCGGCCACTTCCTTCTGTATTATCTTATCACTTGCTGCCTCTGTTCTAATTAAAATGTTGCTGGAGCTCGGCTGGTGTGGCTCAGTGGTTGAGCATCGACCCATGCACCAAGAGGTCGCTGGTTTGATTCCCTGTCAGGGCACATGCCCAGGCTGTGGGCCCGATCCCCAGTGAGGGGTGTGCAGGAGGCAGCCAATCGATGTTCTCTCTCATTGATGTTTCTCTCTCTCTCTCTCTCTCTCTCTCTCTCTCTCTCTCTCTCCTTTCCTCTTTCTCTAAAATCAATAAAGAAAAAATATTTTTTAAAAATAAATAAAATGTTGCTGGCATTTCCCTCTATTTTGTTTGTGTATTTTTAATATCCATAATGAGAGCTTCCAGCTACACAGAGCTGGTATCAATTGTTTTGTTTTCTCGTTGCTCTGGTTAAAAAATTGGCCCCAACTCTCTTTTCTCCATAAGCCGTCTTATTGTTCACGTGCAATTTTGCAAAGTGAGAAGGTTTTAGGAATATACTTATCACAGTATAGAAGAAATGCCTGCACTGTTAAGGAAAACTTTGCAGTTCTGGGGGAGTATACAACAGAACCTTGACCTAATGTGGAAACAGCATGTGCAAAGGTGTAAAGCAGAGACAGGGGTACAAGGAAAGTTTACCAGGAAAAAACACAGGCTTAAGTAAGCTTTCTCTTTATCTACCTCAAAGAATTTGCCAGACGAGGAAGGCTATATTCACTTCCAATGCTGAAGCACTCCTTTCTTTAACAGGACTGTGGCGGGGCGATATGACAATGATGAGACTGAGGTGAATTCAGTGCTTCTCAGCCTTGGCTGAACCTTAGAATCAAGTGTGAAGCTTTTCCAAATACAGATGCTTAGGCCCATCCTGATATAACTGGTCTTATGGGAGTCCTGAGTGTTAACAGGTTTCAAAAGTTCGCCAGTTGATTTCAGTGTGGAGCCAGAGCAAGGCACAAGCAACAGAGGGTTGGAGAATAGGGGGGAATTAAAAACAAACAAACACCTGATTATTATTGAAAAAGGTTTACAACTGTAAATAGTAAATAAGACTATACATTCATTTCTCCCAACAAAGTTTACAAGGGTATTTCTGAGGGCACAGGTAGCCCTGGAAATAAGCAGAGCTGGAGTGTGAGGGCCAGGACCAAGGACACTGATCTCGGCCTCTGGGTGAGGCGACCTCTGGGACTGGCACCTGAGGGCTGGGATCCTCAATTCCACTGGGGCTCACTTTGTAAGGTATATAATTGTTGAACTATGTTGTACACATGAAACTTAAATGCTATTGTATGGCAGCTATATTTAATATTTTTAAAATCTGCTGGGCATAGAAAGGGAGAAGGAATGGGGTTGAGGGAGGCTTAGAAAAATTCCCAGAGGGATTAGGTAAACTATTCAAAAGAAGTTCCTGACCTAGCACATTGAAACAGTAGCACAAGCCATTTAAAACACACTCGTCTTTGGAATGACGAAATAATGGACAAAAACGAACAGAGTGGTTTAAATGCAGTCTTACTAAAAGTACATAGGTAGAAAAACAGGTTGCAACAAAAGTTTTTAAACTTCATGCTCAGAGTCCCAGGAAAGGGTATTTAAATAATACAGATTTCTGAGCCCAATGTCAAAAGTATGAATTAGAATCTCCAGAGGTAGAAAATGATAAAATAGCCCGGCCGGTGTAGCTCAGTGGTTGAGCATCGACCCAAGAGGTCGCCAGTTTGATTCCTGGTCAGGGCACATGCCCAGGTTGTGGGCCAAATCCTCAGTGGGGAGCATGCAGGAGGCGGCCAACCGATGTTCTCTCTCATCGATGTTTCTATCTCTCTCTTCCTCTCCCTTCCCCTCTCTCTAAAAATAAATAAAGAAGGAAAAAAATTTTTTTAAAGAAAATGATAAATTGATAACAATAGCGCTACCATTTATTCAGCATTTATAAGGTACCAGGCAATCTTCTAAGCACTTTGTATTTATCATCTGATTTGGTTCCTGAACAACCCTAATAGTTAACTGGAACACAAGGAACTTGCCCATGGTGGGTCCACGTCTCAAACCTGTAGACCTATATACAGGCTGTGCTCTATACCATGACATTCCGCATCTTTAAAACACCCTCCCACTGGTCCTGGTCAAGGTGGAGGAGCAGGTGGACATTGCACTCACCTCCTCCCATGACCACATGAAAATTACACTAAATTATAGAACAATCAACTTGGAGAACCATTGGAAGACTAGATGAACAGAAGTTGTATAACTAAGGATATAAAGAAGCAGCCACCTGGAGACTGGTAGGAGGGGTGGAGATGCAAATCCGGCTGGCCCTGCACCCACATGCAGCGGTTGAGAATTGGGAGGGCTATCTCAGCTGCAGAGGTCCCCCCTGAGGAGCAAGGGGTCCCAGCTACACACTGGGCTCCTCAACCCAGAACACCAGTGCTAGGAAGAGGAGCCCATATAACATCTGGCTATAAAACTCAGGGGATTCTGTCCATCTGGATGAGGCTGGAAACCCAGGTGTCCTCTTAAAGGGCCCACGCACAAACTTTCACTGGCAGGCTCCAGCAGAAAGACAGTGGTGGTGGTTGGGGGGGGGGGGGGCAGCTAAGACATACAGGAAAAAACTGAGTTGTATGGTTGTATAGCTTTGGGGCGAGAGCTGAAGGG
Source organism: Tadarida brasiliensis (assembly GCA_030848825.1). Lineage (NCBI taxonomy): Eukaryota > Metazoa > Chordata > Mammalia > Chiroptera > Molossidae > Tadarida > Tadarida brasiliensis. The sequence goes on from CM061266.1 coordinate 85,885,033, forward strand.
AGAGCCACCACTGTCCCTCTGTTGAGCCATCCTCCCACATGGCCAAATCTATCTAATTCTGCATTAGCCTGGTGAACTCCACTAGTTCCACCATGACAACTTCCTCAGACCCCACCCTCCCCAACTCGCCCAAGGCCCAAGACTCTCTTGGTATCATCCAGCCTGGGCCCATGCTGCAGTCTTCTTTAAAAAAAGAACTAGAAGAATTCTGTCAAGCTGGGGTGGCAGTAGGGGGGCACCAGAGACATACAGGGAAAAAAGTGAGTTTGTGTGGCCTCAGGACAAAGGCTGGAGGGACGGCCACCACTGTTGCTGTGTGGAGCCATTGCCCCACACAACAAAATCTAACTCTGCATTAGCCTGGTGAACTCATTAGCTTCACCCTGACCACTCGCTGACACCCTGCCCCCCCAGAGAGGGCCCCAGGCAGGTTAAGGCTAGCCTTGGTGTACCCTGAGACTTTTGCTGAGTGGCCTCAGGCCCAGCTCTGGCAACAAATCTGAATCTGAATTAAGGTGGTGAAAACCACTCACCACACCCTCTCCCTGGTGACTCTCTGAGATCCTGCCTCACCCAACTCACATTCTGCCCGACTCTTTTGGCTGGTAAGCTTTATGGGGAGCAAGCAGCAGCAGGTATCAGAATGCCTTGGGCCTTTTACTGACCTGCCCCAGGCCTGGTACACTGGCAGTCGACTTTGACTTCAGTTTGCTGCGTGGCCCCTCCCATGTGCATCCAGACCCAACACAGACAGCTACCAACTATGGATCACTTTGTAGCTCCTAACAGTTAGTCCCAGGCCAGCCACAGGCAGCATCTGACATTAACGTGAACTACATCCCTCTCAGAAGGCCCCAGAAGAAATACACCCAGTGGCCGGCTTTAGACCATAAGAGAACACCACCCTAATAGGCTTTACAAGTGGCACACCCAGAAGGAGGTCTTGGCTGCCACCAGACTCCACTGGGACACATCCCACTCTATGGGGTCAGCCCACGCATAGCAGTTCATATGCTGTGGTCATGGACAATTGTCACAGCCAGCCTGCCTGAGAGTCAATCTCACCCACTGAAATGCCAACAACAATCAAGGCTCAACTACAACAGGAGGGCACACACAACCAACACAAGAAACACTCCTAGAGCACCCAGCTCAACTGACCAGGGAGACTGTGCCACTGGGCCCCACAGGACACCTACTACATAAGGCCACCCTGCCAAGACTGGGATGCCTAGCCAATCTACCTAGTACATAAAAACAAATATAGAGAGGCAGCCAAAATGGGGAGATAAAAATACAAGTCCTAAATTAAAGAACAGGACAAATCTCCAGAAAATGAGATGGAGGCAAGCAATCTACCAAATACAAAGTTCAAAACACTGGTCATCAGGATGTTCAAGGAACCTAGAGGAAGAACAGATGAACTCAGTGCGAACTTCAACAAAGAAACAGTAAGCATAAAAAAGGATATAGAAACCATAAAAAAAAGAACCAATCAAAAATTAAAATGACAATAACTGAAATAAAGAATACACTAGAAGGAATTAGTTGAAGATTAGATGAAGCAGAGGATACAATCAGCAATTTAGAAGAGAAGTTAGCAGAAAACACCCAATCAGAACAGCAAAAAAGAAAAAGAATCCAAAAAAATGAGAATATGTTAAGGGACCTCTGGGACAACATCAAGTGTAACAACATTTGCATACAGGGGTACCAGAAAAAGAAGAGAGAAAGAAAAGGATTGAGAACCTATTTAAAGAAATAATGACTGAAAACTTCCCTTACCTGGGAGGAAGGGGGACGGGGGGAGTGACAAGTCCAGGAAGAACAGAGAGTCCCAACCAAGATAAACCCAAAGAGGTCCACACCAAGACACATCATAATTAAAATGGCAAAGGTTAAAGACAAAGAGAGAATCTTAAAAGCAGCAAGAGAAAGACAGTTGGTTACCTACAAAGGAACTCCCATAGGACTGTCAGCTGATTTCTCAAAAGAAACTTTGCAGACCATTAGCATGAAATATTTAAAGTGATGAAAAGCAAGGACCTACAATCAAGACTACCCTACACAGAAAGGGTATCATTTAAAACTGAAGGATAGGCAGTTGCAAGCGAGCGAGCACAGGAGTATTCCGGAGCAGGAGCAGGAGCGATACCTAAATAAAAGGAACTTGTTTCTTCAAGCTCTTCTGACAGCATCTGACAATGAAGTTGACAAAAAAGTAAAGGAGAATAAAGCAAGTTACTTCAGAAAAACCTGTAAAGAAGCGAAAGACTGGTGAAACTTCAAGAGCCCTGTTAACTTCTAAGCAGAACAGCAGCAGCAGAGATGAATGCATGTTTCAGGCTGGGAAAAGGAGGTACGTCAGCATTCAGGACTTTAAAGGAAAAGTCCTAATGGAAGGAGAAGATAAATAAAGAGCTTCCCAGACAAGAAAAAGTTAAGGAGTTCATCATCAAAAAACCAATATTACAAGAAATGTTAAAGGTATGTCTTTAAGAAGAAGAAAAAGGAACATAAATATGAATAATAAAATGGCAATAACTATATACCTATAAGTAATCACTTTAAATTTAAATGGATTAGAAACGCAGTACTCATCTCCTCACACAACCACATCAAAATTACAACTGAACTACAGAACAACCATCACTCAGAACTGAAGGATGAGCTGAATGGAAGTCCTACAACTACAAAATTAAAGAAGCAGCCGCATGGAGACTGGTAGGAGGGGCGGAGGCGCGGTTGGGCTGGTCCCACACCCACGTGTGGCGGATAAACATCAGGAGGACACCTCGTCTGGGAAGGTCCTCCCTGAGGACTGAGGGGTCCCCATTACACACCTGGCTCCCAGCTCAGGGTTCCAGTGCCCGGAAGAGAAGTCCCCATAACTTCTGGCTGTAAAAACCAGCGGGAACTGAGGCTGAGGGAGGCTGAGGCTGCTGGAGCCACAGGCAGCTCCTCTTAAAGGGCCCGAGCACAGACTTACTCGGACTCGCACCCTCTAGGCTCCAGCATGGGGGAGGCAGCTTGAAAGGCACCAGAGACATACAGTGAAGAACTGAGTTGTTTAGCATCAAGGTGACAGCTGGAGGGGCAGCTTTCTCCCAGACAGACGTGCTGGCGGAGGCCGTTGTTCCTTTGGTGAGCCCTTCCCGCCATATCTGGGACTCCAGCAACCTGGCTCACACTGTTTGCCCCACCCTGGTGATTCCCTGAGGCCCTGCCCCACCCAACTTTCAGTCCCACCCAATGGCTTTACCATAGGATTGGCCTGTCTTGGATCCTGCTTCAGATTTTCCTAAAATCTCTCAAACAAGCAGCATCTGACCACAGCAAGCCCCATACCTCTCGCTAAGGGGCCCCAGGCCTGGCACTAGAACAGCCAGCCTTGGTTTACAACTTGGCTTTTCCTGGGCACCTCTAAGCCCAGCACAAGCAGCAGCCATCAGCAGATTACTCTGTAGCTTATGTCGGGTGGCCCCAGGTAGAACACAGGCAGTGGCTGACCTTGCCCCAGAGCCAGCACACCTAGTGGAAAGCTTCAGACCACATCAAAGTATCACCACCCAACCACTTCCACAAGTGATACACTCAATGAGTGGACTCAGTGGCTACCAGAACCCTGCTGAAGTAAGTCTTGCTCTGTGTGCTAGGCCCCTACACAGCTGATCCTCCAAGGTAGTCAGTGGTCAGTGATCAGTAGTCCTTTGCAGCTGATCAGCCTGAGTAAATCCCTCCCATTGACATGCCAACAGCAATCAAGACTCATTTACAACAGAAGGGTGTACAGTCCACACTAGGGGTGCACCTCGAGGACCCAGATGGGTGACCAGGGAGACTGTGCCACTGGACCCTACAGGACACCTACTACAATAGGCCACCCTACGAACCCTAGGAGACACAGCAACTCTACCTAATACATAGAAACAAACACAGGGAAGCAGCCAAAATGAGGAGACAAAGAAACATGTCCCAAATGAAAGAAAAGAACAAAACTCCAGGAAAAGAATTAAACAAAATGGAGATAAGCAATCAATTAGATGCAGAGTCCAAAACACTGGTTATAAGGATGCTCAAGGAACTTAGTGAGAACATCAACAACATAGAAAAGGACCAGTCAGAAATGAAGGATGCACTAACTGAAATACAGAATAATTTACAGAGAATCAATAGTAGAATAGGTAAAGTCAAGAACCAAACCATCAATTTGGAATATAAGGAAGCAAAAAATACCCAATCAGAACAGCAAAAAGAAAAAATAATCCAAAAAAAAATGAGGATAGTGTAAGGAGCCTCTGGGACAACTTCAAGCGTGCCAAGTTGAAGGCACGCTTGAAGTTGTTCGCATCATGGGGGTGCCAGAAGGAGAAAAGAGAGAGCAAGAAATTCTATTTGAAAAAATGATGACAGCCTGGCCGGTTTGGCTCAGCGGTTAGGGCATCGGCCTGTGGTCCGGAGAGACCCGGGTTCGGTTCCCGCTAAGGGCATGTACCTCGGTTGCAGTTTGTCCCCAGCCCTGGTTGGTTGTGTGGGTGGCAGCCACTTGATGTGGCCCTTTCACGTCAATGTTTCTCTCTCTCTCTCTTCCTCTCTCTCCCTCCTACTCTATCTGAGCAAAAAAATGAAAAAAATGTCCTCGGGTGAGGATAAAAAAAAACAATTAAAAAAAGAAAAAATAATGACAGAAAACTTCCCTAACTTGGTGAAGGAAACAGACATACAAGTCCAGGAAGCTCAGAGACTCCGAAACAAGATGAACCCAAAGAGGTCCACACCAAGACACATCATCATCAAAATGCCATAGGTTAAAGACAAAGAGAGAATCTTAAAAGCAGCAAGAGAAAAGCAGTTCATTACCTACAAGGGAGCTCACATAACGCTGTCAGCTGATTTCTCAAAAGAAACTTTGCAGGCCAGAAAGGAGTGGCAAGAAATATTCAAGGTGATGAAAAGCAAGAACCTACAACCAAGATTACTCTATCCTACAGAGCTATCATTTAGAATCAATGGACATATAAAGCATTTCCCAGACAAGAAAAAGCTAAAGGAGTTCATCACCACCAAACCAGTATTATATGAAATGTTGAAGGGTCTTCTTGAGGAAGAAGAACAAAAATATGAACAATAAAATGGCAATTAATACATATCTATCAACAATTGAATCTACAAACAAAATAAGCAAGCAGAACAGAAACAGACTCATAGATACAAAGAATTTTTTGTTGCTTGCCAGAGGGGAGGGGGCTGGGGGATGAGTGAGAAAGATGAAGGAATTAAGAAGTACAAATTGGTTGTTAGACTGATGAACCTCAAAGGGAAGGGGGGAGGGAGGGCAGGATGAGATAAACCAAAGAACTTCTATGCATATATGCATAACCAATGGAAACTGACAATAGTGTGGGGAAGAAAAGAAGGGGGCAGGATTGGGGAGGAGGGGGTCAATGGGGAAAACAAAGGGGGGACATCTGTAATACATTCAACAATAAAGATAAGTTAAAATAAATTTAAATGGATTAAATGTTCCAATCAAAAGACATAGGGTAGTATAATGGATAAGAAATAACACCTATATATGTGGTGTCTACAAGAGACCCCTTCAGATCTAAAGAAATACAAAGACAGAAATTAAAGAGATGGAAAAAGATATTTCATGCAAATGAAACAAAACAAAAAGCTGGAGTAGCAATATATATATCATACAAAATAGATTTTAAAACAAAGTCTACAATAAGAGACAAAGAAAGACATTACCTAATGATAAAAGAGTTCAATCCAGAAAGAAGATATAACCCTTGCAAATATTTACATACCTAACACAGAAATACCTAAATATATAAAGCAAATACTGATGGACATAAAGGGAGAGACCAACAGTAACATAGTCAAGTAGGGGATTTTAACAACTAATTGGCATCAATAGTTAGGTCTTCCAGAGAGAAAATCAACAAGACAGGCTAAATCAGACAGATTTAATTGATATTTTCACAGCATTTCACCTCAAAGCAGTAGAATATACATTCTTTTCCATCACATAAAACATTTTGCAGGATAGAACACATGTTAGGACACAAAACAAGTCTCAATACATTTAAGAAGATTAAAATAATATCAAGCATCTTCTCCAACCACAATGAAATAAAACTAGAAATCAACTACAAGAAAAAAAATGAAAAACACACAAATACATGGAGGCTAAATATCCTATTACTAAACAATGAATGTGTTAACAATGAGATCAAGAAAGGAATCAAAAGATACCCTGAGACAAAATGAAAATAAAAATACAATGACAAAAATCTATGGAATACAATGAAAGCAGTCTCAAGGAGGAAATTCATAGCCTTACAGGCCTACCTCAAGAAACAAGAAAAATCTCAAATAAACAATATAACCTTACATCTAGAGAAACGAGGAAAAAAAGAAAATAAAGCCCAAGCCCAAGTGAGTGGATAAAAGCAGAAATAAACAAAATAAGCATCTAAAAGAAAAATAATATAAAAGATCAATGAAACTAAGAACTGGTTCTTTGAAAAGAAAAACCAGATTGATAAACCTTTAATCAGGCTCATCAATAAAGAAAGAAAGAATCCAAATAAACAAAATCAGAAATAAAAGAGAAGTAACAACTGACACCACAGCAATACAAAGGATTATAAGAAAATACTACACATAATTAATTATATGTCAACAAATTGGACAATCTGGAAGAAATGGATAAATTCCTAGAAATGTACAATCTTCCAAGACTGAATAAAGAAGAAACAAAATCTCAAAAGATTAAGTACTACCAACAAAATCAAATCAATAACCAAAAAACTCCCAATAAACAAAAGTCCTGCACCGGACAGCTTCACAAGTGTATTTTATCAAACATTCAAAGATCAATACCAATTCTTTTCAAAATATTCCAAAAACACTCAAGAGAGGGAAGACTTATAAGCTCATTTAATGAAGCCACCATTACCCAGACCCCAAACCAGGCAAAAACATTACAAAAAAAGAAAATTATAGGCCAATATTCCTGATGAACATAGATGCAAACATCCTCAAAAAAATATTAGCAAACCAAATTCAGCAATATATTAAAAAGAGCATACACCATGATCAAGTAAAATTTATTCCTGGGATGCAAGGTTGGTACAATATCTGCAAGTCAATTAATGTGATATACCACTTAAACAAAATAAAGAATAAAAATCAAATTATATTACAAGGTTATAGTAATCAAAATAGTATGATACTGACATAGAAACAGACACATAGACCAATGGAACAGAATAGAGAGCACAGAAATAAACCCATGCCTATATAGGCAATTAATATATGACAAAGGTGACAAAAATTACAATAGGATAAAAACAGTCTATTTAATAAGTGGTGCTGGAAAATAGGACATATACATGCACAAAAATTAAACCAGACCACCTTCTTACACCATATACAAGAATAAAGTCAAAATGGATTAAAGGCTTAAATGTAAAACCTGAAACAATAAAACTCCTAGAAGAAAACATAGGCAATAAAATTTCTGACATCTCTCTTAGCAATACTTTTTTTTTTTTTTTTGCATATCTCCTCGGGCAAGCAAAACAAAAGAAAAAATATACAAGTGGGACTATATCAAACTAAAAAGTTTTTGCACAGCAAAGGAAACCAACAACAAAATGAAAAGACAACCTACTGAATGGGAGAAGATATTCACCAATGATCCATCTGATAAGGGGGTTAATATCAAAAATTTATAAAGAACTCATATAATTCAACACCAAGAAAACAATCAATCCAATTTAAAAGTTGGCCTGAAGAGACATTTCTCCAAAGAGGACATATTAATGGCCAAAAGACATATGAAAAGATGTTCAACATCACTAATCATCAGAGAAATGCAAATCAAAACCATAATGAGTTATCACCTCTCACCTGTCAGAATGGCTATCATAAATAAATCAACAAACAATAAGTGTTGGCAAGCATGTAGAGAAAAGGGAATTGCTGGTTGGATTGCAAACTGGTGCCACCACTATGGAAAATAGTATGACGGTTCCTCAAAAAATTAAAAATAGAACTATCTTATGACCCAGCAATTTCACTTCTGGGTATATATCTGAATAAATCCAAAACACTAATTTGAAAAGATATATGCACCTCTACAATCTTTGCAGCATTATTTACAACAGCCAAGATATGGAAGCAACCTAAGTGTCAATCAATAGACGAGCAGATAAAGAAGATGTGGTGTACATATACTAAGGGATATTACTCAGCCATAAGAAAGAATGAAATCTTACCATTTGTGACAACATGGATGGACCTAGAGGATATTATGCTAGGTGAAGTCAGACAAACACAAATACCCTATGATTTCACTTATATGTGGACTCTAAAGAACAAAATAAACAAACAAAACAGAAACAGCCTCATAAATATAGAGAACAAACTGAGGGTTACTATATGAGAGGGAGGGTTGGAGGCCTGGATGAAAAAGGTGAAGGAATTAGGAAATACTAATTGGTAGTTACAAAATAGTCACGGGGGTATAAATTACAACATAGTGATTATAGTCAATAATATTGTAATAACTATGTATGGTGGCAGGTGAATATTATAACTATTAAAGGGATCACTTCATAAATTATGTAAATGTCTAATCCCTATGCTATGCTGTGCACCTGAAACTAATATAATATTGAATATCAACTGTAACTGAAAAATAAAATTTTAAAAAAGGAAAAAACAAAATAACAAATAAATAAAATAAAAACCTCTCCATCCCCAATAAATGAAGTGATTTTGAGGCTGCTAGTTTGAGAACACTATGATCTTTCAAAGTCACTTTTATCCATATCATTGTACGAAATCAGGTTCAAAATCAACAGTGCCTTCCATTATTGGGCTTTAAATCAAATAGTATTATCTTCTTTATAATGAAGAATTTGCAATATACTAAATATACAAAATCGTTTTCCTGTAGCAGATGGGCTTGCGTCTAAGACAGTCTTATCACTTCTTCCCTAATAATATCTGTCTTTGATTTATTTTAATTTTTTTCTTTATTGACTTTAGAGAGAGAAGAAGGGAGAGGGAGAGAGCTATAGAAACATCGATGAGAGAGAACATTGATTGGCTGCCTCCTGCATGCCGGGAATCGGGCCCACAACCTGGGCATGTGCCCTGACTGGGAATTGAACCAGCGACTTCTTGGTGCATGGGTCAATGCTCAACCACTGAGCCACACCAGCCGAGCTGTCTTTTATTTCTCTGTATTTTCCTACTGCAAGTGCCCTAATCCAGACCCATATCATAAGACTTCCAGATTACTACCATATCACCCCACTGGTCAATCTGGTTCCAATCTCCATCCAGCCAGATCCAAGTAAATTCATCCTGTATTCCACTTCCAGGCTAATTTTCTTAAAACTTTTTTAACTTTCCTGCCTGTCACCCATTCAGTTATAAGTCCTTTAATGATTACAGACCTCCTACAGGGTGTAGCATTCGAGGTCTTTAACTAACTACCCCTAACCCATCTGTAACTTCTTTTTAAAAAATTCAACTCAATGCATTTTTAACCCAATTTCCTTCGTAAAACAACAAGAAGTAAAATGTATCTTAAAACCATATTTAAAACGAGAAAAATACTTAAATTGTGGACTAATTATTTAAATCCTTTCAATAAGATTCTAGCTATCTTGGAGTTAAATGTTGAAATTTAGTACCCTTTCAAATGAGCTGTTTTTGCTAATAGTTAAATTTTCTGCAGAACGTGTAAGAGGATGTTGTTAACACAAGCTAAACTCTTGCATTATCTTTCAGGTAATCTCAGAGTTAGAGGTAATTTAGTGTCAGAATATACAGTTACACAAAAACTGCCCCGAGCAACAGGGAGGGTTTAGACTGTTTCTTAAGGCATGAATCTTTTATATAATCCACAAACCCAGTCTGCAAATCTTGTATAAGGTCATTTTTATTTAAAAAACATGGAGTACCTTGCCAAGAGGAAAAGGTATACATCCTACAAGCTAGAGAAATTTATCTATATATTTTAGTTATGAAACTTGCACTTCCTCATCTACCATTAATTTTTTCTAAGAAGTTGTACTGTAAGGAAAACTAAGGAGAAAGGATCAAGTGTCTGTGCTCTAACATCCATTTCAGGTTAAAGCTAATTTATCAGTCATTTCCTGTGGCTTCTCTGGCACTCTTCTGAAAGTTCCCCAATTACCCCCAGAAGGGCTGAGTGAACGATGAGGAAAAAAACAAAAACAAACCCTCCATAAATTGATGGTCACCAGCGAGGGTAGGCAAGTGGCAGGCAGGTGGGTGAGCATGGCGGAGAGCCGGAGGAACACAGGGCTGCTCTCGGAAACCAGGTCCTCTTCCTATCCCCTTGACCAGTGAAACTCAACAGCAGCTTTTTCAGTGCTTATGTGAGGTTAAAACTGATTCATTCTGAAATCTGATCCAGTGAATTTTGTATATAATGTCTTTTATAAAATTAGAAAAAATATGCACATAATTAATGAAGGGACCAAATCCAGAAGAAAATCTCTCTCCTGTCCGATCTTAGGTAACAGACTCACAGGACAACTCCGGACCTGGCAGTATAGAAGAGGAGAAAGAGCCCTGGCAAAAATAGCAGCACCTGCAGATGAGCAAACTGAGTAGTCCAAGAGACTGAAGATTTCACCCAGTGCCTACTGAATCACCACTAAAACACAACAGCCCTGTAACTGCTCTCCAGTGACCAGATCCGGAAAACAGATCCACCAGAGAAATAGATTCATGTCTGGACACATCTTTTATAATCAATATTATCTCATTCATACAAATTACGTACAATTCAGAGACAAAAATATTATAGGAATGATTTCTTAAAGTTGCTCTACAAGCAATTACATTACTTTCTAATGTTCCTCATAACCACAGGACCCTATTCCTCTCGGTCTGGGGCTGCCTTTAACAGAGTGGCGTTTGATGAAGAATTCTTAAGCCTCATAGTTTATTTTCCTTCCCCAAACAACTTGTTGCAAAACCCCCTGGGACAAGGCAGTGTCTGCCTTCATTTGCAATTTAATTTACAGAACACGGTCATGTTCTACCACACCAGAGTCTGGCACTTGACATGATTCATTTCACCTTAACAGGAAAAAAAATGTAGATAAGCAAAAAGCAAGCTGGTGTCAGGCACAGCCTGTAAGTGCAGAAAATGCAGAGTCTGCAGGGACTCTGCCCTCCTTCTCTCCACACCATCTTTATCTATCACTTCATCTTATCACAATCCAATAACTGATCTTCAAATGTCTCATGGAAGTTAAGTTAGAGTCTTCTAAGAATTCAGGAAAGTATGGAATATTGAGAAAGTTTCTCATCAGAAAAGTTAAAATTTTAAAGTTCTGGTATATAAAATGCTTAACAGTTAATCACATGGAAAACTTTGATTTTAGGTGAAGGTTTGCTGTACAAAGAAGCAAAAATAATTACAAGAATACAATCCTGCCACCTTGTGGTACCTATTGGAAAGCACTTCACCACTTCATACTTTAAAACAAATTCTGATTTTTCAAAATGTGCTTATTTAGAAAATATTAACCAAAATAATATAACAATTATTTTTAAATCTTAAATATTGATATTAATGTTCACTAAAATTTATAGAAATTTATTAAATCATTAATGTTTAGCTTTAAAATTGTTTCTAAGGTCAAAATTGAATTCCCTCTTCAAATATAAGATGTACTAATGCAACTGTGAACACTTGGAACTCTCACTAAATTCTTAGCATCAATTATATATCACACTTTCCTTTCTGGTAGTGAAATAACTATGATAAATAAACAGAACTGCAAAATGTTTATTGCCCACTAGATAGTACTATTTGTGATCAATTTTAAACTATAAAATAGGAATAAATGAATCACGGTAAATTTCTACAGTACCTTTACTAAATGGCTACAGTAGAAACAAGGATATCAGGATTATGTATAAATTCCATAATAAATTCAGAAAAATAGAAGATTAAAGAAAATCAAGAAACAAAAATGTATGTTATTGGTTTAAATTGCATTGTTTTAACAAAGTACCACCTTTCAAAGCTTTATCACAGCCTTTCTTTAATCCATTTCCCCTTTTAGCTATCTTTTATTTTTTTCTTTATTGATTTCAGAGAGAGAGGAAGTGAGAGGGAGAGAGAGACAGAAACATTGATGAGAGAGAACATCAACTGGCTGCCTCCCACATGCCCCCCACTGGGGATCGGGCCCACAACCTGGGCACGTGTCCTGACCGGGAATTGAACCGGCGACCTCCTGGTGCATGGGTCGATGCTCAACCAGTGAGCCACACTGGCCGGACCCTTTTAGCTATCTTGATAAATAGTTTTTCTTAGGTTTCTCCTTAAATCCCTAACAGTAGATATAAATTCCTCTAGAAAAGCTTATTCACTCAGACCAGTCTACTATCAGATTTTAAATTGTCAATAAAACATGGTATCAGTTAAATATACACACATGTACATATATATATGCATACACATATACACTAGAATTATATATTCAAACGTATAGATATATAATTAAATTTTTATATACTACAGTCACATACATATGATATATTACATGAAATAATATTATCCTTTAATACAATGTAGATTGATTTGAAGGATTTTTCCCTTCTAATTTCTCATATCTCCCAAACTTCTTATTAAAGAAATTTCTATTTAAATCTTTAATGAGTATATGTTGCTTTTATGATGAAACATTATTGATGCTGCCTGGCTGGTGTGGCTCAGTGGTTGAGCGTCAACCCATGCACCAAGAGGTCGCTGGTTCGATTCCCGGTCAGGGCACATGCCCAGGTTGTGGGCCCAATCCCTTGTGGGGGGCATGCAGGAGGCGGCCAATCGATGTTCTCTCTCATCGATGTTTCTATCTCTCCCTTCCTCTCCCTTCCTCTCTCTGAAATCAATAAAGAAAAAAAAAATTTTTTTAAAGAAAAAGAAAAGTTATTGATGCTAATTTATTCAACAAATACTTTTTTTGAACATACTTTATATGTACTACCAACACATAAAAAGTACAAAATCGGCCCAGCCAGTGTGGCTCAGTGGATTGAGCATCGTCCTATGGACGGAGAGGTCCTAGTTCTGAGAGGTCCCGGTTCGATTCCCAGTCAGGGCACTTGCCCAGGTTTCGGGCTCGATCACCATTCTGCATCTCATTAGACCTGATATTAAGCTTCCTAGAGGTCAGGGTGACCATGCTGCTTTAACCTGGCTTGAACCAGGATCACTTCGCTGGAAATATCAGTGACCACCAGCTTCCTTCAGATCGTACAGATCTAAGATGGCAGCAGGGTAGGTGGAAGCTACTCACCTCCTCCCAGGACCGAAACAGAAGTACAACTAAGATATAGAGCATCAACCTGAAAAACCAACTGAAGACTAGCTGAAGAGAAGTCTTATAACCAAGGATTTACAGAAGCGGCTGCATCAAGACTGGTAGGAAGGGCAGAGACATGGAAAGGGCTGGCCCTGCTCCCACGGTCGGCTGAGATTCTGGAGGGATATCTCTGCTGCAAAGGTTCCCTCTGAGGAGTATGGGGTCTCAGAGCCTGGAAGAAGTGCCCATATGACTTCTGGCTGTGAAAAGCAGTGGGGTTTCTGTCCACCAGGGAGAGATGGAAGTCCAGTGGAAACTCAGGCATCCTTTTAAAGGGCCAATACCCCAAATCACTTTTGCAGCCACTCACCCTGGGCTCTGGCGTGCGAGGAGAGACTGGGGTTTGTGGCTCTGGGGAAAGAGCTGAGGGACATTCACCAGGACCATACCACAGATGCCATCTTTCTTGGGTGGAGCTTGCCCCTCCATACAGCATTGGCCTGTATGCAAACGCCCCACCCTCTGATTGCCCTATAAACCTACCCTCTGGAGCTTCTACTTTGCTAAGGAGTCAGCGGCCTGGGCAAGGGTGTACAGGTCTGGGCAGGCTTAAGAGGTGTCAGTGACTGAGCTGTGTGGCTTAAGGGGGGCATTGCCCCCACTTTCCTGTGAACCTGACTGGTACCACTCTATGTTAGATCTGCTAGCCCCACTCTATGAGCTCTTGGCGGCCCCACCCTCTTGACTCTTGGTGGTTCTATCTTGCTGAGATCTGGACAGAATACAGGACTGAGTTGTATGGCTCTGAGACAGGAGCCATATCCTCCAACTTCCCCCAAACCTAACTGGCACCACACCCTCTCCTGACTCCCAGTGACCTCTCCCTGCTGAGATCGGGCTCTCAGAAGAATCTGAGACAGACTTAGTTTCCTGGCTCTAGGATAAGGAAAATTTTCCCCTCACACGCCCAACTGGGGCAGAACCTTCTGTTCACAGGGCCAACTCTTGGTCTGTTTAGGCCTAATAAACTATTCTGGCCTCACCCTGATGATATCCTGAGACCCCAACCCCACCACAAAGGTGTGCGAGTAGATGGCAGCTAGACTTGGCATACCTTGGGACATTTGCTGAGTGGTCTCAGACCCAGCACTGGCACCAAGATTGAACCCATATAGATCTGGAGAACACCTCTTGTCCCTACCTGGTGACTCACTGAGAACCTATTGCACGCAACTCAAGTACCGCCAGAGGCTCTTTCAGTGACTGAGCCTAACAGGCAGCATGCAGTGGGGGCAGATGGAGGTGGACTTCAGGGTTCCTAGGAATTTTGCTGACTGCTGTCTGGGCCCAGTGCTGGTAAAAGTGAGCCTCAGTCCACAGCTTGAACCTTCCCATGCACACCCAGGCCCAGCAGAGGCAGCCACAAACTGTGGATCACTTTGTAGCTCCAAACAGGTTGCCCAGGGCCAGTCATAGGCAGTGTCTGATATTGAACAAACAAACCCAGTGGCAAGCTTCAGACAACATCAGAGTAGGCTCCAATTAGTTTCGCAAGCAAAATATCCAAAGAGAGATCTTGGTAGATATCAGACCCTGCTGAGGCAAATTCTGCTCTGTGTGGTCAGCACCTGCATAGCAGCTTGTACACTGTGGTTGGGGGTGATCCTCAGTCAGCCAGCCTGAGGGTTGACCCCACACACAAATGGGCCAATAGCAATCAAGACTCAAGTACAACAGGAGGTCCCACATAACCCACTCAAGGGACATTCTTGGAGCACTTAGCATAGGTAATCAAGGAGATTGTGTCACAGGGTCTCATAGGACACCTACTACACGAGGCCACCCTCCCCAAACTGTGAGTCATAGCATATCTACCAAGTACAAAGAAACAAACAAAATGAGGCAGCAAAATGAGGAGACAAAGAAATATTCCCCAAGTGAAAGAACAGGAGAAATCTCCAGAAAAAGAGCTAAATGAAATGGAGGCAAGCAATTTAACAGATGTATAGTTCAAAACAATGGTTATAAGAATGCTCACGGAACTTAGGGAAAGAATGGATGAAATCAATGAGAACTTAACCAAAGAGATAGTAACATTAAAAAAACAAACAAACATAGAAACCATAAAAAAAAAAAAAAAAAAATCAGTCATAAATGAAGCATACAGCCCTGGCCAGTATGGCTCAGTTGGTTGGAACACCATCCTATACACTGAAAGGTTGTGGGTTTGATTCTGGGTCAAGGCACATACCCAAGTTGCAAGTTCGATTCTTGTTCAGGGCGCATATAGAGGAAACCAATTGATGTTTCTCTTTCACATCAATGTTTCTCTTTCTATCTCCCTCCTTTCCTCTTTCTAAAATCAATAGGAGCCTGGGCGGTGTTCCTAAGTGGTTAGAGTGTCGACCCACACATCAAAGGGTCATGGGTTTGATTTCCAGTCAAAGGCACATACCCGGGTTGCAGGTTCAATCCCCAGCCCTAGTTGGGGCATGTCTGGGAGGCAACTAATTGATACGTCTGTCTCACATTGATGTTTTTCTCTCTCTCTCTCTCTGTCTCCCCTCATCCCTCCCTTCCACTCTCTCTAAAAATCAATGGAAAAAATACCCTTGGGTGAGTATTAACAATAAAATAATAAAATACGAAACGTATACATGGGTGAGGATTAAAATAATAATAATAATAATAATAATAATAATAATAAACTAAAAAAATAAAAAAGAATGAAGAATACACTAGAAGAAATAAACAGTAGTTTGGATGAAGCAGAGGATTGAATCAGCAATTTGGAAGACAAGATAGAAAACATCCAATCAAAGAAATAAAAAGAAAGAAGAATTAAAAAAATAAAAAACAGCTTAAGGGACCTTAGGGACAACATAAAAGATAACAACATCCACATCATAGTGGTACCAGAAGGCGAAGAGTGAGAACGAGGGATCAAGAACCTACTGAAAAAAAATTCTCCAATCTGGTGAAAGAAATAGACATATAAGTCCAGGAAGTGCAGAGAGTCCCAAACAAGATGAACCCCAAAAGGCCCACACCAAGGCACATCATAATTAAAATGGCAAAGGTAAAAGAAAAAGAGAGAATCTTAAAAGAAGCAAGAGAAAGACAGTTACCTACACAGGAGCTCCCACAGGACTGTCAGCTGATTTCTTAACAGAAACATTTCAGGCAAGAATGGATTGGCATGCTATATCAAAGTGATGGAAAGCTAGGACCTACAATCAAGACTACTTTACCCAGTACAACTATTACTTAGAATTGAAAAAGAAATAAAGAACTTCCCAGACAAGAAAGCTAAAGGAGTTCATTACCATCAAAACTGTATTACAAGAAATGTTAAAGGGCCTTCTTGAAGAAGAAGAAGAAGGAGGAGAAGGAGGAGGAGGAGGAATAGGAACATAGTTATAAAAAACAAAATGGCAATAAATATATACCTATCAATAATCACTTAAAGGCCCATATATATGCTGTCTATAAGAGACCACCTCAGAAGTAAAGATACACACAGACTAAAAGTAAAGGGATGGAAAAATATATTTCATACAAATGGAAATGGAAAAAAAAAAACTGGTGTAGTAATACTTATATCTGAAAAAAGACATTAAAACAAAGGCTATAGTAAGAGACAAAGAAGGACACTACATAATGACAAAGGGAGCAATCCAATAAGAGGATATAACCCTTGCAAACATTTATGTTATCAAATATAAGAGCACCAAAATATATAAAGTAAATCTTGGTGGACATAAAGGGAAAGATCCACTTGATTACATCAATGGATAGATGCTCCAGATAGAAAATCAACAAGGAAATGGCAGCCTTAAATGACACACTAGATCAGATGGATTTAATTGATATCTTCAGAGCATTTTACCCCAAAGCAGGAGAATACGCATTCTTTTCAAATATACATGGATCATTTTCTAGGATTAACCACATGTTAGGACACAAAACAAGTCTCAATAAAATTGAGAAGACTGAAATCATATCAAGCATCTTCTCTGACCATAATGGTATAAAACAAGAAATCAATGTCTCTCTCTCTCTCTCTCTCTCTCTCTCACAAAACAAGTCTCAATAAAATTGAGAAGACTGAAATCATATCAAGCATCTTCTCTGACCATAATGGTATAAAACAAGAAATCAATGTCTCTCTCTCTCTCTCTCTCTCTCTCTCTCTCTCTCTCTCTCTCACACACACACACACACACACACACACACACACAATCCTGAGAAACACACAAAAACATGAAGGCTAAAATAATGTTACTAAACAATGAGATCAAAGAAGAAATAAAAAGATACCTTGAATGAAATGAAAATGAGAACATGACAACCCAAAATCTATGGGACACAGTGAAAGCAGTTCTAAGAGGGAAAGTCATAGCGCTACAGGCCTACCCCAAGAAATAAGAGTAATCTCAAATAAACAATCTAACTTTGCATTTAAAAGAACTAGAAAAAGAATAACTAACAAAACCCAAAGTGAGAAGAAGGAAGGAAATAATAAAGATCAGTGCAGAAATAAACAAAATTGAGTCTTAAAAAACAATACAAAAATCAATGAAACCAAGAGCTGGTTCTTTGAAAAGATAGACAAAATTGACAAAGACTCATAAGAAAAAAAGAGAGAGGACACAAATAAATATAATAAAAAAATAAAAGAGGAGAGTCAAAACTGACTCCACAGATATACAAGGGATTGTAAGAAAATGTTATGAACAACTATATACCAACAAATTCGACAATCTGGATGAAATGAATTACTAGAAACATACAATCTTCCAAAACTGAATTGGGAACAATCACAGAATCTGAATAGACAGATTACAAATAGTGGAATTGAAGCAGCAATTAAAAACCTCCCAATAAACAAATGCCCTAGGCAGATGGCTTCACAAGAGAATTTTTCCAAACATTCAAAGAATTAATATCTATCCTTCTCAAACTATTCCAAAAATTTCAAGAAGAATGAAGATTCCCAAGCTCATTTTATGAGGTCAGCAATATACTAATTCTAAAACCAGATAGATACTAGAAAGAAAGAAAATTTTAGGCCAATATCCCTGATGAATGTAAAACTCTCAACAAAATATTAGCAAACTACATCCAGAAATACATTAAAAAGATCATTCATCATGATCAAGTGGGATTTATTCCAGGGATGCAAGGTTGATAAAATATCTGCAAATCAATTAGCATGATATACCACTTAAACAAAATGAAGGATAAAAATTATATGACCATATCAATAATTGCAGAAGAAGCATTTGAGAAAATCCAGCACCCGTATATGACAAAAACTCTCAACAAAATGGGAATAGAGGGAACATACCTCAACATAATACAAACCATATATGACAAACCCACAGGTAACATGATACTCAACGGGCAAAAACTAAAAGCATTTCCCTTAAGATTAAGAACAAAACAGGGATGTCCACTTTTACCATTCTAATTCAGCACAGTACTAGAAGTCCTAGCCACAGCAATCAGACAAGAAGAAATAAAAGGTATCCAAATTGGAAAAGAAGTAAAACTATCATTATTTGCAGATGACATGATACTGTATACAGAAAACCCTAAAGATTCTACCAAAAAACTACCAGAACTGATAAATGAATTCAGTAAAGTAGCAGGTCACAATAAATATCCAGAAATCAGTTGTATTTTTATACACCAATAATGAACTATCAGAAAGGGAAACTAAGAAAATGATCCCAATCACAATTGCTTTGAAAATAATAAAATACCTTGAAATAAATTTAACCAAGGATGTAGTAGACCTGTACTTAGAAAATTATAAGAGACTGAAGAAAGAAATTGGAGAAAATACAAATAAGTGGAAACATATACCATTGTCCATGGATGGGAAGAATTAACATCATTAAAATGTCCATACTACCCAAAGCAATCCATAGATTCAACACAATTCCTATCAAGGTACCAATGGTATATTTCACAGAATTAGAACAAATTTTCCAAAATTATATGGAACCACAATAAGCCCCAAATAGCCACAGCAGTCTTGAGAAAGAAGAATAAAGTTGGAGGAATCACGCTACCTGATATCAAAATATACTACAAGGCCGTAGCAATCAAACAGCACCGTACTGGTATAAAAACAGACATATAGCTCTGGCCAGTTTGGCTCAGCGGTTAGAGCGTCGCCCACGGACCAGAGATTGCAGTTTGTCCCCAGCCCCGGTTGGGGTCGTGTGGGTGGCAACCACTCGATATGTCTCTCTCACATCGATGTTTCTCTCTCTCTCTCTTCCTCCCTCTCTCCCTCCCGCTCTATCTGAAGATAAATGCAAAAATGTCCTAGGGTGAGGATAAAGAAAACAAAAAACAAAACAGACATATAGATCAATGGAACAGAATAGAGAGCCCAGAAATAAACTCACGCCTTTATGGTCAGTTAATATTTGACAAAGGAGGCAAGGATATACAATGGGGTAAAGACAGTCTACTCAATAAACGGTGCTGGGAAAATTGGACAGATACATGCAAAAAAAATAAATCTAGACCACTTTCTTATACCATACACGAGAATAAAGTCAAAATGGACTAAAAACTTAAATGTTAGACTCAAAATCATAAAAATCCTATAAAACATAGGCAGTAACATCTTGGATATTTCTCATAGCAATATTTTTTCTCATATATCTCCTCAGGCAAGGGAAACAAAAGAAAAATAAACAAATGGAACTACATCAAACTAAAACATTATTGCACAGCAAAGGAAACCATCAACAAAATAAACACAACCCACTGAATAGGAGAACATATTCGACAATGATACATCTCTTAATATCCAAAATTTATAAAGAATTTATAAAACTCAACACCAAAAACACAATCTAATTTTAAAAATAGGCAAAGGACCCAAAGAGACAATTCCCCAAAGAAGACATACAGATGGCCAATAGACATATGAAAAGATGCTCAACATCACAATTCATCAGCGAAAATGCAAACATCACTTCACACCTGTCAGAATGGCTATCATCAATAAATCAATAAACAACAAGTGTTGGCGAGGATGTGGAGAAAAGGGAACCGTTGTGCACTGTTGATAGGAATGCAGACTGGTGCAGCCACTGTGGAAAGCAGCATGAAGTTACTACAAAAATTTAAAAATAGAACTGCCTTATGACCTAGCAATTCCACTACTGTAAATATATCCAAAGAAACCCATAACACTGATCCTAAAGAATATATGCACCCCTATGTTCATTGCAGTGTTATTTACAATAGTCAAGATTTGGAAGCAGCGCAGGTACCCATCAGTAGATGAGTGGATAAAAAAAAAAAACTGTGATCATTTACACAATGAAATACTATCCGGTTGTAAAAAAGGAGGAAATCTTAACCTTTGCAACAGCACTGACGAACCTGGAGAGTATTATGCTAAGTGAAATAAGCCAGTCAGAGAAAGACAAATACCATACGATTTCACTTATATATGGAATCTAATGAACAAAATAAACTAACAAACAAAATAGTAACAGACTCATAGATACAGAGAACAGACTGACAGCTGTCAGAGGGGAGGGGATAGGGGGCTCGATGAAAAAGGTGGAGGGATTAAGCCAAAAAAAAACCTCATAGACAGACAACAGTATGGTCATTACCAGAGGGAAAGGGGGGGTGGGGCAAAGGAAAGGGAGGGTGGGGGGCAGGTAGAAAAGGGTAAAGGGGGGCTAAATGGTGATGGAAGAAGACTTGACTTGGGGTGGTAAATATACAGATGACATATTATAGAATTGTACCCCTTAAACCTATATAATTTAATTAACCAATGTAACCCCAATAAATTAAACTAAAAAAAATTTCATTTATGCGAAAGCAGAAAATTTCCTATTTGAAATTTCAGCTCTAATGTATGATATTTTTTTTATTCAAACTGTTAATATTCATAAATCTACCTATTTAATTATAGAAGACTTAAAAGTTTATTTGTCCTTTATCCTTTTGATTTCTTTAAATAAAACTAATTATAAACCGTCTTTTTATAGTAAGCTAACTGCAAAATTCCTATAATTATTTTCTCTAATTTTAAGCTGTTTAACAGTTCATTTTGAAACTTACATGGTTCTAAAATTGTAACTGTAAATTAATTCTTAATTTGAAAAATTAATAACAACTACTCTGAAGTATTTTAAATTTATGTAGATCTATACAACTGGGTAAGTACTTTTGCCAGCATTTAAATCAGTTTAAGTTACAGGAAGAGTATACAGAAGCAGCATATATATATTTTTAAACAGTAAGCCAGAATTCACCAGCTCTAAGTAGCACTCACAAAAATTCTGAACATTTCAAAAGAACCATGAACTGATGCTTTACGTACAAATGTAAAGACCTCTATGTTGAAAGTACACCGAATGCCCCGGCCAGCGTGGCCCTGTTGGCTGGAGCCTCACCCTGTATAACGAAGGAAGGCAACCAATTGATATTTCTCCCCGCCCTGCTCTAAAATCAATAAACACAGCCCCAGGTGAGGGCAAAAAAAGAAAATACACTGAAGTACATGAACATCATTTTCAAGTACAGAAAAATGGAGATGAATATTTTCTGAGAGAAAAGCTTAATACAAAATTCTAAATCACTTACAGTTTTAAGTCAGTTCATAGAGGATTCAACTGGTGAATCAAACAAATTAAAAAGCTATTATGCCACTAGATTTTTAAAAGATCTTAAACTAAAAAGGGCCTTAATTCATCTTAGTTAACAACTGAAGGAAAAAATTCTTCCCTTCATAATCTCCAAATAATTCTTCGAGTGATTTAAAACATGGTTTTGAAAATGTTCCAACTAGGAAAAACAGAACAAAAACCAAAAATGGCAAAATTGAACCTAATTTCATCCTCCAAAATGGGTATTTAGAAGCCAACTGCCTTTCCAGGGAATAAATAAGGTTTAGGGCAGCCCAGGGACTCTGCCTTCCAGTTACTGGAATCTCAGCGAGGTACTCACAGCAGGACTATCGCCAGGCTACGTGAAGAGTCATGGCACACCTGGGCCTTCCTGGGGCAGCTCCCACCCAAGCCCAACTGACACTCCTGGGGACCCGGGGCCTCGGGAAGAAGTCCCAAAGTTCCATCCATCCTCAAGGCAGTTTCTATTTAAAGGGGCCGTGACCCAGTTTATTTCTGATGACTCACTGCTTCAGAGAGAACAAAAGTGCTTTGAATATAGTGAGTTGCTATGTGTCAAGGAATTAAAAGGGCATAGGAGATTTTCTTTAGGTTTTCTTAGAGCATAACAAGTCTATAACATATGGCCTCTACTGATCATTTCTCCTTGATCCCCAAATCAGGAGTACCTATAGGGGGGGTTCAACTTTTGAAACCTGTGTGTGGCGAGGGGTTGGGATTGGGGTACGAAGATTCAAGAATGGAAGGAAGGAGATTTGAGGAAGAGAAAGGATAAAGGGAGGGGTGGAGACAGGACAGCAGGGAGGAGGAAAAGGAGGGAGGGAAGGAGCGACTGGAAGGGATAAAACCAAGCAGCCAGCCAAGCAGAACTGAAGCAAGTGGGTATCACGGTCTCTACAGAGATGCTTTTCCGTTTCCAAAAGACCTCCCAGCACTTTCTGCAGTTGTGTCCAAAATTCTCTACTCTGGTCCTATAAATACACCATTTTATGCATAACTAATGGACATGGACAACAAAGCTGGGGAAGGGGTAGAGGGATGGGGAGGAGGGTGTCAATGGGGAAAAAAGGAGAAACATCTGTAACAAAAATAAATCAATAAAAAGAAAAAAAAATTTAATTCATGCCAGAAAAATAAATAACTAAATAAATAAATAAATAAATACACCATTTTACTGGAGCAGAGGTGGGGATGAGGTGAGAAATAAAGAGAAATACATAGTTCTTCATTTGTTTTCTCCTAAACCATCTGCATGCTACTTCAGAGGTAGAAAAAGACTGATAAAATCAAAGGAAACTGAAAGGTCAGATTAACATAAATAAAAGCAGGATGGTATAAATTATGAAAGAGAGATGTACATCATTAGTGAATGTACAAGTTGGGTTTTTAAAAAATAGATTAAATTTTAGAAATTTAAGGACATTTTATAATAGAAAATATAATGCAAAGGGGTCAACATCACAGAAAAAGATTTTATTTTTATCCTGACCTGAGGACATTTTTGCATTTATCTTCAGATACAGCGTGAGGGAGAGAGGGAGGAAGAGAGAGGGAGGAAGAGAGAGAGAAACCACATCGACTGGTTGCCACCCACACGACCCCATCCAGAGCTGGGTACAAACCGCAACTGAGGTACGTGCCCCTAGGGGGAACCGAACCTGGGTCTCTCTGGTCCGTGGGCCGACGCTCTAACCGCTGAGCCAAACCGGCCAGGGCAGAAAAGATTTTAATTATTAGATTAAAATCTAATAACATGATTAAAATGAACAATAACAATAGAGTATATATCAAAATTTGCATGATGCAGCTAAAGTAACACTCAGGGAAAATGTACAGTTTTGGATGTTAGAATAAAAGCTAAAGATTGGTGGGGAGGGGGCGCAGCAAAATAAACCCAAAGAAAATACAGGAAAGGCGATAATAAAGATAACAGCAAAAACTATTAAAATAGAAAACAAGTATATATTAGATCAACCAAGTCAAAAATTGGATCTGTGAAAAGACTATAAAAATAAACTTCTAAGACTCCAGTATGATTAAGAACAAAAGAGAAGGCAGAAATAAGCGTATCAGGGGGGAAAAAGGAACATAACCATAATTTAAAAGATATAGAGTAAAGAGACAAATTGTTAGAGAAATGTAATTTACTGAAACAGACCAATGAAGAGATATGAAATCTGAATAGTCCTATGTTGCCACTAAATAAAATGTGAAAATCTTTTCACAGATGAAATCTTCACCAGCAATTCCATACATCATGCAGTGACTCAGCCCAGCCCAGCCCTGCCATGACCAGGACAAGGATCGGCAACAAAACCCACCACAAGTGGCACTGCCCAGTGAACATGGCAGAACCTGGGTGTTGGCCAGAAGAGAAGAGAATTAAAACTGATGCCATGTGGTTGACACCAGAAAGCTACATGAACCCATTTGAGATACTCTTTTGGACTTCAAAAAATACTTGGAAGAGGGACTGGTATCCCACATTAGCAGGTGGAGGCAACTGCCACTAAAACATGAACCATTAAAAACTAATATTCTAGACATGGACAACAGCGTGGTGACTACGGGGGAGGGGAGGGGGAGGGTGGAAGAGGGCAAAAGGGGGGTAAATGGTGATGAGAAAAAATAAAATAAAATAATATTCTAACAAAAAATGTTTAAGTGTTAAAGAACATAGTTTCTAAAAACTATCTGAAACGGGATTGTTGAAAGAGTATGTAAATTAGGTATTACTCAAAGTCTATTCAACTTTGTACTTTAACAGTATTTAAGCTATAGAGAAATCATAAAGCAACTTGTGTGATTTATTTCTAAGACTATAAGTACACAAGAAATACATTAGAATTATAATCAGTCAAAAAATTATAAATTACTTGTAATTTGAAATAAACTTAGAATAACTAAGGAAATTCTCTGCCTTTTATTGATTATCATCTTATAAGTTGTGCCAATTTACAAAAACAGTGACAATGTGCTATTTTTAGAAAGAAAGTGATGAAGATTATTTTAAACCACATGGTCTGACCCCTGAATCACCAAGGATAGATGTCTTATACTTGAAGTAAATCTTTAACTTTAAAATCATAGTTAATTATGAGTCAATTTTTATTATGATTTATCTATATTAGGAATTGCAAATCATATTAAAATTGTTTTTTACATTTCTTAAATATAAAGAATTTATTAAAAGTTTTGACTACCCCAGTTATTGATTAAAAAATATTAAGACTATTACATGGGATTTTCCTAGATAAAATATATTTAAAAGGAAATACATTCTTCACATATAATAGTGACTCCTTTCTATCTCTACCTGAAATGCGTGCCCTGACTCGTTCACTCCTCACCTAGTGAGAGACGCTGATCCTCTTGGGCTCTCATCTCAAGTTCCTTCCTAAAGTGAGCCTTTCCTGACTCCTCAGACCAGGCGAGAGTGCCCTGTCAAATGCTCTGGTAGATCTAAGTACCACTGCTCAGTAGAATTTAATCGCCTGTCTGATTAAAGGTAAGACAGCCTAGTCTGACTCCCCCCGTACACTTCATTACCAGTGGACAGGGAACAGGTGTGCTTTTCTCACTGTTGTATCCCCAGTGCCTAAAAACGCGTCCTGAAGCCAGATGTGTTTAAAAGGGAGAAAAGAGGATACCTTGGGAATACAGCAAGTATTCACTCTATTTTAAAATGGAGTCCTTATGTAAAAGGTAAAAGAATTTCACCAGATTCCTTGTGAAAGCTAGGCCAGAAATTAACATTTGAACTACTTTTAAATTGCTTAAATAGTGAAATCACAACATTCTCTTGAAGATGCCCAAAGATTGCAGAAGTCTTAAGTTTGAAGATATATTAAAATTTACTTTCATTTTCAGTGTTTTACTCAGAAAAAAATATGTATATAATAATATTACCACTACATAACTCTACACAGTTCTAAGTCCTTTATACATACATGATCTCATGTAGCCCCCACAACAAATCCTACAGGCAGGAAAACCGAGTCACAAAAAGACTAATAACATGTCCAAGTTCACAGGCATAAATGAGTAATTTCTTTAATCAGGTCTGGAATCTAACAGCCCAATGTACGGAATGTACTTACTCTACAAACAAAAAATATGGCAACTCAAAATTTGAAAAAAGTAAAATAATGGGGTATTGAATTTTTTTCACATTTCTAATGCATAGCAATTCTTTATATAATTAAGGCAATGATTGTAAATTTACAGCACATTCCAAAACTATGGGAAACTCCCACTCAGTTTATTTCCCACATCCCACCCCAGCATCGAGTCCTTCCTTCTTCACTCTCCACCCAGCACGACAGCCCAGGAGGCACACCCGGACCCTAACACTCCTTAGGGACAGCGCTAGGCAGGGACTCTGGCAGTGAACCAGCAGCAACAAGATTAATGAATATGTGCTACGTGTGTACTTAAACACAAACATACACATGTGCTGTGTGTGTGTATGTGGGTGTTTGTGTAAATAGAGATTTTCAGTCAGGACCTCCACCACCAAAGGTAAAAAGCCCTCTGATATTACTGAACAGAGCACAATTATTAATTATTACCTGTCATGTTAACAAGGGATGGGAGTTCAGGCAGGGGCAGGCAGGGAGTGATAGAAATTGTTAAAAGACAAGTGATACCCACGACAAATAAGCTACACAAGACTGATTCCAGAAAGCACGAAGCTGGATGAACGGTACATGCCTGGGAAGTGCACACAGGTATCCAGAGTCAGCCACCCCAACTCCCAGTGTGAAATCGAGACATTCAGAGAAGGAGGCTAACTCTGAACAGCTGGAAACGTTCTCACAAAGCCACTACCCCAAAGAAATGCACTCTGCTTCTTAGATCTCGTTTGAGAATTGTTGACTATTGTATATCATAACATTCTTAAAACCTGATGATCTGGCTTTCTGGGACTCAGGAGATTAAAAGCAACCAAATGAAAAGGGCAAGTTGCTATCAGTCCAGGAAGAAATAATTTCAGCCTAATAAGACAGAAAAATTAAATAGTAGACACCATATAAAACAACTCATCACCCCAGTGCTACACGTGAGTCGACATCAAAACAGAATTATCTCAGAAGTTTAGAATAAGGTTAGAAGGTTAAAATAGGATTAGCTATCTGAAAGTTAAAGTTGTGATTATCTGAATATGTCTCTTATGTCAAATGATGAAACCACTGGAAAAGCTATGTAAATAAGTTGTTACCATTTAGAACTTGGAACACACCATCATCCTCTTCTGCTATTCATTTAGGACTGAAATGGAAACTGTCTACCCCTCTAGGCTGGCCCTGAAAGGATTGCTGTATAATGGGAACAATTTATTTAAAAAATGACAACTAATGGAAGCCACAGTTATAATACATTTAACAAAAAGCATCTATCACACGGCTGGTGTGGCTCAGTGTCGTGATTGAGCGCCGTCCCATGGACTGAGAGGTCCCAGTTCGATTCCCGGTCAGGGCACATGCCTGGGTTTCGGGCTCGATGCCCAGTAGGGGGCGTGCAGGAGGCAGATGATCGATGTTTCTCTCTCACATCAATGTTTCTATCTCTCTCTCCCTTCCTCTCTCTCTAAAAAAATCAATAAAAACATTTTTAAGTTAAAAAAGCATCCATCAAACCACCATTTGAGAGCATCCATTGAATAGAAATAATACTGAGAAATATTAAATAAGAAAAAACTGAGGAGCATTTGAGATCTTGTTCCCCAACACATCATCAGTTTGGCTCAAATAAACTCATCAAAATTCTCAGAAAAAAAGAGAGGAAACTGGATTAATGACGTAAGACTAATAGGAAGAGTCTGGATTTCACCTTTAAAAACTGAAAGAATTAGAAGGGCATAAATAACATATAAAATAGTTTCTCTTAAATTAAGAAACTGTAAAGAAAAATATCTTAAAATATTTCACTTTAATATAACATTAACAGCCCTGGCCGGTTTGGCTCACTGGTTAGAGCGTCGCCCGTGGACCAGAGAGGCCAGGGTTCGGTTCCCGCTAAGGGCACGTACCTCGGTTGCAGTTTGTCCCCGGCCCTGGTTGGGGTCGTGTGGGTGGCAACCACTCGATGTGTCTCTCTCACATCGATGTTTCTCTCTCTCTCTTCCTCCCTCTCTCCCTCCTGCTCTATCTGAAGATAAATGCAAAAATGTCCTCGGGTGAGGATAAAAAAACAAAAAACAAATATAACATTAACATTCACTAATACAACATTTTTTAAATTAATATTAGAGAACCTATTGTTTTATAGTGCTTTGGTGTTTTAGGACAATAGGGTGATGCTATTAATTCCTTGAGAACTAGGGATTGCTGACAAATTTATTTCTACATACGAAAGTATTAGTTGAGCATTTACTACCATACAAAAATTGTGGTAGACACATAAAAATTCTAGTGAAAGAGCCCTGGCTGGTGTGGCTCAGTAGTTAGAGTGTCAGCCTGCATTCCGAAGGGTCACGGGTTCGATTCCCAGTCAAGGGCACGTACCTGCACTGCAGGTTTGATCCCTGGCCCCAGCTGGGGTGTGTGCAGGAGGCAACCAATCAATGTGTCTCTCTCACATCGATGTTTCTCTCTCTCTCTCCCCCAATCCTTCCTTCAACTCTCTCTAAAAATCAATGGGAAAAATATCCTTGTGTGAGGATTAACAACAACAAAAAACTCCAGTGAAAGAAACAGACATTAATCAGACAGTTACAATACAATGAAGTAAATTCCATCATGGATGAAAGATGAAGGCAGTGGTGATCCCGGGGCTAGCTGATTACTGAAGACACGGGAGAAGCAGAGTTTAGGATGGTGTGGGGTCTGGGCTTATGAAACAGCACACATTCAGTACTGTCGCTGTGCAGAATCCAGGAGGGGCAGGTTGTTTGAAAGGAGTGGTAAGTGAGGAGACCAGTTCGGATGGGACATGCAAGTAGATATGTTCATGGGGCAGCTCCAGAATTTTAAAAAAATGTTTTTATTGCTTTTTAGAGATAGAGATAGAAACATTGATGTGAGAGAGAAACATCGATCAGCTGCCTCCTGCATGTCCCCTACTGGGGATCGAGCCCAAAACCCGGGCATGTGCCCTGACTGAGAATCGAACTAGGACCTCTCAGTCCATGGGAAAACGCTCAATCCACTGAGCCACACCGGCTGGGCCAGAATTCCTATAGAGTCAGTCAGGGGCAGACAGGGTTAGGAGATACTTCTTGAGGCTGTTTCCATACCAAAAAGGCTAGTTTTACATAAGTTTTTGTGGTTCTCGGCTGTTTGTTTTCAGGTCGTATGTTTACTTAGGGACGCAGTAGTGTGTTTGCAGGTGATGGAGATGATGAGGGGCTAAAGCCCACACTGTCGTCCCCTTGCACTACCAGAGGTTCAACTTGGCTCCAGAGATAAAACTCAACTGAAGGCACCCAATCACCAGCATGTGGCTGAGGTCCCTGGATTGCAAAGAAAGCCTAGAGAGTAAAACGAAGGAAGGACAAATGATAGAACCTAAGGAAACACCAAGATTTAAGAAGGCTGGAAGAAAAACAAACAAACAGTAAATGAGACTGAAAAGGAGAAGGCCAAAGGAGAGGACTGGGAGAACACAGCACGGAAGCCGGGAAGAGCACAGGAAGTGACAGGCAACAATCAAAGGACAGAGAAATCCATCGCACAAGGACGAAGTGTCCCTTGGGCTTGAGACTTGACAGTCAGCAAGTCATTGGTGATATCCGAAAAAGGACAGTTTCAGAAGTGTGGGTGGCAGGGTGGTGAGGAAGAGGGAACAGCTACACCCCAGCGACACAGACGAATGGGGAGAGAGGAAGACGGAGGACTGGAACTGGGCTGGGGCTTGCTGGGTCACACAAGTAAAGAGGAAAGATATCAGATATCCTGATGAACCGAAGTCTCAGAGGACACAGGAGGGAATTAGCTGTTTATAACTATACACAGAAATGTAAATTAGCGTGATAAGAACAATGGTTTCAGATGTGTGCTAACTGTGACGCAGAGGCGCTCACTCACTCATCATGTATTTATGAGCCTCTCCCATGTTCAGAAACAACACTCAGTGGATCGTTTTACCACCACACGCGTCCCCACCATCACCTTAAACACTGGTCTATCCACAGCCTTGGTCCACAACGTTGGGAGATAACATGTAATCAATAAACATTTCTAATAACCCGTAAGCGTATTTTATCTTCTCTATGTCCTCCTACAATGACCAAGGGGCCACAACTATCAAAATAAAATAAAACAAAGTTAGTGGGTGTTAGGTCCAATGTAAAAAGTATTCCTCCTTTGAAATCCTCAAACATCTTTTCTGTATAATTTAACAATCACACACAAATATTATTGCCTTATTCAAATTAAAATAAAAACCTTCACATATTTATATCCCATCTCCTCAATTATACTCCTTGAGGATGTCACAATTTCTTTGTATCCTTCTCAAAATCCAACAAATATAAAGGATGCTTAATATCTCTTTTATGCTCACCTAAGTATATGTTTTTCATTGATTCTAGAGAGAGAAGAAGGGAGAGAGAGAGAAACATCAATTGGCTGCCTCCCGTACACACCCTGACCAGGGATCGAACTGGCAACCCGAGTATGTGCCTCAACCAGGTATTGAACCGCAAACCATCAGTGCAGGGGACGACGATCCAGCCAACAGAGCCACACCGGCCAGGGCAATGTCCCTTTATTTTATAGTATGAGTAATAAAAAGCAAAACTATAGAAATATGTACATGTAAACTTGCAGTATGTTGTTATTGAAAGACAGAATTAACATTTATGTTGTTAGTCTACCAAGTGCCAAGAATGAGGTTTATACACACAGCCGGTAACTGACAGGCTGGGCTCAAAAGGCTGGACTCAAAAGGCTGTGCGCTTTCCACTTTCCCATACTACCCTCCACTCTAAGTGATGCGCAGGGACAAATCGTAAACATTAGGAATGTTTCTATTCTTGAGCTCCACATTTTATTCAAACATTATAGGTTTCAAAACAGGTATTTGTTACTAAGATAAAAAGTATTTATTGAAACATTATATTTGAACACAGAAACAGTGATAAAATGTTGATGACAATAATGACAGCATTACCATTTGCTGCGTGTTTACTCTGTGCCAGAAGCTATGCTACGTGCCTTAGAAGGAGCATTTTATTATTTATACTTCACAATAATCCCAAGAGGTGGGTACTATTACTATTATTCTCATTTACAAATGAGAAAACGGAGGCTCAGAGAGGTGAAGATTAACGGCCTCAAGATCACAAGTGGAACAAGTGGTAAACCCAATAGAAACTCAGGGAGTCTGTATTTAAAGCCCATGCCTTTTTATTTTATTTTTTTTTTGACCGAATAAAAATTTATTTTTCAATTTTTTCGATCACTATTTATCCCCTCTATGCCCTCTTCCACCTCCGCCCACCCCCCTCCACCCCTGTAATAGCCATACTGTTTAAAGCCCATGCTCTTAATCAATATATTATGTGAAACTGTTTTTACAATGTCCTTTCCATTAACAAATTAAACTCCAAGAAAATTACTATATTATTTGGACACAGGTTTTCCTCTAAATCACCAAGACACTCAATACTGTGCTGTGCAGAGGACATTCAATTAAGTAAATAACAAGGAACATATTGAGACATAGTTTTCCATGGATAGTCTTTCAACTACAAATGGGACATTCCATTTAAATCCCAATTTTAGTTCACCAGTCCATAACAACAGTAAATCAATTAGAAGGTTTTAAAACAAGGAACTTTAAAATCTGGAATTGTCGAGAACATTACAGAAAATTTGCCACCAGTACTTTGACAAAAATAATGAAGCAAGATCTCCAAAAAGGGCAACCATGAACACAGATAGAATATCATTTGAATATCCCAAAACATCCAGATTCTACAGAGTGGTCAAGTAAGTGAGAATACACAGTAATATGCAGGACTTGAAGGATACGGCACTGGGAAAAATCCGAATGTACATCAAGAAGTGATTCTGCTTACTCAACAGTAGATGGCGCTAGCACACCATATTCTATTCAAAATATAGCTGCCCATGCCCTTCTGGAATTATTTTTATATATACAACACAGGCTATTTTAAATTAAGTAAAATTTTATTTACATAAGATTCTATATAACTTAATTTTTAAACTAATTTTAAAAATCTGAACACATGGGCATCTTATATATGAATCTGGGCCATTTTTTTTCAAGTATTACTTAAATACAGAATAAAAAGTTAACAGATACACTATCACAAAGTCTGAAAAATTGTAAAAAGAATACAAACAGGGAAAAGAAACTCAAAATAGGTAATATCTGAACATTTGAGGCTTGAGTAGCCTCAGAGTTTGAAATTATTTCTAAACAGTGGGAATGTTCAAACACCCCTGTAAAGTCTCTACTAACTACAATAATAGGATTTCCATTTCTTTCTATAAAATCCTGTAAGAGTACGCAGAATAATTTCCTATTGATAAATACAGTCCTACCTCCTTCTGAAAACAGTCCCATCTTCTATGCATTATGAATAATGCTTCCTGACCCAGAGGTAAATAATGTCTCTGAAAGTTGGGCTGGTAAGTATGTGATAAGTTGTTTCAATTAGTCTGGAAGAGGCAAAATGCACAGTTATTATTACATGTCATGTTAGTCTAGGAGGGGAGTTCGGGCAGAGGAAGGCAGAGTGTTATAGAAATTGTTAAAAGTACAAGTGATACTCATAATAAACATATTTAATGTTTTATGGCATAAGACAGTCATCTCAAATCCTAGAAGTCACTGTAATTGAAACAACACAGAATGACAGTCCAGCAATATTACTAGTTGGGGTGGGGGTGGGTTTTTCGCACAACTAACGTCAAGCTACACAGGTGGGCATCCAGTGGCCGGCTGAACTGCATAAAGAGGGTCACCACAGGACATCTTAATTTAAATGACACTAGAATTGCAGAAAACACAGTGTGTTCTGACTCCTGACCCAATGCCTGTATACTATGATACCTTGGGAAGTCACTTAAAGTTTCAAACTCAGTTTCCTCATTTATAAAATAGAAGGAAGGTGGAACTACAGTGAGAAGGACAGAAGAAAAGATATATAGAGTATACAGCATGAGTGATACATAAAGGTTTAATGAATGTGGACTCTATCTCCTCCCCTTTCTTTTACCATTATTATAAATATCACAGAGTAGTTATGAACCGGCGGAAATAATAATAATAAATCCACTTAACCCCCCAGATGGGAAGCAGTGGTGAGTGTAGGTATATGATATACCCAGTTCTTTCCTACTGTCTGCTTTTCCCCATTCATAACAGTTGTATAAAATATTTTGATTTTTGTTCAGAAAAAAAGGTCAACATATACTATCACAATGATCACTATCCTAAAATATTCACAACATATTCAAATGTCTTATTTAACTCCAGTGCTTCCAGCCATGCAAGCCAGGAACAGATGAGATAATCAATCACCAAAGAAAGCTGTCTTCTTATTGGTCAGAATCTGAACAGAATCTGAACACCTTAAGAGTACTTGTTATTTGTGCATCTAGTAAGACTCGTCATCAGAGACGATGCGGTGAGGTAAGCACAGTGGTGAGAGCAGCTTTTCCCCTGACATATCCAAGTTTGCTTTTTGTCTCCTTGATCAGTTTAAGCTTTAGGATTTGTTGGTTTGGGATAAAGCAAAACAACCAAGAAAATAAACTGGAAAGTGGAGATAAACAAATAAGCGACACAGTACAAGATATTCGTAATACTACAAAGGACTGGCGTTCAGAATATAGAAAGAACTCCTGGGAATCAAGAAAAACAGGCAGACAACCCATCAGAAACTTGGGCGAGACTCACACTTCACAAAAAAGGATGTCCAAATGGCCAACAACCATCTGAAAAGGTGCTCAGCTACATTAGTTGAGGAAAATGCAAATTAGAACCAAATGCAATACCACAACACATCCATCAGCGGCTACAAGGCACAAGACAAAGTGGGCGAGGGTGTGAACCACTCTGACAGGAATGTAAATTGGCACAACCACGTTTTAACAGTACCTACTAAAATTCAGTGCATGCCAATTTTATAACCCAGTAATTCTACTTGAAAATGTAAACATATACTCACCAAAATATGTGTACGAATGCTCCCTGCAGCACTCTCTGTAACAGCCCCTTAGTGGAAACGTTTGCTGTCCACCAGGACTAAGAAGCATAAAAAGACTGTGGTACAGACATACGCTGGAACACCACACAAAGAGGAATGAACTGCACACAACATAGATGAACTTCACAAACCTAATACTGCATGAAAGAAGCCAGACTCAAAAGGGTGCATATCATATGATTCTATTGGTACAGAGTACAAAAAATAGCCAAAACTAATATTCTGGTTTTTGAGATGGGTGCTGGTTCTATGGCTCTGTTCACTTTGTAAAATTTCATCAAGCTGTGCTCTTATGCTTTGGATACTTCTTTGCATTTAATCCTTTAATAAAACAACTTACTTAAAATATACTGGGCCCTGGTTGGTTTGGCTCAGCGGTGACAGCGTCGGCCCGCGGTCCAGAGAGACCAGGTTCGGTTCCCGCTAAGGGCACGTACCTCAGTTGCAGTTTGTCCCCAGCCCTGGTTGGGGTCGTGTGGGTGGCAACCACTAGATGTGTCTCTCTCACATCGATGTTTCTCTCTCTCTTCCTCCCTCTCTCCCCCTCACTCTATCTGAAGTGTCCTTGGATGAGGATTAAAAAAAAAAAAAATACTGGAAACAGCCCTAGACTGTTTGGCTCAGCGGTTAGAGCGTTGGCCCTTAGACCAAAGTCACGGGTTTGATTCCCGGTCAAGGGCATATACCTCAGTTGCAGGTTCAATCCCTGGCCCGGGTCAGGGTCATGTGGGAGGCAACCAATCCATGTGTCTCTTTCACATCAATGTTTCTCTCTCTCCCTCCCTCCCACTCTATCTAAAAATTAATGGAAAAAGATCCTCAGGTGAGGAGATATCTATATCTATCTATCTATCTATCTATCTATCTATCTATCTATATGAAACAAGATTAACTATTAACTATTAAATAAAGTTGTTTAAAAACCAAGCACAAATAGTATATTTCCAAAATTTAAGAAGGTGAAAATTAGTATTTTTGTCAAAGGGGGGAGCTGAAAATATTATCTGATTAACCAACTCACCCTTTATAAAACTTCTACAGTTTGTTTCAGGCCCCATATAATACTCTGCATTGTAGAGAGATGATTTAAATCGACCTGAGTACTGGGAATGTCTCAAGGGCAAGAGGAAGACTCTATCTAAAGGCAGCTCTCCCCAACCGGAGGTAAACACATCAGGGTTTGCCGAGTGTCTGCATGGTTCACGGCGAACTCTTTGTGGTGGGAAATGTTCACTACATAAACACAGAATGGTATCTGTGCTCCGATTAGTTATGTTAATCTTTTTTTTTTTTAAATACATGGACAAGGAATGGAAACAACATGGGAAAGAACAAACCAACAGGTGACACATTATTAAAAAAATCCCCTTAAGCTGACTTAGATCAAGGCAACAGTTACACAACAAGATTTTAAAAGACTGAAATGCAGAAAGGCTGCCCAGTTATCACCAACTAATAAAGTATGAGTCTCTGAAAAACGGGTGCTTAGTGTAAGCAAACAAAGGCCATAAATAATAAGCATGAGAGTGACTCTAGCCACAGCCCTAAGGGGGGTCACCACACATGTGTATGGAAAGTTCTTGTAGTCGTATTTCAATTTTTAAATCTATAGCAATTCTGCCAGTACCTAATAAAAACTTTGTACAGGTTATTAAAAGTCTTTGTCGTGAGAATATTCTTATTAAACCCACACATAAAAGACATTGGATTTGGGATTACACTTTTCATTAGAAAGACATTTCAAAGATGTTCTATTGCAGAAAGAACAGATGACTAGAATAACTTTCAACCCAGAATTGTGTACCCACACTTTTCAAGAACTGAAGTAAAATAAAGACATTGTCAGATAAATATAAAACAAGCTTATCACCATTTAACATTTACTAAAAGAATTTCTGAAGAATATTGTTAAGAAAAAAATGCTCCATTAAAAAGGTCTGAGTTACGCCCTGGCCGGTTTGACTCGGTGGTTAGGGTGTCAGCCCGCAGACCAATGAGTCGCAGGTTCAATTCCGGTCAAGGGCACGTGCCTCGGTTTCGGTTTGACCCTGACTCTGGTCAGGTCGTGCGGGAGGCAACCAGTCGGTGTGTCTCTCTCACATCGATGTTTCTCTCTCTCTCCTCCTCCCTCCCACTCTATCTGATGATAAATAGAAAAATATCCTCGGGTGAGGAGTAAATAAATAAATAAAAATAAAAAGGTCTAAGTTACAAGAAGAAATAAATAGTAAGCAAAGAAGCTAGTAAAAACAGTTAAAGCAAAACAAACACTGCCTATAGAAAATAACAATGCCAAATTTGTGGCACTATTAAAAATGAAAATTACGAACAATATCATGTAAATTGTAGGGAATGGGGAAGGTGGTAAAATGTGGTAAGGTTTTTGTATTATTTTCTAGATGGTGTGGATTTTAAGATATTGATTAACCTTAGATTTTTTTAAGCTTATTATACAAAAGGTATAAACTAAATACGACGTAAGTAAAACATATAGCTCCTAAGCCAGTAAAGGGAGATAAAATAGAAATGTCCCTCCTGCCACCCCAAATCCTGCTATTTAGCATTTATAAATATAAGGACATGGAAATGCTAAAAGACAGAAAATGCAAAAAGAGATATAACTGGCGATACCAACTGAAGAACAGTGGAATAACCTTGTTAAAATTAGACAAAATAGCCAAAAGGCATCGTTAGCGTTAAGGAGAGGCAGGACACACAGCTTCAATGCACCAGCACTGTTTAAGAGTTCTAAACTTGTATGTACTGAACACCTATAAATACATAGCGTGAATTTTTATAAAATTATAAGGGAGAAAGTGCCAAATTACTTTTCTCTATTATTGTTAGGTCAAGCAGGCAAAATTAGATACTGAAGATCTAAACAGAAATTTAATGAGTGGACTCAACGACACGGAAAAGCCTCCCTTGGGCGTTAAAGCGCACACGTCCTCTCCAAGCGCGCACGGAGCCTCCACGCCAAGCGCCCACGCGCTGAACCAGAAAGCACGAGGAACTCTCCACGAATTAGTATCACACAACAAACTCCGCAGACCACTACGCAGTTCATTCATATATAATTCACTAGCGAAATGAAAAGCTGTAAAAACCCCTACAAGTGATCATTTCAAAACACACTTCTACACAACCTGTGGATCAAAAATTAAATCAATGGAAACTGAAAACACTTGAAATGAAAAGAAATTGCACACTTGTAAGAAAATGCTGCCAAAATAATAACTTGCAAAGAATTTTAGTCTTAAGTGCTTACAAGGTTAAAGAATAAAACTTGAAAATTATCTAAAATTTCAATGTGACATGATAGAATAGGAACTAGAATGAACCTGAATCTTCCATGATTCAGCCATTCCACTCCTATAGTAGAAACACTATAGTATATGTCTTGTGTATATGTATAAAAATGTTCACAGTAGCACTACTCATGCTGGCAAAAAAATAATAATAACAAAAACTAACTAAAAACAACTTTAAATGCCTATCAAGAGGAGAACAGATAAATTGTAGGACATTCACTAAAATGGACAGGCCTGGCCAGTGTGGCTCAGTGGTCAGAGTGTTGGCCCTCCGCACCAAAGGGTCCCAGGTTCAATCCCCGGCCCTGGTCGGGGTGCGTGATGGGCAATGAATTGATGTGCCTTTTTTCACATCAATGTTTCTCTTTCTCTCTCTCTTTCCCCCTCTCTCCCTCCCTCCCTCCGTCCGTCTCTTCCACCACTCTCTCTAAAAAAAAAAACCAATGGGAAAAATCCCATTGGTGAGGATTAAAAAAAGAAGAGTATACAGCTATACGCAACATGGATACTCTTAAAACAATAGTGAATGAAAAATGTAAAACATACAAAATTCCCTTCAGGATTCCATTTTTATAAAACTCATAAACAAATAAAATTAAGCAACACACTGTTTAGGGATATGTACATATCTAGTTAAGCTGCTCTGTGGTCTGTTTTGTTTGAAAACAGGAACATAAGCCCCCCTGCTGCACCTCAAATCACTATAGTGGTTACCTTTGGGAGAGGTGGGGGAAGGTGAGAATGGGATTGCATGGAATACAAAATAGTTTCAAAGATGTGCTAATGTTTTAGTTTTCTTAAGTTGGGTAGTAGATTCATAGGTATTTATTTTTATAATTTATTTTAAAATTATGTTTTGCCCTGGCTGGTGTGGCTCAGTTGGTTGGGCATTGTCCTGTGCACCCGGAGGTCGCCAGTTCTATTCCTGGTCAGGGCACATGCTGGGTTGCTGGCTTGATCCTCGGTGGGGGGCGTGCAGGAGGCAGCCGACAGATGTTGTGCTCTCACATTGATGTTTCTCTCTCCTTCTCCCTCTCCCTTCCTCTCTCTCTAAAAATCAA
This sequence comes from Tadarida brasiliensis, assembly GCA_030848825.1. Taxonomy (NCBI): domain Eukaryota; kingdom Metazoa; phylum Chordata; class Mammalia; order Chiroptera; family Molossidae; genus Tadarida; species Tadarida brasiliensis. The sequence goes on from CM061266.1 coordinate 85,923,646, forward strand.
TAAACTATTCTTTTTTTAAAAAATTATGTTTCTTCTATATGAATCCCATATCAAATGGCAAAATTTTTCTTAAAATATGTAAACATGAATTATATTTCCCTTGAAAACTGCTCAAGAAATATACATTCCCTGGGTAGCTATCTACATCTGATTAATTCTCAAATCTCTCTCCGTAGCTCAAACACTCTTCACCTCTCCCATCAAGTTTATTTTTCAAAAAACCACCTGTGAGAGTGACATCAGCAAAAATGATGCAGTAGGTAGCCCCATCCCTCCAGGAAAAGCACCTCCCAAATAAGCAAAACTATCAGAATCAACTTTGTCAGAACTCTGGAAAATAGTTAAAGGTTTATAGCAATCAAGCAAAAATACTGAATCAAAAAAGAGGAGCCTTGGCTGGGTGGCTCAGGTGGTTGGAGCATCGTCCCATACACCAAAAGGTGGAGGGTTCAATCCCCAGTCCGGGCACGTATGGGAGGCAACCGATCAACGTTTCTCACAGGGATGTTTCTCTCCCTCCCTCTCTCTAAAAATCAATAAAAACATATCCTTGGGCGAGGATTTAAAAAAAAAGAGGAAACACGAAAATGGTAAGCAAACTGCAGTCTTTTTAACCTGCCCTTGCCCCAGCCCCTCCTGCCTCATCAGCAGTGTTGACGATGGCAGCCCACATTCCCAGTATGGGCCCCTGGCCCTGGTTCCATGGGGAGCAGAGCAGGCCTTGGTCTCAAAGAATTGTGTTTGCTATTTTGACCTATCTGGGGACAACCTGAAGGACTGACAAGAGGCTTGCCTTTGCTTCACTTAACTCGGACTCTCTCCGGGCAGAAAGGTGTCTAAGCCGAGGCCAGTCCTCAAAAACAATGAAAGGCAAATTGACAACCCACTGTTGCCTGAGGCAAAGGATTACAGTTAGGGCACACAACAGATATGCTGACCGCCTAGGGAGAGAGATTCTTTGAAAAATCTGTACATGGAAAAGCTACCATGTATACTGGAGAATTTAGAAAGCCGAAGTGCATGCCCCGGGCAGCATGTGAGAAGACCCCACATCTTCACTGCTGGCTGATCTGTAGGCTCAGGGCCAGCGGAAGCGACACTGTAAACAGCCTAACTAAGCACTGAAGAAGTGCCCCAATACAGGGCCAATACGCAAAGACTCAAAAGAGTTGGGGGAGAGGTCCAGGTATTCAGGGAAATCTCTGTCAAACGCTAGCTGACCACAGCTAAAGGATCAGACGCTTCAAAGATCAGGCACAACAAAGATACAGAAATCAACCCATATAACTCCAGCCAACTGGTTTTCGAAAGGGGAGCCAAGACCATGAACTAGGGAAAGAACAGTCTCTTCGAAAAACGGTGCTGGCACCACTGATGTTAACATGCCAAAGAATAAAGGTGGATGCCTACTCACACCAGGTACAAACTCAAACTAGACCAACAATCAAATGTAAGAGCTAAAACTATAAATTCTCATAGTAAAACACAGAGCAAATTTTCATGACCTAGGATTCTTACGTATAACTCCAAAAGCACAAGCAACAAAAGAAAAATACTAGATAAATTGAACTTCATCAAAATTAAAACTTTTATGGATCAAAGAACATTGTCAGGAAAGTAAAAAGAGCCTGGCCAGTGTGGCTCAGGGGATTGAGCATTGTCCCATGGACTGAGAGGTCCCAGTTCAATTCCTAGTCAGGGCACATGCCCGGGTTGCAGGCTTGATCCCCAGTGGGGGGGCGTGCAGGATACATTTGATCAATGCATCTCTCTTACATCAATGTTTCTATCTCTCCCTTCCTCTCTCTCTTTAAAAAATTGATAAAAACATATTTTTTTAAAAAAAGAAAGAAAGTGAGCTGTGGCCAGTTTGCTCAGTGGTTAGAGTGTTGGCCTGCGGACCAATGAGTCTCGGGTTCGATTCCAGTCAGGGGCACGTGCCTTGGTTGCGGTTTGTTCCCGGCCCGGGAGGCAACTGGTCGATGTGGCTCTATCACATCGATATTTCTCTCTGTCTCTCTGTCTCTCTCTCTCTCTCCCTCCCTCTCTCCCACTCTATCTGATGATAAATAGAAACACATCCTCAGGTGAGGAATAAAAAAATGTTAAAAAGAAAGTGAAAAGATAATCTACAGAATGGGAGAAAATATATGAAATCATGTATCTGATAAGGATCTAGTATACACTGAACAGACCTTCTGGGTGTATACCTAGGAGTAGAATAAAGAAAATACACAAATTTCTTATACGCACATGAAAGATGCTCAACACCACTAGTCATAAGTGAAATGCAAATGAAAACCGCCATCAGATACCCTTCACACCCACTAGGATGGCTATAATTAAAAACACAGGAAATAACAAGTATTGGTAAAGATGTGGAGAAATTATAACCCTGGTGGGAATGTAAAATGGTACAGCCACTGTGGAAAACAGTTCGGTAGTTTCTCCAAAAGTTAAACACAGAATTACCATATGACCCAGAAACTCCACTCTTAAGTATATATCCAAAAGAACTGAAAACTGGTACTCAAGCAAATACTTGTACACAAATACTCACAGCAACACTATTCACAATAGCCGAAAAGGGGAAACCACTCAAATGTCCATTAACAGATGAATAAAACAAAATGTAGTACATATAAACAAGGAACATTATTCAGTCATAAACAGGAAGTACTGATTCATGCTGTAACAGATGAACCTGAGAATCATGTGCTAAGTAAAAGAAACCAGAAAAAAGAGGCCATATATGGTATTTGATAAAGTCCAATTTATCACATATTTCATATGAAATATTCAGAATAGGTAAATCCACAGAAACAGAAAGCAGATTGGTGGCTCCCCGTGGCTGGGGCAGGACCAAACAGGGAACCACTGCTGAACTGATATGGAGCTTTCTTTCAGGGTGATGAAAATGTTTTGGAACTTGATAAAGGTGGTGATCGCACAACATGTGGATGTACTAAACACCACTGAATTGTACATTTTAAACTGGTTAATTTTGTTCACATTAAATTGAACTTCACCTCAAATTAAAAACACAACAAAAACCTGTGGCCTGAATCAGAAGGCCACAAATGATCTTCAATCCCTGTTTCCCATCATCTCTCACATCTCATCTGGCTCTGAGTCTCCACTTCAGAGTGTGATTCTCTCCTCCTTTTCCTTGCCACACTGTCCCTGCCTTAATTCAGGACTCACTTCTCACCTACTAATTACACCAGTGTCCCAGATAATCTAGTTGCCAACAGCACTGTTCCCCACATCTAACCTCTTCTCTAAATCGCTGCCAGAGCCATCTTTCCAAACTGCAAATTTAATCATATAATTTTTCTACTCAAAATCCTTCCATGTTTCCATATAGCTTTTAAGAGTGAAGCTCCTTATCCTATCACAAAAATTATTTCCTATTCTAGCCCCTTCCTACCACTCTGGTCTCATCTCCTGCCATTCCCTGCCTTTCCCCACCACACAGAGGGTGTACCCCTCCCACCTCCAAGATCTACACTGTGTAAGGTCTCTGTACTTCCTCTAACTGGGAGATCCCTTCCCAAGTTAACTTCCCTCAAAATTCAACTAAATGTCTCATCCTCTGGAAAGGGTTCTTCTCCAGCTCCCAATTCAGTACTTTCACCGCATACCAAACATTTCATCAGAGCACCTAGCACACTGCAGTGGCTTATTTCCCGTAGACTAGACTCTGAGAGCAGGGGCCATGGCTTCATGTTTTTAGCTCAAGTGCCTCACTCAGCAAATGTTCATCCATTGAGTCATTTATGCAGTCAGTCAAACATAATATAATTCACAGATCTGCTCACCCTTTGCTACTTGATCATAAGGTCTCCATCGCTAGCCAATATCTCAGAGAATAATTAGCAACTTGTTTGTGCAATGTTTCTGCTAAGCAATCCATCCTCAAACTAATTAAAACAAGAGCTTCTGACTTAATTAATGCATTTAATACATGAAAGAATATTTTCTAATCCTTCTTATTAAAAAATAGCTCAAAGTCAATTTAAGAAAATGTAAATTTTTTATTAAATAAGGCTACAGTCAAAGTAAAATCCCTTAATTAGTTTTGAGATGTAAAACCTAAATATAAAAAAATGTAACTAACTGCTCTCTCACTGGAAATACAGATCGGTTTTGGTCTTTAAAATTAGACATGTGGTTATGCTCACTCCTGTACCACTGCCTACCAGTTCTCCAAGGCACACTGCCCTGTGCTCTTAAGATTACCCAGTCATTTGATTGGCATTCGATAATAAGCTAGAAACTAGATTCTTTCAGACTATTTTTCAAAGAAAAGTATCCTCTACCCTTTCCTTGTAGTTGTTTCTGATTGAAACACTGGTGTCTGAGAATGATTTGACAATCTGAATTTGAATGTATCCAGATAAGTCCCAAGTAAACAGGAATGTAATTTCAAACTGCCTTGATGACTACAGATAAACCAATATTTTGAAATATTTCAAGTTTATAAATACTTCCTATAGGATAGTAGTCAAATGACATAGTAATGTGTTTTCATTGTTAATGGAGTTCATTTTACTCTAATTGTTCTAATCCAATCTAATTCTGCCCACTAAACAACATCTATAGGTTTCCAAGACCAGAAAGAATGAAGTCTCACTATAAGCTTTGTTATAGTCAAGACTGATTTTCCCTAGGGCTACTTTCTGCTGACCCAAAGATGTTCTCTATTTTCATTAGATTACAGATACCTCAGGCCAGTATTTTCTCAATGCCAACAATTCTTGTGCTTTGTCTAATTAATGCATTTGTTAAAGCTACTAAAAAGCTCTCAACTAATTTATGGTCCATTCCCAGACTTCCTCATATCTTGTCTAAGTATCATATCATTCTAAGCTATCTTATTCTTTTTAACCTCTTTTTCTCCTTTGCTACTATACATACACTTAATTTTATATTGTCATGCTGGATATATTTTTGTAAGCTGCCTTTAATCCTGGAATAAAATCCTAGAAAAACTTCATATACACACTTGACTAGTTATTAGCCAGTCTGTTTCTGGGCTCCCAAATGTTACAGGAGCCATAATGACACTTATTCTACAGCTGTTCGATAATCCTTGTACTCATTCTCAGTTGACTATATATCCATTCCCATATAAACCATTACATATTTTCTTTTTCATTCTCTTGGAGCCATTCAATTTATTACCCTATCAACACATAACATCTCTACCTCAATTTCAGAGTAACAGAGCCAAGCAATTAAGTTCCCTCTCTCCTCCCTGCATTCCATCTCATAATTTATAAATTATAATCTCAACTTAAAGAAAGAAAAGCCTTCCATTTGGATAGTTTATTATTATTATTATTGACTTTTAGAGAGAGAGAGTGGAAGGGAGAGAGAAAAACATCAATTTGTTGTTTCACTTACTTATGCATTCATTGGCTGATTCTTGTAAGTGCCCTGACCAGGCTAAAACCCGCAACCTTGGTGTATCTGGAGGACACTCTAACTAACTCAGCCATCTGGTGAGGGCCCATCTGGGTTGTTAATGCTAAAACTTTCTCCATTTTTGTCTGTGGCCCTACTTTATCTTATATTTTTAATGGAATCCACTCTGCTGGCTCCTTCCTTTGCCAGAGAAGTTTTATAAAGAACATTTCACTCTCTGCCATTGTCATTTTTAGGCAGTGCCTCCTGCGATGTGACTGGAAGGGATAAGGATTTAGAAGTAGACTGGGAGATGGTGAACCAACAGTAGGTAGTGGTGGAAAATTCAGTAGGTAGAAAACAGACAGAACATTGACAAGCAACAGGTAGTAATTAGGCAAGTGGCTGGTATCACAAGGTTTCATGCTGAAACCTCGTGATACCAGATGGGAAACTGCAGATGGGAAACTGCAAATGTCACACATCCAAGGGGGTCAGCCTCTGAGCTCCATGAATAGGCTAAGACTTTTCAAAGCAAGGGCTCTGCAAAGAGAAGTAAAGTAGCCCAGGCACCTGAATTGGGGTGCGAGGCGGGGAACTGATCATTGGAACAAAGCAGTGTACCAATTATAAATGAGAAGGTATCCGATTAGCAACAACTACCCCTACTCTTACATCCCTGAGTATTGAACTGGAACTTCTAAAATCCTCCCTAAGGTCAGACTGGCCCCAGGGGATGGGCTGGGGAAGAGGTAAGCACACTAGTGAGGGTGGGGTTGGACAGATAAAAGAAAACGATCATAGCAGTGACATGCTGGATAAAATGCATGGCAGAGGGACTCCAAATGTAGAATAATGAGCTACGAGCCTACTGTAGCAGGAAAAAAGGAAACAAAAACAAAGAAACACAAAAACCTAACTTCTATATTGGCATTTAAGTGTACCAAAGCCATATACTTTACAAATACATTGAAACTGTGTGTGTGTGTGCACGCATGCACACAAGAAATAGAGAGAGAGCGAGCGAGATGAGCACTAACACATGCGCTGTGGGAATACCCACTGAACAGCTCCCTCCCAACGTCACCAATGACTCATACTCAACACTTAGTACCTACCGAAGACGCTGCTCCCAGGGCACTGTACATCAAATTAAATTAATGCCTCTCTCTAATTTGCTTTTTACAAAAAAAAAAAAAAAAAAAGTAACCACAAGGAAAAAATGTGCATAAATTTACCTTTTTGATATATGGTTACTTTCCATTTGCCATCTCTTGATCACTAAACATTTTTATTGCTCTCTCATAATTTCAAGATGAAACCTGTACATTTATATGACTGCTACACGTAACAGGCTAATTAAGAACCACTCTTTTTCCTGTGTGATCCTCCTTTCCAATGTTCCATGCCTTTCTGACTGATGGCTAAGTTGCTGTTTTCCAAGACCCATCTTGGTCCCAGAGACACCAAGTAATGAGATACTCGTTTGAGATGGAAAACACTTTCAGATAACCTTTAGCTTCTCTCGGCCTGAAAAGCTCTTTACCTCTGATTAATTAAATCTGCTTCCTTTTACAGAGCCCACGTGACTTGCCACGTTGGCTCACCGGGGCCTCAGCAGGGCCTCCTGGAACCGCGCAGCCCCGCGTGGGCAGCCTCCCCGGCTCTGCAGGGCGCTCACAAGTTGCGCTCCGGTGCACAGTGGCGTCCAGTGGTTTCCTACCACACACGCCCTGTCACCAGGGCTTCGTTTTCTCAAGAAACCCGCATTAAGAAAGGCCACAAATCGACAATCCCAGCAGCTAAGCTGTACTGTCATCCCCATTTGACAGACGGGGAGACTGAAGCCGAAGCCGAGGTGACGGCTGAACTCAGAGCCAGGAACTAAGCTCAGAACGGGACTGAGATCCGACTTCCAGCTGAGTCGGTCAGCAAGGCCAGCCCTGCTGCCGTCTCCGCTCAGCCCTTCCTCCACGCGGTGGCTGTGCTCATGACCTAATCCTTAATGATCTGCTGTTTTTATAATTATTCCACATGCTCATTTTTTTCCACAACAAAACTGCAAGCTGTTTAAAATAAAAACCACAACAAACTTCCCTTGTATTCCCATGGCACTAAGCCCACAAAAAGGCATTCAGAATGTTTCACTGATCATTGAAACTAATAACAGCCATAAATTTAAAAAACAAAGTTCATTCAAATAGGGGAGACTAGCTTACTTGACATAAGTAAGCCTCGACTGAACCAAATTATATCACTAGTCATTAGAGATACATAAATATGTGCATATTAAACATAATTAAATTTGAAGATTAAAATGTACAAGATTCACATTAAGAGACATATCTACAGTCAATAATTTTCAAGCTATCAATATGAAGGTTGTTATTTCAGCAATTTTACTTCCTAGTTCCTTCTGGTAGTTTTTAATGTTCCCATGCACATACCCCAAGAATACAGAAAAAAACAGAGGGTAGAGAGGTGATATAATTAAAGATGACAGTCTCTAGAAATCTGTTGGGGCTCTATTTTGGAATATACAAATCTAGACTAAAGTTAACATGGCAGAAGAAAAAGGAAAATACATGATTTCCACAGAAACTCCAAGATGCCACACATAAATACGCTTGAATTTTCATATTGTCATTGTTAATAGGTTTGCAAATCATCTCCTTGCCCAAGAATTTTCTTCAGTTTTTTGTTCTTGTGGGAGGTGTACTAGAATATAAAAATCTTTCAGTATTTCCAACTCTAAAGCAGAGAGAATCGAGAAATTTACAGCATAAACTCTGTGTCTCCACGCGAAGGTTGGAAACAGAAACAGAAGTAAGACTTGGCAAGTAGATGAGTAGGTCATTCTGCAGCTGATGAATATTTCATTACAATTACCTGATACCTTTCCTCCTTTTATTTAAATATTGATCCATTACAAAACCCAATTTTATAGATTCTTTAATATATCTATAGCTTTATCTCAATTAGAAATACGTAGAACACTTTAACATTGAAAAAATTTTGAAATAAATGCATGACAATATTAGGAGGTATTAACTAAATCTTAGAGCAAACAAACATAAAAAAGAGGGAAATTTCGTTTTCTAACTCTTTGTTAAATATGCAAGATACTATACCTAGACTTTATTATACATAATGATTACACAGTGGGAATCTGAGCTCCTGGGTTAATTGACTTGCTAGTGGTTCTTTATCTGATGCTTCCAAACCCCTGTAAAACCTACAGAGGAAAAAACTACTTTATTTGATATCACCAAATAGAATAAAATATTAAAGTGAAAAATATAATTTTACTTTCTTAGGGCATTTAGTCATGTTTCTATTTACTGGTGATAACTCAATTTTTCTCTTCTTGGAACCAGAAAAATTAAGCCTACATTTAATGAATATTTCTTCCCCTTTTCCCATCGAAACCAAACATTACTCTTCATTTCACCTGCGGTCTAGTTTTAGTGCTAAGTCCCTATTAAAAGTCTCTAGCAGACTGATAATAGTAATTAAATGTCCACTCCAATGATAATGTTTACTGTTTCTTTAAAACCATATAAATAAAACACTGTTTGGTATGATGTCAATTACCACAATTCACAATGTATTAAAGTTTAAAATACAAGACCAACAGCAAATATTAATCCTGGACATCTTTTATGGAATTTAAGAGTTACTTAAAACCTCTATTTTATATATGTTAGAAAAGCCAAAGGCATATGAAAGTTAAAAACCCCAGAATAGAGACTAAATCTAGTGTTCTAAGGAAATTATATGTAACTGGCTGGTTCGACTCTGGGATGCCTTCGCTTAGAAGGTTATCTCTATTGATGCAGATTGTTGCCCAACATGATTCCGAGTTGTTGTTTTTTAATTTAAAAACCAAAGCTTATGTTTTAAGTGTCCTAGTGTTCAAAGTTCACTATTTCATCTTTGTATGATTTTGTTTAAAAAATATATTTTTAAACTACATAGTTGTCTTTTTTCCAAGCCATAATTAAGCAAGGAAACGGCATACTCTGCTATTAAATTATCCTGGAAACAATGTGACTCCACTTAATGACTGCTGAAACTACTCCGGACAAGTTTAAACAACCTTATTTCAAAACCAAAAGTAGCTATTACAGAACAACTGGATGTTTCAATAAATTTCTGTTTCATTCAATAAATAATTATTGAATGACTACTAAGTATAGCATAATAGATTCTAAAGAATAAGACACTCCTTACCCTTGAGGAGCTTATGGAATATGATAATGTTTTTTTAACATGTAATAATAAGAGCAAACATCTATTTAGTACTGAGAAATGTTTTAAACATAAACTCACTTATTCCTCACAACAGCCCTATGAGCTAGGTACTATTACTATCCCCAATTTATAGATGAAAAATATGAGGCACAGAGAAGTTAATCAGCTCAAGGTACAGAGCAAGGATGAGAATGCGGGCAATGCAGCTGGAATCCTTTCTTCTAACCATTCTGCCCTGCTGATGTGGAAAATGATTAAGGTAGAGTATGGATGAGTGGCAGGTCTTCTAAAGTACAAAAACAAATACGTATTGGGTTTCCAAAGCATCATGTCCAATCAGGTAGAACTTGAAATGCGGTCTCAGGATGGGCAAGTTCCAGGGTAAGAGCGGAGTGGAAATTCTAGGTAAAAAGGTTGCATGAGAAAAATCAAGGGGAATGTTAAGGTAATATATTAAAAGTACAGCCCTGGCCGGTTTGGCTCAGCGGTTGGAGCATCAGTCCGTGGACCAAAGAGTCGCGGGTTCAGTTCCGGTTTGGTCGCCGACCTTGGTCAGGGTCATGCAGGAGGCAACCGGTTGATGCGTCTCTCTCACATCGATGTTTCTCTCTCCCCCCCCCCCATTCTATCTGAAGATAAATGGAAAAATATCCTTGGGTAAGAATTAAAAAAAAAAAAAAAAGTATAAGTAAGCAGTCAGCTAGAAGAGGACAACAGGAAGGCACTAAAGATTTCTGAGCTGGGTATTGAGAGGGGATGTTTTCATACGACTAACTGTATGACTGGGAAGGAGGGAGGGAGGTGTGGATGCTGCACGGTCAGTAAGGCGTCTCCCAAATAGTACAGATTAGTTAACAGCCTGGACTAGGGTGGTAATAACCGGGATGGAAGGGAAAAGCAAACACAGCACACAATCAGATTACAGAACTGCATAACCCAGAGCGTCTGCTGGGTGCCAGGCACGGGGGACTCAAGAACAAGCGTGAGGGAAGCGTGAGGAAGCAGAGGCAGAGGTGGCTACCTTTGGAGCCTAGTGGCTAGAACAGCAGGGCAATCGCTAATGGAAGCTACAAGCCCACACAAAACAGGAGGGGGTTAGTTGGCTACACAGACCGAGCAATGGAAGGGTGAGGACAAGGATTTGGAGTCATCTGCAGAGTTTAGAGTTTAAGAACTGTGTCACCTGCTTCGGGAGTAAGCTGACAGAAAGGAACCGAACTAAAAAGATAACGTTTACATGTCTCTACACAGCTCAAAGGAGGGAGGTTAAACAAGCACTAAAGGAGATAAAAATAGCATAAGTGAGAAGGAAACTAGAGTGTCAAAATAAGGGAGGCTCCAGAAGGAATAAAAGACCAAGCTTAGGGAGGTCTAAGAAGGCAAGGAGTTAGAGTAATATACTGAACAACTAAGGATCTGAATTATTTTTAAAATTTTACATCTAAAGTATATATCTTAAATTATTACTTTTTAAACTTACAAAATCTAATCATGTATGTATTGAGGTTATCCCCTAAAGCCAGCACAGGAAACTAACAAACTTTAACTCCTTACCCTGGAGAAGACAGTAATATGCCGAAAATAGATGAAGCCACAGTGTAAACGTGTCCGGCTTTCTGTAATGTCAATTTTACTCGGTGTTAGGTCATTTAAGATACTATTTCATGTTCAATCAACACTGCATTATGGAGTGAAACAGAAGATTCACAAGACGTCACAGAAATTGCACCTGTGCCTCAAGTCCCTCCGGCTTGCTCTCCTGTACCCGTTGTCTCCGTGCTCCCGCTGCTGTGTCTGCCCCCAAAGAGCCTTATAATTCAGCATGCTAAGCGCTTGCCGCAGAGGAAGAGCGCCTAAGGGGGGGCCTTTTCCCAGTCTTGGGGAATCAGAGGCAGCTTCCTGGAGGAATTACATGACCTTTAACTTGGGATACCAAAACAATGAATGCCCAAAATGTGCATTAAACTCATAAATTTCATCTATACCCTGAAGTTATAACAGATTTGGAAGGGATCAAACTGAAAGCATTGTGCTGAGAGGAGAAACTGGCAAATGTTTTGCTTTTTATTTCAGTACAATTAATGACTGTACTTCCCATTCCTCGTGTATAAAATAGGAATAAAATATCTTTCTGAATTCACTAAATCCTTTAAAGTTCATTTACCCTCACAGGGATGTTCAAAGATAGTTGAACTTTTGATATTCATACACAAACTATATTTAGCCTGGGGTTGGTTAGCTTGGTTAAAGTGTGTTATTAATGAACCCGTGGTTCCAATGACTGTTTCCCTGTTTCACTTTCCGTGCAGTAAGCCTGGCCAGTTACCCTCGGCTGGGCTACAGATGCTCCCAATATGGACTGAGTTAGAGAGAGAAAATGAATCAGTAGGACACTGCCACCTGGATAACAGGAATGCCTCCCCACACCTCTTCCTGCTTTCACTCTTATTCCTCTATAATCCACTTCTCCATCCAGTAGCCAGTGTGGTCTTTTAAAAAACATGTATTTGACTATGTGGCTCCCTCCCTCCCAGCTCCAACTGAAATCCTTTAATAGTTCCAGTCACAGTGCAACAGGAACCTAACTCCTATGGCTCTACAGTGCCTGGCCCCTGCTTCTTACCTCTGCCACTTCTCACACCCATGTGCCCCTGGCTCCTGTGCCCAGTCACCGGGCTCCCTTGAGTAGTCGAGCTCCTGCCCCCAGCAGAGCTTTGGACTTCCTGTGCCCTCCGCCAGTACACAGAGAGGTCGACCCACAGCCCCATCATCGTGTCTGGGTCATAATCTCTGCGAACTAAAGTGTCTAGTCAAAAAGAACAACAACAAACCACATAAATATCTCACAAGGCCTCAGGTTAAGCATGAAGTGGAAGGTGAGCATCTGTCTCGGCAGAACAAAGTAAGTTTAGTGAAAACTGAAATTAATGCTAATAAGCCATACTCACTGCATAAGGGGCTCTATATTATGAGTAACAACCCAAGACCAAATATAAACTAGAAATCTTAGCTTTTGCACCCAGAGTGCTTCCACACCTAGCCAAGCCAACAAATCTCCACAAAGTTATTATAAAAATAGTAATCGAAAGAATGCTTCACTAACAGTGAGAATGCTATGGGCAACTCCAGTGAATTTTAAAGCCAACATTATTATGCTGGAGGAGTAGTCAAAATGATTAAGGGGGCCCAGCCGGTGTGGCTCAGTGGATTGAGTGTCGTCCCATGGACTGAGAGGTCCCGGTTCGATTCCCGGTCAGGGCACATGCCCAGGTTTCGGGCTCGATGCCCAGTAGGGGCATGCAGGAGTCGGACAATTAATGTTCTCTCTCATCCATGTTTCTAGCCCTCTCTCCCTTCCTCTCTCAAAAATCAATACAAATATATTTTTTAAAAATGGTTTAAGATGGTAAATTTTAGGTTATGTGTAGTTTATCACAATTTAAAAGGGAAAGTTTAGATACATTTTTAAGACTAACGTACGTGTACCTTTCCTTGCCCTAAAAAATAAAATAAAATCTAAGGATAAGATCTAAGAACATACATTAAGAATATACAACTGCTCACAAAATTAGTTACTAGAATTAAAAGAGAAAAAAGAACAAGCAAAAAAAGAAATATGATTATACTTTTAACATACTGATCTTCATTAATCATCAAATATCACATTAAAACAAGATACTCGCAAATTTAAAAATTAGCAAAAAAAATAAAAATAAAAGATAATCTGGCTAAGGGAAATTAATACTGTCATATATTGCTAGTAAAAGTATAGTCAAGGCCCTTCTCAAAAAGACTTTTTCAGTATATGTTTGGAGTTTTAAAAATAGATGTACTCTTTTGTCCAGTAATTTCACTTCTGAGAATTAACCCTAAGGAAACAATCCTAAATGTATAAAAAGATCAATGCACAAATATGAATGTTCATTAAAGCATTGTGTATAATAAAATAGTGGAAAAATGAAATGAAAGGCAATAAGAAGAAACTCTGGTACATCCATATATCGCTTGCATACAGAAAATTAAAATGTTTCTGAAGAACTTGTGATAATATGGAAAAAAGATAAACTTAAAAAATTATAGAAAGTTGCATACCAGGTGTAATTTCAAACATTTTCAAACAATACAAACAAAAATCTATACCTAGAATTTTTCTACTTTTCTATAGTTGAGCTATAATAGTCACTATAATAGTGGAGGGAGGGAATAAGGTTAATTTAGTAATAAATTAATTCTTAATTACATTTGGGAGGACAAATAAAGGAAGCTTCATAAAACATCACCCAGTTGTCTTATTTTCTCCATTTGGCTGTTGGTACTCAAACATCAGGAGCTACATCTTATTTCTTTTTCTCTAACACTTAGCACATAGTTATTGTTGACATGTAGCAGTTGCTCCGTATGCAACCTGAAAACAACTACCCACCTAAACGACAGCTTTCTAAACAAAAGGACTGCATGTGCGCACGCGCACACTTGTTCTAAAATCAGGAACCAACCAAGCCAAACATCTGGGACTCTATGAAGTAGTATTTGCTTTGTGTATTTACCACCACAGAAATGTACACATGAAACTTACATAATCGTATTAACCAATGTCACCCTAATACCTTCAATAAAATTTAAAAAATAAAATAAACACTACTACCAATAAATGCCATTTTTACCTGATTTCTATAGAGAAAGTAGTAGAGACAGTTTCATGATAAAGACAGTTTTTAATGTGAACACTAATTTGGTTAGGTGAAGAGCCTGGATAGCAATTCAAGTAAAAAGAAATTACCTAATCAAAAGCCATAATTAGAATTTTCCCATCTCTTAAATGCTGATGTTCCCAAAGTTCTATCTTAGTCTTTTCATTCCACGCACACTTTCTGGGTGATCACCTCTACTCTCATAGCTTTAATTATCACCATTAAGATGACAGCTCCCAAATCAGTATCTTCATTTTTTAAAAAATGTGTGGCTTTTTTTTGTAATCCTCACCTGAGGATATTTTTCCATTGATTTTTAGATAGAGTGGAAGGGAGGGAAGGAGAGGGAGAGAGAGAAAAGAAACATGGATGTAAGAGAGACATCCATTGGTTGCCTCCCACATGACCCGACCAAGGCCGGGATCCAACCTGCAACCGAGAGGTACAGGCCCTTGACCAGGAATCAAACCCACATCCCTTCGATCCGCCACCTGATACTATAGCTGCTGAGCCAAACCAGCCAGGGCTTCATTCAAAAATTTTATCCTAATCTTCAGGCTCAAATGTGAATGCTCACTGGCCATCTCTAATTGGATATTTGTTTCAAACTCAACATGCTTAAAAGTCGTTTTTTCCCTCTATAAACCTGTTCCTATCCATAGTCCCTATTTCTGTGAAACAGAATCACCTCCCACCTAAAAAACGAAGTTATTCTTATCTTACACCTACGGTGATCAATTAACAAGATGGAATTCCTAAATCTTTCTTAAATCAATATCTTCATTCCTATCGCTAAAGCCTTGTCCTAACTCAGGCCCACACTAGCACTTGACTAAATGCTAACACTGCCTCCTAGTTGATGTTCTTGCCTCTGGTCCTAACTCTCATCAATCCTCTTTAGAGATCAGCTTAAAGTCACCTCTGGCAGGTCTTCCCTGCTCGCCTAGACCGGGTTAGATTTAACTGTGACCAATCACACAGCAATCCTCCACCTCTCCTCTCCTCACACTTCTTAAATGTTGTGGCAACAATCCTACCCTACAGTCAACTACTGCGTGAGGGATGGGACTGCCTCTCTTACCGTTTTGCTATACTTCATCTGGGGCTCAGTGAAAATGAGTTAGTATGCAGGATCTAATATGTGATTGATAGTAATGATTGCCTTGACCCTGTATATCTCAAACATGAACCTATTTTACTTTTCCGAATGCACATAGATGCTTTTTGTGATGAATACAATACTAATTCATTTCAATCTCACTATAAGACATGATAGGTTTATGTCATGTATTTTTAGTCACTGTATATTAAAAAAAACACAAAGATCTGTGAAGTTTTTTTGATACTAAAAACAGGTCTTCACACTTGAAAATATGGAAATAAATGGATTAGGAAGTAGTCTAACAAAATAGAGAGAAGTATTTAACAATAGAAAGTATTCCCGAAATAATGTGAATTAACTAGAACAGAAATCAGCTTATAAAACTGGGCTATTTCTTCATTTTGATTCAGAATTTGCACAAACCATTGGAAACCCTAACAGCTAATAGAGAAAACATATCTAACTCCAGCTACCATAAGCAATATCAAGCAGCACTATGCTGAACCACCGGAGAGAGCTTATCTCCTCCACCCTTTCCTTCTAGGTTTGCTGTTGAGTTAGCTAATTAAGATCTTGGGGGGGGGGGATAGGGAGGAGGGTGTCTAGGGGGAGAAAAGGAGAAACATCTGTAACAAAAATAAATTAATAAAAATTGCAAAAAAAAAAGATCTTTGGGAGAATTCAGATGACAAGTTAGCTCAGTAGGCATGAACAACCCCAGACACCAGTTAAAATAGTTTTGATAGATAAACTTTAACAATAACCTACACTACACTCTTCAAATACAGTAGAAACATTTTGGAAAAGTTCCATCCATCATGTAGGTAACTATAGATAAGTAAAAAGTTGGTAACTCAACTAAGAGGGTAACTAAAAATAGATGTTACCTTCTCTATTACATATTCATCATTTATCACCCTTAGATTCAAAACATTGAAGGATATTCTAATTAGAACTCATTCTGAGTATGATCTGATCACCTGGAGAAAAAATAAATTATTCATTAAATGTTGTCAGAACAACCAGGAGCAATCTGCAAAAAGATAAAGTCGGGTCTACTCAGCAAACTAAAATAAACTACAAAAGGGTTGAAGATTTATATAGAAAGTAATAAAAACAATAGTTTAAAATTTTAATATAAGACAATTTCTTTATATACCTGGAGAAAAGGTTGTTCTGACTCAAAATTTTAGTCATAAAAGAAAACTTTGATGAGTTTTGACTACATAATGATCAAACACTTCTGCATAGCCCCGACGGTGCGGCTCTGCTGGTTGCGTTGTCCCATCGTCCCATCGTCCCATGCACCCAGGGGTAGCCGACTGGATTCCCTGTCAGGGCACAGGCTGTTTCGGGCTCAATCCCCAGTAGGGGGCATGCAGGAGAGAGATGTTTATATTTCTCTCTCCCCTTCAAATCAATAAAAACATATATTTAAAAAATAAAATAAAATAACCTCTGCATAGCCACACACACACAAATTTCCACTCTGAGCAAAATCAAAAGATAAATATCTGAGAAAAATATTGGCTACTCCTCATATCACCAACAAAGAATTAATTAAAAAAAAAAAACACTCAAAAAATGGACACAAGATATGAACTGGCAGTATATAGAAACAAAAATATGTATGAAAAGAAGCTTAAAGTTATTCATAAGAAACATACAATTACAACTACTTTGAGATACAATTTTCACCTAACAGATGGGCAAAAATCCAGAAATTCAATAGCATACTCTAATAACAAGGCAGGAGGGAAATTGGCACTCTCATCCATTGCTAGTGGGAACATAAATTAATACAATTCTCATGGATGGAATTTGACAATATTCGTCAAAATTACAAAAACATACCCTCTGACCCTGCAATTTAACTTATGAATATAATTACACAGATAGAAAATGACATATATACAAGGCCACTATTGGGTATTACCAAAAGGCAAGAAACAGCCTAACTATAGATTGATTAGAGGCTGGGGTAAGTAAAATATGGTATAGCCATATAATGCAGTACTATATAATTTTTTTAAATGAGCAAGTAGTCCATTACTATATGGGAAAAAAAAGCAAGGGACAGAATAGTGTATATAGTGTGCTACCTTTTGTGTAAACTTTCAAAAAGTGACAAAATAAGAATATAAACTCTGAATTGCTTAAATATATATATATAGAATGTCTGAAAGGATGATAAAGAACTTAATAGTGGCTGCCTGGGGCTGGAATTAGAGAGAGATAATATTGGGTGATTTTGGAACAGAAGAGCAATACTTTGCAATATGTACTATTTTTAAATTTTGACAAGGAACAAAATCACCTCACCTCAAATAAGCAGTAATTTCACAGAGGGAAAGAATAAGGCTATTAATAACAAAATCCACACTTCTGGTATACCATTCTGAAAGCAGATAAACACTTTGTATGTTGCCCCTCTATAACAGTTATTGAAATGAATGGTTGAAATAGGAAGTGGGGTTGATTTTTATACAAACATATCTTATTTCAAAAAAAGGAGTTTCTAAATGTTTTAGCTAATCTGTACCATCCCTGGAGTAATGTGGTACTTTATCTGCAGAACTTCAGCATCAATTCTATTCCTTTAAAGGTGTTCTTGTTAAATATCATTAGTGTGCTTAGGAATAGTTCAGAGCACTAAAAATTGATGCTTAATGATGAAGGGCACCCCCTCTTCTGATTTACCCTCCACCACGGATGACCTCCCTCTTAATTCTAATGATCGTACTTCAAAAAACAAACAAACAAACAAAAAACTCTCTTAACAGTCTTAAACAGTATCTTAATAAATAAAAGTTCCTGAAGACTTGGATTCAGGCTTAAAAAGGGAACCTGGTATAATGGCCAACGGAAACAAGCCATATGGTAGCCAGCTCACAGAAGAGAAAAAAAACAGAACATCCCAACACATCACACATCTAGGCTAGCTTCAAGACACCCACTGACCGCATTACACCAGTAAAGAAATATCCTTCCTTACTTATTATGAAAAAAATTACTATTACGAATGAATACTAATGGATTTACATTAAAAGTAGCAAAATGTAGAAAGAGACACTAAAAACACTCCATCAAAAATCCATTAAGTGGCCCTGGCCTGGTGGCTCAGTTGGTTGGAGCGTCCTCCTGTACATTAAAAAGGTCTCGGGTTCAATTCACAGGGCACACACCAGATTGTGAGTTCATCCCCAGTCAGGCATGTATGGAGGAAACCGACTGATGTTTCTCTCTCACATGATGTATCTGTATGTCTCTCTCTCTCTCAAATCAATTAATTAAAAAACCATATTCTCGGGTGAGGATTTAAAAAAATCCATTAAGTAGAAAATAAGCGATCGAGGCACTTTGCCTCTGTAATTCCCTTCCTATTTCTGGAAACAGCAACACTACCAACAGGAGCTTCTCAAAGTAGAAAATAAAAGATTTTTAGCAAAAGCAGGTTGATTACCACTAAGATGAAGGAAGGAAGAGATACTAGTCCCTTCCCCAATCCTATCCAGTTGTTAGTCACCCTTCTTCTTCCTGCCACCTCCTGATCTCTTAAATCTTTAACATGCCAACAGTTCTTAAACAAAGCAACCTAGAATTACAGCTGTCTGGTCTACCATGCTCCCTTCTAGTCTGGGATCAATGAAGAGTTTATGCATACACGTAAGCGTGTTGTGCACATATGCTTGTGTGACACAAATATATGTATACGTATAATATATATACTTAGATCCAGATTGAGTGTATTCATATAAAATACACACACACAGCCCTGGCTGGGAGTGTCATTCCGTACATCAAAAGGTTGCAGGTTTGCTCCCCAGTCGGGGCACATACCTAGGTTTCGGACTTGATCCCCAGTCTGGATGCCTACAGGAGGCAACCCATCAATGTTTCTCTCACATTGATCTTTCTCTCTCTCCCTTCCTCTCTCTAAAATCAGTAAAAAGATACCCTCAGGTGAGGATTTAAAAAAAACACACACACATACATATCCCTTTTAATCATTAGAGATAACTAAAATGGAAGCTAATTTTCATAACTTCTCTATTCAACCGATGACCATTTCACAAACGAATATTTATTTTCTTACACAGTGTCTACGTATCTATCACCATTACATCTAAAGTGCAGAAGAGCAATGGTAAATCACTACTGTAAAAAAATTATTTCCTCCTCATTAAAATATTACTAAAAATTGGAGAAAATGAATAGCGAATATAAATTAGAAAAGTTCCCCAAAATAAATCATCCCCTACAATTTCTAAAACACATCAGTAACAGGTAATCATTAAATTTTCAAACTGAAAATGTGCAAGAACATTATTCCTTGATCTATCAAAACCTGAGCATTTTAAAGTATTTTCCAGCCTCATGCTGTTATTTTCTTTTTTTTTAATCCTCACCTGAGGACACTTTTTGCATTCTAGAGCGAGAGGGAGAGAGGGAGGAAGAGAGAGAGCGAAGAAACATCAATGTGAGAGAGACACATTGACTGGCTGCCACCCACACAACCCCAACCGGGGCCGGGGACAAACCGCAACCGAGGTACGTG
This sequence comes from Tadarida brasiliensis, assembly GCA_030848825.1. Lineage (NCBI taxonomy): Eukaryota > Metazoa > Chordata > Mammalia > Chiroptera > Molossidae > Tadarida > Tadarida brasiliensis. The sequence goes on from CM061266.1 coordinate 85,943,660, forward strand.
CCCTTAGCGGGAACCGAACCCGGGCCTCTCCAGACCAGGGGCCGACGCTCTAACTGCTGAGCCAAACCAGCCAGGGCTCATGCTGTTATTTTCTTTAAATGTCTACAAATTAAATAAATCTCGAGAAAATGTCAGCACATTCAAAATAGTTTTGAGGAAAAAAGGAGTTATAAACCTCAGAAGAAAACTAATACACTGCTTCAAAGTAGAGGTAAACAAATTATGTTAATTCACAGAGTATTTCTAATTAAACAAAAAGTTAAAAATGGGATATTTATTTTATTCATAGTCCTAATTACAGTATCTAGCTATCAAAGCATCATGACTATAGTATTACTATCATCAAATTTTGCTTTAATATTTCTCTAACATTGTACATTGGTTTAATTCAGAAAGTTTGATAAACTTGGAAATGAAAATACTTGAGGGAATTGTGTGATGAAAAAAATCATCTGTTGAGTAAGGCTGGGATTTATTTTAATTGACATGCAAATTATTTTAATTTTGAAGGACTATGAAAAAGAAAAATCTTTATTTCTTTTCAAAGATTTTTTTTTAATGTTTTTATTGATTTTCTAGAGAGAGAGGAAGAGAAACATCGATGTGAGAGAGAAACATCGATTGGCTGCCTCCTGCACGCCCCCTACTGGGGATCGAGCCCGAAACCTGGGCATGTGCCCTGACTGGGAATTGAACCTGGACCTCTCAGTCCATGGGAGGTACATGCTCAATCCACTGGGCCACACCAGCAGGGCTTATTTTTAAACCAGTAACTCCAAATAGGGACAATCTATTTGATGCAGGAAGAAAATAATAAAATTCCTTTTTATGTTAAAAATAAGAAAAAGTTAAGAAAGACACTGAGCTCTGCTGATATTGAACATGCAAGCTGACACTGGCTCACACCGCCCATTGCTTGGTCAGAAGGTCTCCGCCAACCACAGCGTTCAAGCTGTGCTGCAGTTAAAGTGTTCCTCAGTGGAAGCTCCACCAAGGTTTAGGACTTCTCAGTAGCACTCTTACCTGGTTACTTCCAATGTTTTAAATTCTACTGCAGTCTATGGGCATCTGATTGAGTTATATTGTCTTAAATAAAATAACCCATGCAAAATGGAGAAATGGCTTAAAATATTTCTGCAAAGCAACATAGGATTAGGATAATATTAATATTACAAATACAAGAAAATAAAAGGAAAATGGCAGAGCTGAACACTTCTAGCACAAGTACCCTATTAACTGCATTATCTGATAAATGCAACATCATGCTAATCAGATCTATGAAAAAACTCACAAACTACCAAGAATTCTATCTGAAACATAGGTTTGTCCACTATCAAAACTGACAATCACAGTCCTAGGTATATATTGTTATTATAATTAATGAAAATATGAAACCATCACTATTAGCAAGACATCTAAAAATTAAACATACAGAACATAGAGACAAACATCTGTATTTTTCCACAGACATGTTTAAAGTCATACAACTCTCAATCTAATTCTTTCAATATCTTACAACCCTAAGTATTACTAATAAATAAAGTTGTATATATTGGGGAAAGACTCGCTCTTCCTCCTATGATGAAACGGATAAAATGACAAAAAAGTATACTGACAAATTAAAATGCAATCCTTAATCAGTAAATATTGCCAGAAAAATTATAGGAAAAGAATTCTTCATGATTGAAGAAAGAAGTGTCAGAACAAATTATAGTACAGGAGGTTGGATATAAGAGAATACACTTCTTACATGTCTCAGCCTATGGTATTTGCTAGAGTCTGCTTCCAAAATAAAACACTGTGTTTGTAGATATGTGAAGAATTTTTTTTAAGTTATACTGGAGAAAATGTAATCTCAACAGCAAAATTTCTCAATTAGTCATTCAGTCACAGGCAAGTTATTGCAACAAAGACATTGAAATAAGACGTGTGCACAAAATGGTCCAGGGTATCATCAACATGGTTAATTTCTTTCTTTTTTTTAACTTTAAAATAGAAGAATCACTTAGCTATTTTAACGAGATAGGGAGAAGGTGAAAGTTCTTTTTCTCTATAGTTTACTAGTTGAGAATTTAAAAGAGATGTTTAAAAGAGAATTTAAAAGAACTTAAAAGATGGACTAAGAATTTTTCTCTTACAGAAAGAAAAACATTCAAAATTTGCCGACCTTTTCTGTCATGACACGAGGTTAAGCCACAAAACATAATCTTCAAAACAACAAACACTCACTGTACCTGTAACTTCAATATAAAGGAAATGTTTTAACAGTTCACAAGCCTATGGCTGCTTCTCTACAGTAACTTCCTATGGGAAAGGAATTTTAAAGTGGGTGTTTCAAAACACTTCAATATTTTGTGTTTGTACTAAAAATGTTTAGAACAGTAATTTTTTAAAAACATTTCATTTGCACACTCAAAAACTTGGAAATCAAATTTTTAACCTGTTTCAAAATCTTCCAAAAGAAGTGTATCAGGTTTTTAATCCATTTCTTAAAATGATAGAAATTTAACACCTTCCAATCAGGTAAAGGTCAGACTACAGGGACTAGTCAAATAGCACCAAAAACTTCTGCATAAATGCTAGGAGGTATTAAAATCTAAGTATGATTTAGGAATCTTTGCCATTTGAATCTCTCTATGTATCTTTGTGACTCCTCTCTGGCAGCCATAAGACAAACATAAACTGACCATGGAATTAGTTTTATACTATTGCTATAGAGTTTAATTAAGATTCTAAAAAATAAACATGTTACAGACTGATGTTTAGAAATATCCCTATCATTTTGTGATTTGTACTGAAATGTTGACAGTGATCTGAAAAACCTCTCAGATCTGCACATTGAAAATATGTACCTATCTTAAGGGTGAGCTAAAAGAACACAAAAATAAAAACAAAAACAAAAAAACTTCTGATTTATAGAGGTGAGCAATAAAAGACTAATTTATGTAACATTTTGTTCTCCTTTTCCTATCAAGAAGCCAAACTTAAACACAAAATAAGATGATGCCCAAAAGCATAGCCAATAAGTAGTAGCCAATTTCTCACTGAAAAATTATCAAGTTAGAATTTACATATAAATGTCTTCATTTCTAGTGGAGCCTTCATGTCAGAATTGAATACATTTCCAAGATTTGTAAAAGAGATGTTGAATCTTTTGGGACAACCTCTTCTTCGTTATAGGTAACCTGACGTTTTTAGTGGATTGAGTGAAAAAGGCACATTTTTAGTGGATTGGGTGAAAAAGACAATCTAAATTTGTCAATACTGATATGTTGTATTCTTTTGTTTGTTAATCCTCACCTGAGGATATTTTCGACTGATTTTTAGATAGAGTGAAAGGGAGGGGTTGAGAGAGACAGAGAGAGAAAAAGAAACATCGATGCGAGAGTCAATTGGTTGCCTCCCCCACAACCCCGAGGCCAGGGATCCTGACTCTGGGCCAATGCCCTAACCCCTGAGCAAAACCAGCCAGGGTGATGTGTTTTATTCTTGTTAAGGAACTATACTATAGAAGAATGTAATATATTTAAACAAAGGTTTCAGAATTTAGACTACTTAATTAGAAAGCATGCATAAAACGTCTTCATTCAGATAGTTCTATATCTACCCTCAACACAGAGAACAAAGGTGACTGCTAGGAGGTGATTATTGGGTTTTGTGTTTAATGCACTGAATTTTGGAAATAAGATACCAAGGCTCTGGTTCAATAGTTCATATGCAAAGTGGAAGCAGAGCTGCTGGTTATATTTAAAAACCAATTAGTCATTACAAGATGGTCTCCAATGCCTTTTTAAAGACAATATTAAAAAACAGCCCGGCTGGTGTGGCTCAGTGGTTGAGCATTAACCCATGCACTAAGAGATCACCAGTTCGATTCCCAGTCAGGACACATGCCCAGGTTGTGGGCCTGATCCCCAGTGAGGGGCATGCAGGAGGCAGCCAATTGATGTTCTCGCTCATCGATGTTTCTATCTCTCTCTCCCTCTCACTTCCTCTATCTTTAAAATCAATAAAGAAAAAAAATTTTTTTTAAAAACAAAAATTTATTAAGTCACATTTTCTATAAAGAAAAGACTTATATTAGAATATGTATATCTTGATAGTAGAATGCCATTAATTTTTTAAAAATAGACTACATATTATAAAAATTTTTGAATAAAAAATACTTATGAAATAATCACTGAGTCCTTATAAATAAAACTTTAGAAATTTTAGGAAGCACTTGATAAGCTATTTTATATTAATATATTTTATTTAGTGTAATAATAGTGACTGACTTTTAACTTGTTAAATAAATATGAAGGTTTTTATATGCTTTCAATGGAATATTATAAATTTAATTGGGAAAATAAAGAAATGCAATTCCATCTTTAGCAAAGAAACATTTTTATAAGTTTTCTAAGATGCCTGAGGTAATTGGTTTCCTATTAATTCAAATATACATTTTCTTAAAATAAATTTATCAGTACCTCAGCAAGAAAAAAGAAGTTCTATAATTCAGTGCAATTTTTGCTCTACAAAAGGACCTCATACTACCAATTTGATTGGACTGGAATAAATAGACTGGTGTCCAGCGATGGACTCTGGCATTACCCAATTTTCAGAGTAAAAATGTACTCTAAGCTCACAAATGCCATAAAGATGTTCTAAAAAACATTAGGCAATTCAAGCAAGAAAAACGAAAAGATCTCTAACGTACATTATTTCAAAACAATGACTCACAATTAATGAGTATTTTAAGTGATTACAAAATGCTGAAGTGATCAGTTTATTCCAACTACCAAATGCCAGGCTACCAGGAGTGTTTATTATTCAGAACCTAGAAAAACAGGCCCTAAAATTACAAGAAGGTTCTGTGACAGATCGTTCAAGTGTCCTCTGAGAAACATACAATGTTAAATGGCAAAGTGAGTCTTTGCTATCTAAATTTCTCTAACACAAAGCATGGACTAAGTGAAGACACGAAGTAAATCTGTTAAGGAAGAGACCTTAGACACCCTATGGGAAGGATGCCACAAAACTCCTAACCTGAGGAATGAAAACAGAAACACTGACTGTGGGTCACCTCCCTAAAAGAAACAAAAGTATGAGGGGGAAAAAAGGAATAAGTGAACGAAATAAAGAGCTAGACAAGCAAGCAAGCAATGATTCACTACAAATCACACTAAATTTTTAAAAAATTCTCATGATGTTCTTAAACTCAAATTATCACCAAATATCCCTTCCTGGAGAAGATGACAAGCCAGAACTGTTTGGAAGTTCAAAGGCATCAGACCAGCACCTAAAGCCAAATCAAAACTAGCTTGAATATTTTATTTGCAAAGTTAGACACAGATGTAATTTTTCAGTTTTGGAAGGCCTGAATAGTGGAACCATTAAATGCCAATTGTTTTCATAAACTATTAGATAGAGTCTAGAAATACACTCTAGGATTTTTTTTTTATCAAGTAACATTTCTTTTACTATCATGCAAAGGCAGGGAACTAGAAGAATGTTACAGTTCAAGTTAATTTCTAATTCATAGAAAATTCTTTCAATATTATTGTGAACTTACCTTTCATTGATTACATTTTCTTAATAAGTAAAAGAAAAATAAGAGTGGCATCTTAAGATTCCATGAAATAAAAAGAATAAGCCAGTCAGCTGTTACAGGCACTGGCAAATGGTAAGCAAAAGCAAACAAGATCCTTGGTCTCTCGGGGGCTTTAGCTAGAGGCAGAATGGCCCACAAAACTGTAGAAATACGCCTACAGGCAGTTGAACAGCAGGTCCGTGGCACTGTGAGGGCAAACAGGATGGTGAGCTGACTCACTCTAGAGCATCTGGTGTGCTCCTGAGGTAAAGAAATGATCACTGGATTGAGACAAAGGATGAGAGAGACAGAAACACCCCAAAAGTGGCCAAAGGTTGACTGGAGAAGTAAATAGGACCTTGGTCTTTCTGGGTTTTAAGAATTAGATTAAGGATTTTTGTCTGTATCCTACCCACAGATCCTAAGAGCAACAGGAAACCAACTGTTTTAGGAATAATGTCATTAAATGTGTATCTTGAGAAACATCACTCTGGCTGCACTGTGCTTCGATTAGCACAAGGTTGTGTACAAGAAGATCAGTTACAACTGTTCTGGTTCAAGTGAGGAAATATCGGACTAAGCCAGGGTAGCGGAGACAGAAACAGGTTGTTGTATTTTAGACGCAAAAATCAACGGGACTGGATGACAAATTATGTAAAGGTAAAAGGAACACACAGCTGTGCAGGATGATATCTAGCTTTTCAGCATGCATAACTCGATGGGCGCGGGTGATATTCACTAATATGAGGAATGAAGAAAAAAATGAAGCCCAGATTTGAGGGGGAAAGATCATAAATTCATAAAAACATGTTTGACGTGCTCTTGGGCACAAAGAGGTGCCAAGTAGGTAATTCAATCTATATAAAGTTGGCCCGGTATTATTAAACTTGAATTATCAGTGTAAAAGTACAGTACCCCCCTTATCCATATGTGCTAAGACCCCCAGTAGATGCCTGAAACCTCAGATAGTACCAAACCTGTGTATGTTTTTTTCCTATACACATATACCTATGATAGTTTAATTTGTAAATTACTCAGTTTCACAGAGAGAAGATTTGTTTTCACTGCAGATCTTGGCAACTTCAGCATACAATTTCTTTTTCTTGCCTAATTAAGTCAAGAACTTTCACTTAAAAGTTCTCCACGGCTTCTCTCTGGGTTATCCGACTCTCCAGCTTACCACTCTTGCACTTTGGAAACACTACTACGTAAAATAAGGGTTATTTGAACACAACACTGACATAGCAGGGCAGTCACTCTGCTAACCAGATGGCTGCTCAGTGACTAAAAGGCAGATACACTGGACAAAGGGACGATTCGTGTCCCGGGTGGGATGGAGTGGAATGGCATGAGATTTCATCAGAATACTCGGTGCACATGCACATTTTAAAACAAATGCAGTTTATTTCTAGACTGTTTCTTTTCATATTTTTGGATTCTGGTTGACTATGGGTAACTAAAACCATGGAAAGTGAAACTGCAGATACAGATAGGGGGGAATTCTGTAATCTGTGCTATGGACAGACACCCAAAGAATTGAAAGATAATGTCTCAAGGACCCAGCCTTAGAAACTCCAATATATAAAATAAAGCCTGGATAGGGTGAGAACGAGTCTGCAGATGAGACTACGAGCCAGCTGAAAAGACACCAGGAAATCAGAGGAGTGAAGCCTCAGACCCGAAAGAGTGGAGAGAGAATGCACTGATCCTGGTGAACGCTGCTGACAGCACACGGACGAGACGTGAGAACTGTCCATTCGACTTGGTGATAAGGTCACTGACAACTTCAAAACTAGTAAGTTATTAAGAGGTAGAAATGACTGGAGTGGGCTGAGAAGTGAGTGGTGTTGAAGAAATGGAGAGAACATTTTTAAGTTTGGGAACACAGAGGAAGAGGTGAGGCAGCAGCTCCGGTTAGATATCATTTTTGTTTAATTGGAAAGAGTTCAAAATGTTTGTATGTATATAAGGATCTAGTTGAAAGGGAGAAGTTAAATATAAAAAGAAAGAAGGAACGAAGAAATCTTAATTCTTCGAAGAAAGCAGAGGAAAGCGATGTAGAACATAGGTGGAAGAGAAAAGGTAAGACTGCCCTGGCCGCTGTGGCTAAGTTGGTTAGTATCATTCCGTAACAGAAAGGTGGCAGGTTCGATTCCCAGTCAGGGCACATCCCCAGGTTGTGGGTTCTATCCCCAGTGGGGTGTGTACGTGAGGAAACTGGTTGATATTTCTCACATCGATGTTTCTCCCTTCCTCTCTCCAGAGTCAATGAAAAACATATCCTTGGGTGAGAATTTTTTTTTAAAGTAAGATTTATGTATGGTATCAAGAGAATAAAGTCTTCTTTCTCTGTAAAATAGGAAGTGAAATATCTGTTGAGAAAGCTGCATGTTACTGAATGTAAGTGTATTCCAGGAGGGGCAAGGCTTGGCGGGGGCAGGGCTTGATGGGGGTGGGGACCTATAAAAATTTTTTTTAAATAAACAAATAAATAAATGTAAATGTATTCTAATATAATGAAATTTTAGTTAAATGAGAAAGCCTTTATATAATAGCAGAAAACGTTTTGTTTATTCGACCTGGCATACAATAATGCTTTATATATATATTAGCCCATTTAATCCTCAAAACCACCCAGTGAGGTAAGTATTAGCTCCTTCACAGATGAAGAAACTGAGGCATAAAGAGGTGTGGTTTTTTTCTTTTTAAATTTTTCATTGCTTATTTTCCAGGACTTCAACAGCTGTGCAGTATCACTGACGTGGCAATGCAACTGACCTAGTTATGAGTGGCTCGCCCTCACCAGATCTGGGCATCTCAAAGGTTGCCTGTCTTCCTCACTGAAGTATTTGTTCAGTGTCTACTATGAGGCAGCTACTGTACAGGAGCTGAAAAATAATATAAACAACATACTATAATCCCTGGTCTAAAAAAAAATCAGGCAAGATCATTTAGGGCCTCATAGGCCATGATAAAGAATTTGGGTTTTAGCCCTGGCTGGTTTGGCTCAGCAGTTAGATCGTCGGCCCTCGGACCAAGGGGCGCGGGTTCTACTCCCAGTAAAGGGAATGTACCTGGGTTGCAGGTTTGATCCCCAGCCCCAACTCTGAGGGAGGCAACTAATCAATCTTTCACATCTCCCACTGTATCTAAAAATCAATGGAAAACTATGCTCAGGTGAGAATTAAAAATAAAATACTTGGATTTTATTTTTTTTTACAAAGGAAAGCAACTGAGTATCAAGCAGGAAACATATATGGTTTTATGTATGCTTTAACATTATAACAAATATTCTGTGAGGAACACAGAAGTCAAGAGATTAAGCAGAGACCAATAGGGCTACTGCAATAGTTCAGGCAAGAGATGAGGCGCCTCGGGGTAGAGGTGGACAGATGAACAGAGTGAGAAGTGAACAGGTTTGAGAGACATTTAGGAGGTAAATCCAATCTTTAAAAAAAGAGCAGAGAAAATTCAAAGGGACAGTCTTAACAAATGGTATTAAACAACTGGACACACGCACACACATACACAAAACTGACCTTTCAAAAAACTCAAAATGTATCACAGAGCTAAATGTAAAAGTCAAAACTATTATATAAAAATCCAGAAGATAACACAGGAGAAAATCTAGGTGACCATGGGTTTGGCCATGGATTTTCAGATACAATATCAAAAGTATGATCAGTTAATGAAAAAGCTGATGAAGTAGATTTCAATAAAATTTGAAACTTCTGCTATGCAAGAGACACTTGGTAAGCGAGTGGAAAGACAAGCCAGACTAGAAAACATTTGCAAAACTCAACAGAAAAACAAACAACTGACTTTAAAAATGGGCAAAAGATCTGAACAGGCACTTCACCAAAGATTTATACAGATGGAAAATAAACATATGAAAAGATACTCAATAACTTACATCATTAGGGAATTAAACAAAATTTTTAAATGAGATACCACCATACACCTATTAAAGTGGCTATAATCCAAAACTCTGGCAACACCAAATACTGGTGAGGATGGAGAGCAACAGGAATTCTCATTTACTGCTGGTGAGAATACAAAATGGTATGACCACTTTGTGGCGGTTTCTTGCAAAGCTAAGCAAAGGTTTACCATCAGATCCAGCAACTGCAGTACTAGGTTGTTTTTCCAAATGAGTTGAAAACATATGTCCACAAGAAACCTGCATACAAATGTTTACAGCAGCTTTATTCCTAAGTGCCAAAAACTAGAAGCAACCAAGATGTCCTTCAAAGTCGAATGGGTAAACAAACTGTGGTAGATCTATACAGTGGTAAAAAGAAATTTGCTATCAAGCCACAAAAAGACCAGGAGGAACCTTAACTGCATATTGCTAAGTGAAAGAAGCCAGTGAAAATGCTACATACTGTGTGATTCCAACTATATGACATTCTAGGAAAGCAAGAGACAGTAAAAATATATAAACAATAAAATGGCAATAAATACTTATGTGTCAACAATTGAATCTGGAAAACAAAATAAGCAAACAAGCAGAACAGAACAGACTCTCAAGTTACCGAGAACACTTTGACAGTTGCCAGATGGGAGGGGGATTGGGGGATGAGTGAAAAAGGTGAAGAGATTAATAAGTACAAATTGGTTGTTACAGAATAGTCATGAGGATGTAAAGTACAGCACAGGGAATAGAGTCAATAATATTCTAATAACTCTGTATGGTGTCAGATAGATGGGTATGAGATCCATCAAGACGATCACTTATAAATTATATAATGTCTAAGCACTGGGTATACACCTAAGTTAATATAATAATGGATATCAACTATAATTGAAAAATAAAGTTATTTAAATTAAAATTTATAAAAAGACCAGTGGTTGCCAGAGACTGGGGTGCTGAGGCACGAACAGGTCGAGCAGATTTTTAAAGGCAGTGAAACTTTTCTTTAAGGTCATAATGGTGGATACATGGCATGATGCATTTAGCAAAACCCACAGAATTGTATAACATAAAGTCCTAATGCAAGCTATGGACTTTAATATATGAAAACTGGGCCCTGGCCGGTTTGGCTCAGCGGTTGGAGCGTGGGCCTGCGGACCAGAGAGTCCTAGGTTCGGTTCCCACTAGGGGCACGTACCAAAAAAAAAAAAAGGAAAAATAAAAAACAAAAACAAAAACAAATAATATATGAAAACTGGTTAAACTATAACATGTACTAAACTACTGCAAGATATTAGTTGATGAAACAATGGAAAAAGGAAATAACATGGAAACTCTCTGTAGTTTTGCTCAATTTTTCTGTAAGCCAGAAAATGGCTGGGAAAAAAATCCAAAAACAATTAGACTAAAGGATAATGAACAGATTGTATATGACAGGGGAAGAACAGACATCTCCATGGTTTTTGACACAATGAGATGAACAGTGGTGCCGCACCGAGACGAGGAAGACTAAGAGAAAAATAGTTCAGGGCTGCATATGTTAATTTTTAAAAAACTATCCAAGAGGATATCAAGACTGGAGCTGAGGAGGTGGCTGGGAGGGAGATAAAAACTTGAGCGTTAACAAGGGAATGAATAAGATAAGCTCATCTAAGTGTAAAGGGAGAAGAGGTTAAGGAAAAAGCTCAAGTTCTGAGCACTGAACTACATTCCACAGTTGGATGACAGAGTAAGATCAGCAATGGCAACTAAAAGGTAAAGGCTGTGAGGAAAACCGGAAGCCGGTCAAGAAAAAAGTTCAGAAAGGAGTATTCAACCACATTGAATTCTACTAAAAGGTCAAGTAAGAAGGGCAGGTGAGTGTCCAGTGGATCTGGCACCAAGGTGACTTTGATGAGAGCACTCATAGCGCTAATAGAAGCAAAGGCGAAATTGGAATAGATTGAAAAGTAAACAAAATTTGAGAAATTGTAACAATATAAGTAGACAATTCTTGTAATAAAAGTGAGCAGTAGTAGAGTATGGGAAAGGGGTCAGGATGGTTTCCATTTAAGATAACACAGCATAATTAGATGCTGATGGGAATGTTCTAGTAGAGAGACAGATTTGCTCACAGAGAAAATACTTGAGCCACAAAGTCCTTGACAAGATACAAGAGACAGATCCAGGCTCTAGATCCAGGACAATGAAAAAAAAGTTCTCTGAAAAGAGGGGTACAGAAGTAGAAACATTTTAATATTTCCAATACTCAGGAGATACATGAACTTTAGTAGGTAGATACTCAATACAATTAAATGAATTCAATTAAATACTACAAAGGTTTAGAAGGCTCCTAGTAAAGCATGATTACTTGTAAGTGTTAAGACTCAAACTAAACTGAAGGCAAATTCAGATATTTAAAAATGCATACTGACTTCCAGTTTCCCATCCAAGTCACCCCCATGCACACAGTTTAAAAAAAAAAAAAAAAGCTGAACTAAAAGCCAACAAGTGTTCTTAGATCCATCAGAGAACTAAGGTCACAGAACAAACTGCCACCCCAAAAACTGAAGAACCAGGCAAATATAGAAAACCACAGCTTACCAGAAGAAAAAAACCACCACTATAGCCAGTAACAGGTAGAAAACTTAAAGGGAATTAAACAAATGGGACTACATCAAACAAAAATGTTTACACAGCAAAGGAAACCACCACCAAAACAAAAAGACAACCTACCGAACGGGAAAGGACATTTGCCAATGTTACATCCAATTAACACCAAAACCCCCAAACAATCTAATTAAAAAATGGGCAGAGGATATGAATAGATATTTCTCCAAAGACATACAGATGGACAATGGACTTATGAAAAGATGCTCAATATCACTAATCATCAAAGAAATGTAAATTAAAACCTCAGTGAGATATCACATCACAACTGTTAGAATGGCTATTATCAGTAAGTCAACAAACAAGTGTTGTTAAGGGTGTGGAGAAAAGGGAACCCTAGTACACTGTTGGTAGGAATGCAGACTGGTGCAGCCACTGTGGAAAATTGTATGAAAATTCCTCAAAAAATTAAAAATAGAACTATCTTATGACCCAACAATCCCATTTCTGGGTATTTATCCAAAGAAATCCAAAACACTAATTCAGAAAGAAATGTGCACCCTTATGTTCATTGCAGCATTATTTACAAAGGCAATATATGGAAGCAGCCTAAGTGCCCATCAACAGACAAATGGATAAAGATGTGGCACATATATATAATGGAATAGTACTCAGCCATATAAATAAAATCTGATCATTTGCAACAACATAAAGGGACTTAGAGGGTATTATGCTAAGTGAAAAAAGTCAGACAAAGACAAATAACATGCTTTCACTAATATGTGCAATCTAAAACTACAAAACAGAAACAAACTCATAGATACAGAGAACATTTTGATGGTTCCCAAATAAGAGGGGGGGTTAAAAGATGGGTGATAAAGGTAGGGGGGATTAAAAAGTACAAATTGCCAGTTATAAAAATAGTTATGGGGATATAAAGTACAACATGGGGAATATAATCAATAATACTGTAATAATTATGTAGGGTGTCAGATGGGTACTAGACTCATTGGAGTGATCACTTAAATGTCTAATCACTATGTTGTACACCTGAAACTAATGTAATATTGTATGTCAACTGTAATCAAAAAATAAATTAAAAAAAAAAACTTAAATTGATTAACTGCTGGAAGCTTGAGGGGTTAAAAACTCCTGGGAATCCCACCTAATGGGGCCTCCTACACTTTCACGAATTTTACCTCCAGAAGCACCATCAGGTTCTGAGGGTTAAAAATAAAGAAAAATCCCTCTGATTCTAGAAGCAAGACAGGGCAAAGGAATCATTTTGAAATGTGCCCAGAACATGCAGTTTTTGACAAATGACTGGCCTCAAGGAAAACTACTTTATCAGGGGCTAACTAACATTGATCGAACCAAACCTAACCAAATGAAGAAAGGGAACTATCCAAATCAGGCCCCTCCACCCTTCCTGTCTGATGTGGGTGGGGACACCTGTAAAGGTGAAGGCCTACAACATAGTCCTAAAGGCTGAGACCTAAGGATAGGACCACAACACTTCCCCTCCCTCCATACCTCACCTCCACATCAACAGGGAATTACAACTGCAGAATAGTAAGGCTTGGATTCTATTTATAAAGGAGTCTCTAAGAAATCCCAAAGATAACAGAGTAGGCCAAAGAAAAGGACACTAGAAGAAATTTTAGCCTCTGACACATATAGCAACAGCAAACAGTAAACAGACTAACACCTAGCTAGATCAACATAAAACCTCATATACGGATCTATTTGCCTAAGTTCTTTTCATCCAATACATCATGTCTAGCACTTAACAAAAAATTATAAGACATGCTAAAAGGCAAAAAACAATCAAAACCAAATTCAGATATGAAAGTGATTTTAGAATTATTAGACCAACAATTTCAAATTACTAATATGCTAAAAGCTCTTATGGAAAAAGTGGGTAACATTCAAGAGCAGATGGGTAATATAAGCATTAGATAAAAACTCTAAGAATCAAAAGGAAATGCTAGAAGTCAAAAACAGAAACAGAAATGAAAAATGTATTTCATGGGCTCATAAGTAGACTGGACATGGCCTAAGAAAGAATCAGTGAGCTAAAAGATGTCAACAGAAACTTCCTAACTGAAATGAGGGAAAAATAAGAGAGAAACAGAATATACAAAAATGGCAGTACAATTTAAAAAGATGTAACATATGCATACAGGAATACTAGAAGGAGGAGAGAATGCAACAGAAGACATATTTAAGAAATAACGTTTGAAAACGTCCCAAAATTTATAAACAGACACCAAAGCACAGATTCAGAAAGCTCAGAGAACATGAAGCCGGATAAATGCCAAAATATTTGTACTTAGGCATATCATAGTCAAACTGCAGACAATCAAAAACAAAGAACAAAAAGTCTTAAAAGAAGCCAGAGGTATCAGTAGAGAAAGGAATACCTTATCTATAGAGGAATAAGGTTAAGAATTACATACATGTTTCTTCAGAAACCATGCAATAAAGAAGAGAGTGAAGTAAAATATTTAAAGCATTAAAAGGAAAAAAACCTACCAATCTAGAATCTTGTATCCTGCAAATTTATTCTTCAAAAGTGAAGTAGGAAAAAAAAAAAAACTTTCTCAAACAAAAATTGAGGAAAGCTGTCACCAGTAGACCCATCTTGATATGTACCCCCTATGTTCATACAAGCGCTGTTCATAATAGCTAATATCTGGAAACAGCCCAAATGCCCATCAGTAGATGAGTGGATAAAAAAGCTGTGGTACACATACACAATGGAATACTATGAAGCTGTAAGAAAGAAAGATCTCTTACCCTTTGAGACAACATGGAGGGATTGAGTATTATGCTAAGCGAAATATGCCAATCAGAGAAGGACAAGTATCATATGATCTCACTTATTTTGTGGAATATAATGAACAAAATAAGCTGATGAAGAGAACAGATCCAGAGACATGGAAGTACGGAACAGACTGACAAACCTCAGAGGGAAGGGGGGTGGGGGCGGTGGGAAGAGATAAACCAAAGATCTTATATGCATATATGCATAACCAATGGACACAAACAGTACAGTGAAGGCAGGGAGTTGGAGGTGGGAGCGGCGAGGAGGGTGTCAAAGGGGGAAAGGAGGGACAGCCATACTAAAAAAAAAGGTAATACATTAAGTATTAAAAAAAAGAAATGCTAAAATAAGTTCTCCAGAGAAAAGGCCTACATAATTTCTTTCTAGGAAAGATTCAGAAATTTTAAAAGGCATAACAAAACCTTTTATTTTTAAAATTCTAAATTGATCTAACACAGTTTGTTCAAAATGACAGTAACAATATATTGGATGAATATAGCTTATCAAAAGTGTAATGTCAGCAGTGTTATAAGGGATGGGAGGGAGGAAATGGGAACACTCTGTTAATATGCCTGCACTACCCATGAAGCAGTATCATGTTATTTGAAGGTGGATTCATTGTAAATGTATGTTGCAAACTTTAGTGCAACAACTAAAAAAATATTTTAGAAATATAATTGATAAGCTAAGAGAGGAAATTGAATTACATAAAATTCTCAATATCAGAGAAGACAGTAAAAGGGTGGAAGACAAAATAAATTTTAAAAGTACAAGGGCAATCAATAGAAAGCTACATATTAATCCAACTACAGCAATAATTACTTTAAATGTAAATGGCTGAAATATATCAATTTAAAGACAGAGACTATCAAGTGGATACAAAAGTAAGACCCAACTATAAATTGTCTATAAGAAACCCACTTTAACTATAAAGAGGAAGACAGATTAAAAGTGAAGGGATGAAGCCCTGGCCAGCTTGGTTCAGCGGTTAGAGTGTCGGCCCGTGGACCAGAGAGTCCTGGGTTCGGTTCCCGCTAAGGACATGTACCTTGGTTGCAGTTTGTCCCCGGCCCCGGTTGGGGTCGTGTGGGTGGCAACCACTCGAGTGTCTCTCTCACATCGATGTTTCTCTCTCTCTCTCTCTGTCTCCCTCTCTCCCTCCCACTCTATCTAGAAAAAAAAAGTGAAGGGATAAAGAAAGTTACACTATGATAAAACTAATCAAAAGAAAGCTAGAATAGTAATTTCAGGACAAGCAAACTTCAAAACAAGGAAAAGTTATCAGACATAGAGGCATTACATAATGATGAAGGGCTCAATTCTCTATGAATGCACAACAATCCTTATTAAGTATTTCTTAACAACAGACCCGAGCCAATAACTGATAGAACTGAAATGAGAAGTTGATGAATCCACTATTCTACTTAAATACTTTAACACTGCTCTGTCACTAACGGACAGATCCAGTAGGTAGAAAATCAGAACAAACATTTTTTAACTGAACAATACTATCAATCACCTGGATCTAACTGACATCTAAACAATATTTCATCCAATAACAACAGCATACACTTTCCCAGGCTCACAAGGAACACTGACCAAGATTAAGGGCCATAAAACAAAAAAGAAATTTAAAGAACAGAAATCATACAAAGTATGTTCTTAGACCACAACTGTATTAAACTAAAAATCAATAACAAATACCAAATATTTACGATAGATAAAATTACCAAAATAGTGGAGATTAAACAGCACACTTCTAAAAAAAAAAATATTGGGGGAGAGTCTCATAGAAACTTTTTAAAATATCAATCTAAAAGAAAATGAAAATACAACTTATCAAACTTCTGGGATGCAGCAAAATCAGTGCTTTGAAAGAGCAAAATAAACGTAAGGCAAGCATAAGAAATAAAATGAGAGCAGAAATCAATGAAACTGAAAACAGCAAAATAAAGAAAACCAACAAAGCCAAATCTCATTATTTTATCAATAAAATTGATAAATTGTTAGCCAGGCCAACAAATAAAAAGAAACAAGACGCAAACAACTAACGTAACAAATGAAAGGGGACACCACTACTGATCCGATGAACATTAAAAAGATAATACAGAACATTATGAATCAATCTATCCCCACAAATTTAATATCTTAGATGAAATGGACCAATTCCTTAAAAAAACTTACACAAGAAAAAACAAATTGAGTAGGATTATATCATTTGAAAAAACTGACTCAATAACTAATAACCTTCCCAATCAGAAAGTACCAGGTCTAGATAATTCACCAAATATTTATAAAATGATGAATTCTACCAAATATTTAATGAATTCTAGAAAATATTTAATAAAATAATACCAATTTCCACAATCTCTTTCAGAAAGTGGAAACAGAGGAAATAATTCCTAATTCATTCAAAGAGGCCAACCTAATATCAAAATCAGACAACGACATTTCAAGGAAAATTAAAGACCAATATCTGTCATTAAGACTGATATAAATATCCTTGACAAGCCCTGGCCGGTATAGCTCAGTGGTAAGAGCGTCGTCTGCAGACCAAAGAATCCCGGGTTTGATTCCAGCCAAGGGCATGTACCTCAGTTGCAGTTTGTCCCCGGCCCCAGTTGGGGTTGTGTGAGTGGCAACCAATCGATGTGTCTCTCTCACATCGATGTTTCTATCTCTCTCTCTCCCTCCAGCTCTATCTAAAGATTAATGTAAAAATATCCTGAGGATTAAAAAAATAATATCCTTAACAAAATAATAACAAATAAAATCCAATGTGTAAAAGGACTGTATACCATGACCAATTTTTATTTATTCCATGTATGCAAAGCTGATTCAATATTCAAAAATCCATTCATGTAATCCATCACATCAACAGACCAAAAAAAGAAAAGGCATACAACCGTATCAATAGATTCAGATTAAGCATCTGAAAAAAGCCAACATCAATTCATGATTTAAAAAACAAACAAACAAAAAAACCTCTGAGGGCCCGGCCAGTGTGGCTCAGTGGTTGAGCACTGACCCATGCACCATGAGGTCGCTGGTTCAATTACCGGTCAGGGCACAGCCCAGGTTATGGGCCAAATCCCCAGTGGGGGGCATGCAGGAGGCAGCCAATGGATGTTCTCTCTCATCAATGTTTCTATTTCTCTCTCCCTCTCCCTTCCTCTCTCTCTAAAATCAATAAAGGGGAAAAAATTTTTTTTTAAAAAACCTCTGAGGAAACTAGAATCAGAGAGGAACTTCCTCAATGTGACAAAAAAAAAAATCTACAGAAAACCTATAGCTAATATCATACATATTGGTGAGACACTAGATGCTTTCCCAAAATAGGGAACAAGAGAAGAAAAAAATAAATAAAACTGTCTTTGCAAATCCCTATAAAGAAAAAAACTCTTGCAATAAGCAACTATAGCATGGTTACAACATACAGGTGATGTCAATTGTTTTCCTATATACCAACAATGAACAACTGGAATTTGGAATTAAAAACACTTAATTTACATTAAAATGTAAAATGAAATATTTAGGTATAAACCTAACAAAATATGCATAAAGATATATGAGAAAAATACTACAAAATGTTGATGAAGAATCAAAGATCTAAATAAATGGACAGATATTCCATGTTCATAGAGAGTAAGACTAAATACAATTAGATGTCAGTTCTTCCCAAATTGATCTTTAGATCCAATGCAACCCCAATCAAAACCCCAGAAAGTTATTTTGCAGATAGAGACAAACTGATTCTCAAGGCTCTATGAAAAGGCAAAAGACCCAGAACAGCCAGCACGATACTGAAGAACAAAGTCAGAGGACTGACACTACCCAACTTCAAGACTTACCAAAAACCTACAATATTCAAGACAGTGTGGTATTGGCAAAAGAATAGACAGGTCAATGGAACAGAATAAAAAGCCCAGAAATAGACTCATACAAACATAGTCAACTGACCCGTGAAAAACAAGCAAAGAACATTCAAAGGAGAAAGGACAGTTTTTTTCAACAAATGGTTTTAGAACTGGACACACACAATTCACTCACCTTATACCTTTCAAAAAAGTTAACTCAAAATGGATCATAGACATAAATGTAAAAGTCAAAACTAGAAAACTTCCAGAAAATGACATATGAGAAAATCTAGGTGACCATGGGTTGGTTTGGTGATGAGTTTTTAATTACAACACCAAAAGCATGACCCAGTTAAAAACAAAACCAAAAAAATGTTAAATGGACTTCAGTAATATTTAAAACTGCTCTAGAAGAGACACTATTAGTAGGGGAAATGCAAAGACAAGCCACAGACTATTTGCCAAACACTAAACTGGTAAAGGACTGGTATCCAAAATATACCCCAAAAAATCTTAAAAACTCAACAAGACAAACAATTGATTTTTAAAACGGGCAAAAGATGTGGGCACCTGCCAAAGATGATACACCCAAAAAAGGTATTGTATATTGCTAAGTGAAAGAAGCTAATCTGAAAAGGTTCGAGATCCAACAATGTGACATTTTAGAAATGGCAAAACGAGAGAGAGAAAAAGATTTGTGGTTGCCAGGGGTGGGAAGTGAGGGAAGGGATGAACAGGTGGAGCACAAGCTTCTGTATGACCCTATAACTGTGATAAAATATTATGTGTGTGTCAAAAGCCACACACTGTATGACAGAGTGAACCCTAATGTAAACTATAAACTTTAATAATGATATATCAATACTAGGTTCTCTATTTGTAACAAATGCACCATGGAAAAGCAAGATGTTAGTAACAGGGGAAAGTATGGGAGGGGACACCAAGTATTTGTGTGTGAGAGAACTTTGTACTTTCTGGTCTATTTTTCTATAAAACGAAAACTTTTTTTTTTTAAGTCAATTAAGAAATGCATACTAAGTAACATATCCCTTTTACCTACTTTAAACACTGACGTTCTATATGAAATTTTCCTGAGAATATGCATTCTTTTGGGCAAAGATGTTGGCTATCAGTGGTGGAAGAGAATTCTTTTAATTTTGACAGATCTTTCAAATGCCATCTTTGTTTCTTACTGATTATGTGCAGGCTTTGTCACCTCTGAGCTTCAGTATCTTCATGTGTAAAACAGAAAAATTACCTTTCTCACAGGTCAGCTGGATTAATTAGATAAATATTTATAAAGCACCCAGCCAAAGGTGCACAGAGTAGGCATGTAAATATTTGTTCCTTTCTCTCTCCTTTACCCTAAAATTCTTTCTAATTCAGGTAAGGTAGAATATACCCTACACATCAAGCCAGTGTTTCTCAAACAAAGGTACCTACCCTAAGAGGCACAAACAACTATTAAATAAACACCTCATGTCTTCCTGAAGCTCAATTTAAAATTTGGGAGAAAAAGTTAAATCTTTAACTGGTCGTTTAAAACACTGTTATACCAAAACAACGTTGCTATGGTGGAGTAGTAGCGCTGTATTTCAAGAGGCAACATAAAACTATGCTTGTATTAGAACTTAGGCCTCATCCTCGGGCTTCTAGGGCTACTTCTTTGTCATCTTCTGCTGTTTGGTATATATAACATACTTTTCTACAAAAGCACTGCCTTTCATTTCTAATTTTAATTGTTACTAAACACAAGTTCATTTTCTTCTCAATGTCAACCATGTGTCAACAGTTTAGCTCCAATGGACCTGATTACCCTTAAATTAGCAAGAACCTGAAAAAAATAACATTTTACATTACAAAGGTCATTTAATATGAAATGTATGGTTATTAGAGTCAGAATTCAGCAAATAAAAAGTAACTAAAATGTAGACTGTACTTTTACTATGATTTCTCAAGGTCTTAGCTATTACCTTGAGTCAATTTTTTTCTTTTCCTCTAAACTGTGAACATTACCCTTTGTATAAACACACTACTAGCCTAATTTTCAAAAAAACAAAATATTTTGCATATCACTATATAACTCTTTTACTCAATAGAATCTCAACATGTATAAAAGTAAGCACCTTAACTGGTAAATATGTAAGATAAACAAAGTGGCATGAGTATTCCAGAGCCAAACACAGGGTGAGCACACCGATACTGTCTTGGTCCAGTGTCATACATTAAGGAAAACCATGATGAACTGAAGTATGTTCAGAGAAGATCTAAAAAACTTTTAAGGATCTCAAAACCATACTACATGAACAAGAACAAGAAAACAGAGGTGCTTAATTTGTAGGAAAAAAACTTGGCTTGGAATTGCTGACATACAACAGCCATGTTAGAAGTCCTGAAGGCTATCATATTTGGAGGGGAAAAAAAATTCAGACTTGCTGTTTTCCAGAAGTAGGATCTATGTGAAGGCAGTAAAGCACAGGTAAGTACAGGTCTCTGAGCTTGCAATCAAGAGACTTGAGTCCTACAGACATTTATCAATTATGTGGTATTAGAAATATATGTGATATTCCTGGATATCAATTATCTTGCATATAAAATGAGGGTGCTAAACTAGATAATTTCTAAGATAATTTTCAAATTAAAAAATGACATAGAAGTAAATTCTGTATCAACTTCTTAACATTAGGGCATCCTGAACATGGAACCAGCTACCTTATGAAGTTGTGAGTTCTCAGTAGTTCTTATCAACACCATCGTTTGTTCTACATAAAGGTGAAAGTGGGATAGCAAATGATACGGTGTCCCTCCAAAAACTGTACACACACTTAACAGCTGATAGCTCAATTGATGTTTCTTTCTTTTCAGATTTAACCCACTGGAATTTATAATTATTCAAAGTGTTTATACATTTTCTGGGACACCCTGTATTTTAAGTAAAAGCCAAGTGTCCACAAGCTGGTGTTCTTATAAGAATTAAGATAGGATGGAAGACCGTTGTGTTTAATATGTTGCCATCTACTGAGTAAATTAGGAATTTAATTCTAGAAAAAAAAACCTAATCAGCCCTGGCAGGTTTGGCTCAGCAGTTAAGAGCATCAGCCGACCAGAGAGACCTGGGTTTGGTTCCCGCTAAGGGCACGTACCTCGGTTGCAGTTTGTGCCTGGCCCCAGTTGGGGTTGTGTGGGTGGTAACCAGTTGATGTGTCTCTCTCACATCGATGTTTCTCTCTCTCTCTCTTCCTCCCTCTCTCCCTCCTGCTCTATCTGAAGATAAATGCAAAAATGTCCTCAGGTGAGGATAAAAAAATAGT
The DNA here is from genome assembly GCA_030848825.1 of Tadarida brasiliensis. Lineage (NCBI taxonomy): Eukaryota > Metazoa > Chordata > Mammalia > Chiroptera > Molossidae > Tadarida > Tadarida brasiliensis. The sequence continues at coordinate 85,965,729 of CM061266.1, forward strand.
AATAAAAACCTAATCATTTTTCTAGCTCATCTGTACTGAATATTGCATTTTCCTTTGTTTCTAGATATACTAAACATGCTAACATGTTGAATCTACTTAGTATTCCTTAGAGAATAATAGTATATCTTTCTTCTCTGAATGATCTACTAGCCAACAATATTATTTCTTAACCCATAATTACAGTGTTTAAGTAAAAGTTTATAAAACTTGAATTTCTCAAAACACTTCAAGTTTATAAAACTTGAATTTTACAAATCACTCAGTGGAGCCACTGTTTTCTAAGTTCTAGGTATCATTTAATAAAAATAAGCATTCATGGCAAAACTGAAGCCAGGTAATAATCTCATGGAATATGTACTCAACTTTCCATGCAAAATACAGTATTTCAATAGTGCTCAGGGCCTAAGAAATACTAAACATGAACCATAAACACTAAGAGAGCAAGGGTAGGAGATGCCTTGGCATAGAGGAGGTCAAGCACACAAAGGGTAGAATATCCATGGATGTATGTTTCTACATGTACTCCAAAATCACCCAAAAACAAAGTTTGTTGTTTATCCATTTCTCTTCTTGGGGAGAGATTTTTAGAAAAATTATTTTCCTAATTCTATATTTCTGAAAATCCAAGGATATCTGTTATAGTTCCCTTTATCATCAGACATTACATTGAACACATTTTGAGCATTTTTCTACCTATGCCATACCTTACCTCTTGAGTAGAGATCCCTTTGATCATAATTCCTGAAAACTCCGATGCATATTTCAAAGTTCCCTAACATTTTTACTGCAGTAATCTAATTGCCTTGGATGTATATATTAGTGGGAAAACAATTTTAGAGCACCTATGTGCTTATTTTTGGAAATAGAAATTCTTCACATTTTAGAACAAAATTAGTATGAAGTCTGTTTAATGGGAAATAAAAAATACCTCAATAAAAAGCAAGCAAGAAATTGCTTAGGACATCTAGGCACTGACATTTTGCTCAATTATTTCAATATAGCAAAGTAAAATAAGATCTGTGCACATATTTACAATAAACTGTTAAGTCACACTGCTTATGTGTCATGAACATTTTTAAGACAGAAACTATTAAAAAACTGTCTCCTCACTAAAGAACAAAATTTATACTACAGTTAATCCACTCCATCATGATGAAACAATAAGCCTATGTTCTTATACCTCAAAGATATAAAGGTAACCTGTGTTCAACATTCTGTATGTAATATTTTTGTTTTAAAGCTACTGATGGTGTGGGGAAGAGCCCATGTAATGAAAATTAATTAAATTATTTAAAACGAATGTTTGAAGTTTCTGGTGCAAGATTTTTATTTAACGTCCCACACCCTACCCTTTCATACACATATAATATTTTTTTGTATTCAAGTAAAATACAGCCTTCCATTGAAATATTATTGTCTGTAAACCTTTTAGTAGCTTTAACTCTAAACTCTAAAATCAAAATTTTATCCACAGAACCCTTACTCATCTTTTCCAAACTTACCAGACTAATAAAGCCAAGAATTTTAACTTCCTTTCCCACCTCCCCAAATACAGTAGCTATTCTAATTTCCTTTTCTAATTCTTTTTTGGTAAGGTATAATTTCTTTGAGAAGCCAAATTACTTCATTTAACCCACAAGTTGTCATTAATTCAACTTTAATTTCTTGCCTAGGACCCCATCATAATGTTTATTTTTAATCTTTGAAGTCCACTTCTTATAAAAGTTTTCTTCAAATCAAAAGGAAAATCCTCTTGCTTCTAGCAGACTCTGCATAGAAAAGGTAAATTGTCCCAGGGGCTTCAATTAAGTTTAGGCAGCTGTAAAAACCAGAATCATTAAAGCCAAATTTTATCCTTTTCCATGTTGTCTCGATATCAGGTTAAAAGCAAGACACCCTTAAGTCAGTAGTTCACCTTCTACAATTATTAACTCAAGAAGAACACAAAAACATAAAACATTTTTCTTCTGTTATAAATTAGGTAGTTTCCAATCAGCCATTCTTTTCAAATGTGTTTTTCTGGTTATAGGATCTGTCTTTTGCATGCTATTTTGTAAGACGTTACATTTTCATCAATCTTGCTTTTGAAAGATTTAACCATATTATTCCTAATATGTGTAACTGACTCAAGAGTTTTCATGGTTTGCAAAACTGACATAAAAAATGGCATCTAAAAAAATCCAATTCCTGAAGCTAATCATGAAAATGCAAAAATAGACTAAATAGATCACCTATTTCATAAATTTGGCACTGGGTGACCCGATAAAGAATCATTTTAATTTAACAGTTTAAAAACTGTTTTCTCAAAAAAGATTAACATACACAGGGTAGGATATATATTTAGAAATACTTAGAGAAAGACACATAAAATTAAAATACACTTAAAAATATTGTAGTTTTCAATTTCTACTCCTGAAACAAAAATAAGCCATTTATCAGTAAGTGCATTTTTTTCAAGGAGAAAATATTTATTAGTTTTCAAATGATCACATAATACAAATATTACACAGTCATTCTAGAAAAAAATTATCTTATAATAATATTCATAAAATAAACACTGAAAAATATGATTGCATATTGTGACATAAAATATTTAAAAATCTGAAAGAAAAATGTATTAAAATAAAAATTTAAATAAACAAATCAGTTTACATTAATATACAAGTTTCACTTTTAAATAGCTTTTAGTGGCACGAGGTGAATAGAAATGCACTTACATTTCTTTTGCAAACTTTAAGGAACAGAGCTAAAATTTAATCAAAGCATGAGATTAAGAGATTAAATCACTTTTCATCTTTCAAAACTGAAACAAAAGGCTAATAATCTCACAGGCCATAAACTGATTCAAATAGTTCAACTAAGTTAATTTCCAAGAAGTATCACTTTCAATTCCCCTGAGTTCTTTCTAAAATGTTGAGCAGTTATTTTTAAAATTTATGTTTGTAAAAACTATCTTTATTAACATTTAACAAAAACAAATCAAGCATAAAAAGCTGTAATCATTTATGAAAATTCAGAGCTCTCTAAAGAAATTTTAGTTTAAATTGATTTTTTAAGCTTACTTTTAAGTACCACACATAAAAAAATTTACTTGTAATTAATGAGGAAAAAACAGGTCCAATAGATAGTCAAGAAAGACTAAAGGCTAGGTTATAAATTAGCCAATGTTTCTAGATTCCTAAAACATTTCAGAGGCTTCCAAATTAATAAATCTACAATTTCTGTACCAAATAAAACAAACTGGCAGCATGGGGTAACTTTTAAAAACTTCTTTAATAGCTTTGACTGACCAGTTACTAGATACCAAAAAGAGAAATAGAAAAATTTTGATAACTAATACCATCAATTAATTGATAGTTTGGATAATTATCTTGCAACACTTACACGTCCTACTAATTGACTTTGTTTCAGTATCATTCAAACTTTATGCCTTCAATGTCTCAAGTTTAACGGGTATTTACTATTTTAGAAAAAGAAGCAAGCTACTTTCATCTCAGAAGATGTCTCTTCTACTTCTGTACTGAAATCATTATTGATTTGACAAATGAGAATAAGGCTCAAGACCAGAAAAAGATAAGTTAAGAGTGTAGCCCTAATTTTAAAAGTAATTTGGGAGTAATTAAGAAGTTCACCATTTATTTCTAGTTTCTTTCAGTGTCAGGCAACATAAAACAGTTTCATTAAGATTTCTGAATCTCTTATCTACCAAAAAAATGTTTGCCTGTTTGATTTTAAGGTGATTTTCAATCCCACAAATCTTTTAAATGAAACAGATACAGAGAGCTGCTTTTAAAAGAAAGGAGTCTCTCATGCTTCCTCTATTTCAGTCTTCTGAATAGAAAGGAATATTTTCATGGCCATGTAAAATTCCAATCTGAAAAAATTATTTCATTATTTGAGCCTTTCCATTTCCAGACCAAGAGTACACCAGAGTAAATCTTAAAGTTTATAAATGACAAGATCAGGTGGCTCTCATCCTTGTGTCTTCTAGATATATTGCATGGCTCCGTTCACCACTGCCTTCCAAACTGCAGGTGCTGCATGTGTGACAGATATCATCCATGAAGGCTCTGCTAGAAGAGTTCCTTTTGCTGAAGAAGTATGATGTTTACCAGTTGAAAGAAATCTGGGCAATTAGAGAACAAATAAACCGGTCTCCCATTATCAAGATACCTGGAGTCACAGAAGGAATCCACCAAGGAAAAATGAAAACTTGCCAAAGGCACCAAGTTCACATTCTACCCACTGTAGATGATAAGAATTTCCTGGAATCAAATCCTACCCTTGGCATCAAAGAAACTAAGAGAAAACCATTTTAATGCCATGGTAAAAATCTAGAACAAGGCTTTTGCCACAAATAACATTATTCCTAGAGACTAGAAAAGTACTTGTGAGTATATTTAATATAGCTTTCAGGGATATTATATCCTGAAACTTATATTCATTCATATTTATCTTATTAAAGAATGAAACCTAGATTTGACAGTAAAACCGTAACAGTACTATCATGTAATCTTCTAAAAGATCTAATTAATATGAAGTCCTAAAGTTCGAGGTAGGAAAAAGACCAAAAATTTCTCACTAAAAGGGTAGGATAATACCTGGACATCAGACTGTGTAAGTTACGAGAGTTCAGATGTCCAGCTTGCCCAAAGATGAAATACAGAAACTTCTTAATTACTGGACTATAAAAGAGTACTCAGAAGTCAACTAGTACCATTAAAAGCTAAAATGGGCAAATATTCCCTCTTTAAAAGTCCTGTGTACTACACAGGCATTCACCAAATCAAGTGCCCAAAATTATCCACTGCTTTAATTATCTGGAGAGAACATTAAATAAATTTTAGGTCTCTTTTTTGAATGGGCACTAATTAGCATTCTTAGAAAAAACAAACAGATTGCAGCCCCACTCAGCTCTAATATGAACCCAAGGAGTTTACCAGTATAATTAAATGGGCAATGGAAGGACACTCCAATCTATAAATAAACCCAAGTAAATAATGGAAAGCACCCACTTGTTTATTATCCTTTCCCACTCTCTCCAGAAGCTGGATATTCTGCCTCCAAGGGTTCAGTGGAGAAAGTGGACCCCTGACGTCAAAAGCTCTCCGTGGTCTTGGCTGTATCTGTGGTTCTAGGATCACTCCTTGCACCTCTGGTAGGAGAGAAGCACTGAAATAGAGAGCTGAATATAGATTTAAGAGAAAATTCTTATTAAGAAATTACATTCTCTGGTCATTTGAGTTTGTAATGACTTATCCTCAGGATAAAAAGGAGCTACCTTTAGTCACTTTCTTTAGTGCCTTAATTTGAATTTTAGAAGTTGTCCCCACAAATGGTTAATTCCTCAATAACTATTAAGAAGGGACCTATTTTGGTCTAAGCCATAACACACTCTGTGACAAACCACTCAACTTCAAGTGGTGAAGACTGAATCGAAAAATGATAAATTATAACTGGAAACAAGATCACAGTTGTCTTAAAGGGACAGGGAATGGCACTCAACCTCAGACACATTAAAGGAGGAGTTCCAGTTACTCTTCTGTAAAAGAGAAGAAGATGGATTGAAAAGCAGAAACAGAAAAATCAAGCATATTAACAGAAATACTAATAAACCTTGGGAATTGTTTAAGAAGCAGAATTTGTTCTTGGTTTTTAAGTCTTCAGTAATTTAAAGAATTAATCAGACTACAGTCCCATATTATAGCAATACAAAGCTAAACCTGAATTTTATCAAGCTATGACTACTGTTACTGAAAAAGATTTATTCTTCAAGCACTCATATTTAAAGTGGAAGGGCAGAATAGTGGACATAGGTAATACAGACTAAAAATCTTTTTAAAACATATGATCATTTGGTTTGAGGTCAAGAAGGACCAGGAAATAATCATTAATGGCTACAATGCAGAAATTAAAGCAGTAAGATATACCCAAATAATAGATGATGGTAAAGATACTGAAAAATAGTTTGCATTGTTATAGGAATAAAGGTAAATAAGAGAAGGAAGTTCAAAGCATATAGCAACTGATCAAGGAAAAGCTGAAAGGAGAATAAGATAGGCAGACATGTATTTAAAGTTATAGGGACTGCAGGATAAATTTTAACAGTGGAAAACAGATCAACTATACTGTGATACAATGTGATACATCCCTATTAAGTTTCAGATCTTATTCTAAATAGAAAGGTGCTGCATATTCCTGCAGTATGGAACACAATCACACTATCCTATTTTAGGGACATATTATATTTTGGGATAAATTAAGAAAAAAATACTATCAAGCAATCTCTCTCTCACACCAACTGGTTATCACAAGGGTTCCTTACCTGTTAGTGGAACGAGGATTGTGCTCTCTTGCTCTATCAATCAACCAAAAAAGGTTATATAGTCTCAGCACTAAGAAGGTAGCAACCAACCAAAGTTAATGCTTTAGTGCCTTCAAGTTCCTCCTGGCTCTGCCAGCCAGTTTGGAAATATATCAACAGCTGAAAAGGAATGGTTATGCCATTACCTAACAACATTTGGACTAAATTTTTTTTAAAGCCTAAAGATGAAAGAACAAGCTAACACTTCTACTTTAGGAATATATTAAATTCTGTACAAGTGAGAAATGAAAACAGTTTGGACTAAGAAAAGGAAACCTACATATTTAACCATCAAATCTATAATTTCCAAAAATTAAAGAAATAATGAAAAAAGAAATCTAAAAGATGTCAAGGGGTGAAACTGCCATCTTGCAAGAGGTATCAAATTAATAACTATAAAAATATTTTATGAGGCTTTGTGCCAGCTTTTTTTTTTTTTTTTTCATTTTAAGTTTCCAATAGAACTTAAGTCCTGAAGTCTTTTAGTTTTGAAGAGACTAAAGAGAGTATATTTTTTGAGCAGTAGCTTAAAACAGTATTTTACAGTATAATCACATTGAGGAAGTATATGAGGAATCACTAGAGGAAAGGAGTAAAAATTAGAAAAAGAACTGAATACTGAGTATCTCAAGAAATAAAATCTAATTAGGTATTTTCAAGAGTCCAAACATCCCAAATAGATTAACAAAGTATTCCACAGTTGGAGTTCCTAAGGGATGGCTCTTCAGCAGATGAGAAAGGCTTAAAATTAATACACCAGAGCTATCTTATTTATGTTTTCATTGTACCTATACGGAGGAAAGAGCTGCTACAAAAGTGCTTTTAAAATTAAATAATCATCCTCCAGTCTTTTCTAATCAATTTCCTTGACAAAGCATTCCTTTTCATATCTAATATTTCAATAAAAACCAGGAAATTTATTAAATATTTCCAAATTAATGAGATCTTAGTAAAACTTAAGGTTAAAAATATATTCAGAAATTATAAACAGGATGATTTTCCAAATTTCCCAGTTTTCCTTCCTTTCTTGAATACTACTAAGTAGTAACAACATATCTGAATGAAAATATAGGCAAAAAGGGAACATTTCATTTTGAACAAGAAATACACCTAATTTTTAAGTTTTCAGACCCACTTTACTTTGAAAATAAAAACAACCCCCAAGAAGTCTTATCTTGTTCAAATTGATATTGGGCTAAGTTTACAATTTCTCCTTTAGTAGGAGCTCCAAAGCCTTGATTATCATTCCCCACAGAATATATAAATTAAAAATACAACAAACTTAGATTTTTTTAAAAAACAGCAAATATCCTTGGGTTATAAATAAGGCAAGTGAGTTGACTGGAGAAGTAGATCCATTTACAAACTTCTCCCAAGTCAGATTACTTTCAGTATATAACTCCTTTATTTTGCCTGAAGTACCAAAGCTTGTAGATTCAACATACTTATACTCAAAAATAAACAAACATATTTTCCTAAACAGAAATTATTTTGAATCACTGAGGAGGGCTGGTGTCACTCTTGCTTTAGGAGTGAATAATGTATGGAGACTGGATTTGATACTGCACCATTTATAAAGAAAATGTAAAAGGCACTTTCAAAGTGAGATCATTGATCAAACAAAAAAGAGCAGTTTTTGTGAGACTTATTGGAGGCTCATGAGAATGACACAGTAGGGCCTTACCTAATTCTATTTTAATAGATAGCATTTTTCTGTGTGATGCTTCAAGAGGAAAAAGAATAAGTACTCCACTACAGGACTGCACTAGAGAATAAATTCCAAACCAAAGCCAACAAAATCACGAAGGAACTCAAACAGTTGTTCCAGTACATCAACAAAATTATTTTAACATTTTCCATAAATACTTGAAATTTTAAAGGATTCAGTTATAAATATAACTAAAAATCCAGTTATAGTCTAATCAGAAGCAATAAATCTAAGTATTTTATATATAAATACTACTGAGAAAGTCTCCTGAAATGCACAAACTAGACTATTGGCAATATTTGTTCTCAATACTAAATTATTAAATGAGCACATACTGCTAGTTTTAAGCATTCCTCATACTGAAGAAAGAGGAAAAGCTACACCTAATCATTTTTAAGCAATGAAATGGAAGGTAACACATTTTTACAGACTATCATTTCTACTCACTTGTGCTGTAACTGATCTGAAGTTGAACTTACTAATTTATAGACTTACATAGATCACTCATAAAACAAGACATTCTACACTAAATTGGAAGCATGATGTAATATATGTTCCCTATTCATCTTTCATCATTCATTTTACTGGTGCTAAGGCATGTCTACGAAGAAAAATTATTTCTCACAAATCCCTCCAAGTGTCCAGAACAACCTGGCTGGCATTAAGAAGAAAATGAAAGAACATCCTTAACAGAAAGAGTGAGTTTTTTTTATCTCCAGCCCCTAGAGAAGAGTGCTTGGCACACTGAGTTAGGTAAATTCAGTAAATGTTTTACAAATGAATGAAGCCTACTGATCAAAAAACAAAAAGAAGAATTTTATCAAGTGGCTGATATCTAAAGTAGACACGAAAGATTCAACTTTCTAACCCTGAAGAAAATAAAAATTATCAAAAGTATTACTTTCATGGATCTCTTTTGGGGATCAGCTTCTAGGATTAATTTTTGGGTATGGTCAGCTGAAACTTCAAAGGTATTATCCTGAGATGATTCCAATTTTAGCTAAATTAGAGAGCCCATTATAGATTTTCTAATGTTCTTTTTTCAGATTTAAAATTAGTAAGAAGCCTGGCCGGTGTGGCTCAGTGGATTGAGCGTTGTCCCATGGACTGAGAGGTCCTGGTTTGACTCCAGGTCAGGGCACATACCCAGGTTGGGGGCTCAATTCCCGGTAGGGGGCATGTAGGAGGCAGCCAATCGATGTCTCTCTTTCACACTGATGTTTCTCTCTCTCTCTCTCTAAAAAATGAATAAAACCATATATTTTTTTAATTGGTAAGAAAATAAACCAGTATTATTGCCAGAACATCCAAATTCAAATTTTCAATTTTAAAAAGTAAGTGATATTGCCAAAAAGCAAACAAACAAGCAAAACCCAACTTACTTAGAACTAGTTAGCAAAGGTACTGTATTGGCTCTGGAGGAAAAGAAGATTATTTCTAAACCACAATGTTACTTCAAAAATATCAAAATAGGGAAGTGAGGATAAACACTTAATCACAGAAAGTAATTTCCTAAAAGAGAAGAAAATTGTAACGAGAATAAAAAACCCTAGCTATTATAGATGTTTTAAAAACTCAACATCTAACCAAATTCAAGATTTATCAATATATTTTCTTTTCATCCTTTTGGAAAACATACCATCCTAAAATGTTATTAGGATTCAAATTACTTCACTAGGTTTAAATGTCAACTATTTGTTAAAGGATAGACAAGAAAGAGATAGGTCACCTGTGACTTCATGTTCCACCAGTTTATAAGAAATAAAACAAATAAAAAAGCAATGATGCACAATATATTTTTAAGAGTAGTTAATCCACTACTAAAAGATAAAAAGCAATCATAAAAATATGTATCAATTATATGAAAGTCAACTTCAGGATCAAGTTGCTTTTAAAAAGACAAATTCAGGGTTTAAAAAGAATAAACACAAAAATATTAAATTTGCCAATGCTTCCTTTGAAAAAAAAGAAAAAGGCTTCTATAGTCCTAGCCGGGTGGCTCACCTGGTTGGAGCGCTGTCCCATACACTAAAAGGCTGCAGGTTCAATTCCCAGTCAGGGCACATACTTAGGTTGCAGGTTTGACACCCGGGTCTGGGCAACTGATCAATGTTTCTCTCTTTCCCTTCCTCTCTCTCTAGAATCAATAAACATATCCTCAGGTGAGGATTTTTTTTAAAGGATTCTGTATTTGACAAAGAAAGAAAATCTCAATGAAAATAATTTTAAGAAAAATCTCTAAATCACTGTGGCAAATTTTTTTTTCATAAATTAACTTATCCCCCTTTACTTTTACTTCTCTAACATCTTTTTTGCCTGTTTATTTTGCTAGTATGAAACATTTGGCTTTGTTCTAATGATGACCAGCATATATTTAAGTATATATGGGAAGAAAAAAAAGGATCATCTTTCAACCACATTTTTTATTCCAGGATTTTGTGTTGTGCTACATCCTTAAGTGCATTCAGAGAAAGATGAAAATAAAAGACTATAGTAAGGAAAAAATGTTTTATAAATTAAGCTGTCTTTATGTTAATTCCTTTATGATTCTTAAGTATCTATGACAAGAAATATGATATACCAGTCAACAACAAAAAGATGTTAAAGAATTAAATTCAAAAGGGTCTTTTCAAGCAAGAATCAAGTGGCTAAAATTAATGGGTGGAAGTATGATAAGAAACAGGTTATTTACTTGGTCTCAAAATAGCTCCCCACGAAACACTTGCTATTTACAAAGAGAAAAAGATCAATTTAACAGTGTAGAAACCTGGCAGACACTTCCTTAACCAAATGATCAAGATAACATCACCAGTAATGGGACAAATCAATAGCATGTGCCCTCTTATATAATGCACTGATAAGGACATAACATCAGTTCTGTGGTATGCCTGCCAAAAATACAATCTCAATCTGATCATGAAAGAACATCAAATATACAAACTGAGCGACATTCTAACTATCTAGTACTCCACAAGTGACATGGTCATGAAAGACAGAGAGAGAATGAAGAACCAGCCCAGAATGAAAGAGATGAGATCCTAGATTGAATCCCGGACCAGAAAAACGTCGTTTAGTGGAACATTTACAGATTGGTTAGTATTAATCACTGATTTCTATATTTGTTTTATAAAATATGAATATTAGGGAAAGCTGAATGAAAGTAATGGGAACTTTTTGTAGTATTTTGAAACTTTTTAATAAGTCAAATTATTTTAAAATAAAGTTATGGGGGTTGGAAGGGGCCTAATATATGGTGATGGAAGATAGTTTGAATTTGGGCAGTGGGCACACAGTGCAATATACAGATTTTGTATGAAAGAAATAAATGTACAATTGAAACCTATATGATCCTACTAACCAATGTCACCCCAATAAATTTAATCTAAAAAAATAAAACAGAGTTCTGAATAAGGTACCATAGTTGACATATCTCTGGAATATCTATTGAGAAGAAAAATAAATCTACATTTTTTATTGATATGAAAAGTTAACTACTCCAATCTTTCTTTAAAAACTAATCCTGCCCTGGCCGGTTTGGCTCAGCGGTTAGAGCGTCGGCCTGCGGTCTGGAGAGACCCGGGTTCGGTTCCCGCTAAGGGCATGTACCTCGGTTGCAGTTTGTCCCCGGCCCTGGTTGGTTGTGCGGGTGGCAGCCACTCGATGTGTCCCTTTCACGTCGATGTTTCTCTCTCTCTCTTCCTCTCTCTCCCTCCTACTCTATCTGAGCAAAAAATGGAAAAATGTCCTCGGGTGAGGATTAAAAAAAAAAAAAAAAAACTAATCCTAATGGAAATGACAGCATCATGTCATGTTCTGTACTAATATCAGTAAAGTAATCAGATAGTGATAATCTTGCTTATATTTAATTTCTTTGGTAAATAGCTCTCTATACAGAGTACTGATTCAGAAAAAAAAAAAGTAGGTGAGATATCGAAAGATAAAATCTCGCCTACAAACACAGAAACGGAATGATGTTTACGTTGAACAACTAGTGTGGAAATTAACTTTAGACTACAGCAGGCATATGATAGAATAGATGGATACAAAAACAAAAGGTCTTCAAATTTAATTTATCATGTGTGAATTTTTATTCCTGCATTATAAAATGGAAAAAAATAAAATTTTCTGCTCATTTATTTCTTTAAAAATTTCCATAGGAAACAAAATTAAGTGCCATAAATATCGCTTTTACTTTTTTTTTTTTTTTTACTAAAAGTCAAATTATAGAACTCCCAAATAATTTATCTTCCCTATCTTATAATTAGCCTCCCTATCTTATAAAATCAGTCACAAATATTCATAACCTTTTGTTTTATTTTTAACATATGAGAGCTTATGTAAAGTAATATATTATGCATTTTATATATAGTGCCTCATTCAATCTTCACAATAACTCTATGACAGAATAAGTATTACAATCATCACAATTTTGCTGATATGGAAACTAAGGTACAAAGTAGTGAAGTAACTCACCTAAGAACACACTTAATAAGTTGTAGAACAGAAAATTCAAAACCAGTTTGTCTCCAGGATTCTGAGTTTTAACTAATTTTATACTTTTCCAATCATATTATTCTTTTTAACAATTAAATATTATTTTAAAATATATTTAAATTTCTTTTTTTTACAATCTATTTTTATTGATTTTTTTTTTTAGAGAGAGAAGAAGGGAGAGGGAGAGACAGATAGACATAGATGAGAGAAACACTGACTAGCTGGTTCCTGCACTCCCCCTACCAGGGATCAAGCCCGCAACCCAGGCATGTGGCCTGATTGGGAATCGAACCAGCAACCTCATGGTGCATGGATCGATGCTCAACCACTGAGCCACAACAGCCTGCCTCTTTCCTTCAATTTCATTTAAACAAAGATCACTGGACAGTTACTTGCTTTACCATTTCTATCAACCTATAAAAATTTGACAAGATAATGAAACTTATAAGTAAATTGTAGCAAAACTTAGTATCAGCAACATAAATAATCTAGGAATAGATGTTTCTATTGAACCTGAAAAGTCTACATCTAAAGTATGTTGAATTGGTAATCAGAAATCCCTGTCACTTTTTAAGTACTACAAAAAAGCAAGATGCAGAAAGTTTTTTTTCTAATTTCAATTTCTAGTTTACATGTTACATATCTACTGACTTGCCTAACAAAGAATAGTCTTGTAAATGTGTAAGAATCCTAGGAAAAAAAATTTAATTCTGATATTTTACTGACTATTCATAACTTTTGTCATATTTTGGAATCCCATTTTTTTTTTTTATCCTCACCCAAGGACATTTTTGCATTTATCTCCACATATTTTGAGAATAAGATATTTATATTCACAATCCATATCTTGAAGAAAAAAAATATTGCCAAAGAGAAAATGGTGAAAAAGTAAACAAATATCACCATCAAGTTAACAACTTAAGAAATATGATTTGATATAAGAGATATGAGAAGTTTAGTTAACATGGTATAAGCTATCAATAAAACTTTGTAGGAGCCACAACAAATTTTGGATAAATTTTCTCAATTTAGCAAATGAGAAAATTTCACATCACTATACCTCCATTAAAAAATAAAACTTGCCCTGTCTGGTTTGACTCAGCAGTTAGAGCGTTGGCTCGAGGACCAAAGGAGTCACAGGTTCAATTCCAGTCAAGGGCACGTGCCTGGGTTGCAGTCAGGGTGGTACGGGAGGCAACCAATTGATGTGTCTCTCTCACAACGATGTCTCTCTCTCTTTCTCCCCCTCCCACTCTATCTGAAGTAAAGAAAATAAAATAAAACTTATTTATATTGCTTCACATATTTAAATAAGCCACTCCTTTCATTTTATTTAGAAGTTAATACGAGATTACAGTATTTCTGAGTAGGAAAAGTATCTTACTATTCCTCCTTCAAAACTTGAATCAAATCTCTGAAACTGTTAAATGCATCTAGTGTTTTTAAAATTCTGACTTCTGCAGTTTTATCGTTGTCTATCTTCAAAGAGTTTCCCAAAAGAGCCAAAAATTAATTCTTTTCTCAATCTACCATTGTATGTTCAGAAACATCTCCAATAACCATTCTTTTCATCCTTTGATAAGTCTTTTCCTTAAAAGACTTCAATTTTTTCCTCAGAATTTAACATCCCTTTTTTCACTTCTTTCTTTTTTCATTTCTCAAGTAAATGTAACATAGGAAATAGATAAATGGGAGGCGAGAATATTCAATTGACTCTTTACTTTGTTAGCAATGTCAAGCTTTAACTCTAACATAAGAAACACAAACGTTAGTAAACTGTTCTGTTAATGGTAACCAAAGCACAGAACAAATCTGATTAGCCGCCGTATCTTTGAATGTTTAGGAATTTAACTAGCTTCCTTATCTTTGAATTTCTGCAGAGTTAACTAGTTTTTTCTATGCTATTTAGGAATTTCCCCCAGGAATAAACTAATTCATATAAAGTCTATCCCTAAGGTCTGCAAACCATTTACAAAGACAAGGCCAATTAAATGAGGCTGCAAATATGTCAGTGCTGTACTTCTCAAAATATGATCTTAAACTTCTGACAGATGGTTCACTGGTATATACTCTCACATGACAACAATTATATTTTTATTTCTAATATAAATCAAATACTTATGAAAAATAGGGTGGTATAGCAGAAAAGGAACTAAATGACCAGAACATTTCTCATATATAAAATGAAGCAGGTTAGCCCGGCAGGTGTGGCTCAGTGGACTGAGTGTAGTCCCATGGAATGAGAGGTCCCGGTTCAATTTCCGGTCAGGGCACGTGCCTGGGTTGTGGGATAGATCCCTGGTTGGGGCGTGAAGGAGGTGGCCAATCAATGTTTCTTTCTCACACTGATGTTTCTATCTCTCTCTCCCTTCTTCTCTCTCTAAAACATCAATAAAAACATATTAAAAATAAACTTAAGTCAGATTCTTAAAAAAAAAAAATCCAGCTCAATGAATCTTTGAACTTAAATACCAGATACTGACTCTTTATCTTATTAAAAGCCGATTAATTCCATTCATTCTAAGGAGATAGTCTTCAGTCCCATATGGGACTGAGTATGAAACAGATGGCTCTGCGGGCAGTATCTCACCTAAAATAACCTTTACAATGAAAAAATCTTAAAAAACACTTGATTAGAGAAATGGGTCTGTTTTGGAGTATTAACAAACTGCTACATGACATCACATCCAAAAAAGAGAGGAGGGTGTGCTTTGCAACAACTTTTGTGTAAATTTAAGAATTTTGAAGCATTTCTGATATAATCAGATATTGTATAGTCCTAGCAGCCCGGGATTCAGAAAAAGAGTCCCTGGTTACTTCATTACATGTAATAAATTCACTTTCGCCCTGGCCGGTTTGGCTCAGAGGTTGGAGCGTCGGCCTGCGGACCAGAGAGTCCCGGGTTCGGTTCCCGCTAGGGGCACATACCAAAAAAAATTAATAAATAAATAAATAAATTCACTTTCACTCATGCATCTAGAATGATGATACCAGGTATACACCACTCTTAGGAGAACTGAAAAAGCGTCATTCTCTTCCTGAAGGGATTAATTCTCTTATGGAGCCCCAGTTATGAAAAGATATACACCAAAAACACCACAAAGACACAGAATCACTGGCTTAGAAGGCTATATAAAGTATGGAGAAAGTCTCTGAATGTGCAGGCAAGCTTTTAATTTTAATTTACAGTGCTTAAACAAGGAATCATTCTCATTTGTAACAATAATAAGAGCAGTTACCCTTTACACCAGCGGTTCTCAACCTGTGGGTCACGACCCCTTTGGGGGTCGAACAACCCTTTCACAGGGGTCACCTAAGACCATCGGAAAACACATACTTCCGATGGCGATTCATAACAGTAGCAAAATTGCAGTTATGAAGTAGCAACAAAAATAGTTTTATGGTTGGGGTCACCACAACATGAGGATCTGTATTAAAGGGTCGCAGCATTAGGAAGGTTGAGAACCACTGCTTTACACAATTAAGAGCTGAGCTAGGTGCATAATCCTGCCAACGACCGTACCAAAAGTAGCTATTACTCGCACTGAATAGGTAAGGAAATTGGACTTACATTTACATTTACCAAGGTCATACAATGAAGTAATCGTCTAAACAAGATTAGATACCAGATCAATGTTAAGGCTAATGCTCATTAAATTCGACCTCATTATGCTCTATGCTCATTAAGCTACAGCCTAGATTAATCAATTTATTTGAATAAAAAGGCTGTCATGCACACCATATATAAATACACAACAAAGTATAATATAACTTGAATAATTCAGATATATAAACATCTTATGATGCTTCTTCAGGGTACTAGACAAACTCTTGAAGACCAAAACCATGACTTTTTGTATCCTTAATACTAACATACAGAACAAGCATTCGATAAATATTTCTTAAATAAAGGGAGAGAGAGAAACATCAATGTGAGAAACATCAATTAGTTGCCTCCGGTTTGCACCCTTACCCAGATCAAACCTGCATGCGCCCTGACCAGGAATCAAACTGGTGACCTTTCGGTGCATGGGATGGTGTTCACCCAACTGAGCCACACTGGCCAGGGCACTCCTATGTAGTTTTATACAAATGACCACCCACTGCTTCTTAGAACTCTTCGCCCAGAGGTCTTTCATGGTTTCCTTAAAGATAGGTTATATGTACCTTTATTTCCTGTAGATGACAACAGCACTTATCAAGCTGTTTGTAAATGTGTGCTTATTTGTCAGTATCCTGGACTAGACTAAAAATGTCTTAAATACCAGTGTTATGTCTTCTTAATCAATATATTCCCACTGTCTGGCACTCTGAGTGCTCAATAAATATTTGTTGAGTAATCAAAAAAAAAATTCTTAAATAAATACATTGTTACAATACCAGTAAAGAACGTAAGTGCTGTAAAAAGCCTTCTAGGCTAACAGACAATTGCTTAAATTAGCTTATGTAATTTTTCTAAAATAAGTTATATAGCTAGAGTTACAGATGCAGGCAACAAAATTGTTTAATAAATTATCAGTTACCACCAGATCTCTTCCATCCCCTTTTAATGTTCTACTACCTTTCTATTTCTGTTTCTTCTCCCCTACTCATGCGTTAATAAGCCTCTAACTCAAACCACTGGCATTAACGGCATTTATATCACATATTCAATAAGCTCAAATATAGTACAACTTGATTTTTGTTAGGCCTATGTGTCCACTTGTTAAAGGCTTTTGTTTTTGCAAACTGGAGTGATTTCTTAATAAGCTAACTTAGTAAGCTACTGGTAGACTTTCATGGGCTAAGAATCTGAGTACAATTGGAAACACAAGTAAACCTTTAAATATTAGAGAAAAAACCCAAAGTGGGTCTTTTAGCCTGTCCATTTTACAAAAAGTAACCCCACTTTTAAAACATTCTCTCTTCAATGTGATTGCCTATGTGGATTGAGGACAATGGCAAATTTAAGCTACCAAAAGCACATCAAGCCCTAGCCAGTTTGGCTCAGCGGTTAGAGCATTCGCCCACGGGCCAGAGAGTCCCGGGTTCGGTTTCCACTACGGGCACGTATCTCGGTTGCAGTTTGTCCCCAGCCTGGTTGGAGTCGTGTGGGTAGCAACCACTGGATGTGTCTCTCTCACATCGATGTTTCTCTCTCTCCCTCCCTCTCGCTCTATCTGAAGATAAATGCAAAAAATGTCCTTGGGTGAGGATTGAAAAAAAAAAAAAAGCATATCAATAAATAAAAAGTCAAGAAATGCAATCAATGTATACAACTTGTAAAAATTACTGGCTCTCAGCAACTTTTGGCTATTTAATATTAGTAATAAGTGTAATTTTGGAACCTGTGAATAAGATTCATGATACATTATTATTAAATAAGTTAAAATATTATGTCCTTTAAGATAGATCTTTATTGTTAACTACAATTCAAAAATATTCCAATTGCTTCTATAGCTCCAATTTTTTTCCTGATATTTATAAATCAGGAAAAAATATAAAAATGAAGGAAAGAAGTTCTACTGTACAAACTTTGAATTTAAAGAATACCTAATGCAATTTCTTAGATTAAAAAAATAAAATCCCCCTTCTATAATAATGAGTAAAATGACAATGCAAAACCTGGTTTTCAACTTTATACAAAAGCATTCATATAAATTAGCACTTTCTGGTTCCAATAATAATCATATGATGCAAATATAAGCTATAACCATTCCAAATTAAAGATCTGAGTCATAAAATATGCTATTATGATTCAACTGATTAAAGTGAGTTTTCTACTTTAAAGAGTATTATAATGTAACTTGATCACATTAAGCATTAAAAAAATAACCTAAATATTAACAGCTTATAGTAAAAGCTGAGATTAATGAATAGCTACGAATTTGATTTACTGAAATGTTCATGTCATAAAACTATGTCTATATTCATTTATTCTTCAGAAACTCTATTTCACTTAAGCAAACTTTCCAAATTTAAAGTTCCTTCTTTAGCAAAAATTTGGAAACTTTAATAATTTTGGATAGAAAATGCTTTCAAAATGTATTAAGAGAAAATAACTAAATTAAGATGGAAAGGATTATCATTAGGAACATCAGTCACTGTACAACTCTAGGAGAAACTATTGATGTCTACAGGGTCAAATGCCTCCATACTGGTAGACTAAGGACTGTTTTTTTTTTTTTACAGTTGCCAGTTGCCACCTCTTGCTGCTTACCTGGGCCAGGGCATCACCAGAATGGCTAAGAGTATAAGCTTTAGAATCAAATCACCTACACTTAGTAGTTTTGTGATCAAGTTACTTAACTTGACAGTATTTTACTGATAGTAATATATGAGCCAATAATACAGTAAAATAACTTTTAGAATCACCTGTCACATAATCCTCAGCACCCCATGAATTTATCATCAATCTTATATAAATTTACAAAAGAAGAGCTAAAGAAGTTGCTAATTCAAATATTATGTATCTTCAGTAAACACTAAACATACTTGTTCCTAAAAGAATTGGGATGCAGAATCATGATTTATTATTATGGGGTTCAAGAATGGAGGCAAGAAACAAACAGAATACCTAGTTTGGACTTATCACATATTCTCATGATCTTGACCCACCCTTCCTCCCTGGAACCTCAAAATAGGTAAAATTCCTAATAATAAAATATAACTGGTTGTACAAACATACAAATCCTGCTGTCATTTCAGAGAACAGCTGGTAAATAATGTTTGGTAGGTCCCCAAAAAAGGAAAATAACACAATGATAATGAAAAACAGCTTAGGAATCAGCCAAATCCCATTACAAGATTTTACAATAACATGGAGTATCAACCAAAGACAAGACATGGCTCTATGCTTGACTCTAAAAGAGAAGTTTAGACAATCTACAGTGATAAAGCCTTGAAGAGAGGAAGAAAAGGAAAGACCCAGACAGTTCATGGCTTATCAGTATCTGAACAGTGGATAGCACAGCATTACAGCCAAAACCAGAGATTTTTCTCAATTCATTTCAACCACTCTGCACCCAAAGCAAAACTCTTGAGGAAACAAAAATTAAGTAAAAATGATAACTTAAAAAGAAGCATTTTTTCCCCCAAAATAAAGTTACTAATAAGTTGCACTGAATACCATCTTTTAAAAGTAAGTTTTAAAACATAAAAGCAGTTCCTCAACAGGAAGAGAACACTTCATGGTTGAAAATACCACAACAAAACTGTCTAAAAGGACACAACTAAGAAAACAAAATTAACTTAATATTAAGCATAAACAAAAAGGTCCTTATGCAAGAAAGTGGTCTGGGTTATCCATTTCTTTAAAAAGTCTAAAATAAGAGAAATCAGCTTCCCTTGATACAATTATTTGATTTACTGTGCTGAGAAAGGTAATTAATAAAAATATATCAGAGAAAATATTGAAGGAGAATAATCTTTATTATAGTAAATTATCTAAATTAGTAATTGCCTACAAAATACCTTGTAAAGAGTAGGTAACTTAAAAGATGTAGTTTACTCATCAATTTCACTAAAATTAAAATTATCAATAATTACTTAAATTTTAGCATCTATTAAGGACTTTTAATTTTACTACTGAAAGTATTCTCAGCAATTTCTATCTGTAGAGGTCCAGCTTTTATTTATAACATGTTATTAATTTCTTACAGAATAACCTCACTAGCCTGTAAGCTGGGAAAATGTGATGCAGTTGTTTTAGAATTTTAAAAAAAGCAAATATGGAGCAGTAAAGTGATTTGTCAATAGTTAAATGATACAGTAGAGTCAGGTACAACTAAAAAGATATTCTTTTTATATTTGCCCATAGCTCAGCAATTAACACCATCTGGAATTTGTTCTTTATGTCCATGCTTCCTTAAAATAATATACTAAACATAATCTAACTTGCAACTGGTAAACATTCAATACCATATCGTTTCTTTGTTTGTACGTTTTTAAATTTCTAATTCCTACCTTGCTGTCAGGCTACTTTCCCAACGTCACCTTATACATCTCAGAATCCCATTTCTTTTCCTTCCCCTACCTCATCTGCTTTGAGATGATAAAGCTAGCAAATCTAAGACTTAAAAAAAAAAGTCTAAAAAAAGGACCAGAAATGCTATGCAAAAATAGCCACACACAAAAAAAATTCCACATGGCTTTATTTTTCGATAACAATTTCAAGCAGTTTTGGAAGCCTTTACATTCCAGAGCTATGTTCCAAAGGATTAGGTTACCAGTATTCAACCTCTGATAAGTGGAGTGTTACCATGTGTGGACTGGATCCTTATCTCATTTAGCTTTCCTAATGAGGCCAATGTCTCTGGTTCAACCACAAAGAGAATGTGCCTCAATTTCCACCATTAACAGAAAAGGAATTACTGAGTTCTCATACCCCATTAAATAAACAACTAGACATCCCAAGTAAAGTCACCACTCTCCTAAAGCATAGTACTGAACAAGCCACCACACAGCACAGAACCTAACAGGGGCCCTCCATTCCATAACCAATTAAATCCAGACTTCTCCATCTTGTCTTTAGGCTTTTCAAAGCAAGCCTTATCTCCTTTATTCCTGTATATAGACACTATCTCCTACCAACTTAGACTATGTCCTATGTTCTTTCCTATAAATACTCCCTGTACCTTGAACCTTTTTGATGTGTTTTTTCTACTAAAATGACTTACTAATCCCCACAGCTATCAAACGTCTCTCAAATTTCACCTTCTCAAAAGCATGTGATTTTTAACTTCTAACTCCCAATCCTGCTTTATTAGTATCTCTCATAATCTATCATACCCTTTTTTTCCCATTTGTTGGATTTCTATCCTGTCATTCCCTAAAATATTTCAAGCAGCTTACAAAGATAAATATAAATATTACAAGATAAAATAAATTATAAATAGGTGAAAAAAACTAAAGCAAAGGACCAAAAATAGGAGAGTAATATATGGAACCTGTTACCTGTTATCTTTTTTCTGTGTATATGTATGCATATTATATATGTATATGTACATGTATACACGCTCCTCAACGACAGAGATGTCTCAAGTGGGTACTAGAATTACCAGGGGGAACCACTTCATACATTATATAAATGTCTAACCACTATGCTGTACATCTGAAACTAATATTGAATGTCAATTGCAATTGAAAAAAAGGTTTTAAAAACTTCTTTTGTTAATTAAAAAAAGGATAAAGAGCCCTGGCCGGTTTGGCTCAGCGGTTAGAGCGTCGGCCTGCGGTCCAGAGAGACCCAGGTTCGGTTCCCACTAAGGGCACGTACCTTGGTTGCAGTTTGTCCCCGGCCCTGGTTGGTCATGCGGGAGGCAGCCACTCGATGTGTCCCTTTCACATCGCTGTTTCTCTCTCTCTCTCTCTTCCTCTCTCTCCCACTCTATCTGAACAAAAAATGGAAAAATGTCCTCAGGTGAGGATTAAAAAAATAATAATAAAAAAAAAGGATAAAGATAGTGCTGTGCATATAACTATTAAATAAATTAAATCCTTTCAAATACCTAGACAACTTTGTAAGGGAAATTCAAAATGCCTTTTTAAAAGATTATATTCGTTTATATATACACATTCTCAAAATTAAAAAATGGCAAGCAAACTGAAAAAAGGCACCAACATATAAAGGAGTAAGTTATTTTTGTGGCACTTCAAATGTCAATAAAATAATCAAATTACTCACATTTAGTGGCAATGATAGTATTAATGTTTTCACATTTTAAATAAATCTATATCATTTCCCTTTTGGTAGATACTTAGGAATGCTCAGGAAGAAATAATGCCTCCTCTGTCCATTATCTGGAAGAGACTGGCAATGGAATCCGGTTAGCATGAAAAGAAAGCAGGCAAAGCTCTCTATGACCACTAATGTAAAGAACCAACTCTAAAATATTAGTTCATATTCACTTGGATTTCTTTTTACTACTATATTTTGGGAGCACATCAGCTTTGTATTAGACAGATAAACCCAATGAAAATATTAAACTGCCAAAATCCTACCTGAAGATTATAACCACTTAATCTTTCAGACTTTTAAAACTGCAGCTATAGATAACATCTTTTCTGGGAAATTAAGTTATATATTTTTATTTTTTTAAATGAGAACAGAAACACACTGCTTTAAGGAAGAAGTTAGGAAAATGAATATAGTATTTCTATAAATTGAGAAATTTGCTAACCAAAGGGTCAATGTACCAAATCACTAATTTATATCCTTCATTAATTAATTATAAAAAAAACACATAAAATTTCCTAGCTGATCCTTCCTGCTTCTAAGTATATCCCCACTCCAGTGCAAACTAGATTCCTTTTATACCAATCTTCCTCGAGCATCAGTTCATCAAGAGTTAAGGGCCAAATCATTCCCCAATTCAATCTTCCATCACTTCCCACCACTTTCTAAGACAAACTTAGTAAGTCCAACTGTTGCCTTACTGATACCATGAATGTTATTTTCTCCCATTTTTATTAATATTCTCCTGCCTGAAACATTCTCCTTTAACCCAAAACTTTCAAAAAGTCAGTTCAAGTAACACTGCTTTCCTGACCAACCAAAGGTCAATTCTATCCTATCTGTGAACTTTGAGTGCAATTTCCAATGCCATTTTAGAGACTAGAGTTTCAGTTGCAATCTGAGAAACATTTTATATGACTATGTCTGAGAATTCATTTAGCCTCTCTGAACTTGTTCCTCCATCTATCATATAAACCAAGGGTTGAATGAGATCTCAAGATTCCCAGCTGATTCTTTAATTTCATATTTCATGCGGTTTAAAACTATTACGTTGCACTTACATAGTCATATACTTTCCCCATATGTATGTTGTATATACTCCCCTTGAGGACAAGAACCATGTTAGATTAACACCATTACTAGATATAATGATTTACACCTACTCAAGAAATATACCTATTTGATATATTGGTGAAGGGGAGACAGAGAATTTAATATAACAAGTACAGTGACATATCTGGAAAGAAATGAACCTTATTTCTTGCCCATCAAAATAACTATGCCATTTTGTGTAATGGTTACAGGATGGCAAATTATTTGGTAGTAATTATACCCCTATGTTGGATGTTTGTAGGCTTTTTTTCCTGCCACATCTAAATTCACTTACTCAACAAATATTTCAGAAAATACTACAAGCCAAGCACTATGGCATGAAGTGGGAATACAGAGGTAAACTAGATGGTAAAGTCCTTGTTCTCATGTAATGTATATTCTTGAGTACAAGAACAAGATTAGTATCCCCTTCCAAACTTTCAAGATCAAAACAATAGTATTTAAGGATATAGAGATAAGAAATATTTGCAGTTCCTAGTACCTTCCAATGCATTTAAGTTGCCTGAGGAAATTACAGAATACCTTGGTTCTTGCTCATATGCTACAGTGGCAACAGACCACAAAAGTTAAGAGTACAAACCCTGGAACTTAAATCCCAGCTTAGCTTAAGTCCTAGCTCCCACACATTAACTACGTGACCTTGAATAAGTTACTTAATCTCCCTATTCTTCAGTTTCCTTACCTGCAAAATGGGACAAATAATGGTACTTAATAAATAAAGGATAAATGAGGTTGTTCTGAGAATTAAATAAGTTGATATATATAAAGTACATATAAGTACTATAATTTTCAACTACTCCTACTACTATTATTACTAAACTGGTATACGGTCTATCTATGAACAAACTAAAATCAGTACATAACACATACTAGGAACTCAGTATTTCTTCTCCATTTCTTCTGCTGTGAAAATTGAACAAAATTATCTTACCAACTTTAAGACTGCTAGGACTCAAGGACATAATCTATTTCAAAGTGCTTTGTTGTAACAACCCCCAAAAGTGACATAAGAATAAGGTTTATTACTATCACCCCTAGATATATCATTTCCATACAATAGCAAAAATGTAATGCTAGACATTATTTCAACTGTACATTTATACCTTCAAAGTATTCCTAACAAGTCATTGTGCTATTTGTTACCATGTGACTATATACTAAGAAAGCTTAATAACCAAAGCAATTAGATAACTAGGTAAGCTCGGAGAGAATGAAGTCTCATAACAACAAGCAATTTTATAATCAGTCCACCTACAATTTACTCAGAAAAAGAACACTCAAGCATATACACAGGGTATCAGGAGTTCCAACCTGAGTAGTGAGCTGATACACAAAAATAATCTGGGAGGCCTACAAAAATAAGATGTTATCTCATCTGTCTTAACCACATAAAGTTATAACCACATGAAGAGTAACTTTATTCTATGGCTCTGTGGATAAAGAAGAGTAATACCATTCACCATAACCTAAAGTTAATACTCAATAAAAATCAAGCCACAGTAAATCTTCTCCCCAGTCAACACAAACATGGTTTTAAGCCAGACAACCAGGTTTATTAACACTATGTTCACAAAAAGGATAAGAAAACCTTTAGAGACTCTCAGAACTAGTCTCTGATGATCAATGCACTACCATATCAGATTCTACATTTTCCCTTCCCTAAAGGACTCATCTTATCTCTTAATGCTTTTTTACGCCCATTTAACACCCATATATAATCAATAAAATGTATTGCTAATTCTGATTACTGTCAAACCATTTTCATGGTTCCTCTCCCTTGACATAATCCATTATTTACTGGTTTAATAACAAGTACCTACAGTAATCATAAGTAAAATAGATCAGCTAGGAATTATAAACCAGCAAACTCAAAGGTTACTAAACTGTTTAATAAAAAAAACTCTCAATACATAAAAGTGTTATTTTACAAGTTAAATGTTTGTATTTCCAACAACTAAAACTGAATATTTAAGGATCATTATACGCTAAATAGCTGACCCAGTCTAAAGTAGGTAAAGAATACTGATATTCTAATTTTTAAATACATGGGTTTTTCTGAAAAAACTGAAGAAATGTTATTGGCATAAACATAAATAAATACAAAATAAACATAAAATGCTTGTTAAAAGCAGCAACTTTGCACTGATTATTTTTTGGCTCACAAACATAGCAAAAAGTAATCAATTAATTCTCAATCATCTCCATTAAAGGAAAAAATAGTGATACCATATGATCATATATAGAGGACTTATTTACCTTACAAATATATCAAACTATGGTTTTAAAAATGCTAAGTTGCCCTTATCTTATGCCAGTATTAAAAATATTTTTTCACCCTGGCCGGTTTGGCTCAGCGGTTGGAGTGTCAGCCGGCGGACCAGAGAGTCCCGGGTTAGGTTTCCGCTAAGGGCACGTACCTTGGTTGCAGTTTGTCCCCGGCCCTGGGTGGGGTCGTGTGGGTGACAACCAGTCGATGTGTCTGTCTCGCATCGATGTTTCTCTCTCTCTCTCTTCCTGCTTCTCTCCCTCCCGCTCTATCTGAAGATAAATGCAAAAATGTCCTCGGGTGAGGATTTAAAAAAAAAAAAAAATTTTTTTTCTTCACTTGTTCATTTATCAAATTTTTACTGAGTACTACTATCTGTAAGGCAATAAATTATACTTTAGCTATATAATAGCAAACCAAACATCCCTGTTCTGAAGCTTAAAATCATCAAACAGATAATCACAAAAAAATAAAAATTACAAACTATTGCCCTGGCCACGTGGCTTAGTTGGTTGGAGCATCATCCTGTACACTAAAAGGTTGCAGGTTTGATTCAGTCAGGGCACATACCTAGGTTACAGGTTCAATCCCTGGTCAGGGTGTGTATGGGAGGCAACCCATCGATATTTCTCTCTCACATTGATGTTTCTCTCTCTCTCTGCCCCCCCCCTCTAAAATCAATAAAACATATCCTCAGGTGAGGATTAAAAAAAATTTTTTTTAATTACAAACTATAATAAGCATTATAAAATAACAAGGTACTACTGAAAAGTATTAACAAACAAACTAAATTTAGACTGGATGATTAGAGAAAGCCTCTCAAAAGGTAACAGTTAAGCTTTAAGAAAGAATGAAGAGGCGGTGACATAGGGGATGTTCAGGCACAGGAACAGAATGAGCCAAAGCCTAGAGAAAAAAGTAAGAATAGATGGCAACTTGAGGAACTGAAGGACAGCAATAAGAATGCAGAATGTGAGGGAGAAAATGACATATAAGGCCAGAAGTAAAGAAAAGCAAAAGGTATTACCTTAAAAGAAATGATAAAGCTTTAAGGGGTTTTGGATAAGTGAGCGATTTGAACAGATTTCCATTTTAAGAATATCATTTTGACTATAAGATATAATACTAGAGAAAGTCAAGAATGTTTGCAGGAGGCTAGTAAGAAGCCATTGCAGAGTAAGAAATAATATTAAAATGAGGATGACTAAAGGAGAAAGTTTAAGAGGCTAGGTAAAGTTTATGATCTGTTGAGATTGAGAGGCCTACAAGAATGCAAGCAGAAATATTATAAAGGCAGACATCTATCACTCAAAGCTAAGAAGAAAAGTGTGGGCTAGTGATGTGTATTCAGCTATAGAACTGATGATTACCTGGGGAAAGGTAGTAGGAAGAGGACTCAGAAATCCAAAGAAGTTCCAACACTGAAAGTCTGATAGAGGAAGTGAATCTGAAAAAGACTGAAAAGAAGTGGCCAGAAACGTGGGAAGAAACTAAGAAGAATATCATGGAAAGCAAAAGAGTGTTTCAGGAAGGATGTACAACAAAGGTCAACTTGGCCTAGTAACACTGAAAGGTCAAGTAAGATTTCCAGGTCAAACTGACTTGTAACGAAAATAAAATATAGGAGGGTGTGAGGGGTGGGTGGGAAGAGACACAGACAATGAGGACGACATTTCAATATATATAAGCTAGAAAAATAAATTGTTATAGAATCTAAAACTCATTATAAATGTTTCTTTAAAATAATGTAAACAGCCTTGGCAGGTACACATTGGATTCCCAGTCAAGGCACATGCAGGGTTGCAGGCTCCATCCCCCAGCAGGGGGAGTGCAGGAGGCAGCCAATGGATGTTTCACTCACATCAGTTTCTCATTCTCTCTCCCTCTCCCTTCCTCTCTAAATATCAATTTTTAAAAAAAATAAAATAAAATAATGTAAACATGCCTTAAATTTTTTCCCCTCGTGTAATCTTTTAATGAGCCATTAAAACATATTCTTACCATGACATACTCAACCCTAACAACACAGTGACATGGAAAAAAACCACCACCAGGGTGCTAATATTGCAGGATCAGAACAGGTCATGCTTTGCAGTTTCATATTTTTAAATTAAACTTTCTAAACAAGAAATAAATCTAGTTGTTTTGCAATTCTGAAGCCAATGTTACAAAGATTGAATTTAAATTATTAGAAAATTAAAATGATTTTCCTGAGAAGATAATTTTCATATAACTTTTAAAAGAAAAAAATTTACATTAATTCATTTAACATTTGAATTTCTACTGCATTCCAGGTATACCACTGTGATGACTAACCATTTTTTTCTCACCAAGGGCTTACAGGTGAATGTTGGTATGTTCTATAACATTCCCATTATTTGTACTACTAATACACACATCAATGATGCCTGCCTCTTTTCATGTTTTCAGCCACTCTGATATTATTTACGGGCACCAGCATTACTTCTTGTTGTGTTTATAAGTAGCAGAATCAGCACTAGGTTTTGAACTGGAAAAATGGCTTTTAATCCTAGCTCTGCTTTACTGCTATGTATGTGATCTTAGACAACTCCCTTGGCTTCTCTAATACTAAACTAAATAAGCTTCAGTTTATTTACCGGTAAAAGAGAAAAAACTTAATTCACAGGCTGTTGAGATGGCTAAATGTGATAATAAATATTAACTGAATCTAATTCTAACATTTTTAATCACTTCTGTGAATTACTGAGTTAGAGACTATTCTTATTTCTGCTAGACATAAGCCAAACAATTCTACTCTTTAAATTTGTTATAAATTGTAGAGATCAAATCTTGGAGCAATTACTTTATTAAAATTCACACAGTTCTTATATTTAATAATGTAGTATTCTACAGTTAAGATAGATGTGGGCAATAATACTAAATACACACATATATTTTTCACTCCTAAACATCCCACAAAAATGACAAAAAGGCATTTTTTTAAGATATAAAGACACAAGGTCACAAAAATTGAGAGAACAGGTGAAAAGACAATAGCAACAAAAATTTGGAAGCTGGAAAACAGATGGCTGAGTGACAAATGACAGCAAAACACTAGAAAATCAAATCTTTAGCAAATAGTGGAGAAAGCCAAGAATAAACCCAATTTAAACTGTAAAATCCCCAAAAGACTCAGAATTGGCAGTACCACATAACATCTGATGTGGGATGTGAGAGAGGGTGCTAAAATAAGGAAGACTGTTTTAAAGTCTCTTTAAGCAACGAGCCCCATAGATCCCAAATGCCCCACCCCAACCCCAAATGAAAATACATTCTCTGAAGAATATGAAACACAAGACCCCAAGACTGAGGAAATCAAGCACAGCAGTAGGCAGGAGAATATACTGAAAACAGGGTGACTGAATGAAGAAACATTTGAGGATGCTAAAACTCCCCAAGACCTTTTACCTCATTCTCCCCTCCCCTTCCTCCAAAATGTAGACAGGCCTTCATGCAAGAAATCAAGAGCCTTCTACAGGGAATCTAACCTACTAGGAGCAAAAACCTGAGATACTGACATCAAGTCTTCCAACCACACAGCCCAGCCTGGTGGTTACCACACAGTGAAGCTAAACAAGACTTTCTAAAGAACATTTTACTCCCTTACTCTTACAACCACCAACCACCTAAAGAAAGGCTATAATCTGAAAGATAAAGAAAGAAAAAACTGGAGGACACATCACACAGAGAGAAAAAAAATCCTAAACAAAAAACTATCATTTATATATTCAGACAGCTAAGAGAAAGTACTATCGCTTTTAGAACAGAATACTATTTAAAAGGAGCAAAGACAAAAACGAAAGCTCTTGGAAATTAAATACACAATAGATGAAAACTCAATAAAAGTAGAGCAAAAAAAAGAGAGTGAGAGAGATGAAAAACAGGAGAATTAGAAGACTGATCAAGAAGGTCCATTATCCTAATAAGAGGAGTACGAGAAAGAAAAAAAAAGAGAAGGAAATGGAAAGAATCAATAACCTTATTCAAGAAAATAATCCTGGGATTAAAAGATGCTTCCAGACTTAAAGGTCACATCAAGTACTCAGCACCATGGATGAAAAGAGACCCAAACTAGGAGCCTCTCCATTGTAAAATTTCAGAACACTGGAAACAAAACAATCTTTAGAGATTTCAAGAATGAGAAAGGAAGGAAAGAGAGATTTAAAAAGGGGACAAAAAAAGAAAAGAAAAAACAAAACACATACACATAGGTCATACACAATATATGAGGAATCAAAATGGCTTCAAATTCTCAAAAGCAATATGGAAGCTAAAAAGCAACAGAAAAAAATTATAAAATAATACAACTTCCCATCTGGTATTCTTTACCTAACCAAAGAATCAAACAAGTGTCAGGGTAAACTAACGTGATTTTAAAACATCAAGTAAACCAAGAATAAACATGACATGGGTCAATGGAAAATGGAGATCCAACCACAGGAGAAAATGAAGGTAATCCCATGATAAAAATTATGTACCAAGTCTGGAAAGCAATCTGTCCATAATAGAGGTCAGAAGGGAAAGATTAGGCAGGGGTGGGGAATGTCTGGCCTGCGGGCGTATAAGGCCGGTGAAATCAATACCAGCTAACATCACACACCTCACCAAATTAGCCTGACCAACTACAGCAGGCTAATTTTTAAGTTGATAATTTTATGGCCTGCAAATGATGTTATAAATATCTAAATGGTCCTGGCAGAAAAAATATCCAAATGGCCCCTGTATTAGACAGACTTCCTCAGGAAGATACAACTGATAACAATACCTAATATGTCTGAACATCTTGACATTTGATGAAAAGTTGAATTAGTCATAACTATAGATAAAATTAAAGGTGGGGGGAGGTGTCAATGACAGTGAACTCCAACCAGATCACCTATGGTAAAGCTAACTAACAGTCAACAAGTCATACTAAGAATTCCTTATCAGCTCTTTAGTCTCCTACATCTAAGTGCAAGCAGACAACCAAAAACTACTAGACACCTGAGAAGAAGCTCTATCACAAAAGGTAAAGCCCAAAACATACAAAAATGGGGCAAAGGGCAACTTGAAGGAAACAGACTATGCAGATACATGAAAACCTGGGGGGGGGGGGATCACTAACATTTCAATATGCTAAATAATATAGAGAAATATATACACGCACACGCACACACATATACCATATATACTAGTATACTGTATTTACTAGATAGCTGGGGTGGGATGAAAGAAGGAAGAAAGCAAGTGCAGGACACTGTACAGGACAGAAAAAGTGATCATATTTTACAAGAATACTAAGTAATCAATAATGATATAATCATAACTATTAAGAGGACAGAGTACAGCTGAGTGGGTGATGACAACAAAGTTAAATCTTCATTTTCTACCCAGGAAGTTAATAAGGCCAAAAACAAAAGCAGGAAGTATTTTATTTAACACATACTTATATAGGGCATATGAGTTAGACACAGTTCTAAGGGCTTTCCAAATCCCTTTAATTCTTATAACAAACCTATGATGTAGGTACTATTAATCCCTATTTTTTTTAAATGAGCAACCTGAGACATAGAGAGGTTAAGTAGCCCAATGTTACATAAAACTAGTAAATGGCAAACCTAAGCAGTCTAATTCCAGAGTCTATGCTCCTAACCCATACAAGTTATTTAGGGACTACAAGGTAAATATCACAATAACACAAAAAGAGGAGAAAGTGATTGCTTCTGGGAAAGGGAAAATGGAAAGGAAGGGGGCAGGAAGCTTTTGTTTTGATAACCATGTACATTATTTGAATCTTTGTGCAGATATACCCTAAATAAAAACTTATAATTTAGTATTTCACATTTAATGTATGTTATCCTCAGAAGTAGGCAAAATGAATATAACTCCTATTTTACAGATAACTCTCATTTCTCTTGAATAAATATTTGAGGGCCTGCTATATATCAGGCACTATATTTAGAAGATCAATATCAATCACCTCCAGGAATGACGAAGTAAAAGAGGTACAAAAAGCAAATCTTTTCATTTCTTTTCAAATTATTGCATAAATGATATGATACTGCATCTCTGACAGTTGTGCTTAAGATGAGGCAATATAAATTTTAAATCATGATAGAAAAAGCAAAGAAAGACCTGATCATTAATTTGTTCAAAAAATATTTAGTTCTTATCCTTGAGGAACTCATAGTCTTGTGGGAAAGGTGAGTAAACATAAATTGAATGTGTGCAGTGCCTTAAAGACAGGAACACTAAAAAGTGCTAAGGAAACCACATTCCCTAGGTGAAGAGAATGCTTCAGAGGAAACTCTGAGCTGTCTTGAAGGATGAATAGAAGTTTGAACTATTTACATAAGAAGCTGTACTAATGATCAGAAAACACAAAATATTTATATATATATCTCAGTGTCAAATACCTCTATCTTCTCCTGTGTTGAAAAGGTAAGTTCATGCTAAACACTAAAATAAGACATTAAGACCTTTGTAATGAGAATGAATTTTTAAAAACAAGATATATAATCTAACTGTCTGATCCATTTTCTAATCTTTATAGTCTCTCCCAGCGGCCAAATAAAAGCATTATCCACATGTGTAATAAACATTTTAAAATTTAAAGTACTGAGTATTATTTCAAAAGATTACTAAAGAATAACTATCCTTGTTTTTTCCTACCACCCAAAAGTTTGTTAACATGTTTTCTAAGTCACATTTAAATTATAATGTACCCCTTTCTCCCATGAAAAACTAACAGGTGACTAAGCACAGAATATGTAAGTAACACAGAAACTAATGAGAAAAAAAGGTAAAAATAATTTCTCATATCAGTATCACTTTTTTCCTCTTGTAGATATTCCCTTCCAAGTGCAAATTTAAATAAAACAACATTTATTTTTCCCAACTACAGTGACAAAAGAAATAATCTGTAGTAAAACACAATAAAGAAAATAATATACATATTTATCCTTTCTGACCTTTACAGGTATTTTGGGGATGAAACATTTTGATTTTTCAGAATTTAAAGGATAACTCTGAAACAAAAATTTCCAGATTTGATGATTTAACTTTGATGTAGTAAATTCAAAACAGGTACAGTTAACTCAAGTTACTTTATACCAATATTTAATCATATTTCTCAGTATCTCTTTTTGTGCCTTTAATGCCAAACCTTTCTACATAATTTGTCCCTAATTAATCTTCATCTGTTACTATATGGAAATAAATTTTGTACTAATACCTTAAAATGGGACTCTATCCCTACAGTTAAAAACCTAGTTGAAGGTAGCAACAGCTGACTTTAATTGTGTGAAACAGCAAGTTGTGGAAAGCTCTATTTTGCCCAACCACCAAGAAGAAAAAAAGAGAAAGTCATGCCAGGAGACCACAAGTGATAATTAACAAAAATCATGGCAGGTTTGAATTCAAAATGTGTGTGTTTCATTTATATATTTCACCGATCTTTCATTTTTCTAAATTTACCACCCACATAATATACCTGTTTTTATATGGACTTCACTCAGATTACACCCTTTAGATTTAGAAAACATTAATATTTAGGGTAAACAACTCTTTGAAATTATAGGTGAATATTAGCAATTACAGATAAGTATTAGCATATGATAAAATTAAAAGTTTAACAATAATTATAATAGGCTATTAAGGAAACTACCTCCTACAAAAAGTCTACCTTTTAAAGTACAGTTTTGTACATGGTACAGAATACATTTGATTAGGTAACAAGATTTTAATTATATGGCTATTAGAAAAATAATAAAAATCTTGAAAAACAAGATTTTAAATTACTTCAATAAACCATACCTTTTATCTTCTTTTAAGTAACTAAAAATATCATGAAAACCTTACTGAAACACTTGGTCTTTTTCTTTTTCTAAAATTGCAATTCTTTTGAAATATGCTCAGTTCTTCCAAAGTGAAAACCACAAATATACACTTAAAATATAAATGTTCCAATTGGTTTGATGAAAGTTCAATCACAAAAATCTCCAACTAAATACTAAAATAATTAAGTATCTTTTAAGCTTACTCACAGTTCCACAGTGAAAATGTATAGCCTTTGTCATAACTCCTATGATATTATTTTGATTAAGACTAATCAGACTGGCAAATTTGTGAAAACATTCCTTTAAAGTCAATTTAAAGAATGTAGAAGCATGAGAGATTTCACAACTTTTCTAGCCAGTCAACTTTAAAGACACAATTTGATTCAATAAGTGTGATTAGCGCATTATTTCCAATTCAATTAAGAAAACACTAGTTTAATAACATATTTTAGAAAAGAAAAAAATAATGTATTTTTGGCTTTATGGGGTTTTTGATAAGGGAAGGGAACAGGTGGAGTAGATTAGCAAAACAAAGTCTTATTTTCATTTGATAAATTCAATCCTCCGAGACTTAACTTTCTTTACTCTTAAAATGGCTACCACCTTGATCTACTATGCAAAAGCAAAAATGTACAGCATATCACCATCAAAAATAAATCTGGTTATTTTGACAGTGTATGCCCTCTTCCCCCACAAAAACACTTTAAGATTCCCATTCCTCCTTTACTGTTCAGATAAAATGACCATGAAATAAGTACACAAAAGTTGGTTAATTACAGTATGAGGGCAATCTATATAACCCAGATCAGGTCATCTTTCCTATGTCTGACTAAGAAAAGCAGGTAACATTATCTTTCACAGACTAAGATCAAACACAGTGGAACTGAAAAGGATTGTCCAGTCCAGTAAAGGAGAAACAAATGTGGGAACCACATCCCTCCCAAAAGATGATCATAAGGATTTTAATAATTCAAAAGAATAAATTAACTATACTGGTTAGCCAAAGTTAAGTTTCTGTTCGTAATTAATCTTTAAAAAAGCATTTCATAAATAACAAAGACTATTATTTAGTGCTCCCAACCCTATTCTTAATGCTCAATAATTATTCTGTCAAATAATGTTTACATGTTACTTACACCATTTCCTATCCACTCTGAAACCATACCATAACACTCTTGCTCTAGAAAACTTATCACCAAAATGCATTTTCACACACAAAAGTGAAAAAAATATATAATGTTTTAGACTAACTTTGTGCACATATATATATAGCTACTAAATAAATTCTGAATCTGTTGAATGTCTGCAGAAACATGGCATGATCTTACCTCTCATCCTCTCCATCCACCAGGGGTGTCGTCAGCGGTAGCACCTTCAACGGGAAAAGAGAAGCAGACGCTGCTAGGCTGCTGCTACTCCCATCTGAAACTGCTGACATTCCCCCACTGTCACCACTGATAGTCTGAGGTAAGCCAACTAAGGAGGGTTCCGCTGGGCGCCTGGCATCTTCAATTTGGCTTCCAATTGCCTGAGCTAATGATTGTGCAGAGAACTGAGAACTTAGTGATATCTGTTGTGCCAAAGGCAAATTTATATTAGCTGCTATCGAGGGAGGTTGACTAACACTTTGAACCACATTCCCATTTTGAGTAGCAGGGGTTTGTGCTATATTCTGTGGTGGAACCAAGTTTGTTGGGGCAGAAGGCATTCCAGAAGGACCAGCTGAACTAACCTGATTTGTAACAGAAATACTATTAGCAGAGGGCACAGGACTAACTGCAGGCAACTGCTGTGAAACAACTCCTTGAGCTATAGATTCTACTCCTTGTGGCTGGGGAGGCACAGTTAACAAGGTACTTTGGGGTGCAATGACCAATTGTTGAGGAAGGCTTGAAGCACTAGTTTGAACTCCCTGATGAATAATCGCAGTTTGAGCAGGTGGAACTATTTGTGAAGATGGAGGAGCACCTTGCTGAACAACTGAAGGTGTGACTTGGGAAGAGGGCTGCTGCACCGCAGTGGGTAAGTTTGCTTGTTGAACAATATTTGCAATTTGACTGCCAGTAGGTACAGCAGATACTGCTGTCTGAGCGTGGCCAACAGGCTGGCCAGATGCCCCCGCAGGTTGTGCTTGGACTGCTGGGGGCAGCACTGGCAGCTGGATACTCTGTGGCTGAGCCATAGGAATCACCGTTGTTCCTCCTCCCACTCCTGCAGAACTGGGCTGACCAGAGGACACTGCTGTTTGAAGAATCGGCTGCTGCTGCACATACTCTGAAGTAGGAATTTGAGTCACTGGTTTACCATGACCTGGGGCCATCTGTGTGGAAACAGTCGATTGCTGTTGTCCATACTGTAACTGCTGGGGTGGTGCCCCTGGAAGGGGCACTTGCACAGGAGGAGCCGTCTGAGAATATGGCAGTTGGGCTTGAGCCAAACTAGAAATGGAAGGCTGCTGACCTAAAGCTGAAGTTGCCCCAACCACATTAACAGGTGATGGCTGGATACCAGTTGCAGCATTGATAGTGGCTTGAAGAGGTACTGGTTGAACACCTTGCTTTTGCTGATAGCTCAGTTCTTGAGACTGTAATTGTACTTGTGAGATCTGTGACTGAGAAACACTTTGTGATATACTAACTGCTGGAATACTCTGTGGACCAGTGCTACTGAAATCCATCTGCTGAAGGGCCACACCTTGAAGAGTTGGTTGTTGCTGCTGCTGTTGCTGCACCACCACAGTAGGGGCTCCCATCTCTCCACTTCCCACACTTTCTGTGTAGTGACTCAGTGTGCTGACACTACTGCTCACTGAACTCCCACTAGTGCTCTCCCTCTCAGAAGTCACTTCTATTGGGTTTTGTTTTACAGTTTCCACCACTTTATTTATCACACCTTCTGTAGCAGGTACAGCATTTTCTTTTTCATAGAACTCGGTACAAGTCCATCTACCTTTTTTAAAGGGTTCAGAACTAGTATCTAACTTCACAACTCTGAACCTTGAAGTGTTAACTGTTGGTTGTTGCTGCTGACTTGAAACTGATCCCACAGTCATCCCTGCAGCTGCATTAGGGACACTGTTAACAACAGCCGAGGAAGAAATAGTACCATTGCCCATGCCACTCAAGATATTCACATTAACACTGCTGTTAACTCCAGGCCCAACACTCACACTAGCAGCACTAGGAATATTGCTTGTGTTTACATTAGCATTACCAAGCACGCTGCTTGTCACATTAGGATTAAAACTACCCACAGCACTAATGTTAACATTATTCACTGTATTAGTGCCAGTAACAGAATTGATACCTATACTGCAGGTAGTACTGGGAGCACGGATATTAGTCATTACAGATGCAGGTGAGCCACCCGATGATGCAGCAGAAGTTGGTGCAGCTGGTGTAACACTGTCAGAGCTTCCAGTTGTAGAGAGTTTTCTGGCTATTGGGCTTGAGGGTGGCCCTCCAGGGATGGATGTAGTGGCCACACCAGCATGGGATGGATGGTGGTGCCCATGGTGGAGGTGGTGCCCATGATGAATGTGATGGTGGTGATGGAGGTGGTGTGGATGAGCATTCCCATTGATCACAACATTCTGTTGTGGAAGATGAGGCAAATGAGCCTGAGGAAGGTGGGGCTGGTTGGGAGAGACTGCCCCAGGTGTCTCAGCTTCCTGGAAGTTATTTAGCGTCTCTTCTGAGGAGCTGCGTTCAGGCTCCCCTAAGTCAGTAGCCCTGGAAAGTGACACATCAAGGATCTCGGAAGAGGACAGATCTTCCGTGTGAGATTCATCTAGATCATCATAGCTCTCAGTGTCCTCTGCTATACTGTTGTTAGAGCTGATGCTAGCGGAGATCTGAGCCGGGGTGACGCTAGTTATCTGGAAGCCACTTTTCTTTTTCATTTGAGTTCCGCCTGGTGCAAGAGGCTGTGCCTGCAGCTGAGCCTGCGAAAGGAGGTTCAGGCTTTGTGGAGGCGGAGGCTGTGGTCCCGACGTACAAGATGCTGCAGGAGGTGGCGGCTGGAGCAACGACGGAGGCGGAAAATCCTCGGAAGCTGTGGCATTACTACCAACGCCGGTACCTGCTGCATTGAGGCCAGAGGCGCTGCCACTGCCGCTGCCCCTTCTAGGGAACATTGCCGGGTGCGCCATCTTCCTAGCACTAATGTCTGCAGCGGCCGCGGCCGCGGCGGCGGCAGACTCAGGCGGCTGGTGCATTGTGTTGGGTACCGGGGGGCGGAGGACGCGAGTGCAATTTCCTTCTGCACGGTAATCTTTGTATTCAAGACGCCGGGGAGGAAAACGGGACCCGACGCTCCGCCCGGCGCGATCCCTCCTTCTCCTCCTCAGCCGAAGGCGCCGGCCGCTCCTGCCTTCGAGGGCGAGCTTCGGGAAGGGAGGATGAACGAGGGTGAACGAGGGTGAACAGGGCGTCCGGGGACCCGAACAGGGGACCCCTTCAGTCCTTCACCATTCACTTTCCCCTCTAGTCTCACACCCCCCTTTATATCCCGCTTCACGTGGGGTGCGGGGCAGGAGGGAGGGGAAGACAAGGGGAGGAGGGAGACCAGGGGAGGGGCTGGGAAAACCAAGAAATGCCCACCTTCTCCGGACAACTCCGAAGCCACCTCGACCCCTCCTCCCGCCGCCCCGGCGGCGGCCACTGCAACACCCTCCCGGCCGCTCTGCACGAAGGCGGCGTGGAGCGAGTGTCCCTTCCCCTCGCCACCCCCGGCGCCGCCGCCGCGGGCGAGCCCCGAGCTTAGTGTCGCTCAAACCTGCCCTCCCTGCCGGGCTGTCCCCGCTCGGCCCTCCCCCCACGCCCCGCGGACCCTTTCAAACCCCCTGGGCTCGCGGTGGCTGCTCCGGGAGGAAACGCTGGCCAAGGCTGGGGCCGGGACGACGAGGCTCCGAGCGGGGCGGCGGCGGAGCGCCCGGTACGGTGAGCCCAGCAACGAGGCGCGGGCGGGCGCGCAGAGACGCCGGGTCCTCGCGGAACACGGCCGGGGTGCGGCGGCGCTGGCAGCGGAAGCCCAGGGACCGCTCCATCACTGGCAGCCATGGAGCCCGAGCATTTTCCTCCCTCAGGGCAGGCGCCTCGGCTGGCACACGTCCTCGGGGAGTAAGGAGCCGGCGCCGAGCCTCCCCGTAGGGCGGCGAGACGTGCGCTAGCGCGGAGGGGTGCGAGCCGCTCGGTCCTCTTCCTCCGCAGCCGGCTGGTCCTCGCCCCGCTGCTCCCGCGGCGGCGGGAGGGGGCCGCAGGCGGCGACGGCTCCTTTCTCCGCGGCGTTGGTGGCCAGACGGGCTGGTGCAGCGACTGCAGCCGACGCCGTTCAAAGGATCGAGAGGTGGGGTTGGTCGGTGTCGGCAAACGGGGCGGGGGAGTGCCGAGGGAGGGCAGCGGGCGGGGAGGGGGCTGAGGTGGTTGTTACTAGTGCTCTCCTCCGACTCCACGGTATCCCCCCGTCTCTCGCGGCATCGGGAGAGGAGGGACCAGCGCCCGAGCGCAGGAGGAGGAGGGGCGAACGCCAGCAGGGGAAGGCGGCGGCTGGGGGAGGGGGCCGGCAAAGGAAAAGGAGGGAAGATGGCGTCTGCGCATGCGCCCGGGCGCCGCAGACATAAAGCCGGGTCCGGAGGCGACGGGTGTTCGGGCCTTGGCTAGCGACCGGTGTCCCGACGGAAATTGCCGAAGACTGGCGGTGTCGAAGCCGGCGGTGGGGGTGGGGAATTTCGGCCGGGGGAGCGAATCCGGGTGGGCCCGGAGCCTGCCTGGGTGGGGGTGGGGCAGGGTGAGGGGCGCGCGCGGGTTAGGTGTGTCCGCTCTTTTTTCACACGCGGCCGTAGCGCGCGCGCGGGCACGCGACCGAAAAGGGAGCGCGGCGGGGAGGTTGTTGGAGCCCCGGGTGTCGGGTGTACGCGCCCTGGGTGGTGTCCCCCCGCCTGCGGAATGGATAATGAGGCTTTTCTCCGCAGCAACAGCATCACGAGTTCCAGTTCCCAGGAGCCCGCCGCCGCTGCCACCGCCACGACATGAGTCAGGCTTTCTTTCTCCGCGCGTGGCGGAGCCCTCCTCCCCTCGCCGCACCTAGGCTCTGCCCGGCCGCGCCGCCCTCGCCTCCTCGCAGGAGGATGCCCCAGCGCCCGGTGCTGCGGAGGCCACCGAAGACCGGTGGCTCCTCACGATAGATGCTGCCTTTTGTGCAGCTGTGGCTGCCATGTGGTCCCCTCGCCCTTCGACTGGCAGGGGCCAGCCGGCGGGGCAGATCCTGCAGCTGTTTGCAGTTAACTGCCTACGCTCCTCCGGGTGGGTTCTCAGCTGTAACGCTTGGCAATCCGTCCTTACCTGGAGGGAAGGAGCCCCGGGCTCAGTAAACGCACTGACCTCAACAGGTGGAGCTTACCTCCAGCAGGGCTATCTTTTCATTTAATTGTCCAGGCTGTAGCCCCGACAGATTTGACTTTAAAAGACAAAGTGGCCTAGTCAGGGTGGCAACACGAGTGCAATGATAAGTGAAGACTACCTTTTAGGAAAGAAAAGAATCATAGGCAATTCTAGTTTAAAAACATGGGTCTGGCCCGGCCAGTGTGGCTCAGTGGATTGAGTATCATCCCATGGACTGAGAGGTCCTGGTTCGATTCCCGGTCAGGGCACATGCCCGGTTTCCGGCTCGAATCCCGGGTTGGTTGGGGACATGCAGGAGGCGGCCAACGGATGTATCTCTCTTACATCGATGTTTCTATCTCTCCCTTCCTCTCTCTCTAAAAAAGCAATAAAAACGTATTTTTTAAAAAAAATGGGTCTGAGCCTAGTTCTGCAGAAGCAACGCTACCTTTGATTGGAGGCAATTCACTGGAAGTTACTTCCCTCACATTAACATGTTAAAACATTCTAGCTCTAAGCATTTTTTTCTACTAAGTGAAAATGTATTTCTTGCCCGGGAATACAAACACACACACATACACACAGTGATATGGCAAACCCTAGAGAGAAATTTTTATTTTTTTAACTTGGGTTCTAAGTTAGGGGACTAAACGTTTATAGTTAGACCTGATTCAGTAACTTGCACAGACTGACAGATCTACAGTCCTGTTTGAGGAGCTTGTTAAAGCATCAAGTGCTGTAGTCTTGTGCAGAGTTTGCAAAGACAGAGGTCTACTTGTCAAATCAACGTTACCTTTAGGTGTCTCTAAACATTTTCCCTCATTCCATCTCTCAAAAATTCACCATGTCACCATTCTCATATTATTGAATAGAAATGCACCCTCAATAGCCCATGTATATCCTGTATCAAAGCTATGATATATTGTTGATTTTTCTGTGGTCTCCCCCACTAAACTCAAAAAGGAGGACTACATTTTTTTTTTTTTTTTTTTTTACTTTAAATTGTTAATGTGGAACTCTGTGCTAGGTACAAAATTTCGGTGCTCAGGAATAGTGAAAATGATGTGTAATAAAAATACATTTGAAAAGATTGTACTTGTTTTGTGATATTCATGAATTAATATGTGAATGATTGTATTTTTATATAACAATGACCATTTGTGTATTTTACAAAAATATAATTTCTTTTTTAATGCCCCAAAACCTTTTCTTTCAGATGATATGCCTGTAATGGTTGCCATCCATTGTTGAAATGTAAATCTAACATGCTTTTTCAACAGTTTTTGAATGGAAAATAGAAACTATCCTAAGCAATTGCAACTGCAGTGGAATGTAGATGAGCAAAATGTGTTTCTTTGGACTACAGAGTGAAAGAAACTTGGTCTCTCAAAATGTTGCCTTAGGTCAGAGTTTTAAATTACCCCAAACAACATTCTTCACCCCTTGGGGCACCTAAGTACCCTCCATGATCCTGCTGATACAATTAGAAGCTGAAGAAACATATGATAAAGTTTTACCCAAAGTTGAAAGAATTGAGTTATTGAATAATCCTATAAAAGCAGATATTTGTTCTAATAACCAGGAGTAGAGTATTGTTTTGATGTAAGAATATTATTTCTTTTAAAAGAGTTTTGTTAAAATGTTTTAACAAAACATTTTAGGATAACATAGACATAGTCAAATATGTTCTTTTTAAATGTATTTTATTGTTTGTCTGCCATATCACTTTCAAATTCCTGTTTCAGCTGCATCACATCCCACTAAGATATAAAGAGCAACACTGCAATTATAGAAACCTGAGTTTGAAAAAAATGGTTCTGTGTGTGTGTGCATGTGTGCGTGTCTTTCCCTAACTCCTCTCTCTAGCTGCCAGCATTTTTATGACCAGCAATACATGAATACAAGTACATTAAAACAAGCAGAAGCACTTAAACAACCAGGTGTTACTACCATTTAATTTATAAAATCTGGATTTCTTTACATTAATATTAAATGTCTACTGCTATGTGTAATGAAGTCATAAATCCTTTGAATCCAGTACTTAGAGTTATCCTTTGCCTTTTGAAAGACTGAATTTCACCTGTTGCATTCTGAAGGTGTAACCCCGAATTATTCTCTATTGACTTAAGAGATTAATGTGTAGTGCAGTGTTTACTTAAATCTAGTTATTGTGTCATTGCAAACTAACATGTAGATCTGGCTATGTTTAGTATTTTTTTCTACCATAAAATACAAAATTTGTTGAACATTATAATTTGCCTAGTTGTGAGAACTGAAATAGGTCAGTATTTAAAGCCAAATAATTCTCCAGAAGTAAAGCCCTCAAAGAGCAGGAAGGAAATACTTACATTCAGAATGACTGTGAGTGGCAAAGATAGATATTAAAGAGAAATGTGTACAGAAAATATGACAGTGTTCCACTCCAGGAATCATTCTGGCCAACCAATGCTTTAGTTATGCAATATTACTTATCTGGAACTTTTAAATGTCATCTGAAAAAAAGATCAAATTTTTAAACATGATGTTAAAAAACAAAAAATTCAATCAAGTAAATTTGAAGGTCTAATTTGTCTTTATTGAGCAATTCATGAATCAGGCAGCATCCAACCTAGCAAGCAGAGAGGTACTCCAAGAAGCTGTACAATATGGAAGGCTTTTATAGGCAGAAACTGGGTGGGACAAAGTTATTAGCAGAAGAAAAGACAGCATTGTTTAAGGCAAGGTTACCTTTCCTTAAGGGAAGGGGGGTTGTGATCAGGCAGGTTGTTTCAGCTTCTGGGGGTGGGAGGAAATTGAAAAGAAGGTCACGTGACAGATTACCTCATTGGTACTAACCAGAAAATTCCAGACTGACCCATTAAGATTATATTCCTTGCCCTGGCCGGTGTGGCTCAGTTGGGTGTCATCCCTTGCACCAAAATGTTGCTGGTTCGATTCCCAGTGGGTCAGGGCACATGCCCAGGTTGGTCAGAGTTAGTTGCCCCAGGTTTCAGGTGGAGGGCATGCAGGAGGAGGCAGCCAATCAATGTTCGATCTCATATAGATGCTTCTCTCTCTCTCTCTCCCTCTCTCTCCCCCTCTCCCTTCCTGTCTCTCTAAAAAAAAATAATCAGTAAAAAAATATTTTAAAAAAAGATTACATTCCTGGAGAAGCTTGAAACTGCAGTTAGGTCATGTATTAAGTTTACAAGTGACTCCATTTTGGATCTTTGGTTTTCTCTTTACCAATGAGTTATATAAACATGAAAAAGTCACACTTTTTTTTCTTTATTGATTTGACAGAGAATTTTGTTAAATTTTCAATATAAGTATGTTTCTGGTCAGCTTAACAATGTTATATCTTCAAAGGAGATACACTTATAAAACAAGTACAGAAACTTGATTTTATGGTTCAAAGTGCACACTGATACACATTAGCTCATTTAATTCTACCCTTGAAGAGAGGAGGCATTATTATTATTTTCATTTTAGAAGTAAGTGACTATAAAAAAAGAAGTGATCACAGAGAGGTTAAAGAACTTGTCCACGGTTTATGCCTAAATCTGGGTACTCTGGTCTTCTTAATTTCAGATTATGTGCTTCTGGGTTGAGATTTTTCTGAAAAAGCTGTCTGAACTCTAAGGACTAGTATTTTTTAAAAACTCTCTTGGAAATTAATGAGTGTTCTTTTAATGCTTTGGAATGCCAAGGAAGATATGCTGCACACACACACTAATTGCACACAGCATTTCTTCTACATGGAGAGGATAAAAGACTTTTTCTCTGTTTGAACCAAGCTTAATGTTACAGATTCTCCTACAGTCCATCTTTTCTGACTTATGAACGTGTTAATTTGGAGAATTTTCTCACAACCTAAAAAACATCATTTCTAACTTCTGCTACAAAACTGTGAAGGGACATTGAAAAAAAATAATTTTTTAAAATCTAAGTCCATAATCATACAACCCTCCAAATCTCCCCAGATGATATTATATCTCATATTTATTAAATGACAACTCTATACGACACATTGTTCTAAATGTTTTTAAGTGTTTCATTCATTTGTATAAAGTAGGAACTATTATTACCGCATTTTACAAACGAGGAAAGTGAGGTGCAGAGAGGTTGAAGTCTTACAACCTGTCAAGAAGTGGGGCTAAGGTACAGATCCCTGCAATTTAATCCCCCTTCACAGCTGCCTCCAAGACATATTGTTAAATCAGTCTCCTGCCAATTCTCGCTTCCAAGTTAAATTTCTACAGAATACTCGTTTTAATTTTTCTAATTAGCCATTTCCAAA
The DNA here is from genome assembly GCA_030848825.1 of Tadarida brasiliensis. NCBI lineage: Eukaryota > Metazoa > Chordata > Mammalia > Chiroptera > Molossidae > Tadarida > Tadarida brasiliensis. The sequence continues at coordinate 86,009,886 of CM061266.1, forward strand.
TAATCTAGGAGCACCATTTTTTCCTGATGCAGAGATATTTTAAGAAAGAATGTACATTTTATAGACTATACTGTGGCCACGTAGGAATTGGACATAAATGAACAGAACAACGATTTGATAAGTTGGATGATCCTTCACTGATCAAAAACAGATGTTGAATGATTGAAAAAAAGGCATTAATCACACATAATTGAGGAAAGCTGTCTATACAGGACAAGATAAATGTTTTTCCATTTTAGCAATTAGCTTTTATTGAACATGAGAGCCTGTAGAATGGAGGCAATAATAACCTAGTCTTTCTAACATGTTCTAAGGACCAATTTGTATTTGTACATCTTTTTGAATACTTAGTTATAGAAATAAACACATTTGTCATATTTGTATCATAATTTTAATAAGACCTTCATGTTTTTAGCATACATGAACCAAAACCAAGTCAAGAAGTACAAATTATAACAGCCAATATTTATTTATATTTAAAGATTAGGTTCACGAATACTTGAGCATATGACGAGTCTCAAAGCTCAAGGGAAAAGGAATGGCTGTTGAAGTCATTCCTCAGTATGGAATTTTCCTTTGTTCATTCATCTCCCTCTGCTCTCACATATTTTAGAAGAAAACTGATAAAATAGTTTTTAGTAACTCATACTTAAATTGACATTTCCATTTAATGTCATTGTAGAAGAAAAACAGTAAATCATTAGTTTTAAAGGCCAAAATCTTTTCTGATTTTAATACTTTTTTAAAAAGAAGAAAAGCCCAGCCGGTGTGGCTCAGTGCATTGGGCGTCCTCCCATGGACTGGGAGGTCCCAGTTCAATTCCCGGTCAGGGCACATGCCCAGGTTGTGGGCTCGGTCCCCAGTGGGGGACGTGCAGGAGGCAGCCAATCCATATTTCTCTCTCACATTGACGTTTCTATCTCTCTCTCTTACTTTCTCTCTAAAAAATCAATAAAAACATTTAAAAATAAATTAATTAATTAAATTTAATTTAAAAAGAAGAAAAGAAAATCTTAGATGCATGCAATCTAAATTGAAGTCAGAAGCACAAGATAAAATCCTGTGAATATCCTGACCACAGAACATTAAAGGCCATATGGACTGTTTACATATGGAAGGTGTTTACAAAATCTTTATGAATGATAAAGTTAGAATGATTAAGGAGGAAATGTTGGAATTTCAAAGAAAAGCATGACATGGAATTTTTTTAAAAATTGATTTGTTTTATTACATGTAATATATAAACACTTGTCAAACTCAAGAAAATTAAATACATATACAACTGACTCAACCTTTTCAGTGAGTTAATATAAAGTTAATTGCAAAGATGCCAGCAAAGCTATTGCTTAGGGCAAAAGAAACAAAGGAAAAAATAAACAAATGGGACTGTATCAAACTAAAAAGCTTCTGCAGCTTCTGCACAGCAAAAGAAACCAGCATCAAAATGAAAAGGGAACCCATTGTTTGGGAGAACATATTTGCCAATGATACACTGGATAAGGGATTAGTATCCAAAATATATAGAGTACTCATACAACTCAACAGAAGGAAGACAAACAATCCAGTTAAAAAATGGGCAGAGAACCTGAATAGGCACTTCTAAAGAGGACATACAAAAGGCCAAGAGACATGAAAAAATGCTTAAAGTCACTAATCATCAGAGAGATGCAAATTAAAACTACAGTGAGGTATCACCTCACACCTGCCAGAATGGCTATCATCAAATCAACAAAGGACAAGTACTGGGGAGAATGTGGAGAAAAAGGCACCCTACTACACAGCTGGCGGGAATGCAGACTGGTGCAGCCATTAAGGAAAACAGTATGGAGTTTCCTGTTTTCTCAAAAAATTAAAAATGGACCTGCCGCCCAGCCAGTGTGGCTCAGTGGTTGAGCATTGACCCATGCACCAAGAGGTCGCTGGTTTGATTCCCGGTCAGGGCACATGCCAAGGTTGTGGGCCCGACCCCCAATGGGAGGCATGCAGAAGGCAGCCAGTCGATGTTCTCTCTCATCAATGTTTCTCTCTCTCTCTCCCTCTCTTCCTCTTTCTCTAAAAACCAGTAAAGAAAAATAAAAATAAAAAAAAATGGAACTGCCATTTGACCCAGTAATTCCACAGCTAGGAATATAATCTAAAAATCCTGAAACACCAATCAGAAAGAATATTTGCACCCCTATGTTCATAACAGCATTATTTACAATAACTAAGATCTGGAAACAACCTGTGTCCATCAGTAGATGAGTAGATAAAAGAGCAGCAGTACATATACACAATTGAATACTATGCAGCTGTAAAAAAGAAGGATCTCTTACCCTTTGAGACAGCATGGAGGGACCTAGAGAGTATTATCCTAAGTGAAACAAGCCAGTCAAAGAAAGACAAGTATCACATGATCTCATTTATATGTGGAACCTAATGAACAAAATAAACTGATGAATAAAATAGATCTAGAGACATGGAAGCAGGGAATAGACTGAAGAACCTCAGAGAGAAGGCGGGGAGTGGGGGTGGGAGAGAGAAACCAAAGAACTTATATGCATATATGCATAACCAATGGACACAGACAACAGTGTGGTGAAGGGGGGGAGCAAAGAGAGGGGGTCAATGGTGAAAAAAAGGGGACTTCTGTAATACTTTCAACAATAAAGTTTTAAAAAATTAGAAGGGAAGGTGCTTTCTTATTTTTTCTTTTTTAATTTTTATTTATTGATTTGTGAGAGAGAATCATCAGTTTGTTGTTCCACTTGTTTATGCAATCATTGGTTGATTCTTGTATGTGCTCTGATGGGATGGAACCGAAAACCTTGGCATATGGGACAATACTCTAACCAATTGAGCTACCCTACCAGGTTGAGAAGATGCTTCCTTGCCCCAGTTTTATAGACAGAATGAAATCACATGATAATGCCAACTTGGATGTTTGAAAGAGTTTCTAAACACCCTCTTTATTCAAGTCATAACTGACATAGAAAAATGGTTAATTATACCTATATCAATACATGTTTTGAATAAAATGGGGTAATACTATATGTTGCCCCAGTGTTGAGCCCAAATTATTTGATAAATAACAAGAATTTTGAAAGTAATACTTACAATGAAAGCATCTTGAGAAAGGAGCTAAGTGTTTTTTATTCTGTCAGCATATGACGGGAACTCACTAAGTGCTTGTAAAGAATTTCTTAAATGTCACATTATGGAATAATAGTCATCATAATTTATCATGTGAACTTTACTACTGGACTTTTCATAAGATGTTTCTGAAGAACATAAGTTCAGAAATTATGACATTAGGAAATAAACTCATTATTAAAATTTTGGTCAAGGGTGTCCAACAATTTCAAATTTTCTTCTCTGTTCTTTACTTGATCTCTGTAAAATTCTCCTTGCCCAACCTAAGCCTATAACAATTTTCTGACTACTCTTTTTCATGGAACATCATGCCCAAAGCATTTTTTTTTTTTTTTTTTTTTTTTTGTAAGAAGCAGATTTCAGTGAAAATGGTAAGAAGATAAGAGTTGAATCTGACCTTTTCTGGTAGGTTTGCAAATATTTAGGTCCAGTGAATTATGTTAAATACTAATTAGAACTGAAATCCTTAGCCTTTGTGGTTTCTGGAAATGCACTCCTTTCATCGTGGCTTAAGAATATGGAGAATTAATGTGCTTCTTCCAGTTACATGAACTCCAGAACTATTTTCTAAGAAACTTACAAAGCCTACAATGAATAGAGTAATTTCGGTAAACTGATACACTTTTTTTTTAAAGTTTGACTTAGTCCCTGGTCGGGTGTTCAGTTGGTTGGAGCATCGTCCAGTACAACAAAAGGTTTCAGGTTCAATTCCAGTCAGGGCACAAAAGTTTTGGGTTCAGTCCCCAGTCAGTCGCCTACGGGAGGCAACTGATCATTGTTTCTCTCTCACACATTAATGTTTCTCTCTCTCTTTCTGTCTCTCTCTTTCTCTCTCTCTCTCTCCCTTCCTCTTTCTTTAAAAAATCAATATAAACATATCCTTGTGTGAGGATTAAAAAATAAATAAATAAGTGAAGTTTGACTTAGTTAATATGCCTAAAAAATTTACTAGCAGTCTATTGGTCAAAACTTATTTTGAAGTAGTAATATCAAATGAGGGTTCTGCTATTATTTTTTGTTTATTCCCACATGGAACATATTTCCTCTTATTTAGGACTGTGAAGGGTAGCAGGATTCTCTCCCAAATATGCCACTGTCATATTGATTATGTTGAGCTGTCGACACTTCAAAAACAGCAAATGCAGGGACAGACTTTCTCTGAACTCCATTATCTGCCTAAAGATAGATTCTCCAGAAGGAACTTAACTGTCATAGATCCCCTCCCTGGCAGTTTCATCAACCAGGGAAGACTGACTCGTCATGGGAGAGAGGAGACTACAAACTGACACCACACCTAGACAAATTTTGTCACCAACCATCCTGCCTCCCATCTGTCCTTCTAAGGACCCATTCATCTTTCCTTAAAATCATTTACTCTCTCCTAGGAGGCCTATATCCCCCCTACCTTTCCCTATTAAAATGGTATTAAATTCTAAGCCACCTTGGAGAGTTACTCATTTTTCCTGGGCATCTCCCATGTATGCATACATGTTAATAAACTTCTGTTTGTTTTTCTCTTATTAATCTGTCTTTTATTACAAGGGTCTCAGCTAAGAACTCAGAAAGGTAGAGGAAAAATGATTTTTCCTCCCCTACAATTACCAGTATAATAAAAACCACCTTCTATTATATAAAGAAGATACCATGCTGATTTTTATGGATATGTTTTTGAATTAAGTACATAACATTTAGCACAGTATATAAGTGTTCTAGAAATTCTTTTTTTAATGATAATGATTCTGTAGCTAAGTTTATTCCCAATGAATACATAGTAATTGACTAAAAGTAGGACTTTTTTATGCCACCCTTTTCTTTGGAAGAGCAGGGAGATTTGGGCCCCAGAACCTTTCAGATCTGTAGGATCTTCAGAGGAAGCAAATCCCCATTTCCACCCAGCTCTGCATTATTAAATATCCAAAGAGAATAGTCTTTGGCACTGTTTCCAATGATTCTGTTCTAATAAGACATTAACTGAACATTTATCTTACTACTTACTAGTTGTACCAAATGAGTCACTCATTTAAGACTCAGGCCTTAACATAGTTTAAAATAGCTTTGCTCTACAAGTCAAAAATTTTTTTGAATGCTGAATAGATTTTATAACATACATCATTCCCCATCCCTGTTTCTTCCCTTCCCATTCACTGTTCCACCCTACCCCTCCCTTCACTCCCATTTCCCTCACCATACCTCAGAAATGGAAATTACAACCATTTTCACTTTGATGAAACCCCAAAGTAGTAATATTTCGCTTTCTTCTTTGTAATAATCATGCAGCAACAGTTAACTAATAAAATCATTTGCTATTCCGTTCATCCTAAGTACAAGAGTTGTATTTCATGAATAGTACTGCTACAAAAACATATAGGATAAAAAAATTACAAGGACATCAACTAATTTAATTTAAAAAAAAGAGGGGGACATAGGTAATACTTTCAACAATAAAGATAAAAAATACTTTACAATTCTACATAAACATTAAATTTAAAAAAAAAAAAAAAAGGACTTTCAGCATTTCACAAATACATATTAACAACCAGGACTGCTCTCATTTGAGTTATGTTGTAGACATGTTTACCTCATTAGATTAAAGTATATTTTCCCTGAAATGTATTTTAGGTAGAATTATCTAAAAGTATATGATCATTTGTGGACTGCTATACTGGTAAAGACTAGAAAATGGGAAATGTGGAATTTTGTTCTCCTTAGAACTAGGAACAGGAAAGATAAAATTGATCCAACTTCGGTGTCAGTAATTGAATATCTACTGCCTGTTTTTTAGGAGACAAAATTGCCTATACAGTTGTCTTATATGTCAATGAGGGCACAAAAGGAGGCAGCCTTCCTCGACCCTCACCCCAGCTCAAAGGTGTATTTACATAACCTTATTGTAAACAAAGGACAAAAGGAAAGCAGGGGGCTAACAATTTGGTTCACATTTCCTCCAGGTTAAAGGTAATCAGAGACTTTCAAATCATTGCAAACACCTCTTAATCCACCAATTACATATAGGCACAATATAGATCTTGGAAATTAGAAAAGAATAACTTTAATGTGAAGTAAGAGCAGCAATAGTTTAGAAACCATGACACCTCATTGGTGCTTACATCTGCTGGGGACCGAGCATATGGTAGTGCCCAGTAGAGATGTAAAAAACTGCCATTATGGCTCCTTAGTATGATAATTGACTCTGAATAAATGTATGAGTTTTGTTGGTTGTCTTAATTTCTTCTTGTTAGGTTTTTCTTTGTTTTTTCATGGCAGACATTTGGGAGGAGAAAGGGCCCTGTGTTTCTGGTGTAACTAAATCTAAAAATATTACTAATAAGACCAGGAAAATATACCAAACATAGCAGAAAGTAGGGACAGTAACAACACACTAAAGAATTCTCTGAGGCTACATGTTCCCTGATAAACATCATGATAGCAAGCAAGCATGCGTAGAACAAAATTGTGTCCCTCTCTCTTATGTTAAACATTTACCAATTTTATTTCATGGCAGTCCATTGTCTGTATATGACAGGATATTTCATAAGGAGAAAGACTAGAAAGTGGGCTTTCTGTCTAAAAATAACAGTAATAAGCTATCAGCTCCACTTTTAAAGAACTAAAATGAAGGTTTTTTTGTTTTGTTTTTTATCCTCACCAGAGGACACTTTTGTATTTATCTTCAGATAGAGCAGGAGGGAGAGAAGGAGGAAGAGAGAGAGAAACATTGATGTGAGAGAGACACATTGAGTGGTTGCCACCCACACGACCCCAACCAGGGCTGGGGACAAACTGCAACCAAGGTACGTGCCCTTAGCGGGAACCGAACCTGGGGCTCTCTGGCCCGCGGGCCGAGGCTCTAACTGCTGAGCCAAACCGGCCAGGGCTGAAGTTTTTAAGACATAAGCTAGAACTCTAAGTTTAAACTTGCTTGTCTGTTCAGGAAAGGCCCCCCTTCTACTGACTTGGCTATGGCAGTTCCAGGGCCAGAAGAGCAGGGCCTGAAGTCTGTTGCACAGACTGAATTGCATTTTGATCATTATCTGCATGTGAATTTCCCACAGGCAGTTTGCATTCCCAAACCATCCTGAACCTCTCAGTCAACACCATCAGGTTTCTCATCCCTGTGTCACAATGTGTGCATCAGGGACATGAAATCATTTAGAATTTGGTCTAAACACACCCCCCCCCCTCAAAGTTTAAGCAGGCAAATCCATTGAGGGGGGACAATCCATTAAATTTAATCAAAGTCTATTATACTTTATCCACTGTTTTTGGAAGAATTCCACCATTGCTTTCTTCTGATAGCAAAGATAGCGAAGACTTGAGTGCTGTCATTTCGATGAGGTCTCTCTGCCCACAAACATTTTTTAAGGACTTGCCTAAATTGTGGCTCGTTTTGAATGTGGAACAGAAAACTCAGTTTGTACCTACATACCTCATGACAGAATGACAACCACCAGAAATGTGGAGAAATCAGGTCATCAAAGAATAATAGGGTCAGTAATGGAGCAAGTATTCAGCTATGGGTACTGAGGTACTGTCCAGAAGTTTTCAAAGGCAGCACAGAGATATATTTTAAAATTAGCTCAGAGCTCTCAGGGGCCTATGGTTGGTTGGCGAGTGGCTGGGAGAGGTCTCTGGAAGACTAAGCAGACACACTCTTTTTTTTTTTTATCCTCACCCAAGAACATTTTTGCATTTATCTTCAGAGTTGGAGGGAGAGAGGGAGGAAGAGAGAGAGAGAAACATCGATGTGAGAGAGACACATCGAGTGGCTGCCACCCACATGACTCCAACCGGGGCTGGGGACAAACTGCAACCGAGGTATGTGCCCTTAGCGGGAACCGAACCCGGGTCTCTCTGGTCTGCAGGCCAACGCTCTAACCGCTGAGCCAAACTGGTCAGGGCCAGACACACTCTTTTACCATTTGAAGGACCCACCTTTGTCTCTGACTTGGCTCCCTAATTTTTATTTATTAATTTGGGGGTGGGTTAGGAAGCCCGGACATCCAGAACCTGGACTCCCGAGCAAGACTTTAATATCATTACTGTCTTCTCCTAAGGCCTAAGGTAACTTCCTAATGCCAGTGACCGGAATATACAGGTTTGGCAAAGGTAGGTTTATAGTTGTGAGTACAAGAAACACAGTTTATTCTTTTTTTTTCATTGTTGACACTATTGCAGATGTCCCACATTTTCTCCCCAGTTTATTCTTGTATTATTATTTATTAATTATTCTATTATTTACTTGTATCACAACTGTAAAACAACTTTTGTCTACCCCTGTAGATTAAAAGATTTTAGTCAAATGAAATACACAATCTCAATTTGAAGAGATATCAAAAGTATGAGTTTATTAGAATTACTTGCAAAATAGCCAATAGAATCTTACTATTTTATCTTTAGATTTTCCTATTTTTATCAAAAGAAGAATAATTAATTCAGACTTCCTGGAGGTGTTTAGATGAAGAGGAACATATGATTTGTAGACTAATTTTTAAAAATACACTTTTATAAATTTAAAGTGCACACAACTAGAATCAAGCTAGTAGTGGATCATAGAAGACCCGTTACTTAATGAATTAAACTGCTTTATAACTACAACTTAAAATGTATATTCTTTCAGTAATTGATTGTCGAATAAGTTTATTTTACTATGGCCAGTTTTAGAGGTAACTGCCAACATATAATTGCCTAGAGATGATGACAAAGGTAAATACTTAAAAATGGTCTTTGGAGTCAGGTTTATAAGCATACCTTTTTTTAAAAAAATAGGTCATAACAATGTAAATTTACTTTTAGTCCATGAATTATGATGATTAATGCAGTCTGAATTAGTGGGATCTCACTGTGTTCTCGATTGTGTTAATGAGATTATTCTTTGTAAATCTAAATGGCTCTATAAAATATTCATTAAAAGATGTCTGATCAGAATTAGAAAGTTATGTTCTAATTTCAATTGTGACAATCAGTTCTAAAGTACTGTGATAACTGGACACTCCAGAACAGGCTCTGCCCTGATGCATGTGCAAAAAATGGGGGGCGGGCAGTAGATTTAATGTTAACAGGACCACCCTTGACCAATGGGAAATGAAGATCAGTAGGTAAATGTTAACTCTTTTTGTCCCCTGGAAAGCATGTTTTTAAGCTCCTCCATGACAGCCAACTCATAATACATCCTTATATTGGTTATCCCTGCTTTTCTGTTTCACCCTTCCTGCTTCTATTCCTGTCTCTTAGCCACATGTTTTTCAAATAAACTACCTGCATGCAGCCCTTGTCTCTTGTTTTGGAGGAACCTAGGCTAAGACATCTGGAATATTTAATGTATACAATGTAGAGTACTTGTTAGTAAATTCTTGCTGAATAATTGACAGGGTTTAACCAATAGAATTGAATTTTTCATTTGAACTACATCATTCAAGTAGTAGGCATTTTATAGAAAATAATTCCCTAATGTTATAGGAAATAAGTCCCTAATGTACGTTTGATGGCAGAATCTTCATAATATAGTTTTGCATGTATCTGTCATTCAAACCCCTCAACTGTATTGAATAATGAGCATAATACTTTTGATGATCATTCATGTTGTTAACCTAGATCTTCTACAACCAACATATATGGTTGTTCTATATATTGTCTTCTAATCATCTTATTTCAGTTTCCAGACAAAATTTATTCCATATACAATGTTTAAGTCATTTAAAGAATTATAGAATCATGTGCACAAAACTTAAATGGGCATTCCTAATAAAGAAAAACCTGTTTTTATACAACTTTTATTCTTTGCCAATTATAAAAATAACAGGTTCAACATGTTAAAATACTGAAAATATGGAACTACATAAAAGTATACAATTTTATCTTGGTTTTACAATCACATAAATTCACTTAATCCTTTCTAATGTTGCATTTATTTTTAAAAGATAATTTTTTCAACTTTCAAACCATTTGAAAATTTGGGTGAACACCTTATACCCTTTACCAAGATT